>JAOVVA010000051.1:20420458-20457178 GCA_028565275.1 Leiocassis micropogon
CGTTTTCCGACACACGCTGTAGCGGTAGACCAGTCATAAAGGACCGCGCCATCTGACCAATCACAGCAGTGAGGGCTAAAATTAAATCTATTTTTGGAGAAAACTAAAGTGTTTTTTGACCTTGCATACATGTTAACCTGTTTTAAGAGACTCATTAAGCAATATTAGCAACCTTTTTTTGACCGATGAATGAGTAGGGTTATCTTTGAAGAAAATACTTCCATTAGAAAAAATGTTTTACCTTTTAGGATAAAGATGATTTGTCAGACTAACAACCTTCTAAAGGAACCAGAAGTACTGATTATCGCTCATATTTATACGAATTTGGTTATCGCGTATGGTTACAACCTAGTTCCACTGTGAATAGAATCGGAAGGGAGTATAAATAGAAATGCTAAGCTGTAATATGACAAGGTGTACTTTTCTTTATCACCATCTTTAAACATGCAGAAAACAATCAGCACTTGTGTCAGGACTGAACAATGAAAGGTTAACAAAATGATTCTCTAAAAAAGACACATTGATCACATTTCACTTTCACCTTATTTACTGTAAACCCCTGTGTGAAATAACAGATAAGAAAGCAATAGGCATGACTTACTAACATTTTCATAATGTTTGTAGTATTTGTATTGATTATTATAACAGATAACATATTCATTAGACTAGTTATAATATTTATTAATTAACACAACAAAGAGTCACACTATAACGTGTTTTTCTCTTTATTTTGGACAGGGAACTTGTACTTTACAAATGCCTTCTTGACAGAGACCTACATTGAAGTTGTCCGACTTAACACCACTTTTCGACGTGTTCTCCTGAAGACCCAGGTGGACATGCCTCGTCATATTGTGGTTGACCCAAAAAACAGATTCCTCTTCTGGGCTGATTATGGACAGAATCCCAAGATTGAAAGAGCTTTTTTGGATGGTACCAACCGGACCGTGCTGGTCACATCCGGTATTATCACACCCAGGGGGCTTGCTCTAGATCACAGGAATGGGTACATCTACTGGGTGGATGATTCACTGGACATGATTGCCAGGGTTCGGCCCGACGGAGGTGAGACAGAGATTGTACGGTACGGGAGTCGCTACCCGACTCCCTATGGCATCACTGTGTTTGAGAATAACATTATCTGGGTGGACAGGAACCTGAAAAAAGTTTTCCAAGTCAGCAAAGAGCCAGGAAACACTGACCAGCCAGTAGTGATCAGAGACAACATTAACATGCTGAGAGATGTCACCATTTATGACCAGAGAATGCAGTCCTGGTCAGCACATGAGCTTAATAACAATCCCTGTTTAGTGTCTAATGGAGGCTGTGCTCATTTCTGCCTTGCCATGCCTGGCACTCAGCCCAGAAAGTGTGCATGTGCCTTTGGGAACCTGGCTGTGGATGGCATGACCTGTGTGGTGTCTCGAGATGATTACCTCATTTACACTACAGAGAGTACGGTTCGCTCACTACGGCTAGACCCTGAAGATCACTCCTTGCCATTCCCAGTGGTCAATGTGGCCCGGACCGCTGTAGCGCTGGATTATGATAGGTTGGACAACAGGATCTATTTCACCCAAAGCTCTGGAGCAGGACAGAGCAAGATCAGCTACATAAGCTTATCATCTCCTAACTCACCTGCTACTGTGGTGGCTTCAGGTACTGTAAAGTAATGTATCATACATTTTATTTATTTCTAATTTTTTTTGTTATTTCACATTGTGGTATACTGTACAACAAATTGATTTGTGTCTCAAAGTCTAATGATCGTTCCATCTGAAATTGCACATAATTATTAGTTGCTGTTGTATGTATTTTATATGCTGCAGGTAGATTCATAAAGAGAGTTAGGCAGATTAGTGGCAGGGCAGAAATTCTTTGATTTTGAATAGGTAATGATAGAAATATTTGAAAATATACATTTTTTCTAAAAATACTTATCTCCAGTTAGTGCTGGAATTATATTAACAACTCATTCATTTAACTGTCCAATATTTAGTGTTCCAAGATGCATTTTTTCAAACTGGTTTTATTTGTACAAGCATGCTAAAGTAACATGATATGTCTTCTGTGTATGTAGATCTGGGTGCTCCAGATGGTATTGCCTATGACTGGATTAATAAGAGGATCTATTATAGTGACTATGTTAATCAGACCATTAACTCCATGGCTGTGGATGGGTCACAGAGGACGCTTATAGCTCATGTGCCCAGACCACGGGCCATTATGCTGGATCCTTGCAGTGGGTATGTTTGTCACCTTTTACCAGAATGCACTACAGTAATATTATTGATACTGGATGAGGAAGTCATTTAGAATCTTTTACATGCTTGATTAGAGTTAATTTTGAGCTTCTGGTGAAGAAAATCCCATTTAATTACCAAATCCATCACTATTGCTCATCTTATTTTATGTTCCTCTTTGCTTAGATACATGTACTGGACTGACTGGGGTACCAATGCTAAGATTGAGCGTGCAACTCTGGGTGGAAATTTCCGAACTGACATTGTTAATAGCAGTTTGGTTTGGCCTAATGGTCTTACCTTGGACTATGATGAACAGAGGCTCTACTGGGCCGATGCCAGCTTGTAAGCTTCTGTACTTGCCCTGCCCTGTGTTATACAGTTTGTCTAACAAATATATCACTACATTCGCTTTTAACTACAATCCACTAATTGTTTTTGTTTGTTTATTTCTGTGTAATCAGACAGAAGATTGAGCGTTGTTCCCTGACGGGCACTAACCGTGAGGTCATCGTAAGCACAGCCATTTACCCATTTGCCATGACTGTGTATGGACAGCACATCTTCTGGACAGACTGGAACACACGAAGCATCTATAGAGCAAACAAGCATGATGGCTCGGACCAGAGGGTTATGATCCAAAACCTTCCATCCCGTCCTATGGATATCCATGTGCTGTCCAACAGCAAACAGCAGCAATGTAGCAGCCCTTGTCTGCAATTTAATGGAGGCTGCAGCCATATCTGCACTCCAGGTGATGAACAGCTTGTGGTTTATTTATAAGAGTTTATCTTATTGATATATTAGAAAAAGTAATATCTTTTTAACAGAATATCCTAGCACGGAAATACCTTGAGTGATTAGAAATAAATACAGTGACATAAATTATTGTTTAGGTTGTTTTTTCAACTATTTATAATAGAATTTATATCATAATATTCATACTATAATAATCTATATTTAAGTTATATAGAGGCTCTATTCATTTATAGATAATTAGGCCTGTTTCTCCTAGTAACAGGCATTTTACTGTGCTTAGGTCCTCAGGGGGCAGAGTGCCAGTGTCCTTCAGAAGGTCGCTGGTACCTGGCTGACAACAAATACTGCATCCGTGATAATGGCACCCGCTGCCAGCCTGGTCAGTTCACCTGCATGAATGGTCGCTGCATCCGCGCAACATGGAAATGTGACAATGACGATGACTGTGGCGATGGCAGTGATGAGCTGGAGAGAGTGTGTGGTAAGTTGGGCTTGTGTGCAGTCATATCAAGCAATATATTATTTAACCTAACTTACACTTTTGTAGTAACACATTTTTATGTGTGGTTCTTCCTGTCACTATTTTTAAGGGTTTTCAATATCTGTTCATTTTAATTGAGGCACCATTTATGCTGATGTCCAAAAAAACTTTATTCATAATAACTAGCTTACTGTAGCTTGCCGTCTTGAGATATAATAGAAACGAAATAAAATTGTGTATAAATTGTAAAAGACTGATTAAACTCTTAAAATTAAATGTTTTGGAGGCAGAAAAATTGCAGAAGATGAGCTGCTTACATGATTTAACTGTATGTTAAAGTAGGATGTCACATTGCGTTCCAGTGAATAGCCCCAACGTACTGTAGTTGCAATTTCAGCTATACTGCAAATTTAAATGTGGCAGTGAATAATTTCCAAATGAATACTGCCATAAAAAATATTTTTAATATTTGCACTGGCAGTTGTGAATAATTGCTTTGTGTAAAATGAACCTACTGGTTGATTTGTGACATGTGATTTCGGTGGTTAAATTGTTCTGTCTGGCATGCTGCAATGATATGATTCAAATTTTTTTTTTTATATTCAATGTCATTTTTTTTTTTTTTACATGTGTGGTCTTTATTTGTACTATTGCTATTGTCTCTGCTCTGTCTTCTTGCTCATGTGCAGCTGTTTTCTGCCTAATGCAATATACTGTAATGTCTCTGTCTCCAGGATTCAAGAGTGATTTCGCTTTTGGTGTGTATGATTATGTTTTTTTGATCATCTGTTTTAGAATAAATTTAGATTTGCCTGCATTCAATAATGTTCTATTAAAATTACTAATCAATAGAAAATGCATTGCTTTTTTTGCATGCAGTCCAAGTGGCAGCATTTATTTCTCTCTCAGGTAACACCAAGTGTTCGCAAACTAACTTACTTATCCACTATTAGTAGTGTTAGTCAAGTAGTTAGTCAAGTACTTTCTGGGGAAATTTAGGATGTCTGCTTGTAACCGCTTCACTAATGAAGATGCTGGGATTGGAAGCTACTAGAGTCAGTACAAGATCACAGTTCTAGAAAATCATGTAGAATAGTTTTATTGTTGCTTTTGGTTTTTAAGAAGCACTTCATTATTCTTTTGATTATGATTGGCAGCTTTTCACACCTGCGAGCCCACCATGTACACCTGTGGAAATGGCAAGTGTGTACCATACCACTATCGTTGTGATCACTATAACGACTGCGGTGATAACAGTGATGAGGAAGGCTGTTTATTTCGGCCCTGCGACCCAAACGCGGAATTTGCCTGCAACAATGGCCGCTGTATCTCTCGGGAGTATGTGTGCAATGGCATCAATAACTGCTTCGACAACGGAACCTCAGATGAACGCAACTGTGGTATGCATGTTATCCAATGATGCAAAATACATTTTTTAAAATCTGTATTTTTTTTTGTCTATCCCACAATTATTACACCTAATTAAATAATTATTATATTTAACTTTACCACAATAATGTAGAAATCTTTGGTTTCTGTAATAGCATGGCTGTTTATATCAATTGATATCTAGTTCTAATATGTTATAATTTCTCTAGCCACAGCTAATTTATAGCCATTTGAATGGTCTGTGCTCCATATTACAGAATTTGTGATTAAAATGTTAAGAGTGGAATAGGATTTTTTTTTACATGCGGAGCAAAGGTTTCTCTGTATCATGACAAGCTGTATGTTTTTGAACATACTATGTATGTCTTTGAAACGTCAAACGTGAAAGAGAACGTCAATGAGTTGTGTTTTTATTCCTTACATATTGTTATTGCTGTTTGATATTTTGTAGCTGAGAGGACTTGTCAGTCTGGTCACACTAAATGCCAGAGCACAAACATCTGCATCCCACGTTCATACCTGTGTGATGGGGATAATGACTGTGGAGACATGAGTGATGAGAGCCCCACACACTGTGGTAGGTTCTCTGTGTAATGTATCAGTGATGTACATGCAGTGAATAGACTAAATATATGGACAAATTCCTCCCTCTGCTTTAGTATATCAGAGTATATCAAACATGTTTGATTTTTCAGAACTGTCTCTGGACACTGTCGCATTCATATAAATTCAATCAAAATTATTATAGAACTTAATAGTAATTAAAAATGTGATATGAATTTTAATTAATTCATTTACTATGTAAATATTGGGAAATGCTGGTACATTTAATATGTTAATATCACAGTATAAATTGCAATTGCAATATGTGTCAGAATAATTGCAATGTACCTGTTTGATCATATTCTGCAGCCTTAGTTTAAACCTAGCACATTAAGCAATAATTAATAACTAAGAATGATGATTTCTTTTGTCTTGGGGTCAGGCTGATCATTTTGTAACCTTGAAAGTGAGTTAACTGGCCCTGGCAAAGTTTTTTTCTTAATTGCTCTAATTAAAGCCTTACCAGCAATATGCCACAGTGGGTTTGTCCGTGTTTCCATAAAAGGTCTATTATTTATAAGATTTACCTTGTGACTTACAGTAGAGTCTGCTCTTCTTCCTTAGCAACATCGACGTGTACCCAGAATGAGTTCCGCTGTACAAGTGGCCGCTGTATACCAGCACACTGGTACTGTGATGGTGGCACTGACTGTGCAGACGGTTCAGATGAACCATCCACCTGCGGTGAGTTAATACAGTACATGAACTTTCATCATTAAAAACACTACATAACATGCATGAATTATATACTGTTTGTCCTTTATGCATGATTCATATAAAGATACAGTGGAACCAACAAAAACATCACTCTTAAATTATAACATTTCACACTATAAATTATTATATTATTATATTATAACTTCACACTTTTTTTTTTCTTGCCTTGGACTAACAGAAGAACACCAAAATACTTTTTGGTTTTTGTTTTCTGGCTTGTAGAGGTCTGAGTATTATTATTATGGTAGTACGTTTCATTGTTATTGCCACTGCACTGTTCCTTTATCAGGTATGCCTTGTAATATGTGTCAATCTTGCAGCCACCACGGTGAGAACCTGTAGCTCAGACCAGTTCCGCTGTGATGATGGCAGGTGCATTGCATCCTCCTGGATCTGTGATGGAGACAATGACTGTGGGGACATGAGTGATGAGGATCAGAGGCACAACTGTGGTTAGTGATCTTCATCAAGTTTTCTCTCTCCTGACTTTTCTCCTGTCTTGTTGTTCTCTACAAGTTCTTATCCCATTTCCAGTCCTATCCATTGCATTGCTGTCCTCTTCTGTAGTCTACTCTCCTCTTTTGTACCTCATCATTCAGTGTAGACCAGTCAGACGGCTCAATGGAAATGCAGAAAAGCCTGGCTCGTGGCTGATGTCTAAAGTGTTAGAGTAAAGAATCTGCATTCCTGATTTTCCTTGCCTGACTTGCTGCTTTGTGATTCTGTGTGCTGGCTGACTCTCTCTGGATCCCAGCTGCCATGCATTTTCTGTCCAGTGTGTCTGTTCACAATATGCACCCTGAGCCCAAACAATGTGATGCCAAAGCTCAGTCAATTGGGACCCAGCCAGAATAAACCAAAAGGCATGCTCCTGGGTGTAATGCTATTTAAAGGTTGAAATGTGTGGAGAACTGAATCTAAAAACAGACGTCATTTTTGTAATCGCCTTCTAACACACAAGGTGACCGCAGATCAATCCCTGCTATCTGATATCACTCAAATGAGGATGGGTTCCCTGTTGAGTCTGGTTCCTATTTAAGGTTTCTACATATTGTCATCTCAGGGAGTTTTTTCTTGCCGCCGTCTCCTCCGGATTGCTCGTCATGTGGGTTAGGTCAAAAGCAGAAACATTTAACATAAAGGTGACATAAATTTTAGTGGACTGAATAAATTAATTGAACAAGTTAGTGCACTTCAACATTGAAATAAAATGGCGATTAGGCATGTGTGTCTCATATGCCTAGCTATTTTTTTAGGTCAAAATTCAGATAACTTTCTATGTTATATAGGTTGCACCATAAAATGGTTGTTGAACGATATACAGTAGGGTGCGATATGTCCAAGAGAACTTAAGATGAAATTCAGACACAGGAAAATTCTGTAACAGTGAGTCTTTTGGAAATTGTTAACTAATTTTTGAATAGTGATAGTGGCTCCCACATGTCTTATCGACATTTTGTGGTGAGAACTCATTATTTTTTAACGCAATATTTGTCAGTGTGGCAGACTTGCATTAATATTGCTTCATTATGTACTAGTGTAATAGTTGATTTTTTGTTTGTTGTTGTATTTTAACATCAAATAACAAAGGGTGTATTTGTAGTGCAGACTTCAATCCCCTATAAGGTAAACAAACATTGTTCCACATTGTGGCTGCCTAACCATATTTAATTGTTAATCCAAAAATAATTAACACATTTTTTAATTATATTTCTCTAATCAGTTTGATGGGTTTTAAATTCTCAGCTAATCGAACCTGCTCACCACTGGAGTTCACCTGTGTGAATAACCGGCCCCCACAGAGGAGGTGTATCCCTCGGGATTGGGTGTGTGATGGAGATGCAGACTGTTCAGATGCATATGATGAGCACCAGAACTGCACACGCAGGTCCTGCTCTGCCAGTGAGTTCACCTGTAGCAATGGCCTCTGCATCCGCAGTGCATACAGGTCAGAACTAGTACTACTGTCCTTATATACTTACCATTAAAATTTAGATATGTGAATACTGTAATGTGCAAAAGTAATGTGCTAAATAAACAATAGATGGGTTATCAATGAAGAATGAAAAATTTTGACAGATTTACAAACATGTCTTTTGTTCTTTTTGGCAGGTGTGACCGACGTAATGACTGTGGAGACAGCAGTGATGAGCAGGGCTGTACCTACCAGGCATGTCAACAGCACCAGTTCACCTGTCAGAATGGTCGCTGTATCTCGCAAGACTTCCAGTGCGATGGTGATAATGACTGTGGTGATGAATCGGATGAGCTGCCCCACTTGTGCCACACTCCAGCTCCTACCTGCCCTCCTGGGAAGTTTAGGTGTGACAATGGGAACTGTGTGCTGTCCAGCCAAGTATGTGACCACAGCGATGACTGTAATGATAACAGTGATGAGAAAGGCTGTGGTGAGTAGAAACAAAAGAGAAAAAAATAAAACAATACAATAAAGAAAATCACAAGATTAATTGCAACCTCATACTGTCGATCATGATCTTTTTTGCTAATGAATGACCCACTTATTATTATGGTACTTTTAAAATACTTTATAACTTCAGTTGGTCACCTGCTGTAGTAGTAATACCCTGATATTGTTTTCAGGCATTAATGAATGTACAGACCAATCTATGCACCACTGTGACCACCACTGCACTGATACCCCCACCAGCTTTGTGTGCACATGCCGTCCTGGCTACCGCCTTATGTCCGATAAAAAGAGCTGTGATGATGTAGATGAGTGTTCAGAGACACCCAGCGTTTGCAGTCAGGTCTGTGAGAACACACTGGGCTCATATGTGTGTAAGTGTGCACCAGGTTTCCTGCGGGAGCCAGACGGGCACCGTTGCCGGCAGAACAGCAACATCAGCCCTTACCTAATTTTCAGCAACCGCTACTACCTGCGCAATCTATCCACAGACGGAGCTGAGTACTCACTCATCCTACAGGGCCTCAGTAGTGTTGTAGCTCTGGACTTCGACCGTGTTGACAAGCGTCTCTACTGGGTTGACGTGAGCCGCCGTGTGGTGGAGAGGATGTTCTTTAACGGCACAGGTAGAGAGGTGGTGCTGAATGGCATTCTGCGTGGAGAAGGCCTGGCTGTGGACTGGGTGGGACGGAAGCTTTATTGGGTAGACAGCTTTTTAGACTGTCTGATGGTGTCTGAGCTAGATGGACGCTTTGTTAAGAAGTTGGCTGATCACTGTGTGGATGGGAACAATACCTACTGCTTTGAGAATCCAAGGGCCATTGTGGTGCATCCTAAATTTGGGTAAGTGTCTGGTATTTATTATTTCTCTGTTAAGTTTATACACAGTGTTGAGTTTTTAAAATTTTACACATTAATGGCTCTTACACTGTTTGCATTTAATTGTGTTAAAACCATTGTTTATGATCGTAGTGAGTTTCAACACTTTTTTTTTTCCCCCCTTAACCTTAGCTTATTTGATCCTTGAGTGTGGTACGATTGAAGAAGTTCAAAGGATGTTATCATACTTGTGTGCAATGATCAGTAGTTTGCTTTTAAGAGAATACTGGTGAAAAATGTACTATGTATGAAAGAGATCCTTCGTTATTCTTCCCATTTTGAGTGTCACCATGGCAGGAAAAGGAATTTCATGGTCTGCAGATACAGATAGCCTTCTAGATAAATTGTGTAACCTGCTGAGGGATGAAGGGGTTAAAATTCGATTGGAGTATAACAGTGTAATGTAAATGGCATGTATTTGTATATACTGTCTGACATGTAAGTGTTGTTTGTAAAGTTTATGTTATTCTGTTATACAGGCTATGTTATTTTATGTTTAAAATGTATGGTCACATCTAAAAGTGAAATGAAGAGAGAGTTGTGCATGCGCTTGAAATTTGCCAATCAGAGCAGAGCAACGGAAAAGACTGAGTAAGACAGCGTGAACCGGAAGCTGCTCAGTTCTCTAGAGAGAGACTTCCTCTGCGCTAATGGAGTGACGCAGAACTTTGCTGAGGAGAAAGCGTAACGCGCTTTCTGTGAGATTGATAGTAAATGGACGTTAGAACGATAACCAAAAGTTTACTGTGTAGAATACAATCATTCAAAAGATCAATATTGAGTGGCAAACTTTTGTGATGTGTGTTTAATATATTTTAAGTATTGCATTTAAGGTTTATTGTACATTGGAGTAGGGCGTTACAATTGAATGAAGAAATAATTACATTTCACTTTGTTGGCTTCCATATAAAACATTAATGAAACATAAAATACTTCAATAATAAGAAATTGATATTTTAATAGTATTTGCTAAATTACTTTGTAAAATTTTGTTTTTTTTGTGATTTCCAAAAATTAAATACAAATTTGTTATAATTATACATTTCTCTTATGAAGGTTCGTCTTATGTAATCTTTCAGATGCTTTTGTTTTTTTTAAATAGCACATTAATATGTTTTTGTCTGTTTTTTGCAGATATGTGTACTGGACCGACTGGGGAGTTAAAGCTTTCATAGGTCGTGTTGGAATGGACGGTACCAACAAGTCTGCCATCATTACCACTAAGATTGAATGGCCCAATGGCCTTACCATTGATTACACCAATGATATGCTCTATTGGGCTGATGCTCACCTTAACTACATCGAGTAAGTAAACTGTTTAACCATGATCTTATTCTTTAGTGTCAGTTGTCAATTCTGATATCTAAGGCTTAAATAAAAATCGTTCTAAAAATCATCCTGCACTTTTAAAATGCAATCTGTTTTGCAGGTACTCTGACCTGGATGGCCGGCACCGCCACGCTGTGTATGATGGTGTGCTTCCTCACCCTTTCGCCATAACTGTGTTCGAGGACACTATATACTGGACTGACTGGAACACCCGCACAGTGGAAAAAGGCAATAAGTACAACGGCACTGGACGCCAAGCGCTTGTCAACACTACTCACAGGCCCTTTGATATCCACGTGCTTCACCCATATCGTCAGCCCATAGGTGAGCCTGGGACAGAGCAACTCAAGCAGGGTGTAATCACAAGCCTTACTGCCGGCTTTCAGCCTCTTGGAGCCATTATGCCAATTATCTCTGATCATTATCACTTCCTTTAAATGTCTGCTTAAGCTATTTTCGAGTGTGTGCCAATATTTACAAAGACAAAGACAATGGCGCAAGTGTTTTCACCCCTCCTCTTCTTCGGCCAGGAAAGACAATCCTTTTTATCAGTCACATATTTTCCCAAGACAGATTGAGGTCTTTAGATACCCTAGTCTTATCTCTGTAGGAGGGAGGACAATCTGTTTCTCTGTAGTAAATGCATGTGGTGTAACGGGTTCTCTCTCGGTCCTCAGTAACCAATCCCTGTGGAATGAACAACGGCGGCTGTTCTCACCTATGTCTTTTAAAAGCTGGAGGGCAAGGATATACCTGTCAGTGCCCTGACCACTTCCTGACTGTGCAGTTAGGGGGCGTGGCCCGCTGCTTACCCAGCTGCTCCAGTACACAGTACAGATGTGCAGACAATGAGCGGTGAGCACCTCGAACCTTTGCCACTGTCGTGCCTGTGTGTGATTTGTGTGCTTTTATTTTGCTTCATGATGATAAAAACATTTACATTTTTCTGCCTGAATAATTGTTCTGTTCTTTGTCTGTTTCTGTGTAGCTGCATCCCGATCTGGTGGAAATGTGATGGGCAGCGCGATTGCAGGGACGGTTCTGATGAGCCGTCCACGTGCCCCCCGCGCCACTGTAGACTGGGTCAGTTCCAGTGTAATGACGGAAACTGCACCAGCTCACATTTCCTGTGTAACTCAAACCATGACTGTCCCGATGGATCTGATGAGGATGCTGTGTTGTGTGGTATGAAGAAACTTAATCATCATTCATGATGCTACAGATGTGCTGGATAGAAATTAATTGAAAACATACACAGTGTCAAAGTGATGTAATTTGTCATTTTTTCCTCTTTCAGCGACACACCAGTGTGAGTCGTACCAGTGGCAGTGCAGTAATAAGCGCTGTATCCCAGAGGCATGGCAGTGCGATGGGGAGAATGACTGTGGAGACGGCTCAGATGAGGATCCCTCACACTGCTCTAGCAGAACGTGCCGCCCCGGACAGTTCAGGTGCAGGAATGGCCGGTGCATCCCTCAGAGCTGGAAGTGTGATGTAGATGATGACTGTGGAGATAATTCAGATGAACCCATCGATGAATGCAGTAAGTATAGAATCTGTTAGGATTGTGTTGCATTTTTTCAGGAAGTGTTTTGATTGTGTGCTAGAAAACACTATAAGCAGCATTATTCATGAACTTTAATTTAGCAAATTTCAGGTAGTGTGTTTTCTTACACAAAGATTAATTACTGGTTCGGTTCCCGAGTGATGCTGTAACCTCTTGCAGCCGGAGGTCAAGAGAGAGCTGATTGGCCGAGCTCTCTCAGAGGGGAGGGATGAGAGGTACTTCGTGCTCCCACATTAATCACGGCTCTACAGCCAATCAGGGGTGTCTGTGAGCTCACGCAAGCGGAAGGAGCGGATAGCACTGTCCTCCGAGTGTGTTACGCTGCCCACAACGGTGCGTGAGCGAGCAGTTCGAAAAGATGCGGTCGGCTGGCGTCACATGGTTCGGAGGAAACACAGGATAGTCTTCTGCCCTCCTGACTGAGTGGTAGTAGTAGCCTTAATGTGGGAGCCCCCTAGTGGCGGGGAGGAATTGGACACAACTAAATTAGGGAGTAAATCGGGGAAAGAAATACATAGATTTTTAACCCATACAACAATTTTCAGTGAATCTGGCTGATTCAGTGTTGCATGGTGTTGTTGACTGTTTTGTTGTATTATGTTTATAGTGGGTCCAGCATATCGGTGCGATAATCACACTGACTTTGACTGCGTTACAAACTACCGCTGTATACCACTGTGGGCCGTGTGCAACGGACAAAACGACTGCAGGGACAACAGTGATGAGCAGAACTGTGGTGAGTGCCACACACACACACAGCAATAGTTTTCACTAGTGCCAAGGAGATTTTGAGCTTGCTAATTGCTGTGCACTTAAAAAGCGACTTAACACTCAACTGGTCAGCTCCTGTATGTACTGGTCAGATTAATATCCTGCCTCACGTTTTAGTTACAGTGAGTAAAAGCGCCTATTAAATGGTTAAGTGAAAATGACAAATAATTTAAAGCACCAGTGGAAAACAAAATCTCCTTTACAAGTTATTCTTTCAAGGGATACATTTTACGGTAACATTATAGACACATTGAAGATAAATATTTCGAAAATATACAGCTGCGATTGGGATGAGAACAATAATATAATATAACGCTAATATAACGGCTGTACGTGTTTTAATGCAAAATAATGAATTTCTTCCAGTGTGTGAAATATTTGTGTGATGATGTTAGAGATATAGAAGCATTTTCAAACCTTCACACTCCAGTTGTACATTAGCCAACGAAGAGCTTCCTCTGATAAATGACTCCTTCTGACCTCTCCCTGTAACCCCCTGCTAGTCTGAGACTACAGCAGAGATTTATGGTTTCTGTGTGTCTAGTTCTGTGTCAGGCACCAATTTAAATCCATGTGTGCATCTTTAAATTTAAAAGAAACTATTTATTATTTACATTGCATTTAGCAAATAAATAGTTAAAGAAATAATTAAATGTATAAATTTTCTAAAGAAAATTATATGCAGAAAAATAATAATTCATCCAGTAATTCATCATTGGTTTACTCTAAAACAATGGCATATACACTATCAGTCAAAAGTTTGGACATCCTTTCTAATTCCATAGTTTTCCAGATTTTTAATGTACAAAGAAGGCATCCAAAATATGCAATAATCTCCTTTGAACAGTTAATATTGAGATCTTTCTGCTACTTCTGCTCTGTAAAGCCTTCATAATGACTCTAACTGGTAACTCTAAATGAACTTCTCCATAAGTTTAGGTCTTGCTTTCCTGGGATGATATTCATGAGAGCCATCCTGGTGCTTGATGGGTTTTGCAAATGCGCTTGACAATACTGTTCTGTTCTTGCAAGAAGTATTCCAGAATGGCTGACATTCATTTCCTAAAATAATAATAATAATTCCTAATATTGTTCTTGTTGTTTAATTACATAATTCAATATATGTTATTATAGTTTTGAAATCTCCAATATTGTTGTAGAATGTGTAAAATGAATCACAGAACATAAACCATTTAATTAAAAGGTGTCCAAACTTACACTTGTTGCAGTAGAGTTATAGCATTTTTCCAAAATGATCCAAAATTCACAGTGATATAACCTAAACATTAAATGCAAATGAAGTATGCATGTACATAAATAAAATGCCTAAGCAAGCTGTCTGTGCAGATTGAGCCCTATGTTCTTTGGTCAAACCCTGAAACACACACATGCACATACACACATATGCACAACTCCAGTCCTCCCAAGTGTTATCAGCATCCCCCCACTCCATTAGTGCCATCCTGCACAGAGAGGAGAGATCTCCCTAATCTGAGTGTAAGAATGCTCAGGTGGGGCACCTCTCGGATTGTGTGTGTGTGTGTGTGTGTGTGTGTGTGTGTGTGTGTGTGTGTGTGTATGCATCTGTAAGTTTAGCAGTGTCTGCTCTACTCCTCTTTTCACTTCTCAGATCTCCTCTGTAGCATATCTGCTATGACTCACTGGTCAATTTACATGTGTGTGTGTATGTGTATGTTTGTGTTGAGGGGGTGTCTATACTCCCTTTACTACTTTCATTCTAGCTGTAATTAAATCCAGTGTTTCCTCTCCCTTCAAAGTGCTGCATTTATCTTTATATGTCTTTATTAAACAGCATACAACAAGGTGCTAAATAATGTCTCATTTATCTCTTGTGTCTGCAGACACAAATTGTAAAATTAGATTAGATAATCAGTTTCAACAGTTAAGAGATACTGCTTGTTTAGTGTCATGTTTTAAACTCTGTTGTCAGAATGTTCATAGAACACAATATTATATCATAATTTTTGGGTTGTGTATATTGCATGTTTTATCATTAACAAATAGTATTTTATTTAACCTTCTCTAATATGTTGATTATATGCTTGACTGCATGAATAAACTTTTGTGTGTTAAAATGTCTAGGAAAGATTTAGTTTTTATTGACATATTTATTTATAAAAAGACTGACTTGGTCATATGAAAAGAAGACATGCTCTCCATTAACTTATCCGATGAAATATAGCTAATGAATGCATGACCTTTTTGTGTGTTAGTGTGTATTAAAATTTGACCCCTGTGCCATGTTTATAGAGGACTTGACCTGTGACCCTGCTGGAGATTTCCGCTGTGATAACCACATGTGTATTCCTTTACGCTGGAAGTGCGATGGAGACAATGACTGTGGAGATGGATCAGATGAACATAACTGCAGTGAGTAGCTGAACTGCTTCCGTTTTCCTTTATACTGTATGCCACTGTGTGAGTTTAAACTTTTGCGAAAGAAATGTGATACACACTGGCATAAATTTGTTCAAGCCTAGCACTTTATGTGCTGCAGTATCAATGATACACATTTAGAGAGATTAAGCTTAGAATTTACACCAATCAGCCATAACAATGAAACCAGTGACTGGAGAAATGAATAACATTATTTTATTACAAAGCATCTAAGTGACTTTGGCTAGATGAATGGGTCATCTACAAAATATCAGGTCTTCTGGTGTGTTCCCAGACATCATGCAGTAATTAGTACCAAAAAGTACCAAAAGCAGTCCAAGGAAAGAGACCCGGTGAACCAGCAACACACAAGAGGCTCATTGATTTTTAGCCCATCTGGTCCGATCACACGGAAGCTGCTTTAGCACAAATTGCTGAAAAAGCTACACATACACACAGTGTATCTACACATATACATAGTGGATTTTTTTTTCATACACTATACATCTCCTCTCCACAAAACGTTGCACATGCTAATATTCCGAAATGATACGAAAATGATTCCTCATGCTTCCAGAACAATTTTAATCCTGGAATATGGCCATTCATCAGGGAAGAAAAAAATCTGTTGTGATTCCCTAGTCATTTAATAAATTCACATCATCAACTGACTTTATTTAATTGCCAAGGTTGCTGATCCTAGTCTTGACCAACTGAAGCAATGCCTGAAGCAGATCATAGCACTGCATGCAGAGGCTTGTATAGTGGGCACTGTGCATGATGGATGCATCACCACTTCATGCGCTTCCCTTCCTACCTTGACATATCCATCACTCTGGAATAGAATAAATACATTCTTTTTTTTTTTTACAATTTGCCTCAATACCAAGTCGTTCTCATATGGCCACACAGCTCCTAATTCTGTGAGTACTGTGTGGAACTACCAAACCTAGATTTTTACCGTTCATTTAATTTTCATGATGCAACTTTAAGTGTTTAAGTGGCCTCCAATCATGGTCATTTTTGGGGTTTTTTTAAACCAAATTTCTTTTGCAATGTTGATGATTTATCACTGTCTTTCCAGGTTTTAATGATATGTTGGGAAGATCTTAACCCAATTCCAGTTATTTGCAGTATTTTATTTTTTTTGACAGCAAGTATAATGAAGTTGCTCATGTCCCAACAAATAGTCTTATTTAAACTTCCTTTTTTTTTTTTTACTCTTTTAAAAAAATGACATTATGAGAATGGTATTTAGGAAAAGTTGCTTGTATTTAGAGTTAGGTTAGTTAGCTGAGCAGGTTTTCCCAATGTGAGCGACAACATTTTTTAAAAGCGTCTACAACATCTTTTTAATCAAAAGCACTAATTGTTAACATAAAAAATAGGATAGAAAATGCAGACTAAAGAATCAAATAAATGATATTTTCCTTGCCTTTAAAAGTTTTACACACAGGACATTAATATCATGAAATTTCATTTCATAAATAGTGCTTAATTGAGGTCTAAATATTAATATGCACATTCTGGTATTAACTTCTCCTTACAAATGCATAATTAAACTCTGAATATGGCCCAAATTGAATAATGATGTGAATCTGATTAGACTTACTTATGCCATTTATTTTACTTTTGCTGAGTATCAACAAAAGTAAAACCATGGTAACATGGTTCATCTACTGCAGGATCATATTTAAGTATGTAATAAACATAGATACTTTACGGTTTGCTCTGTGTGTGAATTTATTAGCTTTACATAGAAAAAAATAAACTTGTGGAAAAACAGGAGGGAAGAGTGAAGGGAGGTTGGACAGTGAGAGGCAGAAGATTGAAGTGCTCTATGATGAGGGTTGTAAGTTGGGTGAAAGGATGATTGGAGCCTGTGCTAAATCACTGAGTTTTTACACAGAAAGGGGTGCTGATTTTTTCAGCACTTGTCTCTCCCCCCACACAGAAGCTGCCATGTTGTAGTGCACAGCTTTACTCCTCCTAATGAATTCATCTATGAACTCACCTCATAAAAATGGCCCTCAGAACAGAGGGGGGTTCTTTATAAATGTGGCAGGCTGTGAAAAACAACCTGTGGCTCATTAGATAACCCTTTAATCCTGTAGCATAGCAGAACACAACATAACCAAGACTGTTATCAGTGTTAAACGTTTGGTTTGTGTGTATAGATTTATTGGTGATTTGCCCTTCAAGAATGTAATTATGTAATTATTAAATCCTGACTGGTTTTGCTTATTTGTTGTGTGTTAAATGTTGTTTTAGATTAATACATCATATCTGTTATACTCAAAACGTGGGACTTTACCAGCATCTTTATTGGCTGATGATTTGTTTCCTTTAAACTCTCTAGCATTCAATCTTACTTGGATTCCCATTTGCTGTTAAAGTCGTGTTACACAGGATTTGATTTTAAATACTTGAGCTAATTCTTCTCATTCTTGATTGGCTTATAAATGACCGAATCACCTGCTGTACTTCTTTCATGCTTTTAGTGGGCGTAGGGGAATTCTGTGATTTAGGAATAAATTAAAAAATCAAGTGGGGGGAGATCAATCGTGTGATTACTGTATGTATTTTGTTCTCAGACAAACTTCCTAGTCCTATTACTTGCTGTTGTACTAGTCTTGGAAATTTATCTAAGTTTTTTCTCTGGAATTTTAACTCTGGCTTGCATTTACATTTCTCCTCTGCTTAGTTAATACTGAAAAGGTGCATGTGCAAATCGAGTTTGGGACACTACGTGAACTGTGTTTTTTTTTTTATTATTTTTTTATGCCTGTTGTAGTATGTGTGTACATGTGGTGAGAGAGAGATTGACACCGTTTTGTGCATCCACAGACCCTCGAGCATGCACAGAGAGTGAGTATCGCTGTGACAACCTGCACTGCATTCCTGCACGCTGGGTGTGTGACCATGACAACGACTGTGAGGATAACTCGGATGAAAGGGACTGTGGTGAGCAGACCCTCATTGTTTGCCTGGTGGGAGTATACACTGGGGGCGTAGCAGCCTCATTCTCCAACTTTCTCCCAAACTGCTGATGCAGGACCATCTTTTATCAGTTTTAGTGGTATTATGTGCCGTATAATTAATGGCTGAATAATTATTTACTTACCAATCATGTTGCATCATGCATGAACACTTTGGCATTGTTATTTTACAAATGACAGCAGTTAGGGTGGTGATAATGCATTAACCATGAGGAATTCACGAGGAGTTAATACAAAAGAGACCATTATTCAGCTAAATACTTGCCAACATTTGTGCATTTTAAATGGTCATGCAAATGTATTAAACAAATATTGTGCCTAAATATAAAATACATACATTTCAGAAAATTAACTTGATTACTGGTCATAATTTGTTTACCTCCATTTCCTAAAGTTTTGTTATTTTGTCAGGTCTGTGTAATAGCAGGGCTTTTCATTCAAGTACAGAGCATCTCATTTTACTTAAAAAAATATGCTAAATGCTTACTTCTGTCATGCCGGTCTTGCACATTATATGTGTATATACATATGTGTATATGGATGTGAGTCGGGTGTGTGGAGTGTAACGTTTTTTTTTATACTATAACTGTGTTTTAGAGTTGCAAACCTGCCATCCTGGATACTTTCAGTGTGATAGTGGGCACTGTATCGCTGAGCGCTTCAAATGTGATGGCAGTGCAGACTGCTTGGACTTTACTGATGAGGCATCCTGCCGTGAGTTGCTCCTCTTTCATTTATACTAGTCAAACAGATACTACTGGGTTATTAATGTGTACTTCTAATAAATGCACTGTTGAAAACATCCATATCAACATTTCATGTTTCTATGAGATTCTATTTTTCATCTATTTTTTGCAGATGTGTTTCTTTCCCAATAATCGCATTTAAAGATGTTGTATTTATTTTAAAGAATAATCCATTTGAATAGTAATTATTAATAAATATTGATTTTTCATAATTCAATATCACTAATGTAATGAAATTCTATATTGTGGTTCCAGATTATGTATTCTTACATCATATGAAGCAGAAGATTAAGATTTTGATGATTTGTTTGGCAATATCATTACTGTATTGTATAATAACTTTCTCTGATTATACGTGATTCTTTATTGAAATATATTTGTGTTGCTGGATTTCGAATAGTTTCTATTTACTACATATCCTTGCTACAAGAAATCCATATGTGTAATTAGAAGTTAGTGCACTATGCTGATCAACCATAATATTAAAACCACGTGCTTAGTGCTGTGTAGGTTCCTCTAATGCTGCCAAACAGCTCAGACCTGTCTTGCCACGCACAAGACCTCTGAAGGTCACAAACCTCTGTGTTTTGTGGTATCTGGCACCAAGACATTAACAACAGATCTCTTAAATTGTATAAGTTGTAAGGTGGTCCCTGGATCAGATTTGTTTGTCCAGCGCATCCCTCAGATGCTTAATCAGCTTGAGATCTGGGGAATATAGACACCCTGCCTCCTGTTCAGGTTTCTCAAACCTTTCTGTAATAATTGTTGCACTGTGGCAGGGTGACAGCCTAGCTGTCCCCCAACTTTTGCTACTTAGTACTGTATAAGGGGATCACCTTAGAAGATCAGCTGTTTTGAAGCTGCTCCAACTCAGACATCTAGTCATCACAATCTGGTCCTTGTGAAAGTTACTCACATTTTTACATTTGCCCATTATTCTTGCTTCCAACACAACAACTTTGAGAACTGACTGTTTACGTGTTGCCTAATATATCCCTCTTCTTGACAGCTTCTATTGTACATGGATAATCAATATTAATCACTTCATCTGTCAGGAGATAATGTTATAGCTGATCAGTGTATATACTCAATAGAGCATATGAGAATCAGTCAAGCATACCGAACGATTTACAATATTTAACTAGAAAGTACATGAAGTAAATGCCACAAACTGCACTATTTAGATCCATTTTCCTATATCATGTGACATGCCGCATTTATCAACAACGAAAAAAAAGCATGAAACATTAGACATAGGATCTAAAAGATCAAAGGACACATTTGTGCAATAAACACATAAATGTTATATAGATTTAAATAAACAGTTCAAGTCTGTAAATATATTGATATTGTCTGTGTTCTTTGCAGCAACCCGTTACCCAAATGGCACATACTGTCCTCCCTTCCTGTTCGAGTGTAAGAATCATGTATGTGTTCAGCAGCACTGGAGGTGTGATGGGGACAACGACTGTGGAGATGGATCAGATGAAGAGCTGCATCTCTGCTGTGAGACACATATACATAAACCTTTGAGAGTTTTCCATTTCAACAGGAACTTATGTGCTCAAGAAGTAAAAATAGTAACTAATATAAATTAATGAGACGATATGTGTTTTTTTCAGTGGATATCCCATGTGATCCCCCTTTCCGCTTTCGCTGTGACAATAACCGCTGTATCTACAGCCATGAACTCTGCAATTCGGTGGATGATTGTGGAGATGGAACAGATGAGAAACAGGAGCACTGTGAGTATATACTAACTACAGTAGAGAAAATGCCTTTAGCAGAGTAAACTTCTGTTCTGTTAATGTTATCTTTTTGTTTTACTAAAAGTTTACTTAACTTTTTATTAATTAAAACAGTCTTAAACTGTTAATTATTTTTTCTTAACATAGTTTTTAGTGGTTTAAATTTTTTGTGGAGCTTTGGAGTATAGTATTAATAATAATAATTTATAGTAGTTATTATTATTATTATTAGTAATATTATTGATAATAATAATAATAATAATAATAATAATGTATAATAATAATAATAATAATAATAATAATAATAATAATAATGAAAAATGATTTCTGCACCCAGTGATTTTTTTTGTGGAAACCACCATTATCAAATGTATTCATTCATTAAAGCAATAATAATGTTTATATTTATAATGTTAATATTTATATTTAGTAGTAAGTTATTTTTATAGTTATTTTTATTTTTATAGCCATTTGAATTTAATAGGTTTAATTAAAAACTCATACATAAGATTATTAGCTTATGTATAAGCAAAGGGTAGGGTTCCTAAGGATCCAGCTAGGGTTTAAATTTTCTCACATTTTTCTTACCTGATAGTTGACCAATATTTCTTCACAATCAATAATCTAAATGTTATAAATTATTAATAATAACAAAATGCATTTTTCTTCACTTTAAGTTTTATATATGCAATTCTAGCCATCCCAAATTACTGTTGTAAGACAAATTAATGAAGCCCAAATAGTTTAAACAAACATTAAGGCTGTCAAAGATTGCCTGAAATACAAGTGCGCCCTCTTGTGGTGAACAAGTTATAAGATATGTGAGCTATAAGAAATATTATCCACGACATTATTGGTTAATACATTTATAATTGGTTAAATGAATGGCAATTAATTGACACCTATTGGCTTAAAAAACATTTATGAACACCTGCGACATAATAATAATTTGCATGAACCTTTTCCGAACAATTTTCTTCATGGTCATGTTATTTTCAGTGGGTTGACTCTTCTTAGTGTTAGACGAGGCATGCAGTGCGGTCACTCCATAAATCTGGCCCTGTATGTTTTACATGCTTCCAGGCAGCAGGGATCTCTAATGTAATGGGTCTTGATGATTTCCTCTTCTGCTTTCAGGCACGACTCCCACTCACGGGCCCTGCACTCTTGATGAGTTTAAATGTGGGAACAGCCAGTGCATTCCTCTGCAATATGTCTGTGATGATTATGATGACTGTGGAGATCAGACAGATGAGTTGAGCTGTAGTGCGTAACATTAACCAACAATCACCCCTGACATACACACACGTATACACATGCTACAAACCAGCTATTGCATTTGCTTCTTCACTGCTTGGTTACCTCATTAACTACTATATCATTATCATAAGGTTAATATTGACACAGATTTTGATTTTTCCTGTTTTAGACCCTGGTAGTGGACGCTCTTGCAGTGAGAATCTGTGTGAACATAACTGCACTGAGTTAACAGGTGGAGGTTTTATCTGCTCCTGCAGGCAGGGTTATAAAGCCAGAGAGGACAACAGGAATTCCTGTGAAGGTGTGTAAATTAATATGTACACATAACAGCACCAGCATCCACAGTAGAACACACTGTAATACATTTCTAAAATGATTGTGAACACCAATCATTTTCACCTGTAAATTATTGTCTACCATGGTAAATGAAATATTACTGGTCTTCGAGGATCTGACAGAATATTTGTAAAAATAAGAAAAGTCTATTTAAGTAGTTTTTCAACTGTCTTATTTAAAGTTCAACAAAGTTTCAACAAACTTAAATGACTGATAAGTTTATTAATCACTTGTAATTACAGGCCAAATAATAGTTCACAAAATGTTGATTTTTTCATAGTAATTTAAATTAATTTATAGTTAATAATGTCATGAAATTAACAGCTCAGTGTAGTGCACACTACTGAAGAAGATATTCAGGGTTTGAAAGAGCTTTAGTCTTAAAAATGATGAATTTTTAAACAAATTGTTCAAGGTTTGAATATGCACCTTATTTTGAAGAAACTGCAAACTAGTAGAGCTGTGAATCATAGCTAGACTGTAAATTCAATTGAATAAAAGTTTTGGACATTATGATTTTTTATAACATTTTCTATAAATGACACGGTGACTTAGTGTTTAGAACAGAAATATTAAAATGCTGTGTAAATTGTGTTGTTGATTGTTTAAATGCCATGTTCCTTAAAAATGTTTTTTGCCCGGCAATCATCTGCTCCACATTTCCATCCAGTAGGTGGAAGTAAAGCACTCCGTAAACTCAAAAAAAATAAAAAAAATAAAAAGAATGAGAGAAACTTGCATAAAATTTTAACATTTGCAGAGGATGCAAGCTGTTTGCATTTTTTGCAAAAGCTGTGGTATAATTTTAAGGAAGACCATTTAACTTTTGCATGTTCACCTAAATAATTTAAGAAGTCAGAATTATTTAAGTGTAATGATTTAACTAATTGAACTAACCAACAAACTATAAATAAAATTGCATAATAAATTAATTAATAGTGCTTGATTTTTCCACAATTACTGGATGACAGATCATTTGGTGTAAAATAAACCATTTCATAATTGCATTATTTTATTTTTGTCGGCATTTTATCAAAAAGAACCACCAGACGATGTTTGGATGAAAGCACACGTGTGGTCCGTGTCAAATGTAAACTTACAATGGCAAAATGTAGTTTAGAGAGCATTTGTTAATCGTCAATATGTTGCAGAGACGTCTGCATTTAATCCAAAATGCTCACCACATGACGTTTGGATGATGAATCAAAGCTAATACTAAAAAATAAAAAAGTCTGGCTTAATTGCCATCGGAAAGATCTCCAGCAGAAGAAGGGACACAGAAACAGTAAGAGTAAACAGAGGAGCAGTAAACATCACAGTCTGGCTGAGACACCATTGAGTTTAGATTATCTTCCTGACAGCCTGCAGGAAGGAGGAAAAAAAGCATTTAGCACCTTACTTTAAAAAACAAATAGGTTTAGCTGTTTCTTTTAGCAAGATAAAAGGCTTTATTCTTTGAAGGTTTGGATCTTATCAACCTACCAGCCTGCGGTTATTATTGTGAGAAATCTTTTTTATATTACTATTATTTTCAATAGAACAGCTTGCAACTTGGGATGACCGGTGTGAGCGGTGCTTCATAGCATATACTGCTAACAAAACAAACCAAAAGCATAGATACATTGTATTTTTCTGTAGCATAAGATCTAGATGTCCCTTAATCTGGTTGAAAGAAACAGTTACACTAAATAAAAGTTACACTGGTAAAATTACTTTACAAGATGTTTAATATCCTTGAAACAAGTTATAATACAGCCATCCCAACACTAACCTCTCATTTTCCTCTCTTAATAAATCTTCTAAGTAAAATAAATTTAGTTAAAGGTGCACTGGCTATAGTTCCTCTGAATTATTAAATGTTTTTCTCTGTTTCTCTACTCCTCTGTAGACGTGAACGAATGTGAGCTCTATGGCACTTGTCCCCAGCTGTGCAAAAATACCAAGGGCAGTTATGAGTGTTTTTGTGCTGAGGGATTTCGCTCTGTGGGACCGCAGCATGGGACTGAATGTGCTGCTGAAGGTGAGCAATGAAGCTGTTTCTAGTTAACATGACTCAGCATTATTTTCACTCTCTTTCTCTTTTCATAACTGTTTTTAAAAAAAAATATATTTCCTGTATCTTGAACCTTAAAGCTATCTACCAATAGCTGTTGCATTTTGTGATCCCCACCCAAGCACAGGACTGAAACTTATATATTTCATGAAGACAACTGTAGAGTGCATACAGTATGTCCAAATGTGTGACATGTTTGATAAGCGTGATGAAACACTGAAACACCTGAATATCACTGGACCTCAACAATAGTGGGATTAGAAGAGCAAATGAAACACCATATATTTATCATTAAAGTCAGGTGAACTCTAGTGTTAGCTGTCTGGACAAAATTATATATTTTCCTTTCTAATATTTGGTTTCATCGTGCAAAGATTAATAACATTACCAGACCTATGAGGTAAGGATTCAATCACCTTCTTAACATTAGAATTGAAAACAGTTTAAAGTGTCCCAGGGCTCCATCATATTTGTTGAACAAATGGCATAGATATTTTGATCTATGCACATCACAGTTGTTATTGTGTCGCAGTTTTGTTTTTTGTGCTTAAATCTGAAGCACAAAAGGCATCCTCAGATCCTGACTTTTAGTTAAATTATAGTCAAACACTGTGAGGGGCAAAAGTCTCATCTATTGTGTGTTCTGATCACACAAGCATGTTCTTGGGGTCAGGATTTCCTCTGACCAGTTGCATAAGATGAATGAATGAATATCTTCAATCTGTGAGTAGCGTTACTCACAATCCGAGGTTCCACTGTATTTAATAAAATAACACCATCCACCTAAAGCAGTATTTTAGTGTTGCATAAATAAATGATTGAAGATATTCATTCACCGCGTGGTTTGCGAGTGTTCCTCAAGACGAGCAAAGATTTTTAATAAATTTCAGGTTCAGGTTAATTTGTTTTATTTTTACTTTACAGCAGTGATTCCGTTAGTATTCACTCACGCGAGTGTCATTAACGATGTTCCTTGTTAATTCTTCAGATAAAACAGTCTTTCCGTTGATATGTGTGTGTGTGTGTGTGTGTGTGAAAAACTCAAATAAGAAAGAAAGAAGGGTTACTGTGTAGACGAGAAGAGGGAGAGGGAGGTCTATCTCCTCCTCTCCTCTTACTTTAGCTTCACACACATGCACACACAGCGCCTGCGTGTATAAACGAAAACACTTATCTGTCAGGATTTATTTTTACTTTTTTTAAAGGTAAAGTGCAGGTTAATTTGTTTAAGATTACTTTATATTTTGTATTAATTATTTTTATGTATTAATTTTTTTGGTCTGTGGAATGAAAAATTCGAGTTTCCATTATTTCTTATGGGAAAATTCGCTTTGGTTTACAAGTGCGTTGAAATACAAGCCCGCTTCCAGAATGAATTATGCTCGTAATCCAAGGATCCACTTGAGCTCTTATGTAATATTGACTGTTTATTTTATTTACCCATATCAGTGTTATGTCTCACTTTTACTATCTCTTTATAATGCCAAGTGTCCATTCTTTGTCTCAGGCAATCCTCCAGTGCTGTTGTTGCCTGATAATGTGCGTATCCGTCGCTATAACCTGCAGTCTAAGCAGTACTCAGACTATGTTGATAATGCTGAACACATTCAAGCTCTGGACTATATTTGGGACCCAGAGGACCAGGGACTCAGTAAGACCTTACGCTATCTAGAAATTCCAGTTAAACAATGTTCTGCAAAGGGAATTGTATTTATCTCAGTTTACAGTAACTAATTTTAGTTGTTTAATGAAACACTATCATATATTTACTTTTCTGTATTAATGCAATTATTTTATATGCCATATTACTTACTTACTGTTTTTTTTAATTCACGGTCATTTCCCTGTACTGCTCAACACTAATTTCCTCGTAGGTATTGTGTACTGGACCGTTCTGGGTCATGCAGGACAGTTTGGCTCAATAAAGAGGGCATATTTGACCACATTTGATGATCATGGTAGTAACCAAATGCAAGATGTAGATCTCAACCTTAGATACATCTCCAGTCCTGATGGAATTGCTGTGGACTGGATTGGTCGGTATGTACAATTATTTTGTGTGTTTAGTTATTTTTAGTTAACATTCTGTCTGATTTCCTTACTTTCTTGGTTTTTATTTTTAGACACATTTACTGGACAGATGCTGGCACTAATCGTATTGAAGTGGCAAAGCTGGATGGGCGGTACAGAAAGTGGCTAATCCATTCTGCTCTAGACCAACCAGCTGCAATAGTAGTCAACCCAGCTCTTGGGTAAGCACTTTACCATTCTAATTGCACTGTATTTATGCAACATGTACATAGTGATCCCATTTCTATTGTCCAAATGTTCTTCTCACTAAACATCTTGTGTATGTGTTTTTGTTGTCACCCAGTATGATGTACTGGACTGACTGGGGTAGAAGGCCAAAGATTGAGGCAGCGTGGATGGATGGCCAGCACAGACAGGTGCTGCTGGACGAGGATCTGGGTTGGCCGACAGGACTCACTCTAGATTACCTTAATGGAAACAGGATTTACTGGTGTGACTCCAAAGAGAACATTATTGAGTCGATGAACCCAGATGGAACTGACAGGAAGATCGTCATGTCAGGAGGTTGCATACCATAGCTAAAAATATAGTATACACATTATATATTGTTATTGCAGGGATCAATTTCAGTTCTGTACATTTTCTTTCATTGGTTTAATTAAATTTTCTCTATATACAATTCTGGCATTTAAAGTAAAAAATGTGCTTACGCCAGGTATTTTAGATGTAATTTTCTTCAGGACTTTTGCTTTAGAGTTCACACTGGTCTTGTTTACAGATATTGGAAACCCCTACAGTCTGGATGTGTTTGAAGGACATGTGTATTGGACGACAAAGGTCAGGGGTGAGGTGTGGAAGGTTGACAAATTTGGGAAGGGAGATAAAGTGAAGGTACTGGCCATAAACCCGTGGCTGACTCAGGTCCGCATCTATCATGAGCACAGATACAACCGCTCAGGTAAGATGCAGTTGCTCACACAGTGATTACAGTTTGTTAATTTATAATTAATGAAAGCATTTACTTTAATGTTTCATAAAATAATGTAAGTAATGATTTTTTTCTCAGTTTTAAACTCCTGCAAAGATGTATGTAGTCATTTGTGTCTGCTTCGCCCTGGTGGATACACTTGTGCCTGTCCACAAGGTTCTTCCCCAGTCAGCTTGAGTGAGAATGAGTGTGATGCAGGTATGATGCATGTTACACTGCAAGCTAATGCAGTCAAATATAAAAAAGCAGTGTTTAATACATTTAAGATGTATTATGTGATGTTATTATATTCAAGATTATTGACATTCACCTCCTTGAACTATCATTCACTATAACAAAACTTTCAAAATCCAAAGCTTCCAAAATAAATCACAAGACATACTTTTAGCTATACTATACTGCATGGCCAAAGGAATTGGCAATAGAAATCACAGATATGGTAATAATCAAAGTAAACGCGTTTTCAAACACATGTTTGAAAATGTGGTTTAATGTCAAATGTGGTGAGAACTCACATGACTGGGACTAAACAGTTGTGTGGCCATAAGAAAACCACTTGAGTCTAATAAAAAAAAGCTATAAGCTATAATTACTATTTTTGACCAAACACCGTACGATTCATTTGTCTGCTGGATCGGTATAAAAATTGAATAACATGACATATCATTATTGTTGGTGTTTTTTTTATATAAAGCTTTGTTATTTTTTTAATGTTTGTTTGGCACTTACTCTTATAGCCATCCAGCCAGAAGTAGCCATGCCGCTTCAATGCGGATGCATTAATGGTGGGACATGCTCCACCGATAAGCCGGGCATGCCAAAATGCAAGTGAGTCTAACAGTAGGAATGCAGCTGTAAACATTATCAAAGTTAATTCCAGTAAAGAGTATTGAATTTAATGGATAAATGATTGTGTAATGGAGTATATGAACAGGTGTAAACATCTTATTTGTTACCCATTAAGTCTGATATTCTGCCCCCTACAGGTGTCCGTATGGTTATTCAGGAAGGCATTGTGAAATAGGAAAGTCCCGAGGAGCACCTGCTGGAACAGGTGTCAGAATTATTCTCAATTGCCAAACCAGTTAAAACCAGCCATGTAGTGTTGTTTATCAAGTGTCTTAAACATTAATGAAATTAGTTAATGACATACTCTTGTAGTGTGTGCTTAGCTGATTTTGGTAAAAAGCTGTTGAATGCATGATGGATTATTCATTATCATCTTGTTTCCTTCATATTTTTTACTTACTGTTGCATTCCAAGGGCTTTGACTAAATGTCCTAACTAAGGGCATGTTCCTATTGCATTATTTATACTGTATTACTCAGCAGAGGTGAATGAAATACAGGCTTGGTATTAACATTTTCTTCAACTGAGTGCAGTCTTGACTCACAGATATCCGGTGTCTCACATATATTTACCCTTTTCTCAATTTAGCGGTCGCTGTACTATTGACAGTGATTGTTATTCTCCTAAGTGGAGCTCTCGCTGTTGGGCTTTTCCTGAACTACAGACGCACAGGCTCACTCATACCTTCAATTCCCAAGTTACCCAGGTACTCCATTACAATTTATCTGCACTCAAACTCCTCAGCAGTAAAAAGAACAAGCTTGCTTTCATCCCCTATTAGAGTATGATTACTGCTGCATTGGTAGGCCTTTTGTCATTCATAAACAACCGAATCTGAGTTGTGGCAGATGGGACTAATAATTAATGTACTATTAGTAAAAATAACAGAAATGCATTTATTATTAAAGCAAACATAGTCTCTCTCTCTCTCTCTCTCTGTTGTTTAGCTTAAGCAGCCTGTCCAAGTCAAGTGACACAGGAAACGGTGTATCATTCCGCTCAGGGGACAATGTCACTATGGATCCTCAGACGATTGGGGTATCATTCATCGATAGAGACATGCAGCTGGTAAGGCTTAAACTCTCTGCTCTAATTTATAACTAGGTGGAAGAAATTCAGCTATTGAATGCACATCTAGTTCACATGGATGATCTGTGAGATCCAGGATTAACCTCCAGTTTGACTTTTAATGTTACAAGTACATTTTTTTCCATGACTGAGAGGTCCACATGAATTACTCTCGGCCAAAACATGGTATTGGTGCTAAAAAGTGTCTCACCTTCTGTAGGTGAAAAAAGTGCATTTTCAGATAGGATTATATAACACTATTTTTCATAATACTTCATGCTTATTATCTCCTGAGCTATGCTTCATTTATTGTAAATATGCATACACATTTATATTTTTATCAGATAAAAAGAAACACATTTTCTTTTTTTTTTTGTATTCAAATCTTTCAATGATTTTAATTGTCATTCAGATGAAACTTGGCCAGTTTACAGTTGATTTCACATGAAAAGGCCCAAACCTGAAAATTCGACATGGTGAAAAACACAACAGATTTTTTTGGGAAAATGTCCTTAATTTTGCACGGAATGCTTTAATTTAAGCAACAATTTTTACAGGTCATATGCTTCTAGAAACGTACACCAATTTTAGTATCGATACTCAAAATAATATGAATAAATTGCGTTTTAAATTCTGATTGTATAATTGACAGTATAATCCTGAAAAATGGCACATATAAAATCATTCTTTAAAAAACGGCTGAAGTTAGCAACTTGAAATGTTTAGGGAAGCTGGATTGGTCACTTCCATGTTGTATAAACTTCTGATGTAACTTCTTTGGCACACACATTTTCTGTATTATATGTCTAACAATATAATATTCATAAATTGTAAAAATAAATAAATAAAATAAATAAATAAATAAATAAATGAAATCAGCACCAATACTGTGTTTTGGCTGTACTAGGTTGTTTTCAATTATCCATGCACTTATTTGGAGAATTTTCTTTGAAAGCAAACACATTTCTTAGCATTGCATGAATGTTTTATAAAGAAATGCTGGAGGCATGAAAGGCTTATGTTAAACTCCTGGAGTAAGATGAAGGTAGTATAAGGCTGTATATTAGTATATAACAGGACTTATGTATCACTATTATGAAAATATTTATAACTTTAGATGGTATTTGTCCTGTTTAGCAGTCTGGGTAAGGTACAGTACATTATTGTACATAGTTGCTATTGCTAAAAAATATTATGAAGCATCACTACAGTGTGATTTATAGCTTCTGCAACTTTACATGTCTTAGAAGCAAATTTGTCAAAAGCATTAATATTCTCATTAGTTCTCACTAGTTCTTTTGAGTACTTTGTCACACCTACTTCTTTATTTTAAAGCATACAAAACCTAGAAAGTTGTTTTTTTGTTTGTTTTTGTCTGTAGAAGTGGGCTTTTACCTAATGTTCTGCTTTCTTTTCTTGGCATGCATTAGTATTCTTATTTCTGCTGGAATACTAATTTGTACTGACTTAATAATGCAGTCATAAACATGTATAACATAGGTTGTGCCAAAAAAAAAAACAAGGAAAAAAAAACTAAGACTTTGCCATAGTCCTGTCATCATTGCTTTACACTCATCAGTGAAAGGCTTCTTCTTCTTATAAATGTTTGTAGAGTTCTTTTGAATATGTAACAGTGTACCTTTAAATCAAGAAATTGATGTAATTGATTTACTTTGTGTTTTGTAGATTGAATTATTAGGTTTGTTCTGATGTCTAACTACTGTATTCTGTTTTACCAGAATGAGAACATTACAGATGCTGGACGAGAACCTGTCACATTTGAAAATCCTCTTTATTCCACTGCAACAGGCAGAACTGGTGCCGCTGCAGTCATACATGCCACACAGGTAAAACAGTATGTAATAATACAGTATGTCCCTATATAACAACATACTGGCCTACATTTGGTGATACAGAAAGACATATGGTGCTTTACTTCTGCATTTAAACAGGTGACTGTGAATATAAGTGGTGATTCAACAGAGAATGTATTTGCGAATCCCATGTACAATGAACAGCAGCAATCAGTGGAGGTGAAAAATATTCCAACAGAACCCAAGATAACACAGGTACTTTAGGAGCAAATCAAAAGTAGCTAAATATGTCAAGAATACAGCCTGCATTTTTATATTACTTATTTATGTTTTTAGGGTTCTAAATGGAACTTCTTCAAGAAAAAACTGAAACCAAGTACAACATTTGAAAACCCAACGTACTCAGAGGTGAGAGTGTATTAACAAAAGTTGGCAGATACAGTGGAACCCTGGATTACGAGCATAATTCGTTCCGGAAGTGGGCTCGTATTACAAAACACTCGTAAACCAAATGTAATTTTCCCATAAGAATTACTGGGAACTCAAATTATTCATTCCACAGCCCAAAAAAATAAATACATAAAAATAATTAATAGAAAATATAAAGTAAATATAAAACAAATTAACCTGCACTTTACCTTTAAAAAAAGTAAAAATAAATCCCGACAGATAAGTATTTTCGTTTATGCGCTGTGTGTGGTTGTGTGTTTGGGTCTGTCGTTATGTGTGTACGCGCGTGTAATTTGACACCGTGCCGGTTCACAAACACACAACACACACACACACACACACACACACACTAAAGGCGACAGAGAGAGAGAGTGTGTGAACCGGCACGGTGTCAAATTACGCGCACGCACACACATGACTGGCTGAGGGAGAAAATGCGTGCACGGATGTTGATTATACCAGTAAGAGACGTGCACTAAGACCCAGCAGGAGAGACGATTACCCAATTCCGCAGCGCAAGAGAGAGAAAAAACATTGGCTCAGTTGTGATCACGTGACGCTCAGCATCAAAAACAAAAAGCGCATGCGTGATACATGATACTCGGTACTCGTAAACCAAGACTTGCTCGTTTTTTAAGTCAAAATTTATTAAAAATCTTTGCTCGTCTTGCGGAACACTTGCAATCCGAGATTTCACTGTATAGTCAAGTGTAAATGTTAGTGCCCCTTTTTTAATTTGATTTGTGTTTGTGTGTGTAAAAACATAATAAAAATCATCTGATCATAAGTGGGTCTCAGTATTAGGCAAACACAGAACATAGACATTTTTTCACAGTAACATTATTTATTTAACAAAAAAAAAGCCAAAAAGAGAAAACATGCGGGCAATGCCAAGTACCCAATTACTGGATTTACAACAGGATTTAAGAGAGTAAGTTGCAGCCAGGTGCCGCTAAACATCAGCGGAGGATGGCTGATGATTTGAGCTTGTTTTTGCAGCCACAGGTTGTGTTTGTAATCATTGAGTCAACGATGAACTCCTCTGTATAGAGTATTCTAGAGGCAAATATAAGGCCATCTGTCCGCCAGCTAAAGCTTGGTCAAAATTGAGTCATGCAGTAGGACAATGACCAAAGCCCACCAATAAATCTACATCAGAAGGGCTAAAAAAAATAAAAGAATGAAGGTATTGGTATTATCTAGTCAAAGTCCAGACCTTAACCCAAATTAAATGCTGTGGTGGGACCCTAAGAGAGCTGTGTATAAATGAATGCCCAAAAACCTCAATGAACTGAAGCAATGTTTTATAGAAAAATGGACCAAAATGATGAGAGAGACTGATGAAGTCATACAGAGAAACGATTACAAAGTTATTGTTGCTAAAGGTGGATCTACTACCTATGGAATCATAGGGGGTACTTAGTATTGCCCACATGGTTTTTCTATTTAGCTTAATTTTTGTTAAATAAATAATGGCCCCTCAGGGCATGACTCCACAAGATCGCTACGGGTGTGCTGTGGTGTCTGGAACCAGGATGTTGGCTGCGCATTCTTTGGGTGCTGTGTGTTATGGGTTGTGGTCTCTGTGAAGTAAACTTATTTGTCTGGAATTCAATTTGTGCTTGCTCATATTGAGATCTGGGGAGTTTTTTCCTGCTCGGTCCTGTGTGCACTGGGTTGTGGTGCACTGGGTGTACTGGTGCCTTTCTTTAGAGGCGAGCAGAGAGTTTTTCAGTGAGTTGTGCTGCATTGGCTTTTCTGTGGGATCAGATCTGACAGGATGGCCTTTGCTTTCCACAGGCTTAAATGAGCATGCCCATGGGTAAGCATGATCATCATGAGATTACTTGAATATAATAGATAATCAATGCTCATGTGTTAATGTTATGTGGTGTCAATGGTCTGGCTGATCGGTGTAAGTTATAGGACTTTTAATGGAAATTTACAAGGGTACTGGGGTTCAAAAACATTTCTTTCAAGCAATGTATAGTCAATTCAAAAATTATTTTCACTTTTGAAAAAAGAATGAGCGTGTTGTAAGTCTTTCGGCTGTTTCCATCAAGGAGTTGTCACAACGGCCCATTCAATCTGCACAACAACTTGGCTCAGGTTTTACGCCAGATGACGCAACTCTCCCTTTTTATCCTGGTTTGGGACCGGCACTGCATCCAGTGACTGTGGCTTAGGCATTGGCTGGGAATCAAACCCAGGCCTTCGCATGATTATATTACATAAACAAACTAAAATACATTTAAAAAGAGCTGTTAAGTAAAAAAGAATGTTAAACACAATAAGGGTCATCACAGCAGGTTTCAGGTCTGAAACATGTCAGAATTTGACTTATTCTAATGACTATACAGCATTCCAATAATTCAGCTTTATTGTATGATTTTTAGATGCAGGACAAACAGGCTGCTTTGAGTACAGAGGACACTTCATCCAGCCAACCGCCTCCTGTAATGCTGCCTCCAAAGCCCATGAAACGAGAGAAATCTAGCATGTACTCACCAACAGAAGACTCCTTCCAAGACACAGCCAACCTGGTCAAAGAGGACAGTGACATATAGCTGTCCCACTTCTTGCTCTCTTTCTCTTACACACACAAATACAAATACAAGGGGAAAAGACACACTCTGTCCCTCTTTGCACAGAATCTATTTTTATATGCAGACTGTGTACAAAAATGAAACTGAAGATTATTTTGAGAACACTAGATAAGATGTTTTTTTATGACAGAATTAAAAAGTCTATGGAGACTGTGCCTTCTGCTGTTTCTTATGCCAATTCATGTTTATGATTTTTTTTTATTGTGATGTACTATATGTATATCTTTGCACTGATACTACTGATGTTATGAATATGTTGTACATTTGTAAATTAAAAAAAGATTTTTGGTAATAACTGATAGAATATTGTGCAGCAGATTATGCTTTCTTTTATAGACAAACAAAGTGACAGGCAAACATGATAGTGTATAGCTAATACACTCTTCACTGTGATTTATTACCAGGGCTTTGATATTTCCTTGCATATAAATTTTACGTAATATTTGCCAGTGAAATTAACAGCACTCATTTCATCCTGCATATTTATATACCTCATCTGTGGACTGGCCAACACAGTGAAAAAGAGCCAAGTCCTGTTTTGGTCCATTGTTCACAACTTGTTCCTCAGCAGTATCTATGGTCATATAAATAGTACAACAACGTCCATGAATAATACACAATTTTATCAATTATAGATCTATGAAGTGCTAAAGATTATTGGTCCTTATCCAAGTATGATTGACCTAATTACAGGTATGATTTTTGTATTAAATCAAAATAACTGATGAAATTTCACTATGGGTGGAAGTATCATGTTTAAAAAATTATTAAACCAGTCTGTCCTGTAAATGGCTTTCCATTATCTGTTCACTATTTCGTTACAGTAGGTGAATACTGAAATGTTTTTTGAGAGGATTCCTGTTATTTAGGAGAAAGGGACTGATATCAAAACAATAACACTGTTATATCATTAGTGATTTGTATCTAAAATTTTCAAAGATATCTAATATCACACTTTTTTTTATGCTGAAATAAATTGAACTGTGACGTGTGTGGTGTAGCATGTAGTATGTATATTCTGATTTTGGCCAATGATTTCACTATTGGCTAACCTAATAAAGACATAAATTCTGTGTTACTGAATATTTTGTATTTGAATGAAAGAACAAAATTAACATTTCTGAACTGGAAAAAAATCTGTCAAATGCTGCTGAGAAAAATTAATAAATTTTTTGTTTTATGGTGACTTTTGCCTAGAGTGGGATTTTTGGTTTGTAGACATTGTAAATTTTATATTATATTATTGTTATATTATATAAGTATAGTTCTGCTCATAAGTTTATATACCTTGGAAGAATTTGTGGAATATTTGCCTTTTTTGCCAAATATGACCAATCACCAAGGCATCTTTATATTATTTAAGGAAAGTGGTTAGGTGAAGCCAGGTATTGTCACATAATTATATGAGTTCCTTTAAAATCAAAATGGTAATCACAATCACAAATGTCACTGATCTGAAGCTCAAATACCTTGCCTGGCTTGATGATATACACAAAGGCTGACAATTACCATTGGTTTATCAAACTCTGATATACTGTACAATGGATATAAAAGGTCTACACACTTAATAGAATGCCAGTTTTTTGACGTAAAAAATGAGACCAAGATAAATTATTTCAGAATTTTTTTCCACCTTTAATGTGACCTATAACCTGCAATATTAGCTCATTCCTCTTTGCAAAAATGCCCCAAATCTGTCACATCTCCTGCAGATCTGTCTGCATCACAGATTTTCAAGTTGATTTCAGGTCTGGGCCATTCAAAACTTTAATCTAATTTTGGTGAAGCCATTCTTTTGTTGATTTGAATGTATGCTTTGGGTCATTGTCATGCTGAAAGATGAAGTTCCTCTTCGTTTTCAGTGTGGGATTATTAATTAGAAACTTATAGGGAAATAAAAGAAAACTGAGAATACAAAATAAACAGAGCTCTGCCGTCTACGCGAGAACGTATGGGGCTCTGGAAACTGAAACAAAAACTATCCTCTCGGAGCCTACGCCCTTAACGAGGATTTATAGAGAGAGAGTTTCTTAACTGGTGCTTTGCACTATAGGAGCGCACGCTGAACTGAGACATGTCGCTCCCTCTTTCTCTCTCTCACGCCCTATAGATATACAGTGGTGTGAAAAACGATTTGCCCCCTTCCTGATTTCTTATTCTTTTGCATGTTTGTCACACAAAATGTTTCTGATCATCAAACACATTTAAC
>JAOVVA010000051.1:20459800-20474521 GCA_028565275.1 Leiocassis micropogon
CCCCCGCCCCGCCCCGCCCCCGTCGACTCTTTCATCCCGGATGTGGTCTGTCTGACTGCAGCAAAGTTCCCCTACTGAACGAGCCGACTCTTTGAACCGATTCTTTGAGCGATTGTTTTTACAGAGTCAATTCGCATGTCTAACGTCCATGATGTGTGTAAAGTAATAGAAAGACTAAGTGGATAAACAGAAGGAATAAAAAGGACAACGATCTGTAAAATCCATTTGTAATATCATTATATAATAATGACAACGATAGCCAGTGCATGCAAGAACTAAAATACATTTAAAATCATCTGTCTCAGGACAAATCTCAGATCTGTGATACAAGATACAAACGTTAACGATTGAGACACGTACAGGAAGTATTCTATGCATAAACTGCAGAAAGTTTTACAAGTGTACTAAGGGCTAATATGTATAATATGCTTATATTGTTCTATGGGTGTATTACTGAATTAGAGAGGCCACGCCACTTACAGTATTATTTCAGCAGCAGCCTGTCTATTGCATGACTGTATTTGAGAATATGTAAATCCGTGTATTGTATTGATAAGAGCTACTACATATATTATTCTATTAGTTTACCGGAATGTTGTGTTGATTTACTACAGTTTGTCAAGTCCTTCATTCAGTTAATTTTATTTCATCACCACTTAGGATTTTATGAACATAACTGACACGTTTTCATGCTTTTATAACAAAAAAAAAGCATTTTTATATAATTCATGCATAATATAAACAAAATCAAAGCTAAATCAAAAATATGCTCGCTGTATTAGTATGTGACATCTGAAAGGCTTTTATATTGACATGCCGATGGGCTCTGACGTCACTACTTCTCTGTACGAGACTGCATGTAATTCTAATCGTTTTAAAACATTGTGATCTTACGTCTTCAAATTACCTTTATGTAATGTGAATGAGGATTTTCAGGTAATTTTCCTGAGAATTCTATTTTCCCCCCTAGAATACTATTTTTAAAAAGGGATTAAAAATGCATTTTATAGATTAGTGTCCTTTTAATCCTTATATCTATTTATCCACTTAGTTTGTCTATTACAATATTTGACTTTACACACATCATGGATGTTAGACATGCGAATAGGCTGTTTTGATCTCAAAGAATCGATACAAAGAGTCGACTCGTTCGGTAAGGACACTTTGGTGCAGTCTGTTGCGAAACGTTTTCGTGGATAAACGGCTCATTTAAATAACTACACAGAGTAACGGAGGCAAGTGCATCTGGAAAGTTTTTCCAATTTTTTATTTTTTTTTACCAAAATTACAGAATGAGAGTTTAGCTTTTTCAATAACCCTAATGTCAGAGGTTAATAGAAGCAAAGTTTCAGCTGTTGATTGTTGTGTGCTTAGCAAGCTGTGCTTAACAATAATACAAATATTATAAAAATGGATTAAAAATATTAGATACCAACACAGCTGTTGTTGAAAGTGAAAATAGCAAAATAAATGGGGATTTAGTTATTGACTTTACATCAGATCATGTTTATCATGTTTAACATTGTGTAGCCTGCACTTTTCTCATATTTCCTCTTCCTCTTATCTCCATTTAGATTTTTCTTTTCTCATACTCAGTCGGTGTTTTTAGTCTTTTGGCTTTACCTGCAATGTTACAACCATTATAATCAGTAACCATAAAAACCCAGTGTGTGAGAAAATATGAAAGGCACTATGTTTACTATGACCTGTCCAGGATAAAAAGTAATTGATGATAAATGAATGTTTGATTTATTCTGTACTACAACAAAACCACACTGCAAATGTATTTTATATATAGCTGACCAAAGAAAGGCTAGGGACCACTGTCAGTTTGTTATATGCATAAATGAAGGCAGGCATGGTAACAACCATCTGTGCTTTTGTGTGTGTTTTGTTTCTGTCTGCATACCCGTCTTGTTATTAAATTGGTTTCCTGTGTTTTGCTCATGTCTCGTAGGTTTGGCACAAAGAAGGTTAAAGAACCTAAAGTACATACACAAAGCAGTTGTAAAGTAAAGGATGCCAGTTTAATTGCATTTAAATTAATGCTTATAACAATGGACAGTAATGCTATATAAACTTGTAATAATTTTACAAAGGAGAGCTGAATCTTGTTCATTTAACCTTAGAAAAAAATACTCAAGTATAACTTTTAACACGCCACAGACTCTTCATGTCACGATCCTGTTTTTCTTTACCCAAGTCTGACATTTTCCTTAAGCCCTATCTACATTAGATATCTTTTGAGCTGTATGATTAATTCACTGCTCCACTTTCAAAAGGTTTTCATTTTTACAAATATAATACAAAAGCAAGTGGCAGTTTAAAATTTAACTTTTCCTAAAAGTACTTTTTCTTACTTCTCTGCAGAAATGTTTCTGTATATCTTAGGGTTGTTGATCATATTCTATGGCTACCGGTGGTTTAAAGAGCTGAAGCAAGTGCCGAATAAATCAGAAAAACATGTCTACATCACTGGTTGTGACACAGGCTTCGGAAACCTCCTGGCCAAACATCTGGATGAAGAAGGTTTCTGCGTAATTGCTGGCTGCTACACAGAAAAAGGAGAGATTGAGCTGAAAAAGGCCTGCTCAGCCAGACTAATTACTGTTCACTTAGATGTTTCTGATAATGATAGCATCAAGAAGGCTGCAGGTATAATTAAAAACACTGTAGGAGAGAAAGGTAAGGGATTAATATTGTGTTTTTTTCTACTACAATGGAAAGTATGACTATTTTTAAACAACAATTCTTGTTCTGAGCTCAAAGAGAGAAGCTAGTGAGTGTGTTTTCTAATTAATGAGATTGATATAATGTATTTATTTGTATACACAGCTTTATAATGTTAAATGCAACATCATGCATCTTTTTGTGTTTGTGCTTGTGATATTTAGGTCTGTGGGCTGTTGTAAACAATGCAGGAATATCTCAGCCATCAGGGCCTACTGAATGGATGGTTCTTGATGACTTCAAGAAAATGTTAAATGTTAACCTATTAGGGGTCATTGCTGTGACCTTGAGTGTGCTCCCCTTTATTAAGAAAGCCAAGGGCCGTGTTGTCAATATCTCCAGTGTGGTTGGAAGAATATGTGTAAATTCAGGACCATACAGTATCTCAAAACACGGAGTGGAGGCGTTCAATGACTGCCTGAGGTGGGTCATTGTCTAACACGTCAAAGCACTTATAAAGTTGCTATACATTGAGCCATATTTCAAGTTTTTACAAAAAAACAACAAAAAAACATAGAAATCAGCTGTAGAAAATACAGGCCGATACGGATGATTGAATTTTGTGGATGAGATACTGTATGCTCCCAGCTGTCATGTAATAACTTTAGAGTTGGCTAATTAACAAAATTGGGAGCTTTTTAAGCCTTATTGATGTCAAGTGCAATTAATAGTTCTAGTCCAAATTATTAAAATTATTATTTCATAATATTAGACACTGAAGTTGTTTGGTACCTATAAAAGCAGGATCTGAACTTCTTGAGAGTGAAAAATACTGTTGAAAGATAATTTTTGTCAGTTTTATGTCGAGTTTTAATGAACATCCTTAAAAAGAAGCACCCTTAAACAAAAAGGCATAGAAATCAGCTATAGAAAATACAGCCAGATGACGAGGATTGAATTTTAGTTAGATAGCTAGTAGATACTGTTGGTGGTTGTGTGTTTAATTTATACTCTTTGTACGTACAGTAGCTAGTTGTGTAGTCATAGCTAATTCATAGGTAATGCCAAAGTCTGAATGTGATCTCTAAAAGCAAATTATCTATTAAACTGTAACGATGTCATTTTTACTGCTACAGTATTTTGTTCACTTTTAACAGGTTAAACATGGCACCATTTGGCGTTAGGGTCCTGTGCATTGAACCAGGATTCTTCAAAACAAGCATGTCAGAACCTACTTTTCTTCAACACAGTCTTCAGAAATTATGGGACAGACTGCCAGAAGATGTCAGGAATGACTATGGGAGTGACTACATTGATAAAGGTTTGCAGAACTCACTGTAATAGAGAAATAATTTGTGCCTTTCATTCAGAAAGACAAAGTGATTACAGTCTACTAATAAGATTTCTAACTTTGTACATCTTTACATAACATAATAAAATGTATTATCAAATTAAAAAAGAAAAAGCCAATGTAGCACAAAAAAGTGAATACTGGCCACAAGAGAAAAGCACCAACACAGTCAGTGCACCACAGCCAGCTGTACACAGGACCCAGCAAACAAGACCAATGACCTAGACAAAAAAAGTCTGATACACTGAAGACCACCGAAACCCACAGCACCCAAAGAGTCCGCTGTCTGACACCATAGCGCACTTCCAGAGGTTTTGTGGAGTCATGCCTCATGGGGTCAGAGCCGTCCAGGTGGCACAAAGGGAACCTACACTATACTGGACCTGATGCTTTTGCATTATAATGTTATGGCTGATCGGTGTGATCTTGGGTGTGACTGGCAAAAGATAAACTTTTTAAGGGCCTTTTTATTTATTTTTATTTTTTTAAGCTTTTTCCTCTTATCCTCAATCATAGTTCTCAATCAGAGATTTAGCAGCAATTGAAATAATGAGGAGGCGGCACAGTGGTGTAGTGGTTAGCTCTGTCGCCTTGCACCTCCAGGGTCCGGGTTCGATTCCCGTCTCTGTGTGCATGGAGTTTGCATGTTCTCCCCGTGCTTGGTGGGTTCCCTCCGATACTCCGGTTTCCTTCCACAGTCCAAAGATACGCAGGTTAGGCTAATTGGCGCTCCCAAATTGCCCGTAGTGTGTGAATGAGTGTGTGTACCCTGCGATGGATTGGCACCCTGTCCAAGGTGTACCCTGCCTCATGCCCTAAGCCTCCTGGGATAGGCTCCAGGTCCCTGCAACCCTGGATAAAGCGGTATAGAAGATGAGTGAGTGAATGAAATAATAAGGCCAACATAATGTAGGAAAATGCTGGTTAGTATTTATTTAACTGGAACTGATATTTGTATGTAAGTAACCCTATACCTAAATAGACCACACAAACAAGATACACTACAGTACTACAGTAAATAATCTATTAAAAATGCTTATTAAAAATAATACAATGTTTCAAACAGCATGTTTTATGTATTTTAGTGAAAGTAGTATTTGCAGAGAAGATTGGAAAGAGTCTGAATCAAGATCTGAGGAAAGTGGTGAGCTGTATGGCACATGCCGTCTCTGCTGTCCATCCTCGCACCCGATACTCTGCTGGCTGGGATGCAAAATTCTTCTGGCTGCCTCTGTCTTATATGCCATCATTTATAACTGATGCCATTCTATTAAAAAACGCAATCAAACCCAAGGCTTGCATTTAATATGTCACATAGGTCAAGTATAGAGAGTTTATAAATGTTTCTGGTGTTGCAACACATTGAACAATAAAAGCTACTAATAAAAACACGAGGCAATACAATTTCATGTCAATAATCTTTATATGTATAATGATTAAGATTAAGTAATGAGAGTTAGATTAGAAAGTGAGAAGAAGCCAAGTAGCTGTAGCAATATTAACAGGAGGATGATAATTATTCAAATTCTAATTTTATTTATCACATACACAGTACGATATGCAGTGAAATGCTTATTCTACTTTTACTGTATTATAACTACAGTATGTAACTATATAGTGTATTTTATTATTTTATTGTATATTATTACTATACTATACAGTAATGTGACCATAATGTTTATCCATTTTAAATAAATACCATTGTCCTATAACTAGCATTCCCTGGTATCTTTTCATTAAAAGTTACCCCTAAAGTTGCCCCAGTCACCACACGCATGCCAAGCAGACCACATGGGGCCTCCATGCAACAAGACCTACAACCATAAGTGGGGGCAGAAAGGGTCTGGATTACTATTAGCTCAGGAGCACCATGTGTAGCACAATAAAGTGAGAGATACAGAGAGAAAGAGAGATAATAATTTAGTTTGTATTAGAGCCTTATTTAAAGTGGGTATTTATGCAAGATAAAGTGAACAAGGGAACTGCACAACAGTGACCTCATCAGGTCTATGGATGTGCTCCTGAGGCAACTGCTCTAACTGTTTTCACTGTAACGTGAGCAGAATTCATGAACAAACCCCAAAGAAGAAGTGTTCCTTTATCCCGTCAGCGACAGGCTCTAATTCACACGCACAAAATCAAAGACTGTCTTCTGTCCCAAAAACATCAGCTTTATTATTAATAGTTGGGAAAATAATTATTTAAGCCCCTACAAATTTTGTTGGCAAACTTATAAAATCTTTCAAAACTTACAAAATCTACAGGGGATCAAATAATTTTTTTTCCCAACTGAATGCTGTCCCTCCAAAGCTAGCATCAAATTCCAAATATATACTAAAATATCAGGAAAGGTGACATAACTAGTACCTGATTACAGATTTATTTCAATCTCAGCATTAGAAACTTACCCCAAAAGGTGGGTTGAACTTAAGAAAAACCCTCCATTTTTTTATTTAAAAAAAAGTTGCCTTTCCATTTTCAACAAAACTGGATAGCCACCACGTTGTCACAACCTGGCTTAATAGCATTGTTTTATCTGTGGGAGACACTGATGAATCCATACCCTTCACCTTGGCCAAACTTCAGTTCCGCATTCGACACAATTCCCACAGGCTATTCAATAGTACATAATTAGTTTTATCTGGTGATGATCCTGGCGATCCTGTTTTAGTGTTTAGTCCCTTCCCATGTTATTATGTGATTTTGATCACTATTATCTTATAAATAGTAAATAAGTTTGTCAGCAAATCCCTGTGTCACTTCACCTACATAACATCAGGTTCTGACTCCTCTCCAAACTTAGTGTTTATTTATGTGGACAAAAAGCTAATTGTTTTCTAAATGACTGTTTGTTGGTTTTGGTGGTTTGGTACCACCTTATTGTAGAGCTTGAAAGAGTCACACCACTTTTTGAACACAAGTCTGTATTTTAGCTAAAGTTGCTTTGTTGGCTTTTCTTCACATCCCAAACAATTTTCCGGGCTGTTATGATTTAATCTTTGTTGGTATCCCTGACTACCTGACTGTAGTTCCAAGAGAACCTCCAATTTTCCATTTCTGTATCAGATTTTAATAGAATTTTTTACATCCTTTTAAATCTTTTTCATGATTTATAAAGGCCACTTAACTTTTCTTTAAGATCCCTTGACACTTTTTTTGCTGTACCTATGGTTCAGTTTTCAGCCAAGTCAGTGCAGCCCCGGTGGAATATGCAGGGGTCTTTCAAGAGCTCAAAAACATATTGGGTAGTGAAAAACAGACACTAATTACATAAAAACAAGCTGCAGGTGTGGAACTTACCCACAGGCATTTACAACTGTCTTTGTGTGTGTGTGTATGTGTGTGTGTGTGTAAAGCTGTTTATCAAGACAGTATGATGCAATTTATGGCGAGGCAATTAAGATGTGCTCATACCAGTCTAACTGCAGATCTGATTAATAATTCATAATAATAATTGCGATATGAGTAGGTATTCGCTGACCAATCGAGCATTGACCCCAACATATTCATCAATAAAAGCCTTTAAAACATGAAAGTATTTTTTCACAGAGATGGTTTAAAAAAATCCTAATAGTTTCATCCTCTCAGCAGAGAAGATTGGAAAGAACCTGGATGAAGATCTGAGGAAAAAGGTGAGCTGTATGGCACGTGCGGTCTCTGCTGTCCATCCTCACACTCGATACTCTGCTGGCTGGGATGCAAAAACTGAATCACACCCAGGGCTTTCATTTAGTAATACTGTATCACATACTGTAGGTCAAGTCTAGAGAGTTTATTACTTTTTTGATGTTGCAAGGCACTAGTCAATAAAATGTATTAATAAAAGCATAATTAATTGTAAAATGTCTTGTCAATAATCTTAATATGTTTTAGTGATTGAATAATAAGAGAGACTAGAAAGTGAGAAGAAGCCAAGGGGATGGAGCAACAACGCAAAGTGTCCAGGATAATAATAATTTTACTTTGATTTTAACTGGTACAGTAACTTACAGTGTACATACAGTTATGTGACCATAATGTTTATTTATTGTAAATAAATAATAATATAATTTAATAAAATACAGTTTTCATGTAGGCTATGTGTAGCGGATTCTTTTTAGTTTTACATTACATCCTACATAATACCTATAAGGACCAGTGTGATCTAATTTATTAGGTATTGAAGTAGTTTAAGGACTCTCTTACACTTGCGATTGCTACTCACATTTTTAAAGTTACTTTTTGTTAAGCAATCTCAAACCAGATGTCTTTATAGTTAGTAACACCTAAAGCAGAACACTATCTATGAATATGATTACAGATCCCTTACAAATTACAAAGTGACAGTGCTTTTGCCATGATCTAAACAGTTGAGGATAAGCTGCTGGTATCAGTTCATCAGCTTTTAAAACAGCCTCCTTATCTGTTGAGTATTTTTAACTATCAATTACACTAAATGCATCTCTCAGTACTCCTCTGGCCATCCTCTTGAATTAGGAACATGCCCGAAATGACAACAAAAAGTTTCTTGCTCATCAAATTGTGGCACCAAATGCAAATGCAAAAAAGTTTTATACTTTTCCTTTTCATGCTCAAAATGTACCCCAGTTACCAAACACATCCTAAGCAGACTATGCAACAAGACCTACAATCAGAAGTGGGGCATCAGACTGAGACATACAAGTCCAGAGGGTAGAGAGGGTCTGGATTAGGAGTGATGAAGGAGTGATTTGATTGTTGTCCAATAGTCGGCTATACTGTATGAGAAAAGTGTGTTTCGTTAGCACGCATAAATAAAATCTTAAATTTAATAAATGTACTCTTAAATGCAATTTTAGGTAAATTAAGTAATCTTCACTAAAGTTGTGTGTGGAAAGTCTGTTGGCATATTTTATAATATAGTTGTCAGAAGAAGCGATTGGGCTAGGTTTAATCACAGTCCTAATGTCTTCTGTTTCTGTCTGATCCAGGATCATTCTGGGGAAGAATAAACTAACACCTGGTTGTGTTATTTTGATCCAGCAGTTTATTCTTTGGAGAACTTTCTTGATTCTTCACTTCTGACTGGATCATCCTCAGAGCACAGTAGTCATGTGAATTAACTTTTTTAGTAATTTGTGATAGGAGCAAGCATATTTTATTGTTCAAATTAAATGCTATCGGGGTGTGGGGTTAAATGGTAAAACCCCCAAAAATTCTGGGTTAAATGGTAAAACCCAGCACTTTGGACAAAACAACCCAGCACATGTTCTGGTCAATAGTGACCCAATAGTGAGCTGGGTTATGGTTGGGTTGTTTTTTTAATCCAGCAGTTTTTAGAGTGTATTGAGGATAACATATTGTGGAGTTTGCAAGGATCTTACCAAGTCACATGGGAACTTGGAGAGAAGGTTTTGTAAGAGACAAAATCTGCATCAAGCTGTGATTTCTTCCAAACCTCTCTCTGCATGTTTTAATTCTCCTTTGTTATTGCATAATACCTTGGATAGCCAAGGAGCAGGACAAGACATCTTGTCCTCTAGTTATTTTAGTTATTGTATTTTACTTATAGTTTATTTATTTACACTTCCAGAACATCAGGTTCTAACTCCTCTCCAAACGTAGAGATTATTTATGTGGCTACAAAGTTCAGTTTGTTTTCTAAATGACTGTTGGTTTAATAAGATGTATCATGCATTTTTGGCAGGAACCTGTATTTTGGCTACAGTTATTTGTTGGATTTCTTCTCTGACTGTGGCTTGTTGTCAAGAGAACCCGCAATTTTAAATTTCTTTATCAGAGTTAAAGAGATATATATTTTACATCCTTTTGAATCTTATTATATCTTCTTCATGATTTATAAAGGTTACCTACCTTTTCTTTAAGACCTGTTTTTTTTGCTGTTCCTATGGCTCAGTTTTCAGCTAAGTCAGTGCAGCACGGTGAAATGTCTATGGGTCGTTCAAGAGCTCAAAAACTCATTGGGTAGTTATACACACACTAATTACACTCAAACTAGTTGCAGGTATGGAGCTTACCCATCGCCATTTAAAACTGTGATAATATGTTTATGATTATATATATACACACATGCTACATCTTTTTCTATATGTACTGTATAGTTTTACTGTTCAATACAAAGGAATATAGGAAGCTGTTTGCCAAGACAGTATGATGCAATTTATGGCGAGCAAAACAAGATGTACTAACTACCAAGGTAAGGAATACCAGTCTAACTGCAGAGCTGATTAATAATTGATAATGATAATTGAGATATGAGTAGGTATTCACTGACCGAGCGAGCATTGACCCCAACATATTTATAAAAAATTTAAAGCACAGAAAAGTTTATTCTTTTTCTGTTTTTTTTCTGGTTTTAAAACATTTCTGATATTCTCATATAAAAAAGGGAAAATAAAAAGGAATCAAGTATTTTGTATAGCAGTGCAACAGTCCACCATGTAAATAATAATAAAAGAAATATAAAATAATAATAAAAATAATGATAATGCTATGTAATTCAAGGGTCCTTGGAATTAATTTACCTCTGGAATTCACCCCTGCTGGGAATTCTGTCTCTTTTCAGAAAGCCATTTGCCTCAGCTCAGCAATAACAGGCATCTCTTTCAACTCCCAACCAACTCCTCTATAAGTACTATTGTACCTATGGCTTTTAAAATTCAGCCAAATTTATCAATGTTTTGACCGATGACTTGTAAGTGTCCATCTATGTAAATCACTTAAGTTATTCAATGTAATTATGCATGTAATAAAAATACTGTTTGGACAGAGTGAGGTTCTCTTTCCAAAAATAAATTATAGGCAAACACATGCCACTGTTAGGCATATATTATTTCTCAAGTAAGACACGGCACCTTTTAATGAATAAAACAACCAAATAAATCTCAGTTCAAATTGTAAATGTAAGTGTTTGTACTTCATCACATTGAAATGTTTTTAGGAGCACTTGCCTCTGAGGGCCTTGGTCTTATCTATATCTTGACAGAGGTGTTATCTAATCACACTAATAGTGGGGTAGATGTTCAAGGAGGTGTGTACAGGGCACTGATTGCATAAATCAGTCTTGAGGAGTTGTAGTCACTGATAGTGACAACAGTCTGCTCAGACACTGCTGAGAATCTCAAAGGAAGTACAAAAACAGGTGAAGCATTTTATTCTAAACTTTTTTATATAAATATAATTACTGGTTTGCTTCTGGTCTAATGATTCAGCCAATATACATTTTAGTGTCAGGTTTACTAAATCTTATGTAAATACAAAAGATAACCATAGCAAGTATTTTATAATTTATTTGTAATTGGTAATTAATTTATTGTTCTAGATCATGCTTAAATTCATTATATTTTTTTTAAGTGTTGTGTCATTATCTCTGTCTGGCAATTTTACAAACAGGATTTGATACATAAAATCTGATTTAACATTTTGCATGATGCTGGTGTTTGTGTCCATAGTCAGGAATTCTGAACATGAAGAAAAGTAATCTGAGCACGGATCCTGAACATATGAGTTATGACATATGCCATGATGAAGGTAGGGCTTCCGCATTTCCAAACCTATACTGTATATTTCACTTTTCAAAACTATAAGTATTATATAACAATAATAATGCATGTGGTATTTTCTTTTTATATAGCAGCCACTAAGAGTATGTAAGTATGAGGCTTTAACTATACCTGATGTTTGTATATACACTTTTAGAAAAAAAGTTCATTTAATACATAAAGCTAGTTAACAGAATTCTTTGTTTTAGGGTACTACATGTTTTCCCAGAGCCAATTTAATAACACTTATGGGTTGTTTGAAAGTATATGACTGGCCAATGCTAACAATATGTTATTTGCTATATTAATATTAATTAATATTAATTGTTATATTATTAATTGTTATAATCTTCCCATATTAAGAACTGGTGGTGTCAAAAAAGAAGAGAAGGCCCTGGCTGTTGGTTTTTTCCAGTTGTTTCGCTTTGCCACATGGCTAGATATTGTCATGATGGTCGTTGGAGGACTGTGTGCACTTGGCCATGGTGCGGCCTCTCCTCTCATGCTGCTAGTCTACAGCATGATGACTAACGTCTTTGTTGCCTATGAGTTAGAGATTCAGGAACTTGCTGATCCCAACAAAATGTGCATTAATAACACTGTCACCTGGACTAATGGGACTGTTGTAAAGCAGGAAGATAATACCACTGTGCATTGTGGGTAAGTGGTGAATATCAGACTACAGATTTGTTAAAATCAAGCTAGCAAGTTGATGATAATAGTTGATAACAATATTAATAGTAAATTAAATTATAATATTTATTGAATGCCAAATAAATGTAATGTAAATAATGAACTGCTCTTTATTTCCTTTTCACAGTGTAGATATTGAGGCACAGATGACCATGTTTGCTTATTATTATGTTGGGATTGGAGTGGGGGTGTTAATTCTTAGTTATTTTCAGGTATACATGTAAGATTATCCACATAATAATAATAATAATAATAACAATAATAATAATTAGGTACAGTACTTTGAAATCAATAGTCTGTATCTTCTCCCTTTTTCAGATTGCTCTGTGGGTTTCTGCAGCTGCAAGGCAGACACAGAGAATTCGAAAAACATACTTCAGGAAGATCATGAGCATGGAAATTGGATGGTTTGACTGTAATTCGGTTGGAGAGCTAAACACAAGAATATCTGAGTAATTTAATATTTCTTTATTTAGACATTTTCACACAATGAATGGTCAACAGGACATGACCACAATAATCAAGTTTAATACTACCTTTTCAGACAATTATGGGAAAACAATTAATGACTTTGGCATTTTGGAACTTTTGGAAAAACTTTGCCCTACATGCATTTTTTTTCCAATTGCACATGACAGCAGAAGCTTTGCACAACTTACCAAAGAATTAAACATGGGATATTGTCTGCAGATAGGAAGAGATGTAGAGTTGGGCTAAACACATGTTACCCCATGTTTATATTGGTATTGTCTTTCTACATGAGGTAATATAAGGAGATTGTTCATCATGCATAAAGAGAAATAGCAGTATTAATGGATCAGATGATTTTATTAGTTTTTTTCACAAAGAAACCATTGAATTAAAAGAGAGGATACTAACTTTTGAGCATGACTTTGTCTATAATGATTCTCTCTGTGCATTTTTTTTCAGTGATATTAACAAAGTCAACAATGCAATAGCAGATCAAGTAGCCATATTTATTGAAAGAATCTCTACATTTATCTTTGGTTTTCTGGTGGGCTTTGTTGGAGGATGGAAGCTGACACTGGTGGTGATTGCAGTAAGCCCTCTGATTGGATTGGGAGCAGGACTTATGGCCATGGTGAGTTGTTCAATCAAATACAGGACAGTTTTGATTATGGATTTTGTATCATTGTAACATTCATGAACTATGTGTTTGCAGGCAGTTGCTAGACTGACAGGTCGTGAGTTGCAGGCCTATGCCAAAGCAGGTGATATAGCTGATGAAGTCCTCTCTGCCATCAGAACAGTTGCAGCATTTGGAGGGGAGGAAAAGGAGACAGAAAGGTATGGTGTTTCAACTGACAAATTTAAATTTCAAATGATTTTCCTCTATGATTATCCCTACACTAATACCCCATTTCATGAGGCATATCAATAAGCATATGGTATGAGTACATTGTGTTATCTGCAGATATGACAAGAACCTTGAGGAAGCTCAGACTTGGGGCGTGAAGAAAGGAACAATCATTGGTGTATTTCAGGGTTATCTGTGGTGCATCATCTTCCTTTCTTATGCTCTTGCATTCTGGTATGGATCCAAACTTGTCATTGAAACACAGGAGCTCACACCTGGGACCCTCATTCAGGTATGAGCAATTCACAAAACAATGTACTATAAAGCCAAATCATAATACTGCAATGTCACCTTTTCCCCCCTCATATATCATGTCCAGTGTTGTCTGCATGTCTACAGGGAAGAAATTCATGCTAACAAGCCAGTTCAGTGCAGATTTTTTTTAATATAAATGTCAATGTTTATCATTTAAATTGATTGAATACACACATGCACATACACATTCACACATTTACAAAGGCAGTAATTTAACATGACAAATCCATTTAGCTACATGTTTATGATACAAACAGTGATGAAAATTTGGAATCAAGTTGGGAGTCCTAGAGCTGTACGTTGGTACCGCACCACTGTGCGATTTTCATTAACCTAAATACTGTACTTTTTTATGTAAAAGGTTGGCAGAAGATGAGCATATATTGTATTTTCAGGTATTCTTTGGTGTCCTTATGGGAGCCATAAACCTAGGTCAAGCCTCTCCATGTCTAGAGGCCTTTGCTTCTGGTCGTGCTGCAGCTAAGAGCATCTTTGAAACAATTGACCGGGTAAAAGCACAGTGACAGAATGGATATGTTCATGTTCACAAAAGGGAACAAGTTCTAATATTATGGCTATATAGGATGATGACATTGCCAATGTTTCTCCTCACACAGGATCCCAAAATTGATTGTTTCTCTGACGTAGGGCACAAGTTAGAGAAAGTGAAAGGTGACATTGAATTCCACAGTGTTCAGTTCAACTATCCCTCCAGACCCGAAGTAAAGGTTAGATTCTAGGAAATTTTTTTGACATTTTTTTTTTACAATATTAACATGTGGAGCATGATTACCTGGTATATAAATTACAATATGTGTGTGTGTGTGTGTGTGTGTGTGTGTGTGTATGTGTGT
>JAOVVA010000051.1:20524611-20536254 GCA_028565275.1 Leiocassis micropogon
AAAAAAACGGTAAGTCTTTAAGGTTGTTTTAGTTATACAACTTATTTCTTTTTTAGAAATAAATAGTCATACATACCTGCAACAGGCTATGATGAGAGCAATGATGATTATGAGCAACAAACCCCCAGCAGCAGGAGAAACCACCTTTGCTATCAGCTCATAAACTGTACCAAAAAAAACAAAAATGGCAACTCCAGTTTGATTAGAGCTCTTTTGGTTATGCACAGAGTAATAGATATTCGTCATCTGGAGGAGATTCTTAGTACTGCAAGAGGCTTCGGATAAAGGCAGCAGGTAATGTGTAAATGTCATATAAACCAACTTTTTTGTTGGTAACAGAATAAACAAGATAAAAACTAAGTGTTACAAAATAATTTTTGATAGGCATATCAAAATAAATCGGCACTCACAATTATTGCAATTGAATCCACCGAATCCAAACGGACATCTGAAAGGCACATGCATACAATAAAATTGTTTTATTTGTTTGAATTGCCATATCAGCTTTTCAGGCTACTTCATGACAGATTCATATCAAATATTAAGCTGGTTTATTCGAGCCAATTTTATATTATGTTATAATGTAAGTGATTTAGAGAGGTGTGGGAAAGTAAAAAAAGGATATTATAATAATAATAGATAAAAATAAATAAATATCACATTATAGCATGGTCTTGGCCAGAAGAACAAGATTTTACATTAGGTTCTTTAGGTGTACTTTAGATAGAAATTGTAAAAGTTTTTCTGGTTTCGTCTTGCAGAATATGTTTTTTTAAATCTTGTTCTGGTAGAAATTGTTTTCTTATAGTATTAAAACTTGGGCAGTCCAAAAGTATGAGTAGTGTTTTATGGTTAGAGTAGTTCTACAGCGCTGACATTTTGGAGCTTCTTCATCCTTTAATAAACACGCATGGTTTACATTTGTATGACCTATACGGCACCTTGTATATACGGCCTGGTCGTGTCTTGATTCGAAGGGGTGATAGCTTCTTTTCCTAACACTGGGTTGATTTCGAATAATTTGTTGTTTTGGTACCATTTTAAAAAACTGTATCCTACAGAGTTGCACAACAGTGTTGGGTGTAATGCATTACAAAGTAACGCGTTAGAGTACTTGGATTACTTTTTTGATGTAATGAGTAATCTAACGCGTTAGGTCCGCCATTTAAGTACTCAGTTATTTAGTTACTTAGTAGTCAAAATGTAATCCGTTATTCCGACAGGCTCACGGATTGCCTGAATTAACATCAGTCATTCCCAATCCGTTATTGTGTGCGTGTGTGAAAGTCGTCCTACAAGCCCCGCCTCCGATAACCCGCCCCCCTCGTTTATTCCTGCTGTTATACTCCTATCTGTGGTTTGACTATGCGAGGACCGACACGCGGAAAGATGGAAACCTAATCACAGCGACCAAAACTCGCGGTAAATCATGATGAACCGTACTTACGGCCACCGCGCGAAACCACGTAGGTGAGATAGGGGTATTAGTAGTTAACAGATTATGGCCCAAACTTCGCTGAGTGATGATGGTAGAATAATTATAAAGGTCTTGACTAAAACAACATGCATGAGGAATCACAAAGGAGTTTTCATTTTCTGCAATGGAAAAGAGCTCGAACTAGTTACTGTTATCAGAAAGTAAAGCTGTAATGTAACTGATTACTTTTTGACAGTAATGACAGTAATTTTGTAATGTACTTTAAAAAGTATTTTTTGATATTTGATGTTTATATAAATCCATTTTTGAGCATTTATTTTTTTATGTTGAAGCGTGTATAAATGTTTTGGTCCCTCGTGTGTGTATGTACAGTATGTACAATACGTAAACAATAGGAGAGACCGTTTTTTTTTTTTAAATAATGTAAATTATTAATGTAATGTAATATTTAATGTAAAAGATGTTTAAAATTCATGATGTTTAAAATTCATGATGCTTAAAATCAGGGCCAAAATAGCTGTGATGAAGCTGGTGCCAGAGTGGAATCTGTACATGTAATTTTCTTTCTATTTACTTTTGCCGCTTTGCTTGCTAAAAGGCTACACCGTGACATCATTGATTTCTTGTAGTTTTTAAAACTAAACATTTTTTTGCCATTTGAGTTGCAGTTTATATTGTACTTCTCCTATCAGAATAAAGACATTTTATTTTGTGAAAATATTGTAAAAGATGCTAAAATTCAAAAAGACACATTGATATAAAATACTTACTCTATACAAGTTCCATTAACAAGTTTAAAGCCATTGCCACAGTCTGAAATGAGGAAAATAATCAGAAACATAAATGTATACATATTTGATATTTACTATTCAGTATTCTCACTACTGATGGGAATAAACACACATCCTTATCTAAAATGTTTCCATGCAAGCCATACAGCTCCTACCTCTAGGGGTGCTGTCCCTTTGTTTATTTTTGAAGTATTCTTCATGGCACTGGCAGTATGGGGTTCCATCAGTATCATTCCACACACCATACTCTGTTTCACATCCTTTGTCCTGGGGTAAGCACAGACTCAGTACTGGAGGAAGAGTGGGTTCAGAGATAATTCTAGGTTATTCTAGGAGTAAATGTAGGATTCGTTGTGTGCTTTTTAATTGATCGCTTAATGTTGTCTAACACAATGTTGAAACCAAAACAAAAACGAATAAAATAAATTTTTAAAAAAACACCAAATGGAAGAAATTTGCATCGGGTTAGATATACGTCATGTGCCAAAGCAAAACAGGCAGTGCGCAGTGAATGCAATGGAAAATGACTGTTGTTTATATGGTTTCTGTACCTTGATAAGGGAGGTGGTATTTAAGCTTTAAGAAACAGTGGGACTGTGAGTTGTTGCAGTTTGTGATAGACGTCTGGATCCTTTGAAAGATGTCATTTCTGGTCACATTAGCAGACATTGAAAACATGTTCACAGTCAAGATTTCCAGACTCTCCAAATTCCTGCAAACAAAAAAATAGTCACTAGTGTCTGGCAGATATAAAAGTGCCACGATACTATTAACATTTTTGTTACTAAGTTGCCAAGAACTATGACTAAGACAGCAAAAAAAGAGTCCTGTATTTCTTTTATGTGCTTAGCCTTGTACAGTATATGGCCAAAAATATGTGGACACCTGGCTAGCATACCTACAGTATAATGGTCTTTCTCCAAACTGTTGCCACAAAGTCTTTGGAAGATGTTACATTTCACATTATTTGAATAAAGGGGTCCAAAAAACGTTCCTTAATGAAAGTGACCTGCCATGAGGTCGATAAGGGCATGGTGTGCCAAAGATGATGCAGAAAACCTCGAGTGGCCTGCACAGGGACCTGACCTCAACCCCAATACACAAATCTGGAATGAACTAGAATGCTGACTGAGTCCCAGACATTCTCAGGAATGCCCTTCCAGCTAAATGGGCAAATCTCCACAGTGACGACACACTGTAACATCTAGTGGAATGCCTACCCAAAAGAGTAGGGGATATTAGAACAAAAAAGGTGACACTAAATCTGAAATGGAATGTTCAAAAACCATATATGGGTATAACGGTCAGATGCCCTCATACTTTTGTGGAAATAGTGTTCATTAATTCAAGCTGTCTTAAACCACGGTCAAAATCCAGATAATATTATAGTGTCTGCATAATAATGCGTACAATATGGTAGCATTATAACTGAATATTTAATAACTATACAGTAAATAAGAAACAAACTTACAGCAGAGTTGAACGCCTATAACCATGCAAGTTGGAGAGTGAGGCATTTAACTGGGGAAAAAATTTTTTTTTTTATAAAACATCATGAATAGGAAATGTCTGCCAGTACTGTACATGATCATGGCAATTGAACTCACTAAGCATGTAATGTATTAAAAGTATTTAAAATTTCACAATATATATCAAATATCTTGAAATAATACAACAATTTATACAACAATAAAAATGGTCCTGAATCTAAAAAAGAAAACCAAGATTTTGTTAGCTAGATAAATACAGAATAGAATAGAATAGAAAGATAATAGGTTCTGTGATAGAAAAAATGCCTTTATTTTTCTTTTTACAAAAGGTCTTATGTCATTTAAAACATGGCTTGGTTAGCACTGCATCTGCTGATGTAAAAATGCATAATTAATTCAAAAGTGTTGTGTGTTAATATAGGAAGTGTTCTCTGTACATACCAACTGTAAGATCTCTGTGTGCGAGTCATGCAGAGAACCGTTTATACTGAAAATCACTAAAAACGTCTTGGCTGTGGGGCACAAGCACAAAAAACACTAATGCTCATCTCTCACAGAAATCACAGGCAACCAACAACTGATACTAAAAACTATCAGATACTGGTTATGTTACTGTTTTCTCTACATAATAAGTTTAAGAACCTACTTTTTGTACAGCTTCGTCCATCTTGCATGTCATAACCAAAGTCACAGTAACAGCTGAATGAGCCCCTGGTGTTGACACACTTTGACTTTTGAGGGCACGGGTTGCTCGCGCACTCATCCACATCTGCATAACATACAGTAACACGGACCAACAATCAGGCACTTTTCACCTCAAGTAACTGCACGGCCTGTTCACATTTAAATGTCAACACACATGAGCCATGAGATGAACATTCTACCGCTGTTTTACATAGCAGAAGTGAATTTAAAGATGAAATGGACCTTTGCCTGAATATCTACACACGGGCATAATCATAATGCAGTTTTTATGACAAAGTGCAGGAAAAAGCTGATTCATGACGGAGCTGACCATTTTTCCTTTAATATGCCCATTTTATTATTAAAGGTCTACTTGAGCAGCATTTCATCTTAATCTTTATGTAATGTATATATGTTTTTCCATGGGCAAGAATTTTTTTTTTTTTAAATTCTGCATTTAAAAAAAATAGAAAATCTGTTTGCTTAAAAAGATACTGTAATTATAATGGATGCCTAAGGTCAGTTTCCCTCCGCCAATCACGAGGAAAGTTTGGGGTTTGTGAGTTTTTAAATGAATAGCCTGGACAAACTCTCTAATGCAACCCCATGTGGACTGTGTATCTGTGTCTAAGCGCCTCACCTTCGGTGCAGTTTTCTCCTCTCCAGCCAGACAGGCACTCACACCTGTAGCCAACCGACATCAAGACACATTTGCCTCCATTTGCACACATCTGAGGCTTACACATGTGACCTAAAAAAAGCACAACAGGCAGTATAAAACACAAACTAAAAATTCCCCAAAATTGTTGAATCATTTCTAACAAAAAGCCAAGATATTAGGTAAGTTTACAACACTTCATTTATTGCTTTTTATCAGTCTATATGTATATTGCATGCAACACTTTTACTGAAATGCATAAAGAATCATAAAGGATATAGCTAAACCAAAAATATATAATCATTAAACAAAACATGAAAGAATGAGTAGCTTAAGAAAACACACCAGGGGTCAGGCTCAACTTCTCAGGCATCTCTGTGGTTGTGGCTTTAGTGGCAGTATGGTTTCCTGTTGATATTGCAGCAGTGCTTGTTGTTGAAGTGGTCTTATTGTAGGATGCAGTGGTATGCTGTCTGTGTGACGTGGTGCTGCCTGGTGTAGCAGTGCTATTCTCAAAGTGTAGTGTGCTTACATCAGTAGCACCAGGTCCAGATTGGGATGAGCTAGCAGACAGAGAAGGAGTAGCTGTTCCAGTCGTGGGGTGATGCTTTTCTGTGGTGGGTGCGGTCTTCTTAGTGGTCTCTGTGGCAGAGAGGGTACTGTGTGGTGTACTTTGAGCTTCTGTAGTGGTACTGGCTTGAAATTGATGTATTGTAAACACTGCTGTGGTGCCCATGCTATCTAATGTGGTGCTAGTAACAGGGACAGTGCTACCCTTATGTTTGTCCTCTACTGTGGTTGGTGGTTTGCGGGTTGAAGGTTCTGCATGTGTGCTCAGCACCGTTGTGGGCTCTGGAGGACTATTGGTTTGGGAGATGAATGTCTGCTGGGTGGACTGGGACTCATCCACACTGGTGGTTATATCCCAGAGTGTGGAAGGTACAACAGTCAGACCAGGAATAGTGGTTTCTTCCTTGAAGGTCATCGGCTCATTTGGCTTCTCATCTGTACTGGTAATCACAGGACCTGTAGAAGTCTCAGTAGTCTCAATGTATCGGTGAGACACACTGGTATGAGTAATTTCTGACACAAGTGGGGGAACGAAGGATGAAGATGAGCTGATATCTGTATAGTTCTGGTTGGTGGAAGAATTAGCGGTGATGTCCACCTCACTGTCAGAGCTGTTGATTACTGTAAGAGGTGGAGTGGAGCTGGGGTTGCTAGTCTTAGCCATTGACTCAAAATTTGTTCCTGTGACAGTCGGCTGTCCTGTGCGAAACTGGGTAATTCCAGAGCCAAGAGAGTCCTTGGTATTCACGCCTTCCTCTTGAGTGGCATTTATAGATAAATCATCAGATGTTGCTGTACTATAAACAGATTGAGTAGAAACCCCATCCTCATTGGACTCCATATGCTGAGTAACCCCTGTCTCCGTCTCCTGCCCAGTTATAGCATGAGTCCCTGAGATGCTAGTAACCCCTGTCTTCGTCTCCTGCCCAGTTATATTATGAGTCCCTGAGATGCTAGTAACCCCTGTCTCCGTCTCCTGCCCAGTTATAGCATGGGTCCCTGAGATGCTAGTAACCCCTGTCTCCGTCTCCTGCCCAGTTATAGCATGGGTCCCTGAGATGCTAGTAACCCCTGTCTCCGTCTCCTGCCCAGTTATAGCATGGGTCCCTGAGATGCTAGAACTGGTATCTTCCACATACGTAGAGGTGCTGTTGGATATGATGGACAGCAGAGTGCGCTCTCCAGCACGACTTGTGGTGGAGATGTATGTACTATCGCTGTTTGAACCAGATTCTGTAGTGTCCTGGTCTGTTCTGGACTGTTCCTGCTCAGTCAGTTTTGTCACAGTGAGATCTCTCATGGTCCTGTACTCAGATGTATGTTGCTCCCGCTCTGCCACTGTATAGGCATCGGTGATGTTGGCTACTGTAGAAGGATCCTCAAACTCCGTCACTGTATTAGTGCTGAATACAGAGCTTGAGTCTGGCAAATCAGTGGACATGTCTGATCCGTTTTCTGTTGTCCAGCCCTTTATGAATACAGTAGACAAACTCTGATCTGTGGCTGAAAAAAGTCAAACAAAAAGAAAAATTCAAACAAATTGCAAAGGGCATGAGGTATCGCAATTATATAACAAATAATGTTGAATCAGAAATCTTAGAAATAAAAGACATTTTATATTTTTAATTACAAAATAAATAAGGTTGTTAACTGTACATGTTAATGTAGCCCTCCTAAATTTGGGCATAAAATGTTCAATCACTTTGAGAATCTCAGAAACCACTACAGAAGATGTTTTCAACTATAACTGCGGATGTAATGATTTTGGGTGGAGAACAATTGGCAGCCATACCCGTCTAAGCTAACAAAAGCCTGAGCCCTATAAATGGAGGTGACCTGACTCATTGGAAATAGCTGTTTCCTTCCTCGAGCTGACCTAGCACAGTGCATGCTACAATACTGTCACTCTCAACATAGAGTTTATACACTGATAACAATGTAATCGACAACCACAAGTCTTGCACAAAAGGATATCACATTTTAGACTGTGATACAGGATTCTTTCTGTGATGAATTATCAGAGAAAGAATCCTGGATAAAAGGGGAATTTTACACCCTACTGTTAAGTTCAATTACTTTATCCAAATGTTTGAATACTTTAATTTTATACGTGCCAAAGAGAATTATTAATAGGCATGAGATAAGCTCGATATATAATTTATTTATTTTTTTAAATACGAAAAGGTAAAACCTGAAATTTCTGCAATAACTTGTTAAAGAAGACCAAATATAATATATGGAATATATTATTTTTTTATAGTATTTATAGAGCATGTTTTAATATTGATTTTCATACTTTTCACAGTTTATACTTTCATTTTGTAAATCATGGTCCTGTGCAATTTAAATATTATTTTATTTCATTTTAGTTTAAATGTAGTTTTTAGCATACATTTTTCTATTTTAGGTCCTGGACAGTCGTATAAGAATTTCACTGCATGTCATACTATGTTTGGTTTGTATGTTACAAATTTTAATTAGAATTTAAGATTTCAGGCAGGATCTCCTTATGCAGGCTAGAACATTAAACAAGTCACATTCATAGAGGCTTTATTATGTAATGAGTCATTAGAACCATAAGATAGGGTTAATCCAGTTAGGTTGCAGTGCTGAAAGTATTACCTATATGCATAATATATGCTCAAAGTATTACCTACAGATAATAAACCAAAACATATAAAAGCTCCTTATAAAAATATTAATAATCTAGAATATAATATATAAAGCATAAAACATGTACTGTATGACAGAACAAGCTTTTAGAAAAAGCACAGGTGTGTCAGAGCAGAGGGAAACAAAGGGAGAAACCGGGCAAATGATAAGTATACCTTGATCATCAGCGTTGAGGCGTAACACTAATAAAAAAAAATGTTTTTTTAATTTCCTGTACTAAGCAGTGTGTTATTACTTAAGTCTAGATATATAGACATCCATTAGCCAGACAATAAATCATCTCTTGTCCTGTTAGTATTTTCAGTGTAACTACTTAAACTGTTCAGTGTATTTCATATTTATTTATTTGCATTTTTTCATGTTACTGTAATTGCTGTAATTGCTTGTTTGTTCACTATTCACTAATCTCTGCAGCTTTTATAAATGCCACTGTATACAGTATGTGGATCGGATGACAAAAGGATTACTTAAAGCTTTTATTAATTTTTTTTCCATTCATGGCCACCTAAAAATAACCTTACTGTATATTGCATCCCATTATTGTTCTAATCAGTTAGATGCATGGCCAAGTTAATTAACTCTGAGTTTGAACTGAGGACAAAGTTTATTTCTATTAGTGCAGAGGAGTTTGCCTATATTCTGAGACATCAGGCTGTGAGAAGCTTCATGACAGACTTTTAGTGTTTATTCAGATAAGCAAGCAGACCACGATATTATTGATGTTCATGATACTTTTTCTCACAAAATAATACATCTTGAATGGAAATGCTTTATATTCTAAACTGAAGATTTTTTTATACAAGCTCTCCACTTGAATACACACACCCTAATATGAAAAGACTTGTTGGTACCCTAAAGTCAGCTCCAAAGATCTACATCAGTGTAATATGATAATTTGAATTAGTAAATCAAACAATGATTTAAACACAACAGTTGTTTAATATCAGAAAAGTTACAGGAAATGTGTAAATAGTTTAAAAAGCTAGGAGTGTTATTTTTTTTTATCTTACAGTCTTACATACTTACAGTCCTTCTCTTCATCATTATCTTTTGCAAACAGTGGGCCTATTTTAAACAAAGTTGGTCACAAAGTATAAAAATCAAACTGCATCATATCTTAGATTCAGTGGCTTTATCAAATAAATTTCCTAAATAATGTACAACATTGTATGGTGTGAACCAAGACTTTACACCCCTAATATCTACAGTTTAGATCTATAAATAATAACTTCATATAGTAATTAGCTTATCATTTTCTGATCTAAGCTAATTTAACTGTAAACAAGTGGAAATTCCAGGAATACCCCTAGCTAGCTTAAATAAATGAATAGAATTTGGTGCATACAGCAACAATATCTAGACTATTGTCCTGATATACACCAACATTTGAGAACCTTTATTATACTTATTAAAATAAACCTATACTGGGAGGTATTCTCCCTGTTTGAGACATTCAGTGATAAATGAAAGCAAAAGTTTAAAAGTCCCAGCTGCTCCGTGGCCTTCATCTTTAACAGGATTAACAAAGAATAGTGTTGGTGCTATTCCACTGTGCTATAAAGGTTTTTCATATCCTGGTCATATCATTTCCCGAGAAAACTTCCCTAAACACACACACACACTTTTAATAATTTTACTATTAGTATTTGTGATGTAGCTCTCTAGCTGGCCTGAGGATCAATCACGCCGCTGATTCTTACCAGTGTGAGACTCCCTCTGTAAAAAGATCGGATGGAGAGCTGAGCTTCTTGATGTGGAAGTGTAGCCAAGGCTCGCTGCTTTAGAGGCAGTTGAAAAATCGGTTGAAACACCAGTTGAAAGATCGGTTGAAACACCAGTTGAAAGATCGGTTGAAACACCAGTTGAAACACCAGTTGAAAGACCAGTTGAAAGACCAGTTGAAACACCAGTTGAAACACCAGTTGAAATACCAGTTGAAATACCAGTTGAAAGACCAGTTGAAACACCAGTTGAAACACCAGTTGAAAGACCAGTTGAAATACCAGTTGAAAAGTCAGTTGAAACACCAGTTGAAAAGTCAGTTGAAATACCAGTTGAAACACCAGTTGAAAGACCAGTTGAAACACCAGTTGAAAAGTCAGTTGAAAAAGCTGTGGATGTATCTGAATCCCCAGTGCCGGTAGATGCATAACTTTCAATCCCCAAAGTGCTGCTCGTAAAAGCCCCAGCAGTTGGTTTTATCAGAGACAAAACTGCCAGGAACATTAGACCGCGAGTGCGAAGCCCCGAAGCACACGCTTCCATGATGAAGAAGAAAAAACACAACCGAGATACTGATGACTTAATAATAAATAACGCGGCGAAGTGATCCGGGTCAGCATCGGAATGCTTGTCTTTCGTCAAGTCTCCATATGTAAAACAGCCGAAACGTTGCTAAGTCCGTGCTGAGTTTAAGAGAGCGCTTTTTATGTCCGCACAACACAAGTCCGTATCTCACATCCCAGCCCGGGCGGAAGAGACTCCGCCCCTTTCTCATTCAAGTCGCCGCGATGTACAGAGTAAAACCGGTACCGCGATCACCTTCACGATATCTCAGAACAGCAGTGTGAAAAATATTACTTTTAAACATTTTAAATGACCAATATTATGCTTAAGATAACCATCAAAAAGGAAAGGGGTAGCTCAGTGGTTAAGGCATTGGATTATGGTTCGGAAAGTTCCAGGTTCAAACCCAAGCACCATCAAGTTGCCACTGTTGGGCTCTTGAGCAAGGTCTTAAACCCTTGATCGATGTGTAATGAGATAAAATTGTAAGTCGCTCTGGATTAGGGCATATGCAAAATGTCATAAATGGCAAAAACACTCCATCCTAAAAATAAAACAATAATAGTCACCAAAGCAAGATTAATGCACTATAACAAATTAAGGAGCATATAGACACTTGCTTGATTCTAAAAGAGAGCCTTTATGTTTGTACACTTAATCATAATGAGGTTATTATAAATTACATCTGATTAGTACATACTGGTGGAAGTACCCATCAACGTCAGAGTAGAAATTTAAATATGTTAAAGCTAAAAATAAGCTTATCAGCTTTAATGTTATTAGTGATATTATTTCAGGTTTAAGCCCACATATGTCTGCTTGTCTTTCTCTACAGCAGAACTCTGCATGATGTATGAATACAAAGAAATATTAGATTGGATAAAGATTCATTTTGTTTCCAGAGCGTTACAATTCACTCATTAAATACCAATTCAGCCCTGTTATTTCAGTGGTGAAAATATTAACTAATCACAGTAAATTCAAATTCAAATCAAATTCAAATTTTATTTGTCACATACACAGTCATACACAGTACGATATGCAGTGAAATGC
>JAOVVA010000051.1:20543246-20562425 GCA_028565275.1 Leiocassis micropogon
GGTAAATTAATGTAAGAACTTAAATATAGTATCTACTGTGTGGAAATTGGTTGCTTCAAAAGTAGACACATTTTCAATATTTGGCTGTTTAATTAACTTTAAGATATTTAGCCTATACCAGACACTTTGCATAAAGTAGCCTGTAGTCCCTGACCTGCACTCAATCTACAGCAAGCGGTGCTCGACCAAAGCCAGGAAGATAGTGAAGGACCTCAGCCACCCCAACAATGGATTGTTCTCTCTATTGCGGTCAGGAAAGCACTTCCGCTCCTTGAAGGCCAACACAGGGAGACTGAAGAGAAGCTACTTCCTGCGGGTTATACGGACTCTCAACCAGAACACCACATAGGACTTAACTGATTGGACTTGTTATGTTTCCTTCACACGTGTGTTGAAGCAGACAACAGAACCAACCACACTGCACACTGTTGCACATTTGCTGGTTCTTATTCAAACACAAACAGAAAAAAAAGACTTACTATGCACATAAAAACATGGACAATACCACTGTTGCCATCACACACACATCATCTCATTGCACACGGCATAGCCACCCATACTGCTGCCATACCAACATGCCATATCTTTCCCTTTGCACATTCCATATACAGTAGCTTATATAGTTTTAAAAAATGTATTTACATTTTATATATTTCATACCTTCTATTTTATACTTAATTGTATTGTAACTGTATATTGTACAATTTGTAGATTTTAAATACTACATTATGTTCTAGTGGCATTTGCCTTTCTTTCCTTCTTATTCTCTCTCATCTTTTCTTTTTAGGTCACGAACAGTTGTGTAAGCATTTTACTGAATGTCATACTGTGTATGGTTGTGTACTGTATGTGACAAATAAAACTAGAATTTGACTATTTGAATTTGAAGTCAGTAGTTTATTAGAATTAGCCCAGGACAATCAATGCACCAAGTGTTAATCATCTTTGCAACATTGGTCATAACACATTATGAAACGTTTGCGTTGCATTTGAATAGGCTGTCAATTTGAGCACTTGGTGTAATTTTTGATCTGGTATGTTTGGAGGCTATCTTCACCCTCTTTCATTGATCAATCAGTTTGTTGATGGTGAAGTGACTGGTTGAACTGTCCAGGGAGTCCTCATGTCTGTATTTCCTTCTGGCTCTCCCTTTAAGTTATGTTGTCATAGTTAGTTCTACCAGAGTCAATGCTTGCACTCTGCACTAAATACACATTGACCTTATACATTATGTGACTGTTATATAGTCTGTAAAATAAATAACTGCTCACTCCCTCACTTTCTCTCACTGCCAGCAATCTCCATCCCTCCTGTCCTCCAGACCCGTCTGACACATCCTGGTACCCCACTTGTGGTTGGAGTTCTTGTTGCATGGAGGCCTCTGGATTACTGCTGAGGATGGCCACATGTGGTCTACATGCGATGTGTATGTAATGACTGGGGACAATACCACTCGATGACCATGAAGATCGTCTTGGTCTCAGCTGTTGTGGGCAGTTTTTCTGAGGCCTTGTGACTGTATTTGCTCATTATGTATTTATGCTAATTTTAGTTACCCTCAATCACAGACCTCCTGTATAATTATACACCAATCAGCCTTAACATTACATTACTGAAAGGTGAAGTGAGTGAACATGATTATCTTGTTACAATGGCACCTCTGAAGAAGTGGGATATATATTTTATATTAAGCAGCAAGTAAGCAGTCAGTTCTCAAAGCTGTTGTGTTTTAAGCAGGAAAAACGGACAAGGATAAGATATAAGGTATATCAGTATTCCCTAATGGAAGTGGTATTTTTTGGCAACACAAGGCAGTACATGTTCAATGTTATGACTGATTAGTCTATACACATGTAGCCTATAATAACTTATTCTGTGCAGTAGAAAATAAGGTCAATATAACAAGTTGATATATATTTTAAATATATTTTACACAGGAAACCTCCTACAACAGGATGGCACTGGGAAGATATTACATATCACACAGTTGTAGAATTCAGCATAAAACTGTTCCAAATATCCCACCCAAAAGCCGCACAACAGGCCGTGTTTGCCCAGGATCAAACACAATCAGTCTTTACATAATCGACTATTCTATTCATATTGGGAAAAAAGCGAAGAATACAAACTGTACACTGGAATGTTTTCATTAACATAAAAATTCTAAATATTTACACTTTGAATCAATGCTTTGAGTTTAAGACAACTGCCCAAATGAGGCCATTTTCAACCAATGTGGCTCTGCATTTGATTCACATTATCAAGCAATCAAATATAATTACCTGTTGGCAAACCTGGGCTTGTGTTTCCAATGTAGAGGTAAAGTAGGAGGGCAACGCTAATATTCACCAAGGCATACACCCACTGGATAATAAACATTATCAAAATAGAGCACAGAGCCTAAAGAATTAAACACAATCAATTAATTAATTTCTTATTCATGATAAAAAAAACAAAACGTTTCACATTGTTGGTAGAAGTTAATAACTATTTTTCATTCTTGCACTTACGCCAATTAAGGAAACCCAGTGATTGCAGAACTTTGCATAACATGACTCTGGGATTGGCCGGATATCTGATCCCTCCAGTTTTGGTTTTGTGTCTATAAAGAAAAACGCTTTGATAAATGTAGTGCACTATGTAAACACTGTGTGCTGATTTGTGAATGTGAACAGAGTATCATCACTCACCATTAGTGTCTGATGTCTCCCTTGGTATCTGATGGAGTTCAATAGGATTTTGAGTAGGCAAAGACAGTTTCCTCTTCCCTTCTGGCTCAGACTCGATAAGCCCTGTCTGACTGCTGGTCTCATCATCTAGGCCAATGCTTTGTTCAAGCCCTTTCTCATCCTTTTCCTTTTCTGATGGGTTGTTGCTGTTCAAGTCAAGCCCAAAACTACTGCTCAATGTTTCTTTAGCAGGAACCTTTGCTTTCCTGCTCCAGACCTTGGATGCATGATTGGAGATTTTCTCTTCCTCTGTGCTGTCTGGATTAGGCAATGTAAATATCTGGTCCATGTCTTTAGTAAACTCAAGCAGAGTTCCATTGCTTGTCTTGCTCAGAGTACCATTGCTGCCATAACATGGATGACTGTTTTTTACTAGTAGTTTTCTAGGGCAGGGTTTTTCAATAAGAGGCTTTCTTTCCTTAAGTTGGAGCTTGTAGCTCATGGCCACGCTGAAATAGGAATAGTCGATGATGCTGTAGGTCAGCATGAAGTTAATGGTAACAATAGGAGCCAGAATGTTGACCTGTCCAATGAAGATGAAGGCCATGGAGATTAAGCTTGTTAGACAGATTGCTGCTACTGGAGTTTTATTGGGACCCTTCTGTTAGACAGAAAGTAATTGGAGAAATGGCATGTATTACATTGATTAAATGATTTAATTTATGATTAAAAAAATAAGAAACAGTGCAATAGTTTTCCCAGGAATAGTTTATACAATAGTGCCAGTATGTTTTTGGAGCATGAGTCTTATAAGAATCGGCTCTCTTGTTGCAGCATCTAACAATACTTTCAAGTACATCTGAGTATCATCATTATTGAGTATGAGGCATTTAAACTCCAGAAAAATTATCTAAACGTTAAACACCACATTCCACTCACTCTATTTTAATTCTCTAAAACTTTACATGTTGCATAATAATTGAGTGGAAGTATCCAAGAATAACAAAGAGAAAACATTTTGCCTGCACTCTCACACAAATGGTCCCTCCTAAAGCTACACATTTTCCACCTTCTCTTTCTTCCCTGCTCTGTTATTTAGGTTGGGAAACTTTGATTGTCGGCATGCTTGCACTCCTGGTACTGCATGGCAGGGAGCCAGGCCAACCTGGGCTGGCCCTGGCTTTACTTCCTGCATTTGTTCTATGGCTTTGATTTGAGGCAAGATGTCTCAGGCCTGCTTTCATTCCACACAGAAGACCCAGACAGAGTTAGGGCAAAGGAAAAGGGTGTGTAATATTTTTTCAGAAGCCACAATGTGCCATGGTTGCCCTTCAGTTTTTTTGAAAACCACTCAATTGCGCTATAATTAGGGGCTCCTCCTTTTTGTGGATACTATCTGTTCTGCTTTCCCAGACATACTCAAAATGGCTGTAATTGAACTTCAAGAGTGAACTCTACATAGTTCATGAATTGAACAAAGAAATATTAAAAACAAGCATTTAAAATATTATGCCAACTTATGTAATGAGTGTAATGTAAGGAATGTGATTTTTCAAATCACAGCCTTAACAAAGACAGAATGCAGTATATGCCGTTTCCTTTCTTTGTTATCCAAACTATAGTGCGTGCTAGCGTTATGTTTTTACTTTAATTTATTTACTTATTTAATTTTATTTATATAGTACTTTAAATAATGAACATTGTCACAAATCAGCTTTATAGAACTGAGCTCATATGTTTGACCTCCAACACTGTGATATCTGCATACACACCCCTCGTCCCAGGAAAGTCAGAGCTGGGATAACTCTTTCTTGGGCAATACACTGCAGGACCCTGGGTGCTCCATACAGCCCACCCATGCAAGAGGCCAGGGAGGAGACATACAGGCCCAACAGGAACAGAAAACCCACCAGAGAGACCTAATGGGGAAAACACCAAACACATGCAAAGAGTACATAGAACTCTGCCCAGTCTGGTTATTGTTAGCACTAGGCAAAAAAAAAAAAAAAAACTTTCTCTGAGAAGTAGTAAATATAAAAGAACCAAATTGTTGACTTGTGTACAAAAATATGCAAAAGTAAGAATGATGCAACTTCAAATATTATATTACCATTTTGCAGGCAGTTCTGCTGTCTTTGTTGCTGATACATGAGAAGCTTCAGCAGGGTGTTCACCCCCATGCAAATCCCCATACTGAGCAGCTGTGGATCTGCCAGGGAGTGTGAGGACTGTGGTGATCACAAGCCAGCTTTTCATAGCTATTAGTCTCGTACCATTTGCTCTCATGGCATGTAGAACACATGCAGCATGAACTTTGGAACCCTCTGCAGTTGTCACTCTTACATGACTAACACCTAACATCTTGTGTTTTTATGCACATTGCTAGAGTGTTTGCACGACAGTAAACTGTTATCCCCCCCTCTTTATATGAATCTTTGATCAAATAATAGAATTGCATATAGCGCTTTATTATGTATTTAGCAGCTTTTCAATCCTTCATTGAATTTAGAAGTTATTGCCTTTGCAAACTTGTCCATATTACATCCAATAACTGCATTGTATATAAAATACTGTAACATTTAAACATGGTTCAAATAAGGGCACAGTGTGTGTACAGCACACTGCCAGACTATCAATAATGTGACCATGTGTCATTGTTCAATTACTTACAGACTGCATTGGTAATTTATCTAGCAGCTCTCCGTTCCCATCCAAAGTACACCGCACACAATAATGCTTGTGCATGTACTTGTTTGCTTTACTATTTTACTCATAAATGCAGCAATGTCTAATAGGTTTGATGGCAGAGTAAAGTAAAAAAAATTTTTAGCCCTTGCACATGGCCTGAAAGGCACGACCGTGATTTCTTTAATTATCTGCATTAATGCTGTGTGTACTGTAGCTCTGTTGCGAAGTTGTAGACTGACACCACAAGAAAGCCTAGGCCTCTGTGACCAAGGTAGTAACTTTAGTAATATTACCTTTTCTGCTATTAAGAAATCATAGCGCAGAGCATCTCTAGTACAGATGGCTCCCAGCAAGAATACAAAAACGAGGTACAGGAACCACCTGAAAAATATAACATGACAGACCTACAATGACACACATTGAAACTGAGTGCTTAATAAATTAATTTTGAAATAGTTTATGAGTCCTGATTACCACTGTGGAATACTGTGTACTCTCCAATTTATCTAATCAAATAACACACTAGTAATATAATGTATTTAAATGCATTTAAATCATATAGATAAGGGCTCTGTAAATCACATACGAGGTGAAGACAGCTGCCAGGGTCCCAACAGGTATGCTGTGCTCAGGCTTATGAAGATCTGAACTCATGTTAAACCCCGCCATCACACCTAAACACAACATAAACAGTTGCTACACACAGAAAACAGGCAGGCTTGATAAAAAGAACAAGCAGCTAACTGCTGACTTGTACATAGTACATTTAAAATGGATTATTGTTGATAATGTACAGAATTACTCAAAAGATATTTTGATATTTTCTGACCCATCCAAGGCTTCACCTTAAAACAGGAAGGACGGACTATTGCATTGTCAACTTGCTCAATCAATCCAAGTCAAATAATGAATTACAATAATTATGGAATAAAACAACAGGATAAACATTAATTATGGGAAATTATATTATAATAGTATAAAATAATTATGGAATAAAAAAAAAAACATTCGACAATGGGTGGTGCAATGCGGTCCGGCACAAAGCAGTGTTACTTTTACCACCTTAAATTTGTATTATATTTTCATATAGTTACAGGACAGACCACTATCATTATCACTAATGATGATTATTATTTTTTATTTAAAATGCATGTAGTGTCTATGAGCTTATGTTATGTTTCTCTCTAAAAACTAGACTTGTCATGTTACGGAGGAACCAAATGACTCCCCATGGAGGAAAACTTGCTGATTTGTATTAAAGCACTGACACCCGAGACTCTTGACACGGATGACAAGAACTTTTTTACAGACAGCTTTACCATAACTATAAACCTTTTTATAGGCGGTCACAAGATTGGTATTTAAGTAGTAAATTGTTCTTTCATTCATGTGAAATACTCAAACATGATCACCTGTAGCAGCAGGAAAGAAAACTCCAAACACGGTAAAGAAAGTTTCCCCAGCCGTGTAGTCAGGCAGAGTGTTCGTCCATAGAAGCTCTTTTGAATAGCCAACAAACCCATGCTCTGAAAATACAAGGCCAAAACCATGTCAGCACTGAACAATCATTACAAAAATTTTCAATAATTACATCCTGAAACATTACTGAGTGATCCATGACAAAAGCTTACACTATTGTACAAAATACACTTAACAATGGCATTGATGTTTAAAAGGCATGCTCTCATATCCTAAAACTCTACTGGAATACAGCCACTGGTTGGGAAAAACCAGGAGATGACAATTCTGCTTTATTTATAAATTCTGAATTTAAACACAAAGCCTGCACTTGATTTCCCACTCAAGCAGTTTACAGTAATTGTAGTGTTTATAACAAAATTTCTTTGTGCAGGATGTCACAGGGTTTTTCATGGGAACCTGACACAAACTAGATACTAAACATTAAATAAGCATTTCTCAGGACCCTACTGTATGGGATTTTTCGTTCTATGGTGTGAAATATGTCTGGCCAGCGTTCTGAGTGTGTGTGTGTGTGAGTGTGTGTGAGTGTGTGTGAGTGTGTGTGAGTGTGTGTGAGTGTGTGTGAGTGTGTGTGAGTGTGTGTGTGAGAGTGAGAGTGAGAGTGTGTGTGAGAGTGAGAGTGAGAGTGTGTGTGTGTGTGTGTGAGAGTGAGTGTGTGTGTGTGTGAGTGAGAGTGAGAGAGTGAGTGAGTGAGTGTGTGAGTGTGTGAGTGAGTGAGAGAGAGAGAGAGAGAGGGAGAAAGAGAGAAAGGCACCACACCAGGACTTTATGTAAGTGTCAGAGGGAGGACAGAGTCTCCACCAAGATACGTGCAAAAGCAGTGTTCAAAAGGACCTCACTGAGGACACGACAGGGTAAATGTTGGACTGAACTCTGGGTGTGTCCTCTGGCTAACCAAACAAGCCACAGACACACACCAAGAAAAGATTTGTATAAATTGTGGTTTAAGATATCGGTGTTTTGCTGAGATGAGGAGGCAACACTGGTGCCTGTATGTGTGCACTATAGTACAGCACACAATACATTAGAGTTGCTAATGACAAATTTTGGAAAATCACTTGACGTTTGAATTTTTAATAAATGAATAGATGTAACATTGAAGACAGTTCTCAAGGCCTGGTGCTGCTGAATGGAGCACAACTGTTGCCATGTGCTATAGTAGTATGAATAAATAAATAAGTAAACAGTCTATTATTTACACTTGTACAGAATGTGAGAAAAGCTCACCTGTACAGGCCATGCACACAAAGAGTGTGAAATTTGTAGCACTTGGCCATGAAAGAGCATGGACCATTTCCCTCTCTGTTATCTTGTGATGGGAAAGAATGTGTTCTCTTGGATTAATGACATGTTTTTCAAAAAGGAAGTCACCACCCTTTTAGAAGCCCTGCCTGTTCCTTGCCGTCCAAGGCACAGCTCTTCGGAAAAAGCAAGCACCAGAGCAACAGAAAAAGAATAAAATCAAGATCAAGAAAGAAAAGGAAGACGTATTCAATGATCTAATGTCTTTTTATATGGCTGTAGTTATTCTGCATTATTTCAAACAATAAATATGAAAATACTGCATCATCCGTACATTTTTACAATACACATCTGATTTTCATTTTTTGCTGCTGTTGTTTTTTTTCCTTTATTTTATCCATTGTGCTTTCAATTTCTGTGGAACAACAGGAAGCAAGAAAAAATGTAGATAAAATAACGAAATAAGATAACCATCTGTTTTGCTTTGTAACAACAGAAGGGTTTTAAGCCTCAATCCCCTAAGAGGAAGCACTACGAGTATGCTTCTTCTTCCTTGAGTGCATCATGCAAAACAATATGAATTAAAAAGTGTCTTTAAACCCTTAAAACCCTTAGTCTAAAACTACAGCAATATTACAGGTTTGACTATAGATAATGTCATGACAGCCAATAAATCGTCATAGGGGGCCTGGAGTCTATCCAGGGAACTTAAAGCCACAAAGTGGCACACCCTGGATGGGGTTCTACCTTATCGTCGACTACACACTCTCACACTCACACACTCTCTCACACACTCACCCCCCTCACACACTCACCCCCCTCACACACTCACCCTCACAAAATCATGCACTACAGGCAATCTGACAGCACCAGCCTCTACCAGGTGTTGGCACTGTGGAAGACGACTTGAAGGAACACCACCAAGCAAGTCTTGATCCTCCCTCATTTCTTCATGTTTTCGTTCCAAAGGGTCAGACTTTCTTGTATTTTTACAAGAGAGACCTTAAGGATTAGTTTTCCAGGCTTCCTAAGGAACTTTTTGGCTCTCATTTCCAGTCCAGTTCCTGTCCAGTTTCAGATAAATTGATTTTTAAGCCACAAAGAGACCTATGAATCATTCAAGCATAAAAACCATTCATTGCATATGTCTTTAGGCATTTTGCAGCCTGTTAAAGTAAAACATTTGTTCCCATTTATTTAATTTAATGTACATACTGCATTTAATTTATTATGAAGAAATGAGGGGTGTCTCAAGGCTTTAGTACTGTATTACATTTATATATTGCGATAACTGTCCTAGTTTCTAAACACTGTTGCATATGTATAGAGTGAAACCTTGAATTGCAAGTAACTTGGTCTGCGAGTGTTTTGCAAGACGAGCAACAGTTTTTAATAAATTTTAACTCGATAAACAAACGAGGTCTTGAAATACGAGTACTGTACTATGTGTACACTTTGTCTGCTGAGCATCACGTGATCATAACTGAGCCAGTGGTAACTGAGCCCTTGTACTGTTTACTATAACATTGTGACCATGTTTGTGTGCTCACGTAAAGCAGTTTTTAAATTTTGTGTCCAAGTTTAGTGACTGTTCTTTTGTAACTGTACTGCAACAACGGCCCTCGTGAAGTAAACATGGTTAAAAAGGCTGTGGCAGTGTGGGGAAATGCATCTGTTTAACGACAATGCAACGCCACACTTCCACAGAATCCTCAAAAGGAGGAAAAAGCAAGAGTCATTTGAGAGGTTCCTTGTTAAAGATTTGTAGTTCGAGAGCAGTGATTTTGTTTGTGTTTGTGTGTGTGTGTGTATGTGTGTGCGAGAAAGTCATCCTACACAGTAGCCCCCCTTCTTCTCTTATCTTATACGAGCCATGATTCTTTTCCAAGGTAAAGTACAGATTCATTTGTTTTATTTTTACATTATATTTTGTATCATATTGTATTGTATTAATCATTTAATATGAATATCTTTGGGCTGTGGACCGAATCAGAGTTTATTATTTAATTTGCTTTATATACGAGTGCTTTGGATTACAAGCACGTTTACGGAACGAATCCAAGGTTTAACTGTATTGTTATTGTGCACATATAATATGAAAATGTAAACATCTTATACAAATGCTATTTACATTAATATAAACTGTTGTGCTAAATAATAAAAAAATCTTACTGGCAGTTAGGATTTACTTTTTGTAGAAGTGCAAATTGAAAATAAAATCAAAGTCAAAAACACTACCATGTCATCACATGTTAAATCACATATTGGGAATCTTACTGAATGGGATCGAGGAAAGTGGCTATGACATTCAGATTATGAACACTCACACACTTAAACACAAAAACACACAAATGACAGCTGCATGTGGACTTGAACACATAACAGGGAAACTTTCACCCATAGTTTGGTTATTTATAGTATAAGCCTTTTTTCATCAGAAGCTGTGGACCAGGAAGTGATTTGAAGACTTCAAGTGCATAACTCGGATCTCTTTCCTGCTTGTTCTTTTGTCCCAGGCCAAATATGTGGGTGAGCCCGGTTAACACCCTAAACCCAAAACCATGAGCGCATACATGTTTCCTGTCCAAACCGGGGCGTTGCAATAGTCATGCACGTTTCAATGCAGATGCACATTCTGCATACTGAAGAGGAAAATGAAAAATAAAATACAACCAAAACACATCTCTGGCTAAAAATGCATGTCACTGATACTTAGAAGGATTGAGTCATATTTATGTCATATAGTCATATTTAAGGATTGAAGTTATTTATGAGTCATAAAAAGTGTTAATATACCAAATATTAACACCCCCCCCACACACATACACACAGATTTTTGACATCTGCTCATAAAATGATATGTTTTACAGCCATAACATCATAAGTATAATTCAACATAATTGTGACGAAGTTGATAAGTGCAGATAGGAGAAATGGTAGCATGAAGAGACTTCTTAAGGTCACAGACCATTTTACAGACTAAACATTAATTTCTATGGTTTTAAAAATACTCAGTGAGGAATCCGGCATTGTCATAACACACTGAGTGGAAGCAGCAAAGTCTTTGGTGTGTCCGTGTTGGCCTTGACTCTCTGATTAAAATGGTTATCGAATTGTAAACACATGCACAGCAGCTTTCTTTCCCCGACACTGGCAGGTAGGCCGCCCATGTTGTGCCCGTTGTGGGCCACGGAACAAACTGGAGGTTCGCTAGCAGTGAGCTCACTCCACTACCACACAGCGTAATTGGAAAAACCTGTAAAATCAGGAAAAGTGTATTTCCCATACCATCCAGAAGTATGTCCTGGTCTCAGGCCCAGCTATTAAATGAGTTAACCAGAAAAGTGGGACATGTGTGAGTGGGCAACAGCAGCAACAGTAGCCATGGAGAATACGTCTCGAATTCATAAGATTTCAGCACTGCTTTAAATCCAGCTTCTGGAGGATTTTTTTAAATCCTCCTGCTCAGATTTCACTGGAGCTCAACCCAGAGAGAGAGAGAGAGAGAGAGAGAGAATCATATTTATGGAAGGCTTTTCTGCATTCTGGACAGGAAGTTAGTAATCAAGAGAACAGGAAGCACTGGGATGGACTTCCTGAAAAGTCAGTGTGAAAGTACATTCTGGCCCCAACCTTTAGGGCTCAGGCCCTTCCTGCACACAAGACTTATGAGTAAACATCACACAGGACGCATAGTACCCTTTCAAGTCAATTCAAGTGTCAGAGCCCTGTCCTTCGTGTTATCAAAATTTAGAGCAGTTGGCCAATGGCTTTGAGATGACGATTTAAAACAGGCTTAAAATAGTCGTAACAGGGTTCACACCTTTATTCCATTTACACTTACAGGTATCAAACTTAAAGAAGCAAAAAATAAAAGATGATGGGGAGGACAGATGAAACTCCACACAGACAAAGACCCAAGCTCAGTATCAAACCCAGCTCCCTAAAACTGTAAAATTAGGAACATTTTAAAAAATAACTCTTATATAATAATAATTTAAAATGTTATATTGTATTGAACTTCTTGAGAAAGCATAAGTCTTTCTATAAATTGATATGCAATTAGAGTTGAAAGTCTTTTGTGGTATGTCTCTACTAGCTTTGTACATATAGAAAGTGAAATATTTGCCCAATCTTTTTTACAAAATAGCTCAAGTCACTCTAGCTCTAGCTGTATGTTTAGAGTTGCTGTCCTGCTGAAAGGTGAACCTCTGCCCCAGTTTCAAGTCTTTTGCAGACTCCAACAGGTTTTTTCCTAAGATTGCCCTGTATTAGGCTCCTTCCATCTTCCCATCAACTCTGACCAGCTTTACTGTCCATGCTGAAGAAAAGCATCCCCACAACATGATGCTTCCAGCACCATGCATGGTTGTCTACCACACATAATGTTTTGCATTTAGGCCAAAAAGTTACTCTTTGGTCTCACCTGACAAATGTTCTTCTTCCACATGTTTGCTGTGTCCCCCACATGGCTTGTTGCAAACTGCAAACAGGACTTTTTATGGCTTACTTCAACAATGGCTTTTTTTCTTGCCACTCTTCCATAAAGGCCAGAATTGAGTGCACAACTTAAAGTCTTCAGGTTTCCAGTTGTGCCATATTCATTCCATGAATTGAACAGTGAGATGGTCAAAGCATGGGATTTTTTTTTAATAACCAACGCTTGGGATTTTTTTTTTCATAACCTAAACCTTCTTTAAAGTTCTCCACGACTTTAATAAACAGTGTCATGAAGCCCAAAAAAACACCAGACAGCTCAGGGATAATGTTTTCTAACAAACCTCTAAGGGCTTTACAGAACAGTTGTATTTATATTGAGATTAAATTACACACAGGTGGACTACATGGGTGGACTATATTTATTAATTAGGTAACTTCTGAAGGCTGTTTGTTCCTCTGTATTTTCGTTAGGGGCATGAATATAATGTAAATATAATATGTATATTTAAATATTACATATAAAATAACCGAATGTACCCCAGTTAAATCACAGAATGACAAACTGGAGTCCGTACAAATTTGCTGAGTGACTTTTGTGTATACTTTAGGCTCTTAATTCTAACATACATGTATTTCTGTATTGTGTGACTTTAAAAACAAGATCCAGTTCTTCACTTTATTTACAGGTTTATCTTTTCAAATGACAAATGGTTTGGCAAAATTACCTTTAGTTTGGGTTACTGCTTATTTGGGGGCTATTACTTTTCCAATGTCTTATCTGTATTAATTCAAATTATTAAAAATAAGTACAGACTCTCCACATTTTTAATAACAGATCTGCTCCTCCCAGCTAATGCCTGTAAATCAGCCCTGGTTACACCCTAATGCAATTTAACTGAACACTACGTTTTCTGTTTTTTTATAATTCAAACACTGTAACATGACATGAGTCCGTAAAGCATCTTGTTTAAATGCTGGGAGATTACAGCAAGTTGGCTTATACAGAGAATGGAATGTAAAATAGACAAATACAACAGTAAAAAAAACACTTAAAAGCGTATGGGGAAAGGCTGAGAGCATTTCAAAATTCTGATTGCTGAAAATCCTGTTTAACTATATAGATTTTGTAGCTTCAGCACAAAAACAAAATTACAATTCTACCTGATAATGTTTAAGCGAGCAAAGCCAACTTCAAGGAGTTTAAAATTTATATTACAGACATGAGACACATTAGATGAAAGAAACCAGTGGCCCATTATGCTGTTTCCGGCATTTTGGGGGCATGGTTTTCATCATATCCCTCTAGTTCCAGACATGTGCAGTATCTATGTCATGGTGCAATGATGTTTTGGCAGCTCAAGATGACAACACCTTACATTACGTATATATAATTTTATTATTACTTATTTATTTTTAAGACTTTAGAGTTAGGCACCACGCAATTGATTTTGAGTTCCTCCTACTTATGATCTGCTTAATGTAATAACCTTATCACGATCATCCATATAACAATGACTGACATATGTTATATGTGACATGACAAGGTTTACATTAAATGACAGAAAAAGTGTGAAAAGATACACTCAATACAAGTACAGCACACCAAAGCCTAAACCTAATCCAGTAAAACCAGTAAACTGAAATGCTGGGGGAGGAAAAGGGGATATACTTATTTATTTAACTAAAAAAAAATGCATTAAAAATACTGCAGCAACAAAATACTGAGTATCGTTTACCTGAGTTTTTGTAAGGAAGAAGTTTTACTGCTCTGTGAAAACTTTTAAAGACTAAGCCAGGGTTGAAGCATGTGTTTCTAAAATACTTGGGTCTGTTAGATGTCTTCTTTAATGTCACAAGGAGAAATAGTGCAAGGAGGAACTCAAAGTCAATAAAATAAGAAAAGGAGAAAAGCTCAAAAATTGAAACTGCAGTGCACTCTGGGTAAGATGGCAGATCACATAAAAAAGATGTACAGTACTTCTTGAATACATTCTTGATTATGCCTATTAAAATGCAGAAATTGCTCTTAAAAAAGAGTGTCCCAGTGAGCTAAAACAGCCCCATCTCATCATACTGTATGTGACCAAGACTACAGCTGCCCGATTATTCGGTGAGAGGGGGGAATCACGATCTTGATTCACACATTCATTTCACTTGCATGTATTTCCCTGCAATCAGATCATGCTGCATTCACATGTTCGCTCTGTTTAATGCTTGCTGTGTCCCCTCAATGCGCATGTGTCAAACTGTTACATTTTCTTCTACGGTGTTTAGCAGCTTATATATATTATGGCATGTGTTAGTTTATGGCCGGTATGGTGGCGTAGTCGATTCCCACCTCAGGTCTGTGTGCATGGAGTTTGCATGTTCTCCCTGTGCTTGGTGGGTTTCCTCTGGATGCTCTGGTTTCCTTCTACAGTCCAAAGACATGCAGATTAGGCTAATTGGTGTTCCCAAAGTGCCCCGTGGTGTGTGAATAAGCATGCGAGTGTGAGTATGTGTGTGTTCCCTGCGATAGATTGTCACCCCGTCCAGGGTGTACCCCGCCTTGTGCCCTACATCTCCTGGGATAGGCTAAAAGTAATGATTGTGTCACCAAAAACATAACAGGCTTGGTTCCTTTGTATACATAACAGTAAGTTGTGCTACATTAAACAACATCAGTGATATGGATTAAATTATCCACAGTGCTTATCCTGTGTACGGCCACAAAGTCCCTGAAGCCTATCTCAGAGAACTAAGGGAACAAGGCAGGGTATGCCCTAGATGGAGTGCCAACCCATCACAGAGCACAAGCACACACACACACACACACACACACACACACACACAATTGGCAATTTGGAAACGTCACTCAGTCCACACAGCATGTCTTTGAACTGTGGGAAGAAAATCCAAACTTACCACACACAGACTGAAACCAAGTGTCTAACACCCAGTTCCTGGAGTTGGTGAGCCACCATGCCACCCAGAGACCAATACAGTATATACATCTTGGCTAATGACCTTTTCTGGCATTTGCATACAGTACATTTTCATCAGACCATATCTTTGAAAGACACATCAATGCTAAGGCAAACTAGAATGCTTCAGTACAGAGTTCACTGTACTAATAGGGAAATTATTTTTAGCCATACCTGATAAAGAGAACAGGTTTCCCCCAAGTTAATGCTCACACATTCATTCTGGCAGCTGGGAAACTGTATTAGCTTTTAATAATCCAGAGTACTTTACATTATGCATATCAGGTCAGTTATTGCTTCTTATTTCAGCAATTTATATTCTCATTTCTCAGTCTTATTATGGCTTACTTTACTTTAGTCATAACTATTGAGGATTTAATAACTTAAGTCAAATCTAATTTTTGTGCATGAGGAAATTATATAAAAGGTCTCCAAAAAAATGAAATAACATCGGTCCCCCGAGTTCAGAGTATTGCTTGATTTCAAAGCCAGTGAAAGTAATGAACTTTAACAGCTTCATACTGACATCTACTGGACAAAATAATGAAGGACAGCAAAGCCCAGAGTATTTTAAAGGTAAAAATGGAATGGAGTGGGAAGAGATCATCATGTTCCTACTGGATGCATTTAAAATGCATTTAACATGGCATTATTAGCAATTATTCTTTGACTTTCGATTGATTAAATTCTGCCTTCAAAACCAAAAGAAATGTTACAGTTGCACCCGTGTAAACGACAGGCCATGGAGCTCATAGCAAATTCAGATGGAGGGACCACATTCCTCTCTGGGACAGGATTTTGAAATCAAACACAATGGTGCAAAGATCGCACAATTGAACCAAGTGACCAAGCCTAGAGCATGAATCATCATGCCTTTACTATATTACTCACATACCAGGATCCAAATGGCTGAATGTTCCAATGATAAAATCCAGAGTAGATATCGCAAGAATGGCCAACAGGACGAGCTGCAGCCGGACAATCCACTTTACTCCAGCCAGGTTAATTCCAAGCAGGGCAATGAGCACAGCCACAGAGATCCCCCGGACAGCCCACACACTCTGCACAGTCAGCACCTCGGCTATGGACTCTGCAAAGCCAGTGATGTACATGGCTCCAGCCACACACTGAAAAGAAAGAAACAGTGTCAAAAAACACTGCCAAAAAAAGCATATTTTGCTCATCACCAAGATCTCCTTACCTGCCCAAACACATAGAGGAGTCCTACAGTGCCTCCAACTCTTCCCCCGAGAACCATGGAGATCATAGAATAAACGCCCCCACTGCCCACGGTACACCGCTCGCACACCCCGACACCCGACATAACTGTCACCAGGGCAACCAGCACAACCAGTGACACCAGGAGCAAGCCCAGCAAGACCCCAGTGTTTCCCTGAAACAAATGTTCACATTAGTTTGTGCTTGTGTTTGTTACAACTTAAGACAGTCATTACTGTTTAAATATTAACAGTCATTATATCATCCAGAGGAATAAGGCTAACCTAATAGTTTAATTATCTAGTGTAACACCTATGATGTCTGAAACTTGGGTTCCAAAAAGACAAATTTTTGTGTTATGATCCAGATTGATGTGGTCTCTAAATAAAAATGTGTAGTCCATATTCAGTTTGATGCTTTGTATACACTAACAATATTTTCAAAAAGATGATGTTTAAAAAAGAATTTTCCATGGAGACCCTCAGGTGACATTGGGGGATGAGGAGGGATATTCTGTGGTCGCGATTTATTAAGGTGTGAGAACTAGATACTTTGTTGTGGCCACAAGTTAAAAATTTGTGGTAATGATACAGTATTCATGTCCCAGACGTGACAGGAGTTATGAAGTTATGCTATGTGTCAGTGTGTAAATAAGGGTAATCATGTCAATACGTAACAGTTATAAACAATCAGTTCAAATTTGTCTGTAAGTCTTGGCCACAACATAATATCTTGTGGCCATGCATTAAACTATCTCGTTTCCACTTGTTAAATTGTGGCCACAGCATAGTATAATCAAAATATCACTCACTACAAGCCATCCGGTACGAAGAAAAAGCACTACTCCAAAAATGTTGATCATGCACGTGGTGAAGACGCCATCCCAAGTGCCGAACAGGACAGGCTCCCACACAAACAGCTTTACCTTCCACCATGGCTGAGCATTCATCTGAGAGTCCTGCATAGGATACATACAAAGCCATACAGTCTAGGAAATAAAGTTGAAGTGCTCTTTTACATCTATAACTTTTTGTACCTTTTTTATGCATCTTTCACCTGGAAATGTGTACTGTACGTGATTAAAATGTACATAATTGGAATAAAGTACCACAGAAGACTAATTAGGTGGCACGGTGACTTATTGGTTAGCACACACTTAGCACACACTTGCCTTGCACCTCAAGGGTCTGGTTTGATTAACTAACTAACCTCGGGTCTGTGTGGATGAAGTTTGCATGTTCTGCCAGTGCTTGGTGGGTTTCTTCAAGGTGCTCAGATTTCCTCCCACAGTTTAAAGACATGTCAGATTAGGCCACTTTGGTGTTCCTAAAACGTAGTGTGTGAATGAGCATGTAAGCGTGTGTATGTGTACGCCCTGCGATAGATTGACACCCCGTCCAGGGTGCACACTGCCTCGTGCCCCAAGTCTCCTGGAATAGGCTCCAGGCCCCTTGTGACTTTGTACACACGATAAAGTGGTTAAGACAATGAGTGAGTAAATACTAATACATGCACATTCACAGGTACCAGCCCTGTGACAAGGAAAAGTACAGTTTTTCAGCATTATTTTTGAGACATTTTTAGATATGCATAGGCTTCTTCTTTTAAGTAAATATGCTCTGGCAGCTCAAACAACTGAGTCACAGGCCTTCTTCAAACATAGATTAAAGACCGACCTCTTCACCAAACACTTGAATTAGCACTAGCGTACATGTATTAAAGATCCATTGACTTGTGTTTTCTTTTCATGCTCTAGGCTTAACCACAATTCAATTTAACACGGTTTTAGGATATTTCTTACACCCAGAGCTTTTGATCTGGAATACGCATACCTAGATAGGTAATTTAGGTCAAAATGTAAAAAATAAAAAAAATAACCAAGAGCAAAACTATACCTGTGCATTTTCATGAAATAACTCCTGAACGTTTGAGCTCATGTTTCCTGTATCAACAGTGGTGCATTTTCCTTTTGGGAGGCTCAAAAATATCACAAATTATCCTTGGCCACTTCAACAACTGTAAAAACAAAACACACACACACACACACACACACACGAGGGGAGAGAAAATGTCCTGAGTGACTGAACTGCTGAAAGTTAAAGACTGCCAAGACTGAAAAACATTGTGAATTAATGTGTTTTGGAGGAAACAGTCACATGATTGCATGCACGCGCTGACCATTGTTAACGAGTTAAACACTGAAGTTATTAATTAACATGAACGTTATATTCTTCACTATTAAACGTCATACCTTTTCAGAAAAGCCGTGCTGTCAAAACACATCAAATGCGACAGTAAACCGCGGTGGTTTCATTAATATGACGGTTTAAACTTATCAGTAAAAACGATAACACTGTTAAATAGATCACCATGTATCGGAAGCGTGTTCCGAGGTTAAATCTTACCTGCTGGTCCCGGATGCAACAGGTGTGTATACAATGTGTACGTATGTCTCGTGGGCGCGCGCGCGCACTCGC
>JAOVVA010000051.1:20562525-20585231 GCA_028565275.1 Leiocassis micropogon
GTCAAAACACATCAAATGCGACAGTAAACCGCGGTGGTTTCATTAATATGACGGTTTAAACTTATCAGTAAAAACGACAACACTGTTAAATAGATCACCATGTATCGGAAGCGTGTTCCGAGGTTAAATACCAGGTTACCTGCTAAACCTTACCTGCTGGTCCCGGATGCAACAGGTGTGTATACAATGTGTACGTATGTCTCGTGGGCGCGCGCGCGCACTCGCTAGTTTGCGTCAGAACTATTTAAAGAGGAAAAGTTTTTCTCGAAGCAGTTACCCGAACCTCAAAACATTCAAATAATACCCATGTTCCACTAGTCACTATAACATCAGGTCACTATAGTTTCCTGTAACACAAAATCACCTCATAAATTACACAGACACCCTTTATGAAATGTAAACAATTTGTTTGTTTTTTTTACTTATACTGTACATCCTGGTTGTTGTTGGTTTTTTTTTTAGTCCTTACCTCAGGTTAGTCACGCCTCGTCCGTCATGTTTTAGCATACAGTATCTTCCAGAAATATTCCAAACATACTACACACATTTTATTCTCAGACGAGTTTTACAGTCTGGCATGGCTTTCACTCCTGAATTATCTTAATGCTACGTGTGCAGTAGTGGCACGTCATTAAACAAATGTTGGAGCTGAGGCACTGCATGAAACGCCTGAGCAAACACGAAGGGCTTTGAAGAGGCTGTATATGACATAAAGATGAAGTATGACTGGCAATATTTCTAGTTATAAAGAACATACACACATACAGTATATACATTTTATATACATATGTATACACACACATACAGTATGTATATATAGCTATAGCTCTGGAAAAAATAAAAGACCACTGCAATTTTATTCCAGAAAACTTCCGGAATGTCATCCTGAGGAAGATGGATGATCACAAACCATCAAGCAAACTAAGCTGTTTGCTTTTTTTTTTTTTTTTTTTTTGGCAAAAAGAGTGATCTAAGGTTACCCAATAAACAATGTGAAAAACTGGTGGAGAGCATGCCAAAACACATGAAGGCTGAAATTGCAAGTTGGGGGTTGATGATGATTGTTGATGAAATGATAATTTCCTAATGTTATTTAGCAAAAGCATTAACATAGCTCGCTTACAAATTATTTGCATTTTGTTTTATTTGAGTTATTAAAGCTCTGCAAATACTGCATGATCTTGGGATATTTTCATTTTCTGTGATGTAATTTCCTTTAAATACACACTCTAAATAACAATTTTTATTAGAATTAGAATTTTTGAGAAATATTGTCAGCAGTTCACAAAAAACGAAACCGTTCATCTCACCAATACATGCACCTGTAAGAAATAAAAATAAGATTATTTTAATATATTATTATTACAAGATATTATATACAGTATGATAATGCATTATTAATAATATATTATATTATATATATTAAACATCATATTATTGTTCTTTTTCTGAAATTATAATTTTTTTTTTAGCTGACTCTGTATATGTACGTAAACATATATTTCACACAATACGAATATATGCATACACAGTATATATACATAATCATGCATGAATAAATACAGTTAAGTAATTAATTCACCTATCACAAAAACATAAAAAAAAATACTTGATATTTTTCTAGTCTTCAGCATTCTTGTTTTGGTGAGTTGGTAAGTTTATGCCCATGATCACCTCAGATTTCTGTCCTTGCCTGACATGTGTGGAATCTGACATGATCTTCTGCCGTTGCATCCACCGGAAGGTCTTGTGTGTTGTACATATTGTACATTACACCATGGCTGTAAGGATTACTTACTTTGAGTTATTATATTAAGCCCTCCCCACGTATATACAGTACGTGTCTATGAAAGTGAAAACCTAATACTGCTGAATGCTCGTGAATGATTTTACACATTGCACTGCTGCTACTGATTAAAAATTAGGTAAAAGAGTAGAGGCTCCTAATAAAGTGCAGAGAGAGCACTTATCTCAAAAATGAATTTGTCATAAACAGCATTTGTTTCAGGTGGCATGGTGGTGTAGTGGTTATCACTGTCGCCTTGCACCTCCAGGGTCCAGGTTCGATTCCTGGCCAGGCTCGATTCCCATCTCCGTGTGCTTGGTGGGTTTCCTCCGGGTACTCCGGTTTCCTCCCACAGTCCAAAGATATGCAGGTTAGACTAATTGGCTTTCCCAAATTGCCCGTAGTGTGTTATCGAGTGTGTGAGTGTGTGTATGTGCCCTGATATGGATTGGCATCCTGTCCAGGGTGTACCCTGCCTCATGCCCTAAGCTTCCTGGGATAGGCTCCAGGCCCCCTGTGACCCTGAATACAGGAGAAAGCGGTCTAGAAGATGAGTGAGTGAGCGAGCATTTGTTTCAACCAAAAACATATGTGGAAGGTTTGATTGATTTATTTTTAAATATAGAGCGTACACAAGGATTATCCTGAAGATTGCAGAGAAAGCCCCCCTGGAGGACCCCCTGCTGTGAACATGTTAGTGTTTTCTCTGCTCACAGCATACCTGATTTAACTGATCAGCTAATTTCCAGCTTTTTCTAAATAGAAGTGGGTGTGACAGAGCAGAGCGAACACTAAAATGTACAGGGCAGGAATACTCCAGGATCAGGAATGGGAACCACTGCACTAAATAACTAAAAATTATGTGTGTGAGTGCTTGTGTGGACTCATGCAGCGAGTCCCCTGCAATAGGCTCCAGGACCCCTCCACCCTGTATAGAGCGGTATAGAGAATTAACGAGTGAGTAAGTGTAGCTTGTCATAATGTAAAAAATTATAAACGCTCATAATGCAACACATCACATGTCGATATCATTGGTATTTCACCAGGGATGTTGACAAAAGGAAAGACCCTGTTGACTCTGTCTATTGACATATGGTAACCAGTGGTGAAGAGAAAGACACAGGCTATGAAACATAAATACAGTAGGAGGTGGATAAAGGCAAAAACAAAAGAAACATTACTGAATTCTTCAGTTGTATTTCAAAGGACATACACAAAAATGTAAGCAAGAAAAAAAAAATCCCTCCAGGTTCTATAAATCATCTTGCATAAAATGAATGAAGTTTTATGGGAATAGTTTGGCTAAAATAAAGATACATGCATGTAAAAATAATAACCAGTGTATAAAAGAAAAAAACCTGTAGATATCCATCCCGCATCAATGTGATAATGTCTAAATATAACTGTTTAAGAACAGTTAATTGTTTTCTATCTAAACAAGAAAAAATAAATCTATATAAATGCTGCCATAATTCCAATGTATGGGATGCAAATGAAGGAAAAAATAAAATTGACATAATTGCTTGTAGTAGTAACAGAAAATAATAAAATTCTACAAACGTAAATAAGTGTCCACACTTCATTTAGACTTAAGTGACATCCTGGTTGATTTGAAACCTGATGGATTTTAATCCTAAAAAAAAAAAAAAAAAAAAAAAAAAATTGATTGTGCTCAAGAGGTATATGATTTATAGAACTGATATTTGATTTTAAATAGGTTTAAAGAAAACCCTTTTAATAAAAAAAATTAATAATAAAAACAGCAATTCTTATATTGACAAGAAATAGGGTTATGAGCTTTTAAGACATAAAACATAAGGAGACTATCCACTGTGGTAAGAAAGAAAAAAAAAGAGAGAGGACAAGAGAGTGAGGGAGAGAGAGAGAAAAACCCTAGTCACTATGAATCAACAGTAACATGAGCAGTGTTCATTGAGGCCAGAACCAACAGGATTATGCGCACTGAATTGACAAGTACATTCACTTAAAAATCCATAAACATCCCAAATATATCCAATGTTTCTGTCCCACTTCTAATATACACAAACAAAATGCGCAGTTCTAAAATATACAACTGAGACATACATACATACATACATACATGCATACACATACATATGCTTAAACAAGACAAACATCTGACAGTGGAATGAGGGATTTTTTAAAAAATGTTGTATGAGGAGAAACAACAATTTATAATAAAGATCACTTCACAATGTAGTTCCAATTTGGTCTGTAGTTTAGCATGGCACACCTGTAGGCTTTTAAAAACAGCATCTATGAATTACAGCTTATGAAAAAAAAGGAAAAAGAAAAAAAAGAGAGAAATCCAAACATACAGAAATCATAAATAGGCAGTATATTGACATGAATCACTGTTAGACGCAATATCTTGTTATAACGATAACTATGGTTATAAATACCAAATAAATGTACCAAAGATCAAAGTCATGCACCATTTGTTTCACCAAATAATGCAATGAATAAATGAACGTCAGTTTAAAAGATAGACAAGGCAAATTTTAGTTCATAGTTCAAGGACAATGATTAAACTTACATGATTCAACTGATTCAATTTCCCAATTGAATATGTTTACTTGCTATCTACCAAACACACAATAGAATGGCATAGCAAATAAAGACATTACAAGTCTCTGTCCCTATAAAATATCTCCATAATTGCAATTATGAAATTGGAAAAGGTGTTTCAAAAAGACCCAGAACACCACAATTCAGGCTAGGTTTCATACATCAAGATAGCATGAAAGTCCTAGGTATAAAGAGCACTGGCCCACAAGGCCCAAGTGCAAATTTGATGCACATTTTGATTATGCTAAATCTAAAACCTTTAGTTTCTTTAGGTGCATGGTCAAAACTAAGCAAAAAATTGGTATAAAAAGGCAGTTTTGAAATTATTTTTTGATAGGATGTTTTGTTTCACAGATACATAAAAAGGCACTACATGCAGGGGGAGAACCTTTTTTTAGGAAAGCCTACTTCATCAGTTTCATTACTGAAAAATAGAACTTGAGGAATGCAGTTAAAATTTTGATACCTTTATTCATTACCCCATGCTGTATTTGAGGTCTGCCTTCCCAGTATAATCCAAATGATGTGTATTTCTTACAGTTATTTCATATTAGTTCCAGTTCCAAGGATTGGTACTGTTTTGTACGAAGAAAAATATTAAGGTGTCAATCAAGGTACCTAGAGATACACCAATGTGTCAGAGATGTACCTCTAGTTTAGATAATTTAAGAGCTTTAAAATAAGTATTACCTTCATAGTGTTGTGCAAAAATACCTACGAGTTATACAATTCCATTATATAAAATTATGAATTTATAATTTTAAATTGGAAATTTAAGAGCTTATTTGTATGTACCTGTAAAGAAGTAAATTCTCTTAGAGAATTCTGGTTGTGCAGTATGATGTGCAGATGAACTCACTGAATTAACCTCTTGAGACCTGAATGTCCTCATATCAGGACATGACATTTTCTCCCAATCACATTGTCTATATTTACTTGTACAATCCTTATATGAGGATCATTGTGTAATGACCTTTTGCCAAACTTACCTCTGTTTAGAGACATTGATTAGGTTTACAGTTATAAGGTGCTAATAAACAAACTGAAGAAATTACAGTGTAGACAACAGTAGAGTCTGGGTCTCAGGAGGTTAACAAAAAACTACGGAAAAGTGCCTTTTATTTGTATACAGACATTAAATGAGTGTGCTGAAAAACTAAAAACTACTTTCTTAAAATGATTCTCATCCTTGCATGATTAAAACAACCCCCAGTTAGAAAGACAACATCTGGAGTTCAAAGGCTTGCCATGAGATGAACATCCAAGATGGTGCTGCTTACATTCGCAGAGCAAGAGTATAAAGTGCTTTTAAATGACTAAAATTTTAAATAGCTTTTTTTTTTTTTGTTTGTTTTTTGTTTGTTTTTAGCCAAAGGTGTGGCTGCTTGTAGGATCTGGAGACGAGCTCATTTGAGTTCTGCTTTCAGTAACATTAACAAGAGAGAATTCTGGAAAGTCTGTTCCTCCATGACTTCTTATGCTGACCTGTCCATTGGAAACACTAAACTGTGACGACAGTCCAGACCGGGACGTCTGGAACTGAGATCGGAAGTTCTGATCGAATGTCGCAATCTGAAACGTTTGAGTGATGCCCTGAGTGTCTGTCTTTTTGGGGGACACCTGCTCCAGAAAATCCTCAGTCGGTGACACTGAAGAGGGGTTGGTTTCATCACCCGAAAATGAGAACGAGTGTTGGGAATCTACCAAAAGACCAAAATGTGGTTTGTCCAGTCTCAGAGGAGAGTTCATACCTGATCTAAACCGACTTGGAGACCCAAACTGTTTGTCTGTAGAAAATAAGGGCTGCCCACCAAGGCTTGCACTATCATTCACAAACGCTAGGCTCTGGCTGTTCAGGTAGCTGTCATTCTGACTGGTCCTCTCCAACGCCTGTTGGAGAAACTTTGAATACTCTTGCAGAAGACTAGCCTTCTCTGCGGTGGGTGCTTGAGAACTAGTACCCAAGGCCTCAGTAGGGCTACTCTCTGAAACATCAGATGAATTAATAGAGATGCTGGAAGTTACTTCCGTGTCTGCTACACTAAAGCTGATCTCAGGTTGTCCATTGGCCTTGTTGGAGTAGTGATCCAGGAGCGACTGCAGGACTTCATCAGGGAGCACGTTCTTCTCGTGGCTTGCCTTGATCTCTACGTTCAGAGTCTGAGTCTCAGACAGGATTGTGGCAGGAACAGTCTCGTCTATGACAGTGGCCACGGCTGCCTGAGTAACTGAGGGCTGTGAGGAGATACTATTCACATTCAAGGAATATTCACGACTGTTATTAACCGTGGTTGCCTGGAGGTAACGCTTCTTCTTGAGAAACTGCATGGCATCATCATAGTTTGTGCTGCTGCCAGTTGGCTTTGTGGGCCCAACCTGGAGTGGATCAACAGTCTCCAAGTCAGGGCTTGGCTCTACATCCAACAGGCCCTTGTTATCTACAATTTCAAAAGTATATCTTGTGACTTTTCCTTCCTCAAATGATGACAGGGGTGATAAAGGCTGTGAATGTTCCAATGGCTGCTGTTTTACACTCTTCTTACTAGCAATCTTCTTTAGCACTATCTTCGGAGGGGTGATCTCATCAGAAGATGCCTCCCCTCTAAGTTGCCCACTTTCTGGTGAACAATCTGGAAGTTCAACTGAATATTCTGTCACTACATACTCATCCTTGACCTTGGTGGCAACATCATAAAGAGGAAGACAATCACTTTTGTTGAGTCTGTCCTCTTGCTTTTTCTCATCACCCTCCAAAACTTTGTCCATGCCAGCAGTGGTTTGAACTAAGGAGCTGTTCTTATCAGTGGACTTCTGCCGCTTTTTCTTAGGTAGAGTGCTCTCCTTCGATGGGAAGGAAAATGTGAGTGTTTCTGTGCTGAGTCGAAGGCCATCTTTGGCAGCTGCTTTGTGGATCTTTCTCTCCTTATTTTCATGGCACATACGTCTATGCTTCAAGACTCGATCAGTCCTGGAGAAGTACTAAGGAAAAAAATTGACACTATTAAATTATTCTCCCTCAAAATACACCAAAAGAAAGACCAGCTTCTGATCAACATAGGTAAGGTCTTGTATCCTTTCCGTGAATAATTCATTCCGTGTTCATGTTATTTGTACTGCTTTCTTAAAAACAAACAATTTCACCATGTAGAAATAAGGATGTATGTGATTTAAACGATAAAAAAAAAAAAATCAATACATTAGTATGAAAATTGTGTAATTCTTACCTGGTGACAGTAATCACACTGATAAGGCTTCTCTCCACTGTGTGTCCTCTTGTGTCTTTCCATATGATATTTCTGGATGAATCTCATTCCACACTCATCACATCGAAATGGCTTTTCTCCTACAGGAGCCAATCATATTAAAGAAGATGAAAAATAAGACAGTGTATGCTACATCCATCAAATAAACATGTATTTCAAAGAAAAACATATGAACATTGCTATTATTATACACATGAATGGTTAAAAACTGACTAAATATAAATAGACAGAGATATTAATCATGATTATCACTTTTGGATTTCTTCTTACCTGTGTGAATTTTCTCATGTCTCTGCAAGAGGTACTTTTGAATGAAACGCATGTCACACTGAGTGCACTGAAAAGGCTTTTCTCCTGTGTAGGATTATTATTATTTTATTAAGAAAAAGATGATCATGAAGGAAAATAAGCAAACACGATCATTTTTCAATACGTTCAGTGGATGTGCAAGTGTTTGTGTTACCTGTATGAATAAAGACGTGTCTCTGTAGGTGGTAATTTGTCCGGAAAGCAGCGTTGCAGTGCTCACAGATATGTGACTTTGGGTTCTGGTGTCCCAGTGAACCATCTTCATTAATCGTAAGAATCTAACATATTAGGTATATCACTTATATTAATGTTTACGCTCTTACATTTGGTCAACATACAGTACAACTATCAGCGTTCTTAAAAGAAAAATAAGTCAATGACCAAAATGTCATTCCTCTTAAATTCTATACAGAGAATTTGTAGCTACCTTTGCAGGAGACCGCTGCTTTCTCTTCTTCTTTTTGTGGGATTCTGTAAGGTCCCTCTCCTGTTTCTTATCCTTTTTACTGAGAATTAGTGGATCTGACAGCTTCAGTTCCTGTTTAATATTTACCTGACAATAATATAAATTACAATTATACCAAATAGAAAAGCTGAAATCAGATGGTTCCCAGGCACAACTTAAACAAAAAGTAGAGTGGAAAAAACACTGGCTATTTATGTAGTCTAGCACAAAAGTGTATCCTGCACAATAAAAAAACATAAAAGGGAAGAACAACTGAAAAAAAAGTTTTAGTACGTTAATATTTTATGGAATATACGTAAGCTCCCACTGCTGTACATTACATGTACATTATGTAGTGTGAACTTACAGGCATGTGTAGAGTATATGGTATCTTGTGAGAAAGTTGCTGAGAAAATTCCTGTTCTCCTGCTGCACTGTTCTTCACAGTCTCCTCTTGAACCATAAGTTCATTATGTGCAATGAGATTGTGTGAAGTCAGCGTCCCACCAGCCAGCTCTTCATCCTCATCTTCATCATCATCAGCAAGTAGGGGTTGATTGGCCAAACTCTTTTCTCCTAGAGACATATCCAAGCTTCCTCCTCCACCCCTTTTATCCATCCCAGAGGGTGCTAAGGTTTGTACTGAATGGTGTATGTTCACAGTGCCACATCGAATCAGGATGCCATCCAACTTGTCATCGATGTTCATCTTTCTGAATTACTTGGTTGTGGCTTGTGGCTTCAGAAAAACAGTTGATCGTCATGGACCTTTGCTGGTATTTTTGACAGCCCTCTACTAACCTGGTTGAAGGTTTAAGGACAAATAAGAGAAGAGACAATGTTGGAGCAAGGACACTGATTGTTTTTTGGTTTGATTATCCAGGGTTAATATTCCATGACCAGCATGAAACAGTCATGAGATTAAAATTGGAAAAATTACAAATGATATACTGTATACACACACACACACATTCTGCAACCAAAACATTGATGCACTGTGTGTTCTGACACCTTTCTATGGAGCAGATGACATGGGCCAGCCTAGACGACATGTGCATCAGTGACCCTTGGCCACATATTACCCTGTCGTGTAGTTTTGCTTCCTTGGACCACTTTTGGTAGATCCCACAAGAGCTGCAGTTTTTTTTTTAGTTGTTCTAATCGAGTCGTCTAGTCATCGCAATCTTGTCCTTGTCAAAGTCAACCAAATCCTTACGCTTGCCCATTTTTTCTGCTTCCAACACATCAACTTCTAAGACAATAGGTTTACTTGCTGCCTATTATATTCCACCTATTTCCTGGCACCACTTCAATGATATTGTAACTGTAGTTACTGTGGCAAGGGCCAAATTGTGTGGGCTAGATCCAAAACAGGGTAGCAGTCCAAAACAGCAGGTCTTGTGGGCTGTTCCCCGGTCTGGCATATTCAGGACCTTCTAAAATTGGTCTAAGGAAGAAAAAAACAATGGTCCGGCTACAGGGTCGTGGGGAGTGAAGGCTTGCCCATGTTGTCTGATCCAATAGAAAATCTGGTTTTGATAGAAAGATGTCAGGACACAGTGCATCACTGTTTTGTTAGCAAAAGGGTTAATGTGTTAATGTTATGCAATTATATATACATATATATTGCATAACCATAACCCTTTATCATATGCGTGTGTCGTAAATTTTGGTATTTTGGTCTGTCAACAGTGGGGACAGATCCTCCCCACCCTGGAGATATAGCCGTTGTTTCGGTGATTTCGAGTTGCCAGCTCGACGCCTTATTGTCATTCATACACCACGGGCTATGTGGCCCTGAATTCACCCAGAAACACTTCAAAATCTTGTGGAGACCCTTCCAAGAAGAGTGGAAGCTGTTATAGCTTCAAAAGGGGGACCAACTCCATATTAAAGTACTGTATATGTACTTGGATACAACGTCACTGCATGTTTGGCCAAATACATTTGTCCATATAGTGTACGGGTGTATTTCTTATGAATTATTTCTATTTTTCCCTATGGCTGCATAACCCACATCTGGTTGAACTACAAGTCTCCTTGGTTGCTTGGTCCACAGCTTCCTAATGTAGACAATAATTAAAATATACATCCTTATTGTAATTATCAATGCTAGACAGTTCGTTATAAAGGTATATTAATGTTAATAGTACTAGTAGGTCATTTACGCTTTAGCAAACTAACGGTAACATACAGGCCTTGTAAACTGTGTATATCAATCCAGAACACAAATAATATAACTTAACGCATTACTTTTGACAGAAAATGACCTTGTAAAGTCGGGTAACAAGTTGTACTGATAGCTAATCGTAGCTAACGAATACTTAATGTTTGGTGAGGAGATAAACATTTACAGGAAGTCTTGTTGCATTATATAAAACTACGAGAATGCTCTACAGCTGGTGTAAGTTAGCACTGAGGAATTACACGCGAAGCTAACTACGTAGCAAAATGATTATGGCCGAAATAATAATAATTGTATAACTGATATGCATATTTATGCCTTCAGTGCAGGGCTCGGCGTCTGACACAGACGCAAACGGTCTTCAATAGATGTCAAACTGTTTAATTAACACTAAAACATCGCTGTCAAATCGGCCTTACAAATGTCACGGCGGCTGCCCGACGGTTGTTAGATGCCTGAGGTAGACCGATAAATCACCACAGGACAGGGCTAGCTAGCTTCCAGGCTAGCACTGGGTTTCCTTTCAGGCCTGGGAAATCCGAACAGTAGCCGGCTCTGCTAGCGTTATCTAAAACACACAAGTTGCACTTTGATGGCTAGCTTGTCTAATGCTGCGTCTGCTTGTGATTTTCAAAAACCGAAAATTAGCACTCACCCGCACGGTTTTTGTCGTCTTGTTTTTTATACAGGTAGCTTCGTTAGCTTCTTGTTATGTTTCACAGCGCCAGGAGCTGTATATGATCAGCAGTCATAATCTCCCTGGAAAAGTTTTCGTCGCTGCTGTGCTGATTGATTAGCAGCAGAGCTAGCTGGAAAGCTAGTCGCGAAATTCCCAAATCGCTTTCTATTGCTCATCAAGTACACTACATAGGGCGCAGATGTCATGGTTACGGAAAGGAAGAAGTAGTGTACTTGTACAGTATGAGTGACGCTGTTTGATCCACGACCAATCTCTTTTCCACTGTACATCCATTTGCACTGCATTGTGGGGTTTATTATTTCTATTCCAAGGTGTCGGGCATGTTAAAGTTCTCCAGGTACAGAGGATTCAGTTCAGATCCGTGCAGTCTGGACACTTGTTTAAACTTAGATTGACTGGTGGAATAATCTCTCAGTTTAAACACAGTCCATTATTAACCCACACATTACTGGCACTTGTTCAAATCCAGTCTCTGGGCACTCTTCAGATCTCTTGAAGACAGTTTCCTATCTAGGTTCCTCAAATGTCTTCCTTCAACTCGGAGTAAACTGTTTTAGTCAATTGACACTCACGCTCACTCATCGTCTATACCGCTTTATCCTGCATACAAGGTCACGGGAGGACCTGGAGCCTATCCCAGGAGACATATACATATACAAATACACATACATACACTCATTCACACACTAGGGCATTTTGGGAATGGCAATTAGCCTAATTTGAATGTCTTTGGACTGTGGGAGGAAACCAGAGCACCCAGAGGAAACCCTCCAAGCAAGGGGCAAATAGGCAAACTCCATGCACACCCATGTCATACCCTTGGCCCTGAAGGTGCACCATCACACTGGATCCAAAATGAAGGAATTACTATAGGACTGAAGTGTAGACTTTAGGAATGAAAGCTATTTGTACATAGTCCTCTATTTTACAGACTCAGGTGAAAAAAAACCTCTTCATAACATCTATCCAAGTCAAGAATACTCTGGAGTAGGTAGGCTTATCAGTGTCAAAGTCCTCAGGAATGTAAATGGGCACAGTAGTAACTTCAATCATTGTGTTTTCATAATTCTGAGGAGGCGAATTTTAAATTTGATTAATTGCATAGGCCTAGTCATAGGGACTGACACAGCCTAAACACTTCATGTATCATTATCAGAATTCTGTGGCAAGGCTCTAGGAGTGTGTGGTAAAAATGACCCAGTCCCAGGGGACAATTTGGTCATTGTCCACTGTCCATCACCCTGACCATGCCTCCACCATTAGCAAAAAAGACTGCGCTAAATATAAAAAATATAATCAGTGACATCATTATCTCAGGTTAAAGCCCATGTACATGTCTGCCTGTCTTTCCTATTAACTTATTAATACAAAGAAATATTTTTTTAAAGGTTGAGGTTTTTTTTTTTTTAAAAAGGCAAAGTTTCATTACATTCTGTCTAGCCAGTTTTGCTTAATGCTGAGTTCTGATGAATGTACAGACAAAACCTTTTATTTATACAGATAAAATTTGTAACAACAAAAACAAATTGGTCCATTGATTAGCATGTTAAATCCACTTCTTTAGTTTATATGTTAGACCGGAATAGAAAAAGATTAGAGTGACATTTACATGCCACCCACATGGGTTTTGGTCATGGCACAAACCTTCAACATTGCTGTTGGTACTTACCTAGGAAACAAGTCCATGTTCCTCTAGTTCATTAGGAATCAACCCATTAAGGGACTAGATTTTGGTAGCACTTTTCCCACTATATAATTTGTTTAACCTTAAATTGTTTGCTCTTTGCAAACTTATATTGAATGTTTTAATGTGTCATTCTAAAAGTTGTATATTGTTTGGACTAAAATCCAATTAACGCCCACAAGAGGGCAGCATGTATTCAATCTTTTCTGTTTTAAACAGGTACGCACAAGAAAATACACCAGTCATACACCAATACATCAGTCAAACAATTAAAATCACTGACAGGTGAAGTGAAAAACACATATATTAGGCAGCATGTGACCTCTCAGTTCTCGAAGTTGACTGTCAGGGTGAGAGAATCTCATAAACGGCAAGACGTCTTCTGGATATGCAGTGGTTAGTACCCATCAAAAGTGGTTTGAGGAAGGACAAACAGTGAACAGGTGACATGGTCATGGGTGCCCGAGGCTCTTAACTTTCTGAAAAAGTTAATTCTGGCTATAATAGAAAGGTGTCAAAGCATACAATGCATCACAGCTTGCCCCTGTTGACCCCTATCTATCACCAAACCGTGCCTCCTGCAAAAGATGTTTTAAATGGTTTAAAGACCATGACAAAGGGTTCAAGGTTTAAGAGTTCAACTTGTCTTTTAATTCCTCACATCTTAATCAGAGCATCTGCGAGATATGCTGGACAAACAAGTCTGATCCATGAAGGCCCTACTTTCAGGACTAAAAGGATCTGCTACTGACAGGTTGGTGTCAGATACCACAGCATACCTTCGGCAGTCTAGTGGAGTCTGTTCATCAGTTGTCACAATATTAGGCATAATACATAATACATTTAATAATACAATTACATACATAATATTAGGAAGTTGTTTTTAAATGTTATGTCTAACTATTATATATATATTAGTGATATTTATTACATATCTATACACATTAATGTCCACACTGGTCTATGTAAAATCTTATAAAATTCATTACATACCAGGGAAAATTAAGTTGATTAAATGCATACTTTAAAAATTAGTTGGACAGTTAACAAAAATAATAATAATAATTCACACTTGAAGTTATGTGAAGGTTACCCAAACACCCACACACAACCCTACGTTGTCTTTTAAATTGGTCCAAATGTCTCAAAATCTAGCATAGGACACTAGTCACTCATGTTTTTCTGTGAACAACACTTTTTTTGAGCTATAGTGAAAATTCTCAGGACAGTATTAAAATAACTTTTGTGAAGTTAGAACAATAAAAACAGTGTACGAATGTATAATGATACAACCAGAAACACAAACATCAAATATTAGAAAATTCCAAGTTTATTAGTGTATGCACAATAAATTTTTTAACAGAAATTTATACTACAACTATTTCCCATATATGTAGTGAAAAAACTATCATCTCAACATTGATTATAAAATGGGTCTGGATCTGGAGCTTGACAGGCTCAGATATACAAACACACACAACTGTTAAATGAGGAAATTATTATATCCTCTTCTTCCTGCATGAACTTCCTGTTCCTTCAGCCAGATTAATATTAAAACACTGACCAACCCACACTTCATCCCAAATGACAAATCTGGCGTTCATAGGGGGAAACTGCTGCCACAAAGAAAAATATGCAACATAAGGTTTTGGGTAAGGCATAAACAGCAGACATGCATATTTCCTATTAACTGAAGCATAAAAAGGGTGTGGGTGAGCAGTTATAAACAGTTTGTGTTTAAGAGTGCAGCAGGCAGACAGCGCTAATGATGAGTGTACAGTATGTTAGGATAAACATCAGGGCTAAGATTACAGCTGGAGGCCATGTGAGAACAGCTCTACCAAACATCAATAAGCCTGCTTGCTTTACTTCCAAAGAGGAATGTGACCTCTTGTTGTCTCTGGTACATGTAATAAAAAACTAAGTTTATACTTTAATGTTTAATAGAATGGAGACATTCCATATTTTCAAAAGAAATATAATTGAATGCTGCTATACAGTATTATGCCTCCTTAATCTTTCAATTAGGTTGCAAAGCTGTTTCGCAGCTTTCCAGTACCAACTGACTGCCACAAATGGATCTCTTTTACGGCAAATATTTGACACAATTATACTGCTGGGTTTTTTTCTTAAGATATATAAAATATACACTAAGAAAGAGATTTTAACATGAATAACTGAAATTAGTTTTAAAAAAAAAAGTTATGATATTATAAGTTCAGCAAACTCTCCATCAGTCCATTGTCTATGACTGGCATAAATTATTTACATCAATCTTATGTCGATACTCAGTATGGAAACACATGGTGTACACGAGAGCTGTAAACATTATTTTCAATAAATATAATAATCATTTATCCCTTCTATTCATGTTTTAAGATTTTCAAAATATAGCAAATTTTATGGTTGACTGATGCAGCAAAAAAAAAAAAAAAAAAAAAATCTAAAGCACCCCCATGATTGTGATTAGGGCTCACGCATACCAAGTGCCTCTGCAAGAGTGCTGATTTTGAATCAGTTCGGTCCATCCGCTTGTATTCATTGGAAGATGGAAGATAAAAACTGATTCGATATCAGCACTCTTACCCTGAGAAGTTTGTACAGCTGTTTGGCTCTGTGCTGAAACTTGGATTGAAGCACAACTCACATCTTGCTGAAGCACTCTTTAGCGTTATTCCACACTTGAATTCCCTACAGAGTGGGGGGGAAAAAATAAAAATCAGCGGTTTGGAAGTAATGAGATGCCACTTAATTAGAGGTTAAAGCCACAGTCATTTGTAGACTGTTTGCATATATTGCCACTGAGCCTTGTAGGTTTCATCATTTCCAAATACTACATCTCTATTTTCTTTCATTTGAGGCCAAATGAGGTTTTGGGACATGCTGTTGCGCTATTATATTTCAAAAGCAACAAAAATGAGAATAAATCATTCAAAGACTAAATCAACTTGTTTGCTGCTCTAGCTTCCTGTCTTATTCCTAATTGTAAAGTAACTGCTTCCTTGGATAAAACACAAGAGTCATAAAACGAAAGCTTATTATTATGATTATTATTATTATAAAAATATATAATAAATATTTTTTTGCATATTTGTCACGATTGAGATCAATAACCAAAATGTAATATTACACAAAGATAACCCGAGTAAATACAAAATGCAGTTTTTAAATTTATTAAGTAATGATCCAATACACACCAGCAAGTCCACTTCTGAATGGCTCAAAAAAATACAAAATTAAGATTTTTAAGTGGCCTAGTCAATGCTTGAAAACCCTCCAATGTGACTAAATTAAAACAATCATGCAAAGAGTGGGCCAAAATTCCTCCACAGCAATGTGAAAGACTCATTCCTGGTTATTACAAATCTTTGATGGCAGTTGTTGTTGCCAAGGGTGGCACAACCAGTTATTAGGTTTAGGGGCAATTACATTTTCATATAGGGCTAGGTAGGTTAGGACAGTTTTTTTCCCTTAATAAAGGAAATCATAATTCAAAAGCAACTGGTTATCTTTGTGTACTATTAAAATTAGTTTGATGATCCAATTCATTTAAGTGTGACAAACATGCAAAAAAACAAAACAAAAACACACAGTTAAACCTTGGATTGCAAGCATAATTCGTTCCAGAAGTGTGCTTGTATATCAAAGCACTCATATTTCAAAGCAAATTTCCCCTATAAGAAATAATGGAAACTCAGATGATTCGTTCCACAACCCAAAAATATTCATAATGTAAAAATAAAAGAAATTAACCTGCACTTTACCTTTGAAAAGAATTGTGGCTAAAGTAAGACAAGAGAGTAGAGGAGGGACAACTTTCACAAACACACACTAACAAAGACCCTGCTCTGTTGGCAAGCCCATTTCAAGTCACCCCACAGCATCTCAATGGGATCAGGATCTGGGCTTTGACTCTGCATTTCCAGGACTCTCCATTTCTTCATTTTCAGCCAGTCCCTGGTTGATTTACTGGTATGTTTTGGGTCACTGTCATGTTGCCTGGTCCAGTTCCCCTTCAGCTTTAATTTTCTGACAGATGGTCTCACATGTTCCTCAAGCACACTCTAATACACAGTAGAATTCATGGTGGATTCTTTGATGGTGAGCTGGACAGGTCCTGTTGCAGCAAAGCAACACCAAACCATCATACTTCCACCTCCATGCTTCACAGTCGGTATGAGGTTCTTTTCCTGAAAGGCTGTCTTTGGTTTACGCCAAACATGTCCTCGGTTCTGGTGTCCAAATAATTCAATTTTGGACTCATCTGTCCAAAGAACATTATTCCAGAAGTCCTGAAGTCTTTGTCAACATTCTCTCTGGCAAACTTCAGTCTGGCCTTGATATTTCTCTTAGAGAGCAAAGGTTTCCTCCTTGCACACCTCCCAAGGAAATTCTCTTTCTACTGTAATTGTAGAGGCATGCACTTTCACACCAACAGTAGTCAGAGCCTGGTGTAGGTCCCCTGATGACATTTTAGGGTTTTTGGTGACCTCTTTTAGCATCTTGCGGTCTGCTCTTGGGGTGAACTTGCTGGGATGACCAGACCTGGCCATATTGGCAGTTGTTTTAAAAACCCTCCACTTGTTGACTATTTTCTGGACAGTGGAATGACTTATTTTAAAATCTTTTGAGATCTTTTTAAATCCCTTACCAGACTCATAAGCTGCTATATATTTTTTTTTTCTGAAAGACTCAGGGAGCTCTTTTGCCCTCACCATGGTGCTCACTTTCACTTCAACAATATAATATAAATGTCTGAGGTTTATTCAAAATGCTACTAATCATGTGCACCTTGTGTGATCAACCTGTGTTTGATCAACCTGTGTGTGATTTGAGCCATTTTAAGTGGGAATAAATATGAGGGTGTCCTAACTTTTTCCTCAGTTAGAATATGCATTTTGTAGAATTCCATTTACAGAAGATCTTAAAGTCTTTTCTTCAGTTTTAATTGTTTAGTTAAATTACTTTAATCTCTCAGTATTGTTAACATTGAGATTAAATATCCATATATTAAGAAATGTTACAAAATACCAAGGCTTTCATAGGGTGTCCTAATTTTTTCACATAACTGTATATGTGTATGTATACACACACACACACACACACACACACACACACACACACACGCGTATAAATAAATATATATACAAATTTGTGCCACTCACCTTTTTACACATGCTGATTTGCATGATGGCATAACTGATAAGAGCTTCTTTGAGGTCACGGTCTTTCTGCTCTTTAAACCTCTCAACATCCACCCAAGCATTCTTCACAAACTCTCTACGAATAAACAACACGCTGACTTCAGTTCTCATGCAGATTTATGAATCAAGAGTGCACCTTATTTAGGATTTATTGCTGAGAAATGAAAGAATAGTGTGTAACCCGTAACATCAACCATGTGAAAAAATCTTTAGCAATTTAAAAAGTACCTTGCTAAATTTTTTTTCTTTTTTTTTCGAAAGAACGCTGTTATGCTTCTACTAAAATGAGTTTCTGAAGATAAGAGCATGGGAGGGCTTGTACTATAATTCCGCTCATACCCAGGTTATTAAGACAGACATGGGAAAAGGGCAGAATGCTCACTCGCACTCAGTGTTCCTCTCTTTCACAATCTCCTCTCCTTCCTCAATCTGAGTCTCCAGAATTTTCAGCTTAGCCTCCCTCTGCTCAGGAGTCTCCTGGCCAAACAGCTTACTGGTCATCCCCTTAAGAGAGAAGGTCCTTATAGTCTGCAACAAAATCAAGGATGTATTTTAATAAAGTGTGTTAAAATGTGCTTTAAAAAAACACTTCCAATATACCATATCATCATATCATATAGTCAAATAATACATTTTCCCTTTACATTCCATTTCAGCACAGTGAAATATTTCCATTTACTTATATTGTTTTTTCTCATACATTTTGTATATTGTATTTTTGTTGCAGTTATACTTGATTACATTTGTTTAAATTAGGTTGATTGTTTTTGCTCTGCTGTTGTGTGTATTGTAGATTTTCTGCCTCATGTTAAGTGCTCTTTACCTGCCAGAGGCATGTCACTGAACAGGGTTTTGACTTTCTGTGGCAATGCTAGGGGTGTGGAATCACTTAAGAATAAATAAATAAATAAATGATAATAATAATAATCATCATCATCATCATCAACAATCTATTTGGTAATGGTTCTGAAATATTCCTTTCTCCTCTAACCCAAGTCCTCTCTGTGACTTTTCTGCTGTGGTTTCTCTGTGGATGACTAAAAGCTGATACCTGAAACGAAAACATCATAGTTGAATGTTTGCTGAAAACAAATGATGTCTACACTTAATAGACATCATTTATGAAACCTACAGATAATTATTTAGCTTATATGCTCATGTTCATAAAATATATGCATTCAGAGAGATAATAGATTTCATAGTTGGAAAACTGATAGGTAATCTGCTTTCCTGTTAATGTGTCCTCAATGAAAACATGTTTTTCTGTGTGGTAGTAGGTACTTTCCCCATTCTCTCATCTCTGCATTAATTTTTTCATGCAGTCAAAGACTGCAATATTCTTGATGCATTAACCAACAAAAACTAGTGGGTTAAGCAAGAATGTGGAAGAGGAGGTGCTGAAGGTGCAGGTATGACATAATAATCATAATATTCATAATCTTTATAATAGAAAAATCATCATCATGTAAGGAATTTATTGTACCAGAATGTAGTCTTGTCAACTTTCCTGTAGTACAGCTGTACACTATCCTCATCCTCTGCAATGTGTATGTGCTCTTGTTCCTTTCTTTTTCCTTTTTTTGGTGGTCTTAATTATCTAATGTCATGTAATTTGGTACAAAGTATTGAAAATCAGACACAGGTCATAGCTTGTTGATGGGTACCAAATTTCTCTACCCAGCCCTAGTAAATACTAACCAAAAAGAAAGAACTTGATGCCCTTTTCCCCCCCTAGTCCTAACTGGTAAAATACATCCATAAATAAAACTCCTCTTTTAAACCTGTAATAAGAATTTGCACTTCCATGTCTCAAACAGTTTTTAAACAGCTTCCTAAATAAAAAAAAGAAAAAGAAAATAATAATAATTAAAAAAATCTACATGAATATGTCACTGGTTCCAAAAAGTCATGCTGGGACTGAGTTCTCTGGTCTGAGGCAGAAAAACAAACAGCTCGGACTAAAAGGGGAATCCCTATGCTACAGCTCACATCATGTGTTGAAACTCCTAGTCAGTGCAAAGGCGTGTTTTTTTTTGTTGTTTTTTTTGTTTTTTTTAAGTTGCTGGAGACTTACCCCAGTAGTCAGTTCCTCTCGCTGTTGTTTCTTGGAGGCCAAATCCTGGGCGGCCATCTCCAGTTCAAACTGACAAAGCTCATGCTTTCTACACACCGCCCTGAGACATGAAGCCAAGTCAACAAATAAAACTAAGAAAAGCATCCAGCTAAATGGTGCAGATTTGCAGAGAATATAAAAAATTCTGGAAATTATAATGAAATTATATTTTTAAATTGAAACCATTTAAATTTAAGCTATTTGAGGTACCATACCATGACGTTAATACCCTTTTACCATCAGAGAAGAGACAAGACCTGCGTGAGAGAACCTCCTGAAAACCTTTAATGCTGCTCTGATAGCACATGTGCCCTTTAATCCAGCACATCTGGAGGTGCTATATAAAACTATACACTGAAACGTAGCACATCTTTAAGGGTAGTACCGATCACTCTTTTTCATCCACTCTGGTTACAAGTTTTACTGTATCCATCATACAAGAAAAAGTGCTGCATAAAATCTACTGCTAAAAGACATGCAAGGCCACCAATCACAGACAGAAGAAATAATCTTATGCGAAATTCCTCATTCATGTGCATCCAGAAACGATAGACAAACATATTATACATATAATTCCTTACAAGACAACGACCTGACATTAAAATGCTTTGGATTCAAGTAAACCACAATATAACAGATGTATTACTTTTAAAATCATAAGATCTTTTGGGTATACTAAACCTTAAAGCCTCAGTATAGAAAAGGTATTCCTTTAGCTGGTCAGCATAGTGTTCTTCCTCCTCCAGGATGTCATCTACAGAAGCAGCATACCTGCCAAGAGATAATATTTCATTTGCTCAAGAGTACTAGTGAGAGAAGATGCAAATATACAAATGTGTACAGCTTTGCAGAAGTTCACTTTAACTGCTATAATTCTATTAATTTACTCTACAAACAGAAAGCAGAGAGCATATAACAGCTTATAAAAACCCTATTTTAATCACATTCCAGTCTATTTCATTAAAAAATCAACCTTTACGACAAGAAACAAAATTATGGTGCCTAAGGACACATCAAGACCAGTCACAATCAAGGGAGTCTGACTAAAGTAACATGATCCAGGGTGCCTTAAAAGCCTTCAAATAAGCCTGATGACTGACGGACTGTTTCCGTTTCGCACAGTCCGACTGGCAGCTGCCTGAGCGCTATATGGAGGACCTCTGACCCCACAGCTGAGTGCCGTAATCTGGAAACCTTCAGAGAAAAAAAGGCAACACACAAACAGACAAGAGTTGCCCGTCTAAAGTCAGGAGAAAAGCGTGAATCTTGGGAGCTGTTCTAACATCTCGTTAAAGATGCAAAACTTCTGAAAAATTTACTGCCTGTTGAAGCGGCGCACAGATTAGCTGACGGCTAACCGGAGTGAAATGCAACTCCCTCAAGGGCTCACTTTCCTTGTTACTTGTTATAGGGATCAGAGGAACAGTTGGTGAGGAGAGAAGGGGAGGGGAGGGGAGGGCAAGACTTCCTGGAAACCTAAACTTTTTCAAATCAGTCACAAATGTGTTTTATCGCTTTGGACGGAGAATCAGATTAGTGTGCCGCAGGGCATCATACATAACTGTTGCAACACAACCCTGCACTAATCCTTTGAAGGCCGCACGAGAGCTGCTCATAAAAGTACCGACAACTCCCTATTAAGAAGGAAGTAGTGTGTGTGCAAAATAACCTTACCCATCCATGTGATGTCCTGCACTCTGCAGTCCATCTCCCATCTCTTTTTCAATAGCGCTCCACTCACTGTCCAGACCAAAAAAAGTAAAACAAGAAATTGTATGATATTGTATAAACTGTTTTTAAACCGTGTTTAATTTGGTTCAAGTTTCAGGTTCATTTACACTTAAGAACAGATCACACATAATGAGTAACATTAAGGCATCAATAACAAACATGTTGATGCCTGTCACACTTGGTCGCACACTAGACGCACTCAAGGTGCATTTAAAACCAATTTAAATCTAATCGCTCAGATCATCTGAAACAACATTGTAGGCCTCGTTACTTTCAAAATGACATGTGATTAAAACCTTATCAGGATACAATCCAGTTAAAAAGACATACTCAATACCCAGTATAAAAGGGTTGTAGACATTGACAACCCTTGTAGACATGTTTATGGACACTATGTGGTTTTTGCCCTTGAATAAATAAAAGCTTAAATTAACAAATTATTGCGTTCATTTCCAACATGCACTCAACATGGATGTGTTGGAAGGTAAAATGGAGATTACAATCACTATGGATAAACACCTAACACAGCAAAACAGACATTGTTTTCACTCTGTGTTCACATCATGCAGGACCTGGCATGGTCCTGTCACATCAACACCGTGGATTGAGAGACTTTAGAGGCTTGAGAGACTTTAGACTGCCCTCCAAGGTGCTCAGGAATTTCTACTCCTGCACCATAGAGAGCATCCTGACGGGA
>JAOVVA010000051.1:20598389-20612724 GCA_028565275.1 Leiocassis micropogon
GATGATGATGATGATGATGATGATGATGATTAATTCAGTAGTCATTTGTTCTGTTTTGTCATAGACATCCACACTGCTGTGTAGTCACTCTATTGTCTACTATGTACCTTCTGACTTCTTAATCCCTAAACTATACTACTTTGTTCAGACTGATGGAGTGGAAGAATGTGGCGGATCTCATAGTCATATGTTGAGCTGATAAGCAATCCATTGACCTGTTCTAGGGTGTGCCAGAAGCCTCAGAACACCGGGGACATGAGCATAATGAAGCATTCAGATGCATAACACCAGATGTGTGAACGAGTTCATCATGAGTGGGAGAGAAGACTCTGTGTGTGTTTACAAAGAAAGTATCAATCATGTACAGGATGTTTTGTAACTAAAGTTACATTTAGCTGGGGAAAAAAAGTGTCAATTTCCCTTCTCTGTGTGTGTGGAGACATGGGACATGAGACTTTTGGGACATGATGCATGCAACCTCGAGTTTATAAAGACAAGTCGAAAATCTTGGTACAATGTCATTTAATCTTTTAAGCGTTTCTCTTGTACTAATAAAGGTTATTAGTGGATTGATAGGCTCTTGAACAGACCACTGGTCTGCATGAATAAACTGCAGTTCCTGGGCGGGCCGCTTGCCACAGCTGGATTGAAAACATCTGGATCCGCCTCCGAGGCCAGAAACGCGTCGGTCCAAGCGGCTCAGCTCTTACAGCGCACAGGACAGCCCCAAAAAGTATACATGCAAACTTTTCTTTTGTCTCTGACAGCGAGAAAGGTCAAAGAAGAATTTTCCTGACTTGATTATTGTGTCTGAGGGAAGAACTATGGAGCCCAGGGGCTGGAGATTCACGCCTTTCATATGCGTCCTTCTGTCGCGCCGTGAGTAGAAAAGCAGAGATTTCTTATAGCCATCTCCGCTTTCTTTTGTGTTCATATTATTTGCTGCTAGCGACATAAGGGTCTCGAGATAATCTCTGTCCACAACTGCATATCAGTATAGCAAACAGACTAGAGACTCTTATGACGTAAATAGAGTATCGTTCCATATGCGCTTTCAGGTAACTATAAGACTTTATATGCATTTAGATGGCTGCAAATAATTAACATGGCGGCGTAGTATTTTGACATGCTATTTTGACGTGTTGCCTCGAAAGATGTTAAAGAGATGCCTTCTATTTATGAGGTACTGGACTTTTAGCTTTAAAAAAAAGATGATGCAAAGATAAGACATAAATACATCCTTCTTTATATTTATATGTATATAGTCTGTAAGTGTATGTACTGTATATGTAAGTGTGAGGCTGAAGTGGGAGAACTTTAGAACTAACATCTCTTCTCATCAGCACAGAAATGATCTCAGTAAAAAGTTATCATGATTTTGTTCTTTTACAGTACAAAGTGTATTATGTGTACTGTTGAATATTAAAAGCACATGTGGGAAAGATTTTATTATTATCTTATAATATAGCCCATATACGAGCTTATAGCTTATCAATTAGAAAAGCTTTTATTCCAAACAGATTTTTCAATTCCGTAGACTTTTTTTTTTTTATCAATCTAGCAAGAAATATATATTTTAAAAAAAACAACATCAACAACATCAAAGAAACAAACAAACCAAAAAACATCAAAGGCAAATCATACTCAGGATATAATCAGCAATATCTCTACAATGTTTATTTTTGAAACTTCTAATTTAATATGAAAAAGTAAATACAGTAAACCTCTCAAGATTCAAGAAGAATATAAAAACAGAGTCAGTTTGGTCTGTCTATTATTTCACTTGCATTTGTATATTTTAAACAGGTTGTCGTACATAAACATTGATACAAGCTATATATTGATTTTTAAATAATCTTATTATAATAACTGAATGTTATTAAAGGACAGGATTTATTTTGTATACACAAATAAAATTGTAATACACTATGTCCATGTAAAATGTCATTGTACAATTCTATCAGAAAATCTGTCTTAAAGCTCCAAAAATCTTTACTGTATAGAAGAAGCTTTCTTAAATAGACTGTGTTTGAGTGAATAGTTTTACTTTAAACAGCAATAAAAAAAATCATTAGTGTTAGTCTAAGAGAGCAAAATCATAAGCTCTTCATTTATTCACATGGCCCTGCAACTGTTGTTGAAAGTTGTGCTTAATGAAGATGAATTAGGTAATTATGAAGAAAGACAGAAAGCACACGTGATAAACTGGTGCCAACTCTGATGAATTGAATCAACACACAGATAGATGAAATGCACAGAGAGTGTTATGTGACAGTCTCTTCTTAGCCCTGCCATCATCGTTTCACACAATGCGCAAATTGTCCCACTTACAGCAAATAATCAGATACAGAAGGGCTACAAGTCAACCCGGTCTCAAAAGATCTATGATGACAGAGACATGAGTCTGTAATCTTTCTCTTCTCCTTGTCCCCAAACTATCTCTTCTTTTGTATTAACTTGGGGCAGGAAACTCACGTGATCATAAGCAGGATAAATAGATATTTAGTGTTTGGCATGAGATCATAGGTGTTGAATTGGCATTTGTAAAAACAATTCCAAATTTAATTTAATAATTGATTTCTCTCTTGTGATTTTGAAAGAGCTCATCAGTTCATAAGTTCACATTTTGCTCCAAAATACATTGGATCATTTTTTTGGCCGTGGCACTTTAGAGGAAATCTTGAATACATCTGTATATCATATGCGTGTGACAGGGCCAGCGGGTGATGTTTTGATTATACTGTTATCAATTTATTTAGATGCTTTCAAGACTATTGAATGGAGTTCTTTATGCCACACAGTGGCAGAATGTGATAACTGCACTTTAAGAAAACTGCGCTTGAAAAGTTCCCAAACTGGGATTAAAGAGTTTAGTGCGTTTCATTTTTAAGCACACATCCTGTTCATCTCAGAAGGTAAGTATCACGCCATCCCGTTTGTTGAATCAGGTGCACTGGAGAAATTGTGCAACAGTAAGAGCAAGCCAAGTAAAGAATTGAATAAAGATTAAAACAAAAAATAAAAACGTATCTTCTAATTTTCGGCACTTTTTGGCACGTGATCTCTTTGCAGATGTGTATTGTTTGGCATCTTTTATCAATAGAAGATTGCATAATAGCTGGGATCTTTATAGGAGTGGCATTATATTATTTTGAGTATTAGTATTCTCTATTGGAGTAGGTTGTGAACTATAAGTATGGGATAAGGAAGAAAAGTGTGTTTGACTGCAAACCAAACAACTACAGGCCAACATCTCTGGGCCTCCTGTGATCATGTGGCCTTTGGATTTCCCATAAGTACAGAGGGGTTGTTCTTCAAACTTGGCCAGAGTGAACACTTATGGCTTTAATTTATTTCTGGAGCAGTCAACTGCTGATTTTAATTACTTTATAGTTTGGAGAGGGGGATTAAAAAGTAAATAAAAAAATACAACTCGTCAACTATTTTAACTCGTCTCTTAGAGTCTTCTCTCTCTCTCTCTCTCTCTCCTGTTTCTTTCTTTCTCACTTGCATGTATATTTTGATGGTTGGCATCAGTGAACATCTGGAAGCTTTTGTGAAATATCAGCACTGTTTCTTTTCATGTTTACTCCATCCTATTAGATCACCACACTTTCAAAGACAATCAAGCTTACCCGTCATCTGGTTTCAATCAATTAATATTGTTGTGATGTGGCAGTATAAGGATAGCGGAAGGAAGATGCGTGGGAAGCAACCCGACATAACACAGGCACCGAGAACCCCCTCCACCCTCAAAAGAAACACACACATCCACACTGACAACTAAACCAAACCCATTCCAACACACAATATACAGTGTATATCATCCAAATCCATTTAGCTCTCTGTAGTCTCCAGATGTGGTGTAACACTTCCCAAAAAGACTTGGCTCACATTAAGACTGATTGCAACTGCTCACTTGTCACCTGTTATGATTTTTATTATGGTAGTAATATTACAAAAATGCACACATTAACCAGAAAGTGGCATTTGTTATTTTGGGTAATTCTTATTAAAGTCATGTTAGTATTAACAACAGTGTTGGTGGTCCATTATTTTGACTAGGGTACCCTATCAAAGTTAAGCGTCCAGCCTTTCAATAGAGTAAAAAAGAGTAGAGTTTTTCTTTTAAATCAATTTTCTTTCTTTTTATCTTTTGTAACTTTTCAGAATTTTATTATTATTTTTGCTTCAAACTTATGCTTTTAATATTAGTTTTCAATTTAAATTGATCAACATAATAGATTCTAAAATAGAATCATAATTCATTTACTTTTCTGTAATCTTTTCATTATGAATTTTCCCCACTGACACATTTTTTCAGCACATGACTCAGGTGGTTTTACTTCATGCCCCAGGATGATTCATTTATTCTATATTAGCACACACTAAATCACTAAATCTTTGAGACTTTTTTTATAATTATTATTACATATTATTTATTATTTATGTCCATTTTTTTTATTTCAGTGAAAATCGATATGGAGAAACAGCTTGTCATATTAGAAGAGGAGTATGATGTAGGTGCCTGAAAGCTCATAAATATTATTTGCTACTAAAGCTACTGAACTGTTAAACAAACAGGCAAACATGAGGTTCTGTGATTAAACATGACGTTTATGTTACAGGACATTTCCCTGGACAATCTGAGGGAAGAGCTTCCTGAGCGCCAGCCCCGATATCCTTATCTATTAAAGGGAATTTGTGTATATGATACAGGGTTGACGGTTTAGAGCTCGAGTTATACAGAACTTTGGATTGTAATATAGTTGTAACGGCATCGCGATCACGTCGCTCTCGGGACAGTGTTGTTTTTGAAAGACTCTGATAAAATGACATTGAGATAACATTGAATGAACGACCCAAACACAACATCACAAATACAACCTTAATAGAATTTATTGTATCCTTTATTTGTAGCATTTATGGCGACTAATGTACATTTATTCAACATCCGACTGGATCCATGCTCCCGTGTGTTTCGAACAGGGTTTAGAATTCCTATCGAAAGAGCTTGAGTCCTGCTCAGGTTTTTCTTTTGTAGTAAAAAATGTTTTAAGTTGTTAGGGGGCGTTCGTTAACGTTATACTCTCATCATGCAGTCAAAGTCATTCTAACGTTCCAAAACAACCCAAAACTGAACTTGTCCCAATGTCTTTGATGTTTCTGAATTAACATCACCACAACATTCTGACAAACTAAAACTCCTGCTGTGGTGTTGGATGCCGTCTTAAGCTAACTACTATTAGCGAAGTGCTACTATATTTTCAGCAGAAGAAGTGATCAGAATAGATATTTAATAATAATTACAGTTAGCCTTGATTCAGTTTGAAGCTCATTTTGGGCCGACAGTACAGGCATCACATCTTATACACTTATATCACGTTAATAACACGAAGCATTGGTGGCTTTCAGGGCGGCCATTTAATTTTGGATTTTTTTTTGTAAAAAAAACTTGTGTATTTAACAAGTATGGAACTGAAAATCTCATTGAATTAGCAAACCTTATATATCATTAATCCACTTAACTAAAGCACACATACATCGTGTACAGCTACAAGCTCACACACTCAGACGGCCGAGTCTCCTACCCGCTGTGTTTCATTTTCTGCAGTCCTGTGGGTAAGTAGGGATTTTCAGGCCTCTCCAAGATGTGTTTCATTCCTGGTTAATGTGTTTTATTATGATGTTTGGGGTTTTTTGGGGGGTTAGCGTCTCGAACTAGCATGCTATGGAGCTAACTAGCTAAACAGCAAGCTTTGGATTTTGTATTAGATATGTCATTAAAGATAATGAATGAATAAAGATTCTAAATTATTTATATTAGTATAAACACAGTGTGCATATACAGTTAATGAGCTGCATTTTGTGTTCCATAAAATGACCTTAATGAACATTGTTAGCTCACGTACCACCACAAAATCTGAAATATTATAAAAACATTTAGTTCATCCAGGATTTTGTGATATATTCTACATACAGTGGATTCAAGTGATATTAAAGTGAAAATAAAATTTTCTAAGAATGTACTTATTTATAACTCGTATTTATGTTCTTATAGTCACTCGTGTAACTTGCGACGGTTCTACCTTCAAGTTGTGGGACGCGGGTCCTGTGGGAAAGGGGTTCTGAGCTACTTTTACATTAGCCTTGCAAAACAGCACAACATCACTTCCTCTCATGTCATGTTGCTTAATTACAACACTCTGACATCACCCAATCTGTTTTAATAAAAAAAATTAACATAAACAGTAGCTTGCATAACTTGCATGTACCACTGCATGTCATTTTTATCAGTACAACACAGTGCAGCCGAGCTTAACTGAAATGCACTCATTGTCCAATCGCAGCTCTTGGCTGTACTTAAGGGCGGAGTTATAACCTAGCAAGGAAGCTAGAACGAGACTAGAATAAAGTGACTAATGAAGACAAAATTCCGCTTTCGTCATACAGGCTGTAAGCCGGAGCAGCAGATGATGTACGCCGGCAGTAAAAACAGGCTGGTCCAATCTGCCGAGCTCACCAAGGTAAAGAAGTGAACAGATTTATAGTAACCAAACCACATACTATTTGTCTTGGATTTGTTTCCAGTTCCATGTGCCAATTTCACATAATTGAAATAAATAAAATTTAAAAAACACTGGTGAATTAAAGCCGTATTGCACTTAACTACATCACTCTTTGATACTTCATCGCTGATAACACACTTTCTGAAAATCATCTGCAGATTTTTGAAATCCGCAACGCAGACGATCTCTCCGAGGAGTGGCTCAAGGAGAAGTTGTCCTTCTTTCGCTGAAACGTCACGCGCGATCAGTCCATCCAGCGTCCATCTGTATCCTGAAGATCTCGCAGCTGATCTCAGATCGGCGAGGAAAAGATTCAAGTGTTTCCCTTCTCTTTTTGTTGTTGTTGAAATTTGTACAATACAATAAATCATGTGTGAAAATGGTACTAGACCTGAAGTTCCAGCTAAAAGATATATTTGAATGAAATTTTAAACATCTAATATAATCACTAATCTTTGTTTGATGAAAATATAAACTGGTTTGTTAAATTGAAAGTTTTACAATAAAGTACTGAAGAAGCCTATAATCATTAAATTTAATGTTTTATTAAATAATAAATAAAAAGTAACGAGGCATTTTTAGCGGCATGGTTCTGCTACTTCAATCAATTTCCCTTAACGCCAGACATTTTTTATTTTTAAACAATAACGTAGTTATAATAATTTTTATAATTACATTTAATGTTGTAGAACTTCCATATAAAACATCTATCCATCTATAGTCAGCCAAAAAACAACGTACACACACTTGTATGAATATTTAAATACAAAATTTATTGCTGTTATATAGTAAATTATACTATATTATTATTATTATTAACATTATATTAATATAATATACTTCATACTATTTTTCTTTTCCTGAAGTTTGTATATATTTTTGGCTGACTCTGGATATATTTATATAAACATCATTACCTCACCAGCTTCAAAAACCTCACCTGTTTTGAAGACTTTGGGGGAAAAAACCTCCAGCTGCACATTTTGGAGTAAGATCTCCAGCAAACCTGTCTAGATATAAGGCTCGGGTGTCCACAGACTTTTGACATCAACTTTGCTAAGAAGCATATCAAGGGAATCACTTTTTTTTTTTAACAAATGAACTGGTTGTTCTTTATTTACAGAGTTTATACAGCACAATGATGACGTAAGAAGACTTTACTTTTCACAACTATTAAAACAAACCTACAAAATAATCCATACATACATTAAACACACGACCTTCGGATCAAAGTAACGACAAAAAGAAAAAAAACACTATAATGTGAGGAAAAAGAGGAGGAAGAGAATAGAAAGATCTTGCTGATGTGTTTATCTATATGCAGTGAGATGTGTTTGATTTTAGCGTCAACATCTGCTCCAGATGTGACAGAGTAGCATCGAGCTAATTTAGCATTCAGAAAGGATTTATGGGTAATATACAAGGTCTCTCAGCCACAGCTATGTGAAGAAGATAATGCAGTTGGAACATTACGAGTTGGAAAAACACCAACAAAAAACAAACAAAAAAATGGCAAAAAAAAAAAAAAGTATGTATTTGTTCATCTTTTTCCTAAAATGAGCAACAAAGTGATGGAGGGCGAGAGATGGAGGGCGAGCGAGCTCCTGATGGAGGACGTAGTTTTTCTCAGTCGCTGTCGCTGCCGTCGCTCGAGTCGGACCCCCTGTCACTTCCGCTCTGCCCTCCGCCTCCCTCCGATTGGCCGCTGCTGCTATGGGCGGGTGAGGCGCTCCCGCTCGCCCTTCCTCCCTCTTCCTCTGCGTCCTCGTCATCGCTCCCGCTCCTCCTCCTTCTCCGGGTTCCGCCCTCGTCATCGTCCTCGCTGTCGTCGTCGCTGCCGAAGATCTCTTCCTCGTCACGTGCCTGCCGGTCCTCTCCGCTCTCGCTGCCGCTCGGCTTTCTCTCCTCCTCTTCCTCCTCATCCTCGTCTTTGTTGCTGCGCCGCTCGTCCTCTTCGTCCTGGTCGGAGCCGCTGTCTGAGTTCTCGCTCTCGCTGCCTTTCTCCTTTTCGTCGCCTGTGTTGGGAAAAGGTGGGAATTAATACACGAATATACAAAAGGAGGTGAAGTGGGAGGAGCCACTGATAACGACAGGGTCTCTATAATCGCTATTATCGCTTTTATTGTGTGTGTGTGAGAATGTGGTACCAGAGTCCTGTGTGTCTTTGTCCATGTCTTCCTCCTCATCCTCTGGCTCGTGGTTCTCCAGCTGAGCTCTGCGAGCCTCCTGCATGTCACACACACACACACACACACACACACACACACACACACACACACACACACACGTTTTCACATTAGCATTATATCATTACATTTTATATATATATTAAACAGACACACAAGCATATGTATATGTGTGTATGAGTGTGTACAAAAATGTGAGTCCATGTGTGTATGACTGTGTGTGTATGAACAAGAATGTGTGTGATATAATGAGTTTGTCCATTGGTGTGTGTGTGTGTGTGCACATGAGCATGTGTGTCTATGTTTATTTAGGAATGTGTATGTGTTTACGAGTGTGTGAGTGAAAGTGTTTACACATATAGTAAGTGTGTGTAAGAGAGGACACCCTTGCGATCTGTGTGTGTGTGTGTGTACAGACCTGTGCTTCCAGCTCTTTCTCGTTCATATCTCTGTGTTTGCAGACCAGCACGGCGTTGGTGGTGGACTGAGCCCCGGCCTTAGCACGCCTCTTACTCAAACGCACTCTGACACACACACACACACACACACACACACACACACACACACACACACACACACACACTTATAACACTCACATTCAATAAAACTTGCAATATAATACAAAGTTTTCTGGTGATGTTGTGGGTGTGTGTGACTGATTCAGCTGTGTGTGACAATTCATGTATTCAAAATGTTTTTGTTGTTTTTAAAAAAATTTTTTTTTCAAATTTATATGTTTGCATTTGAGGCTGTAAAATTGCAGTTCCACTATCATCCTACAGGTGGTCCACGCTAAACTATTCACAATTTGCCTTGCAGCACAGTGCCCCCCTGTGGTAGGAATGAATTATTTGCAAGGTTAGTTTAAAATTGTAACAAAACAAGATAAAAAAAATTTGATTCGAGATATTTATAATTGTTACATTCGTAATACATATCGAATCGGCACTTAGGTATCACAATATCACCGTAACGCCGGCTCACTGGTGAATCCCATCTCTAGACTTCTCACACACACACGCACTGCAGAGCTGGGCTCATTCTTAAGTTTTTGATTTTTAAATCCAGAGACAACAAGGTTAATATGTGAGCTTCAAACAGTGCTTCATCTATTCTATATCTATAATAAAACTGTAAAGTGGGTGTGTCTGTACATAGACGATATTTGTGAAAAAAAAATAAAAATTGGGAGAACGCAAGATTTGGGAGGAGAGTAATAGAACACATCAAGATGTTTTTTGGAAGTTTCGTTTGTTTGTTTGTGCGCGCATCACGTAAAAACTACCAAGCAATTTTTAATGGGGTTTTCACAGGTGAAAGAAAAGATATTCTACTTTGAAATTCAAATGGAAAACGGCCTTATAATTTATTATTATTTCTTTTTAAATCGATTTTGCAAAAAAAAAAAAAGTTTGAAATTGAAATCTAGTTAATAAACGCAATCTCACACCATCATCCCGTGCACTTCGATGCGATGATATCACGATACCTGGGTGCCAATATAATACGTATCGCGATTCTGTCGCCATCATGACTTTATAAACTTATAAATATATTAAACTTTATATAAATATCCTAATGTGATGTTAAAGTTTTTTTCATATTTTGTCACAATTCTTTTCGTTAATGCCATGCCGGCTTCTTTGGCTATATTCATGGCGAGAGACAGTTTTTATTTGATATTAAAACTAGATAAGATGCTTAAGATAAGATAAGAATTGCACTCAAGTAAAATATGTTTGATGGACAGAAGGGTTTTACATGATGAACACTGTGGTGAATTTTCTCTTGATAGTAAAAATGTGTGTGGAGCTTTTGAGTGTCCTGTTCTGCATCTTGTATAAATGACTTGATGTCACAATTCTAAACAACTTAGCTCCTCCCACATAAGATGCTGTGCTGCCTGCCAATGTGTGAATGGTTTAGAGCACCACCTGTAGGATTATAAAGGAACTGCAAAATTTTGCTACCTCAAATGCGAACATATTTGAATTGAAAATGTATTTTTTTTAAATAAATTTTTAAGTCAATGTTGCGCTACATGAATTACCAGATGAAAGAAGTGCGATATGTAACCAAAACAATTTTCCTCCATTTATAACATCAATAGCAGCTAACTAGCTGTTTACTGATCCGTGTTTAGCCACTCCGATATCGACCTCTTGGCCTCGTGATCGACCTACCTGGTCTCGAGCTCGTTGTAATAAACACCGTCTCCGTCTCTGAAGATGAAGAAGTAGTTCTCCTCGTAGCCTTTGCTGGCTTTGTTCTTCACGTTCCAGTTGTACTCTCTCGCTATCTTATAGTCATACCTGCATTCACACACACACAGAGACAGAGAAACAGTTCACGTCATTAACATAAATAGCCATAAATAGAATTTGATTCATGCAAATCTCTAAATCTTTCTCTCTCTCCTCGGATTCCAAATAGACCAGAGTTTCGCCGTCTTAAATGCGACTCATCTAAGACTCGTGTCTGAAAAACAGGACGTGTTTATTTTTCTTTAACGGCACGACTTGGAGTGTTTTATTCCTGTTATACCATAGGGATTAAATGTGGTGTCGGAAATTAATCAACACCTTCTAATTGGGAGAAAGAACAATATTTTCATGTAGTAGTCTAGTTTTAAACGTAATTGAATGGAAAGCAACATTTCTACGTGGTTTTGCTGACACGGCATGTTTGTGTGTGTGCGCGTGTGTGTGATCGTACAGCTCCTCAGGCATGTAGTCCAATTCCTCCTCCACGTCTCTCTTCCTCTTACGCAGTGTATCCTCGTTAGGCAGGAAGTACGCCACAAACTGGTTCCCTTCCTCGTCCATCATTCCTCTGGTGAAAAAAAAAACACAATTACTTTAAGGATTTTTTTTTTTTTAGATATATAAAGACAAACACAAAAACACTTTTAAAATGAAAGACAAATCACTGAGCAGCAGCAATGTAAACACACACACACACACCTGATCATAGCCTGTGACATCATTTCTACACCCGCAGAGCCGGAGACGTCTTTGGGAGCGGGGTCGGAGTCGAAGATGACCTGCGCACACGGGTTTATCCACATCTGCACAGAGGAGAGAGAAGTTATGTTATGTTATTAGATTCACTTTCTGCCATAGAAACAATGTCTGTGTTTGTGTGTGTGTGTGTGTGTGTGTGTGTCAGTGTGTGAGACCTTAAAGTCAGGGAAGACGGGCAACACCTCCACAGGTGTAACTCTTGGCTTGCTGTAGTGCTGCGTAATCTGGAAGATGAAAGGATATTAGATAAAAGTGATTTTTTTATTTAAAGTGATTAATATTTTTGATGTTTTCTACATAAAAAAAATCTAAAATCATACATGACGTGAATAAATTCAGAAGCGAATGCCAGGGAAAAGTAAATTCAAGCTTGTTTTTTAAATTTTAAGTTAGCGTTATTAGCATTAATATAGCATAACGCCAAAGACAGTTTTGCTAGCATTAGCATAACGCAGTGCTCACGTTTTTCTGTGCATCCTCGAAGGTCTTTTCGATGGCAGAGATCTGACTGTCTCTGTCTTTGTAGATCTCCTCTTCTGTGAACTGCTGCTTCACCGACACACCGATCCTGAACACACACACACGGTAAATAAACAGCACTGACCTGTTTAATGGGACTACAGGAGGGATTAGTGGATTGTGTGTGTGTGTGAAATGCCTACTTACTTGACCTCCACTTTGTCGTTGGACACACCGTATCTGTTGAACTCTGTGGAGATGTACTCTGTCTTCCTCATCCATGGCACGACCTTAGCATGTTGCTGGGACCTACACACACACACATATATATAAAAACCTAATACAATATCAGAGATTATATATACTGAAACCACAAACATACAGGTGACCTCTGACCTTTTGGAGCTAGTGGGTGCCTGGATCTCTTCTTCTAGAAGCTTCTCATCCGCAGGATCCAGTAGAACTGAGAAACACACCATATTAGTGTGTTTAAGTATGTATTAAGTGTGCACTCCCTGTTAGTGTGTGTGTGTGTTACGCGCACACTCACTGCTCGGGTCGATGCGGTAGGTATCGGGATTGATGAGGTCGATGGTCACCCCCAGGTCCGGTTCGGTCAGCAGCTCGTGTTTGTGTTGTTTTTCGAGCGAGGTGGCTTTATACTGCACAAACCTTCACACACACACACACACACACTTAATAACGACAGTAAAACAGATCAGGTGATTATCCCGGGTTTGGTTTTTTTTGCCAGGTCGTGTGTACCTGTGCTGGTCGAAGGGGTAGGTGATGAACTTGGGGTCGAACGGGATATCAGGGAGGCTGTTACAGTATTTTACCCGGCACACCACTCCAGACCTGAAGGGGGCGAACAAGAATAAGATTAAAATATATAAAACTTACTATCATTATTATAGATTAATTACGACAGAAAGAAGGAGAAGGAGAATATGGCAGTACCTCTCAGGGACGGTTCTGTGTGTCGAGCTTCTGTGTGGGAAAAAACCGTGAGAATTAGACATGTCCCTCTTTGATTCCTTTCCCCAAACATTCTATACGAGGCGGTATCGAAAAGTTCATAGACTCGTTTTGTAACACGCCAACAGATGGCAGCACAAGGCTGCACCGACCTTTATAAGTCAGTGTGCCCAAAGACATCGTCCTGTGTACATCGGTAGCTGTGCAGCTGGTGCTGTTCTGACCAAGTAGATTATGAACGGCAAGTTTGAACAAAGAGAGAACGTGAAACTCGGTATGAAACTGGGCAAATCTGCCACAAAGACGTTGGACATGATTCGGCAAGTTTATGGCGATGAGTGGAAGAACATCACTGGAAGATGACGAAAGTTCAAGAAGACTTTCAACGAGCGTAACCCCTGGAAAAACGTCAACTTAAAGCTCAACTTAAACGTCAACTTAAAGCTATTCCTTGTATAGTGAATAATGACAATATTTCTTTTTCATAAAATGCCGTATGCATTTAAAAAATAAAAGTAGATTTTTCTGTACTAACTGTATATGGTTGAAGTGACAATAAAGCCTACTTGAACTTGAAACCATTCGGAGAACAATCCACAACATTGCTGCTGTTGTCGGTGCGTCATACAGGACAGTTCATGCGATCCTCTCGTGTGGTTTGCACAAATGCGCCGTGACTAGGGCTGAATTTTAAAAGCTTGCGTTATGTTTTTGCACGCGCAATTATTTTATTTGGCGTGATACAGCGCGCTTCCGGATGCAAGCCGCCAGTAAACACAGACGAAGAAGAAGCGCTTACGTCACGCACAAAGCGGAAGGAGACGCAAACAACTAGCGGTGTATTGATTTGAGGGAGCGTTCTGTTGCGGGCTGCAAAATGGAAGGGAGCGATAAAAATATATTTAAATGTATTTTAATGTGTGCCTTAGTTTTTTTTGAAATACCATTTTTTTAGTTTTGGCATCTGAGAAAAGGCTTTAAAATAAGAATGTATGGTACTGTAATGCACTTAATTCATCTCAGTCAACGAAGGCCCGGGTTCGATTCCCAGCCAGTGCCCAAACCCCAACCACTGGATGCAGTGCCGGTCCCAAGCCCGGATAAAATGGGAGGGTTGCGT
>JAOVVA010000051.1:20612824-20627837 GCA_028565275.1 Leiocassis micropogon
ATATAATATTCCATTAATTATGCCAGATGTTTTTTTGACAAATAGCATTCTATGTCAGTAATTCTTAACTGAATATGTGACTGAAGTGTGAAGCGTTATGTACTAAATTGCTTATTCTTTATTTGTGCACATTTTAGTATTACAGGTCAGTGCTTTCACTCATATAACAACTAACCTTTGTAAGTGGTGTGACCAGTCCAGTCCTGAGTGTGAGGACAACATCTGCATGACCAATTGCAACTTCAGCTCCTTTTGCACCCATGCCGAGGAGGTCTGCGTGGCTATATGGTAAGTCTGTCTTAGCATTTATAGAATGCAACGTCACTAAGCTAAACCACCACCACCACCACCAGCTCCCACTGTGTTGATGTGTGAGTGGGCCATGGCTGAGTCTGGAGACGCGGTTGAATGCTCGGACATTGTGTATGATTCATGTCATCCCACAGCCGCAACCCACAAGGCTCAGCTCTCTCTTTTTTGTCTTACAGAAATGTAACAATTACGTATAGAAATGTGAGTGACATACACAGCACAACTTCGGTGGTTTCTTAAATCTTTACATTGGCATCACAGAGTGTATTTAAACGTAAATGTGAGGATTTTTTTTTAAAGTAACTACAACATGAGCTTTTAGCAACTTTCAGCCGAGGTATGTCTCTCTGGACCTTTGCTATCATAATAGTCTCTGTTTTAAAAGATTTCCGCTAAACTAGTTCCGCCCAGTTTGGCACCCAAGGCGTTTTTTCTGGGAAGTTTATAGAACTGACCTCTGATTGACCATGTAGTACAATCTGGCTGTGTAGTGAGAGATAGCCAGCACTCAGGGGAGCAGAGAAAAAAGCACATGGCTGGAGTAAGAGAGTCAGATTTAAAAAAAAAAAAAAAAAAAACTCCTCACGAATACAGGATGAATAACAAACACATTTATAACCTTCAGAGAAGAGTTGACTTTGGCAAGAAGTACAAAGAAAACTCCTGAGCAGGGATTCCCTGATCACTGGTTATGCATATTTTTTGCTGTCAAAGAGCATTCCTGTGTTTTTTTTTTCCTAAGTTTATTTGACCATTTTATATACATTAAATATAGAAGAACCTCAGATTCTCAAGCATTTATCTGTGTCCTGTCTGTAGTAAATGCTTTCTAATTTTTACCTCTTATCAAATTAACACACATTCAACTTCACAATCATTTCTATTTACATTTTGGAGTCAACTAATGATTATACCAGCACAAAATAAGTTATATAGACAACTACATACATGCTGTAACAGATTTTACGCATGCGCGGCACCACAAAACGCAAGGCGAGGTCTTACAGGAAATGAGTAAAATTTATTTTGAAAATGGGAAAGGGTTTAAGGAGGGAAGGAGGGAAAAAAGGGAAGGAAAGTAGTGAATGCAGGTCTGGTGACAGTGCCCAGCTGGCATGTGGGAACGGGGCTGCGATGGGGGTGGGCAGAGTGGGCCCACTTGGGCAGCGGCCCCTGCATGCTCCCTTGACTGGCTACCCTCTTCGCTGACTGGCCAACCGGCCCCGCCCAGCGCTGCTTGGGTGCGGCCACAGAGGGGAGTCAAGTGCGAAAAGGGGCCTTATCGTGGAGCACAGCCTTTTCCTCTTCGGCGGTGGGATCCGAGGGCTGGCTCTTAATAAAAGTAAAAGTGCCGCAGGAGCTTGCGCAGTCTTTTCATAGCTGTCCTCGACGCAGAGATCGACTGGCAATATTCCACTTGCATCTTCATCTTTGAAGTTCTTGGGGCAGGTTACATCACCCTGCTCGCATCACCCCGCTCGCATGCCACTCTTCCACGTTTAAGCATACGCAGTATCTCTGCTCAATAGATCTCCAGAACCAGACCCCAAGCTACACTCCCCACCTTGGTTTTATAATGCAGGAAAAGCCCGAAATCCATTAAGTTGATTTTCCCCCAGCCGCGCCCACTCTTTCGCACACCTGAAGAAGGGGAGGCCGCGTATCTAGTGAGCCTACGGAGTGAGCAAGAAGCGACAAAGATTTAGGCGCACACCCATCACGGACGCACATACAGTGCACGAAGTTGCCTTTATTAAAGGGAAAGTCTTGTTCTTTGCCCAAATGTTTTAAGACATCTACTTTTATTTCGTTAATGACTGTTATTATAGAAATCCACAACATATACAAATAAACATGGTTTAAATTTGCATTAGTACAAACTATTATATATTATTATAAGATTTATGTACAGTTTCTATCATAAACCAAGAACAAAAACCTTGGATTCTGAAACATTCAGCTGTGTCTCACAGCCCCCTTAATTGTTTTCTGTGTGTGTGTTGTTTACAGGAAGAAGGAAAATGAGAGTATGAGCGTGCAAACTCTATGCCACAATCCTCAACATGCATTGGAAAACATCGTGCTGCCTAACACCAGCTCCACAGAGTGTGTCATGACTTCACTGCCCTCTGAGAACAGTTTGCTGTTCCTCTGCAGCTGCACCAGGGAGCACGACTGCAACGACAGGCTCGTCTTTGAGAAGGGAACAAATGGTACTACTACTACTAACATTAATAATCATAATAACCACAAAAATAGTTCATCTTTTTTCCCAGAAAAAGTAGGTGATATTTCTGTAAACTGATTTTCTGTAAACATTTCTCTCTAGGGTTCTCAAGGCTAAAGGGTAAAGATGTGATTCCCGTAGTGGTGATAAGCCTGGTTCCTCCACTCCTAGTAGCTGTGATTGCTACAATGGCATTCTACCTCTACCGCACACGCCACCTCAGCAAACAACCTAAAGACTGGGCACCAAAGCGCACACATTACCAGTCGTTAGACCCACCGGAGGCGTGTGCGGGTGAAGCCAACACCAGTGACTACCATGGCAAGCTCATATCCCTCGGAGAAGATGCTAATTCAGACATATCATCAAGCTGTGCCAACAGTCTAAACCATAACACAGAGCATCTACCTATCCAGCTGGAGGCCCTGGTTGGTAAGGGGCGATTTGCTGAGGTCTGGCGAGCACGACTTAACCACAGCGAATGTGGCCAGTATGAAACGGTGGCAGTAAAAATCTTCCCAGCTGTGGAATATGCTTCCTGGCGCAACGAGAGATCCATCTTCTCCGACCCCAACCTGAAACACGAGAACATCGTTCAGTTTCTGACTGCTGAGCAGCGTGGAGGTACAGCTAGCACCTCCCAGAGGCAGTACTGGCTAATCATGGCCTACCATGCACCAGGGAATCTGCAGGACTTCTTAGTAAACCATGTGCTGAGCTGGAGTCAGCTGTGCGCAATGGCATCATCAGTGGCACGAGGCCTAGCGCATCTGCACAATGACACAACACCATGTGGGACCCCCAAGGTGCCAATCGCACACCGAGACTTAAAGAGCAGCAACATTGTGATGAAAAGCAACAACGAGTGTGCTCTGTGTGATTTTGGTCTCGCGCTAAGACTGGACATCTCTCTCACTGTGGATGACTTTGCCAACAGTGGGCAGGTGAGGAAGTCTTATGTGACCTTATGAATTATGAGGTTATATGTTGTCTTATAAATTGTTAGGGTCATATCATTGCTATGAATTATTGCAAATTGTTTTACATAGGTAAACATTTTCCTATTGTATTTTATTAACAATTTTACTAGTCAGATTGTTATAAATGCATAGCATGGAATCGTTGCTGTTCCTGCTATTTAGTTTCATCATCCTTTATCCTCCTAGGACGAATTTAACTTTAAGGGAAGCAAACGTTCTGCTCTCTAAAAAAACTCCATATTTTAGGACAGGGGTCAGAAACCTAAGCCAGGTCACGATTAGGCTACAAATCAAGATAAACCTCAAGTTCAACAGAATATATTATTTTTTAATAATACACTGGTCAAACATTTTTTTATTACAAGCAAATGACTAGTAAGAATGTTACTGCCACCAAAATCACTGTATTGTGGCATGCGTGGACAAATCCATCACTACGTAGTGGAGAGCAAAGTCAGCAACATGTCGAATCTGCATTGTGTCGTTCATCACAGTACTTCCGTACTGCAAGGCATCATGACTACTTGACGAACGACTGCACTGAGCCACAGGTTTAGTCTGCTGTAGTGAGCGCACTGGTTTAGAGCGACCACACAATGTTAGATTAACTGATGCTGTAACATTAGAGAAAAAGGAAAAAGGTTTAAAAGCCAAAATTCCAGCAATTTATTCTAATCAATAGGATACTCATTATGCTGTACATTATGAAAATTCTAAAAGAAGCAATAATAAGTAACATGGCATAAATTAGAGCTTCCAATTGTAATTAGCAATATTTTAATTTTATCAAACCTTGATAACACTGATAAACAAGACACATAAAATGCAACAGTAATGCACATATACTGTGTCCTGTATTTATAATATTCATATATGATTGCTTTAATGTATGGTAGGGCTTTGTTTTTGTTCCATCCACTCTTCCTTTAAACTGCTGTAGTTTAATGTTTATTGTGTATAACTGCTACATTTTTTCTACTTGTTTAATATCTTATCAAGTCCTAAAAAAGAAGAAAAAAAAACATTAAAATAATCATTGCTTAAATTTCTCAAAGCAGGTATTGTTAGTTGTACGTTTTTTATTTCCTAAAAACAATTTAAAAAAAAAATCTCTTAACCTCCTGCAGCTGTTTTACGTTAATAAGTTGATCTTTACTTCTAAGGTTGGAACAGCGCGCTACATGGCCCCTGAGGTCCTAGAATCTCGAGTGAATTTGGAGGATTTGGAGTCCTTCAAACAGATGGATGTGTACTCCATGTCGCTGGTGCTGTGGGAAATGGCCTCGCGCTGTGATGCCATAGGAGGTAAGTGGCATGAGACCATTATTAATAATCCAACAGGACTGCAGAGGCCTTTATAAAACATGAATCAAGTTATTGGCTTCTGCTATATGATATTTAAAAAAGCCACGGAATAATGGACTTTTTGGTTTGAAAAGCAAACTCTAATAGCTCTGACAAATTACATATATCCATTATGTGCTGTGTGAGCATTATAACCACTGGTTATAGCAATTGTTGAGTAAACATTCCAACAGACGGACAAATTTTTCTTTTGGCCAAGTCATAACATCCATATAAAAATAAAACTACTGACTATTTGAGTAAAAGTGAAGGGTAACTAAATGAATGTTGCTTGGGCAGAGGTGAAGAGCTACGAGCCTCCATTCGGTTCGAAGGTGTGTGATCAGCCATGTGTGGACAGCATGAGGGATCTTGTGCTGAGGGACAGAGGACGGCCAGACATCCCACTCAGCTGGACAATACATCCGGTTTGTGCACTAATAAATAAATCTTCTATACCTATAATAAAACTAAAGTTGGCGTGTCTGTACATTAAAGATATTTGCAAAAAAAATAATTTGGGGAGGGGGGCAGCAGCCGGGGATCGTAAGAGAAGTAATAGAAGACAACAAGATGGTTTTTGGAATTTTTGTGTCTGTTTGTTTGTGCATGCATCACATAGAAAAACTACGGAACTAATTTCAATAGTTTTCACAAATGTATTTGGCCAAGCTTGAGGTAACATACAGGCTTTGTTTCATTGCAATCGGCCCTTATATCATAAAAGAATCGACCTTGAAAAAATCATTACTTCATCTCAAAATTCAACAGATGGCGCTGGGAAAATTTTTAATATGCACTTATGAGTGTGCAATTAAAATCTACTTAATAAACGCAATCTCACACCTTCATTCCACACACTTCATGGTAATATTAAAGTAAGTATATTATTAAAGTGATATTATAAAAGTGAATTGTAAATGAGTCAAACTGAATTTAGAATTGTATGTTGTTTTTTTTGTTCCATTTAACACCACCTTTACAAAATTCATTGTTAAAGAAATGGTACAATATGGGACATTTAATACAAATAAGTAATTAATTAACAAGTTAACCCAGGTTCAGAGGTTCCCAGAGTATCTGTTAATGCTCCCCCCTTAACTCGAGTCTTTATTTCACTTCTCCTTCAAATGTGCCACTTCAATGTCTCTGTAAATGAGCGGCGGCTGAGCCACACCCCCTCAGAGAACAGAAAAACTGAACAACGAGCTGGCGGAAGGTCTCTTCTTATATTTCCCAATAGGGGAAAATCTCGTTTAAGCTGAGAGCAACACAAAAATGGAAAAAGAACAAAAAGCAGGGAGTGTTTTTTCCTCACATATTTTGTTTGTAAATGCACAGTGGAGACACATCTGAAAGTCTAAACATGACAGTGTTTTAGTCATAATACAGTAGGTCCCCTTTAAATGGTAAAATTAAGTTTGAAATGGAAAATTTGTTAAATATTTGCTTGTGTGAGCAAATTGTTATGAGCTGTCAATTAAATTTAATTTATATAGCACTTTCAACAATGGACACTGTTAGACAGCAGCAGCTTTGGAGAAATTTTGATACAGATTTAGATTCCTAATGAGTGAGGGAACAATGAGTATCAACAGGGGTTGACACTGGCAAGGGAGACATGAAGAAATCATGACAGAAACCAAACTCCAAAGAAAGCCCATCCTGTTAAACTGATACCTTAACACATGACACTATCTTGAATATAGTCAGATTTATCTAAAATTTCGTAATACAAGATTACAAAAAAACAAATATAAGTTTAAGCATATTTCTAGGCGTTTTACTGTTTTTAAATATTTGTAGTATTGGCAGATATTATTAGTTTTAAGTTAAAATTAGTAAACTTTGACTAGAAATAGGCTTACCAATCTTATATTAAGAAATTTTAGCTAAACTGGATTCAAGATTTTTTCTCTTAAGTGTGGTTGTATAATAAATACTTACTTTTGTCCAACTGTATACTATGAACAGTACTAGGTGTGTTGAAAAGATGTTCAATTTTAGCAGTAGAGTCTCTTTTCGTTTACAGCAGCAGTTCTTCGGTACGGCTCTATCAGAAATTATTGCATAATTACTGAATTAGTACAAGTGAAAAGAGAAAGTTAAGAAATTCTACTTCTGGATGCCATACCATGTGATGTTGAAATTATTTTTTCATTTATTTTGTCTAACTTGTATTCTTCTTTCTAACTGAGATTGGTGTATTGTCTGATACCAGCTTTGTTCTTGGTCGTTACAGGGAATGCAGGTTCTAAGTGCCACTATTACAGAATGCTGGGACCATGACCCAGAGGCACGTCTGACTGCACACTGTGTGCTGGAGCGCTTCAACACTATGGCGCAGGAAGAACTCGAGAGCAGCACTGTTTTCGTCTGTATCCCCAACTCCACTGAGCAACAGGGCTCCCCTCTCCCCTCTAACCACACGGAGCATGACGCTGGCACGCCGCCAGCATGCCCTCCCCAGCCTCAAGCCACAGTCGAAGCTCAAGCCTCAACCTCCCTAAGGCCGCTGAGTGAAGCGTGACCACACCTCCCCAAAGCCCTGCAAACCAGACTTGTTTTTGTAATATATATTGGTTCAATATGCGGAGCTGGTCTCCCTCATCGGTTTCGTATTATTTTTAAATATTAGTGTTTTGTTTTTGGACTTAATGAACATAATGCACCACTGAAGAAGAGACTAAAGGATGAGCGTGATGATATAAGCACTGGCTTCTGAGTTCACGGCATCCCCATAACCACTTCATGCCCATGCAGAAGTTATTTGCCTCCAAGCAGAGTCTATTTGAAGTATTTTTAAAAGGATCACTTTAAGGTCTCAATGTTCAGATTGTAGCGTATTTATGAAATCCTGCTTTTGTTGGATGAGAGATTCCTCAAAGACACCGAGCATCAAAGAAAGCGACCTTGCTCTGTTGGCAGTGTGTGTGTGCGCCATTTCTACTGGCAAAAAATGTTTTCCAAAAACTGTTTACCACACATCATTTTCTCATTTGAATTTTTCCATTGCCCTCTGACTCGCTTGCTTTTAACAACAATGCGGTCATCTCTCGAGCTTGGCTTTGGGAGGGGCTTCAGTTCGATTAACCACAAGCCTTGAAGCAAACATAAGCTTTAAAGACCCATCACGCAAGTGAGCGGGAAGGACTTTTTTTTTTTTTTTTTTTTTTTTCAGCTGAAGGAAAATCAGAAAGCGTTTTATTGTTACTCTAAATTGATCCATGTGCATAGGCCTGTCTTTATGGAAACAATTCATAGCTGCTTTGAAATCTGCCACAAACTTGAGGTTTAAGTTCCTTTTGGTTACGATCATTGTTATATTGCACATTTAATTACCGCTTGCCTGCTTCAGTTGCTGCTAGCCATATTGTCTAACTCACATTAAGTGGTCACACACTTTTCTGCCAAGAAGTTATGGGAAGAGCTTGAACCAGACTTCCATCATGAATTTACCTAATCAGCAGATGCAGTTTCTGGAAAGAACAAAAATGTTAAATATATATATTTTTTTCTTTTGGTAAATTAAACCATTTACTACAAAACTAATACAATTGAAGACAGGCACTAGGTCTAGAGTCAGGAGACACTGAGCATAATCTTGTCTTAAAATAACTTGTGTCAAGTCTCCTCCCCCCCTCCCCCAAGAGCCATAGCACAGCAAAAGATTTTCAAATACTTTCAGTGAGAATGGGACAACACACCTGGACCACAGCCTATAGTAATATAACACAAAGATTTTAATGCTGTGATACTCTTGGGAAATCTAAGCTATCTGTATACATAATAGTTTAATTGTTTTCAATAAGTATTCTAAAGAGATTGTGAATATCTGTGATCTTATAGCATGATCAGGCACTGAGTAAAGTGGCAGTTAGAGTAAGGTTTGTGAAACGATGAACCATAAAAAAAAGAAAAAAGGGGGACACATTTATTGAGCCATTTTGTCCTTTTCTTTACTGTGAACTGGTGTCACAACTGTACAGATCATATACTCATAAAGTGTTTATATATCATTGTGTCTTAAGATTTCTTTTTGGGAAGGGTTTGTTTCAGCGCCTTCAAGCTACCGCATGACCAAAACAAAATTGCACGATAAAGAAAGAAACCAGTAACCTTCTCCTAATACATTATTGATTTTATTAGTTCATTCATCTCTTTTCTCAGGAGGATAATTAAAACATCAGTGCAGTTCACAGCTCAGAGAGATACACACTTGGAGCCTGTGTGCAGACACAGAGCATGTCTTGGTTTTGGGCATTTTCAGTGGAGATTCTCGACTGAAAGTGTCATGTAACTCTATCTTGATTTGATCTGTGTACTGGAGATCTGCCCCCAGAGTGGAAAGCCAAGTGTGCGAGTTAAACCACAAACTGTACAGAGCAGAGCGCAAACATTCAGAGTATCTATGCCAAGATGCTGGGAAATGGGAGCAGATGCGTACATAATCATAATGTGTTTCATAACGAATGTGTTTGCAGGCATGAACAGGAGGAAGACCAACACAAATAAGGCACCACAAGTTTCTTAGCAAAACCAACCAGGGTTAAAGTAGCACTTTCATATGAGAGACTCTTTACTTGTGCTGTCAAACACATGATTACTTGAACTGCCATCAGTTAGAAGTAAAAATGCAGCATTTAAAGTAAATGAGCTTTGTTCCAGTCAAGCAGGAAATCTCCACACACTTAATATTATGGGTTCTTCAGTTTTTCATTGTTATTATTTCTGCTGGCTTTTATGGCTCAAAAAAACAAACAAAACTAAAACATCTTTAACAGTAAGGTACCTGTATATGTGGCTTATATCTGATTGCCTTTCAGACTGTAGAGTTTCAGTCGAGAGGTAGAATTACATAGAAAAGAAAAGAAAACTACACCGCGTTCCACTGGATCTGATTTGACAATTCTGATCAAATTGCAATAATACTGTATGATAGCTTCACATATTCACAAAAAGACTAGAGGAGACTGGACATGATGGATTTGTTTGATGTTTAAAGTTGTTTAAAATTCGATAATTGAAGCCAGTAAAAGTGTGTGCTTTCAAAACAACAGAATAGTGCCCACCTGAGCAATGATGCAATGGATAGGGAGGGAAAAGGTCGAGCAAGAAAGAAAAAGAAGCCTTACCAAAACGAATACAGCTCTCAACACCTCCCTCCAAACACTCGGCTAACCACTGTAGCACAAAGCAAAGGCCGACCCAGCGAATCTGTTTTCATCGTGACTCCAGATGCTTCATGGAATCTAGCCCTGATGAAAAACAGTGAGCTACTACTCATCATTTAGTCAAACATCTAGATGCTCCCGCACAAAACTTTGAAGATCTCAAAATCATAATATATCAAATAAACTGCTCTCATATTGGAAAAGTGTTTGGCCATAATTAAGCCAAATAACAGCATTCTATAATAAGCTCAAGAGAAGTTAATAAAACACCCTCAAACACAATCCTCACTTACATGCCTGTCAGACATCGGCACATTCTCATGCTATTCACAACTCCCGTTAAGGCAACGGTAACAAAAGACGCCTGTGCGCACTGGGATCGCTTGTGGATCAGAATGATGATATCTGAATCAAGGGGAGCTGATTATGATCTCACATACAAGCAGTCCACTACTCTCCACAGAGCATTATAACATTATTAAGGAATCATAAGGAACAGAGTCTTTGAGTGTGTGTGTATCTTCATTTGTAAAAGAGAGGGCATAGATCCCACAGACAGCTCTGGGGAGGGGGGGGGGTCAGGCTCCTGCAGGTGAGGGATCGGGGCTGGAATTGTGGTCAGGGGTTAGACTGAAGCGCTGCAGGAGAGGAGCTCCGTGCTGGAACACTTTTCCACAGTGGTTTATGATACACCCAGCCTTCACCCTGGGGGATAAGAAGAGGGTAAAACAGGCTTAGTCTCATCTTAAGAACATTTTGTTCCTTAAATAAATAATTCAGCTTAAAACAACAACCCTAAAGACTCAGATCAGACACGATTTTCATAAGAGACTGAATAAACATCTAGGGCAAGCAAAGGCACCAATGCAGATCTATTTATAAAATGAACACCGATCAGGTTGCTTCAATCATCTTTAATGGAAAAGTGCATTCAGTCTTTATGATTCATGTAAGTGAAGACTCTGAACACCACATCAAGCACACTAAAGCTTTTTGGTTTAGAAATTGAGAGATGGGGTGAGTGATAGATTGAGCAGCATGTTGATGAATATGTTTACTTTTCTTTCAAAGTATTTGGTCCTCCATGGCGTCTCGGTCTCAGTGCGGTGTCTTTCCTCTTTCCTCTGTCTCTCCTCCAGGAAGCGCTTGTGCTCCGTGGCCTTTTCCATGTCTTTCTGTAGCAAGGATTCAGTCACATGCTGCCACAGTCGCCTACAAGAAGCAAAAATGGCACGGTAAAACAGATGGAGATTTTAGTTATGGCATATCAGTTATCTGGCAAACCAAAAAAATAACACAAAACATTAAATACATAGAACCATGAATAAAATACAATAATTTTCTCACCGTCAAAGAAATTTTACTCAAATTGGCAAAAAAAATAAAATAAAATAAAAATAAAAAGGTATAACAGGTTACACTGTGCTGGTTCCTACTTAAGAAGATTTGCCAATTTGAAATTTAAATGGATCATTAAAAAATATAAATCAAATCAATCAACCTTGGAACGCTGTTAATTTTTTAATATTGAAATCTACTTAATAAACGCCATCTCACACCTTCATTCATTGCACTTCATGGTAACACGTAAAGGTTTTGTTCATTCTTAAATTCAACAAACGAAATTGTACTTTTTTTTTTTTTTTAAATGCGCGAAATCGCGGGCACATCTAGTAAATTAAAGCAGTGTTCCAAACAGTTTACTGCACACTGAATAATAATCTTAAACATTAAAAACAAATCTGCTACCAGTATATTATTACACAAATGTTATGAAAATACAAGATTTACTGCGTACATTAATGTGATGGTCGTTACTGATGAGAATTAACTTATTTCCAACAAGAACTTGGCTAACACGAGTCAATCCCTGCTGAAATCCCACAGCATGATACCCAGAGGTTTTCCCCAAGGCTGTACACATCTCTGGGGTTTATGGTAATAAACTAGGATTTTCACTTACTAACTAACATACAGTGTGTGTGTGTGTGGGGGGGGGAATAATTAATGCCAATTGCAAATACATACACATTACATGCTTATTGCTACCATTTTGGATGGGGAGGACATATAGGTACAAATTTCTTAGCTGATTCGGACCAAACTTTCCTTCCCAGTAGAAGGGTGTGAAGTAGATAAGGAACTCAAAATAGTTATATAGCATTTTTTTCCCCATTTCAATAGTTGATGTTTTGATAGGTAGATGATCTAAAAAACTGAATGGCAGTATAATGTAATACTACAATGTCTACGTGTACGTGATGGTACCCTGACACACCCATTGTGTGGAGTACAATCTGGAGTAGGCTCAGTCTGAACTCACCAGATGACATAACCTTTTTTCATTGCTCCAAAGTCCAATCTTTATGATTAGCCTCACTAATAAGTGATTTCCTTATGGCCACACAGCTGTTTAGGGTGCATGGAAATGTTTTTACTTTTTACAATTAAACAAAGCTGTGATTTCTAGCATTGTTTTTTCACAATGCAATTTGGGTTATAAATGATCTCTGATCATGGACAATGATGATTTTTTATGACTTTATTCTGTGAAGTTGATGGTTCAGAACTCTCCTTCCAGATTTAAATAATGATTTCAGAAGTTTTGAACCAATTCCAGCAATTTTAATATTTCCTTTGCTTCATGAAATTTTAATATTTCCTTTGCTTTATGCAAAGCAATAATTTCTGAAATGGTGACCTTTTTGGCCAGGCAGTGTATGCAAATTCATCAATAAATTTACAACACAAAAAATATGAACGAATCACTGTGTGAAAGATAAATCCAGATGAACTATGCTCACCTGGACTCATAAGGTCCTTGCTGCTCTTTGGGCCGCACTCGTTTCCTGGTGATGGGGAGCTTGAGGACGTCTATGACGCGCGTCTCACCACTGCTGTAGGTAAACTCGAGCACGCCGTTCCACTCCCCCTGCACGCGACACACTACAGAATTGGTAGGGTTGTGCTTCACCTCCGCGCTTACTCTGCATAACAAAAACATAGGATCTTATTACAATCTACACTCTCAGCTTTCACAATGGAAATATGTGCCACTCAAAAGTAACACAGAGGCAAAGTATGTCACACAGAGAGAGAGAGAGAGAGAGCGAGCAAGAGGGAGATAAGGCAGCATAAATGAGCATGCAAAATGATTCTCAAATGATGAGAAACTGGGTCTGTCTTATCAGGAACTATTGTATAAAAAAAAAAAAAAAAAGAGTTAATTAGATTTCTAGCAATACTCAATTTTTGTGTTCTGTAAATGGTGTGAGGAACTGTATTGTTTGTTTATTCTGCTCTTTAAAGTAACATTAAGCAAGTAATTAGAGAAAATCACATTTAATTCAAAGTGTGCTAAAACTATTGTGCAATAATCAGTAAAAGTGGTGACGAATATATACTTACAGGAAAAGACTGAAATAAATTTCTAAGAAATTGTGTGTTCATGTGTATTCACTGTGACTCATATCACACAGTTATATATCTTTTCACATGATCAAACATAGAGCTTACACTCATTTTCGTTTAATCCCTAAGCTCTCTGCAGACAGTACACCGTAATGTAGACTGACAGCAGAGTCGATTAAAACGGAATGTGACCCTGTGTCACTGACCTGTGCAGCTTTCCCCCATAGAACGGCTTGGTTTGGAAGGTAATGGCTGCACTGTAGCCCGTCTTGGCGCAGTTCACGTTGACCTTTCCGCCCAGCTCCACCCAGGGCACGGTAAGGATCGAGCGAGCGTAGGCGGATGGCAGAGTGAACGTGTACTCTTCGCCGTGCTCCAAAAGGTGCAGATTACCTGAGAAAACCCCAACACACAATGGATACCAGAACACTGCAGAAAATAACTTCAATTAAGCATGCAGAGGCTATAAAACCATAAAACCTGCCCCACTTGCAAAATTAACATCACACAAAAAACTGCAAAGAAAATATTTTCAGCATGACTAAATTTGATCGCCATCTGATATTTAAGAGCCATTTTATGTCAAGGGACTGGAAAAGTACCGATACAAAGTCTGAAGATGGTCAAAATATTTTGTTAGAATGCTATGCACTTGAACAAGTTAATAAAGCGACACTGCAACAAACCAACAAACAAAACAAAACAAACAAATACATTCTTCGACAAGGAAAATATGTAGGACCTATTTGTAGACATTTTTACTAATTTCAAGATCTTCCAGCAGATGATTTAGATTCCTTCTACAATTAATTGCTTTATATTGGCAAGAATATCTGCCAATATACAACAATCCATTCCTCAAACATAGAAATGTCTAGAACTATATTAATCTTTGAATTTTAATCTTATATGAAATACTAGATGCCTTTGACTACAGTATATCGAAGATACTTTTACCTACCAATATATGCACTTTTGTAAGACATGGGTTTGTTACATCTTAACATTTGTAGTCTCCTAACCCTGAGCTAATCAAATTAATCCAAAAAAAAAACCACACAAAAAAAAAACAACTTATGACTATGTAAAGCAAACTACCTTACCTTCTCCAATCATAGAAACACCAATAGACATGCCCATGAACTTGCTTTTGGTCCAAACATGTGTGTTTACACACATCTGCCTCTCCTGGCATTCAGCATAGAAGCCCGAGACGGGCGGGTGGTGGGACACCTGCTCGGCCACAAATCTCACATCGTAGCAGTCTGATGTATTAGAGCCCTCTTTCTGGACACTTCCTTGAGAAGCTGCTGCTGCCTTTGGCACTTTCCAGGAGCAGTGGAATGTTTCGCCAATGATTGGGTTGTAGGGCTTCTTGGCAATTGCGCCCTTGCGGCCCTCGTGAAAGGAAGTGAGGTAATACTCCACAAATCTGATCATACGGTCCATAGGACTGGTGCCATCTGTGATGGCCATAAAAAGGTCTGGGTGAGACATGAAATCTGCATACATCTCCAGCAGAGATCGTTTCTCCAGGATAAACGTAGGAAGGACCACCTACATAG
>JAOVVA010000051.1:20633762-20649447 GCA_028565275.1 Leiocassis micropogon
AGTGGTTAGCATAGTGGTTAGCATAGTGGTTAGCATAGTGGTTAGCATAGTGGTTAGCATAGTGGTTAGCATAGTGGTTAGCATAGTGGCCTTGCACCTCCAGGGACTAGGGTTCGATTTTCACATAAGTTTGCATGTTCTCCCAGTGCTTGGCGTGTTTCCTTTGGGTGCATCCGGTTTCCTCCCACAGTCCAAAAGACATGCATGTTAGGCTAATCCGTGTTCCCAAATGTGTGTAGTGTGTACGCACACCCTGCAATGGATTGGCACCCTGTCCAGGGTGTACCCCGCCTCATGCCCCAAGTCTCCTGGGATAGGGTCCAGGCCCCTGCAACCCTGTACGCAGGATAAGCAGTATAGAAAATCAAAGATATTATAGTATATAAGAAAATATAATACAGCTGACAGTCTACATTCATTTACTTTCTATACTTCCAATCTTGTGCAAGGTCACAGGGGCCCAGAGCCTACCCCAGGGAGCTCAGCACACAAGGCAGAGGATATCATAGGTGAGGTGCCAACAACAAGCCACAGATGTGATAACCGCCAAACCACTGTGCCCCCCAGACACACAAAAAAAAATAAATTGACAAATACTTGGATACACTTGTATTTTATATGTTCCCAGATCCTGGATACATCATATATTTTGATATAGTTCTCTGTCACATGTTCATCACTCTCCAGAGTTTGGATTGTCTAGGTGCACTGTTAAAACAAAGCTGGTACCTCCAATTGGAACGTTGTGCCGGGCAACTTGCTGAAGCTGTAGGATTTGCAGGCAGTCACTAAGGCAGGACATTGTGGCCAGAGATGTGGCTTTAAGCAGCAGAAGGTCCTGGTCCAGCGGAGAGGGGTTGTGGCTGGCCGGCAGGCCCTCGATGCACTGTACCAGGTCTCTGTGCTGATCCTGTGCCTGAGTCATCATCTGTATAACAACAAACATTCATGCACAACTTTATTAAAACATAACTTAACTACGCCTATTGTTTGTGTGCAAACTTTAAGTCAGGAATTCATGCAGAGTTAACCTAACAAGGTTCCAGGTTATATAGACTGGATGCAAGTTCTAATGTTCTTTACAGGTATATTATCACAACAGTGGACATGCTAGAGTACAGTATGTCCTCTTTATTCTAAGATAGTGTAAACTACATAAATATGAGCACACCTCACGAGCCTCCACCAGGTGGTCACGCAGCACCGAGCGCTTGCTGGAGTAACTGGAGGAGCCACGGTGGAACTGGGACAGACCCAATAGGGAGCCGGTGTTATGGCTGATTTTACGCTGGGACGCAGGAGAACTGGAACTGCCCTGAGAGGCCGCGGACAGACTGCGAGTCTTTAGTGGTGGGTTAGTCTTCAGGATAAAAGCAAAGTGCAAAACACTCGCCACCACACACCCATGCAAATAGGGCAACGAACAAGCAGACCTTGTACAGACTTCAACAAACATTAACACAAATTCTGCTTGGTTTAACATTACTTGGTTTAACTACTGACCTGTGAATTAGCAAAGAAAAAAAAAAAGTAGCAATTTTTTTGAAAAAACTAAATATCTTCCAAGTTTTCTCACCTTGCCCATGGCTTCAGTGTGGTGCTGTGTGCAGATCTGCAGCCTGCTCACCCAGTGCTGTCTCTCTTTAGCATCAGTAGCTGAAAGGAGCACAAATATAGGCTTCATTATACACTCAATCCAAACAGGCTAAAAGATTAACAAGAAGTGACCTTAAAATCATACTGCAATTTAAATGGAGCCCTGGCACACAGTTGCTATAAACAAAGCTCTTAAGCTACAGTACAAGAAGCTGAAGTGCATAAGATGTTGAGCTGTTGATGTTAGGGGAAGTATTGAATTTTCCAGCATTGCTTCACTTGTGTGTGCAGCCTTGCACTTAATGAGCTGCGCAAAATCTGCTGACTAAGCAATAACACAGCTTACATAGTCTGCAAGAACAAGCTGGCTGTGTACTTCAAATAAAAATGTTTATCGAAGTAAAAGAAGCTATAAAGATGATGCGGTTCAGCTTTGCACAGTATGGTGTATGTCGGCTTTCCCATCAAATCCATCCGTGTCTGGGATTGATCCAACTACAAAGTAAAAAAACTCTTTCAATGCTTTTATCGGTGTTACTTATTTTTTTATAATCTGCTGGATGCAATGACACTGCCTCAGCAATTTTTGAGAACATGTGTCTGGCTTTGGTCATTTTTTCTTTAGTTCCTTCATGGATAAAAGAAAAGAGCACATAAAGAAAAAGAGGCACCTCGAAGTTTGTATTGCTCTCCGCTGATGGCATTGACAGTAAAGGTGTGCGAGTCCTCATCACTCGGGGAGATGACTGCGCCTGCTAAAGGCAATGTGCCCCGGGGCTTCTGGTGCCGTGACTGCTCATTTACAAAATACTCCAGCAGCCCTGCCTCGTTGTTCAGTACAAAGAACCTCGGGACAGCACAAAAAGCAAAGTCAGTGGTGCTAAAACACCAAGGCTCACATACAACAAACTCAGTTTACAATGTCTTAAATCAGTGTATTCTACAGGTTCCCAGTGCTGGTCCTGGAGTACGCTCCCCTGTCCCACATCGATTTCTTTTCCCTGCTCCAACACACCAAGTTAAACTCAGTCAGGGCTGTTAATGTGCTGACTATTGGGAACAGAGAAAACACTAACATTTACAGTAGAACAAGAGGGTACTCCAGACACAGGGTCAGAAACCTGTGGTCCATTTGCCAATCAGGCAGGTACTCACCGATATTGCCATCCTGTTACCAGATTTGTGTATTTCATCAGATATCCATCTACATTTTCCATGTGATCACTAAAAAAAAAGCATATGCAAATAATAGTAATACATTAACAGTGAGAACACAATGTTTGAAATATTAAAATATACACATAAAAAGCATGTAAAATGGAATAGACAATGTAAACATTTTACATTAATTAAAAAAAACAACCTTTTTTGCAATATTTATACATCTACCAACCAAACAATATAAATCATTTATCAAAGTTGATAAATTGCCCTGGCTGTAATACATTATATGGCCAGAGGTTTCCTATTGTAGTTTCCATTCCAATACCATGTGCATTAACACCATATTACTCCACCTTTATTGTAATAATAACCTTCTAGGATGATTTTGGAGCATGTCTGTTGGGATTTGTACTCATCCAACCATTAGAGCATTAATGAGATTATTGCAAAACTTTTTCCACTCTCTCACTCATTCTCTATATCGTTTATCCTGTATAGGGATGCAGGACGCCTGGAGCCTATCTCAGAAGCCTCAGAGCATGAGAAGGGCTACACAAATCCTCACTGCTGAAGGTGTGAAGCCACAGTGCCAACCATTACTTGACCATGCCACCATCCCCATTCTAGTTCATCCCAAAAGTGCTCAATGAGCATGGGTTCAGGGGGTTACTATCCAGGTCAGTTTTTCCACAAATCATGTCTTCATGGAGTTTGGTTTGTGCCCAGTGGTCATGATGGATTAGGTGTGGGTCTCTGAGATACCAATAAGGGAAACTGTAAATCTACATCATATAAAGAGGTTCTAAAAAAAAAAACCGTGTGCTATAAAACACTACAGGAACATTAGTCTGGGGGAGGATCTCTCACACAGGTGTAATGGACAGGTGTCCAGAAACCTTTGACCACATACAGCACCAGTCAAAATTTTGGACACACCTTCTAATTCAGTGTTTTATGTTTTGTGATTTATTTCTATATCTAGATTCTAGTATAGGGCTTTTCAAAATCTGGACCCAGCTCACATCTCAAATTAGTAATGCATACAATAATACATTATATAGTATATGGTTCCTACCTTAAAATACAACCATTACAGTCTAAACCTCATTAAATTGTTAGTTTTGTAGTCTATTTGGAGATCATTATGGCAATCCTGACCTGAGATTATTACCCTGTTTGACATTGTTGTCATGGCGACGTTAACAACCGGTTAAAGGTCATTAGCCATTAAGGGTCGGCTAACAGGTGCCCGTTCAAAATTAGGGAGAGAGCTAACAGACTGTCACATTCTGTCCTGCAGGCACGGAAAAGCAAGACTTCGGTGTCTTCCATTAATGTCCATCACGGCCCCTGTGTGACATGGATGTAACGATCCAAAGGTGCAAAGAAAAAAGAAAAAAAAAAGTGACCACGTTTTTTTGTTTCAAGGTTTAGGCAGCTAACTGAAGTCAGACAGTTTTTGCTGTGCGTTTTGTCTTGGGGACCGTTCATGTGTCGTGTCTTCCTCGCGCTCAGTTTCGTAATTTTAAACAAGAGAAACACGACAAGCGCGCTCACAATAGAGAGCAAAACCGATGAGATACCCATGCATTTTTTCATGCGTGCCCACGCTGCAGTGAAATGAAACATCCCTACTTTTCAGCATGCCACAACCAATTAACTTCACTCTTTCTGTCCTCCTGGATTAGCTGGAGAAATTCTCATGGAGATTTCTTCATGCGTGAAAGATGGGAAGCACCACAGCAGTCGTCACGTGAGCACTACCTTACGAGCGCTTTGGAAAAAAGGAGAAATCGGCGCGGCTGGCATTTTCTACACGTTTTTCCTCTCATGTATATCATGTAACTTTGACTTCAAAATCATTTTGATATTACAATGTTTGCTTTAAAGTTAAAAGTTGTTTTTGTTTAAGCATCTGATTGTATTTAAACACTGGCATTTTTTCCACTAGGTTTGAATGTATTCTGTTTCAGAGTGCCTTATACATGAATACATGTTGCTTGTAAGTTATAAGCAAGTTTAATAAAAGTCATCTGCTTATCACCAATCGTTCCAGAGCTTTAACCTTGAATAGAAATCAGATCGGCCCTTTAAATATTAGATTTGAGAAACCCTGGTATAGAACCATACTGGATTTTTTTTCCCCAAAAACTTTGAAATAACACATATGGCATTGGGTAATTAAGTAACAACAATAACAAAAACAACCGGCTGTTATTTTAAGACGAGAAGTTCAGCTGTTCTGAGATAGTTCATGCACGAACAGTATTAGTGCATTGCAAAACCCATCAAGCATCATTATGCTGGCTCTCATGAAGACCTTCACAGGAAAGAAAGACCAAAACTCACTTCTAATGCAGAGAAGTTCATTTAGAGTTACCAGCCTCAAAGATCACCAATTAACAAACAGCACCTGAGATTAGAGCTGTTATAAAGGTTTTATGGAGCATAAGTAGCAGACGCATCTCAAGATGCTCAATAACTGTTCAAAGGAGAAGTATGTTGATTCACACACACAAGAAATTTAATGCCAGTGTTTGTGGGTCTCAAGTACAGACCGACATAAAACACTGTACGTTTGTGAGTGAACTCTAATTAGCCCAAATCTGCATGTCTTTGTACTGTGGGAGGAAACCGGATTACCTGGAGGAAACCCACCCAGCGCGGGGAGAACATGCAAACTCCATGCACACAGAGGCGGTAATCGAACCTGGACCCTGAAGGTGCATGGTGACAGTGCTATGTATTAAGCAACACTGCCGCCCTTCAGCATTCAAATTGTTTTTTTTTTTTATTTAAAAACAAATCAGGAAAGACTATGGAATTAGGAGTGTCCAGATTTTCACTGACGATATATAAATCCTCCCTGACTATTTAATTATATCTTAATACAAAGGTTTCCGAATCTCATTCCTGTACATGTTGGTGTTTTCTCTGCTCCAACACACACACAGACACACAAAAGATGAGCTTATGAGCTGATTAGGTGAAAGGCGTGAAAGTGTGCAGGACACAGGGGAACCAGGGTCGGGAAGCTGTGCTTGTAAAACCCACTTGTAAGAAAAACAAGCAAGAAAGGGTCAAAAACTGAAGAAATTAGCCTGGATTAAAAAGGATACCTCAGGATTAAAAGCGAGACCCTGTGCTGCTGACACACCCTTATTATAACCGCTGATTATACTCAGCCTGAGAGTGCACTCACTTTAGGCTGGTGTCTGAATAACCAGCACCGCCATCTCACACACACACACACACACACCAGTTAACTCACCTATACTGCCAACTTTTCGAGGTCGTCCTGAATGAGCTCTGTGTATGAACATCGAGCTTGCCTTCACTTTCAGAGATTCGCATTCCCGCTGTTTCAACTTGCATTGTCTTTAGCCTAGCCTAGCTCGGTGTAGCTTAGCTTTAGCTACCTAGCTGCCCACTGTGGCCTCTGACAGGGGAGACTAGCAGAGATTAGACAGATATGAGCTCGGAGCTAACGCTAAAACAAGCCATTCAACTGTCAACCTGAACATTTATAAACTACCCTCGTTAGTGAAACACGGTCTGACCTATTCACACATATCAACGACTTCATTCTACACGAGATAAAAATCAAGAAAATGAGCAGTACGCTTGTGAGAGAAGAATATTGTTTATGCTCCTTTTCAGCCCTGTGCTACCATGACAGAACACGGTCGATTCAGATCACGTGACACGGGGCACCGTTCGAACGCGCCACCCTTCCCTATCTTGGCGCACTACCTAGGGGGGAAATAAAGGCTTTATGTAGTTTACTATTTAGAATGCAGCTGTGGAGTCAAAAGATTGGACCGGATACACTATAATAAAATATTTGATAATGACTCTAAAATGTAACATAATCCTAATATGCTTAATAAAAAGAGCATTCTGACACCAACATGCAGGTGTTCTTCAAGTTACAGACATCTTTATTTAATATTAAATAAAGATGTCTGTAACTTGAAGAATTAATTAATTAATTAATATTAAATAAAGATGTCTGTAACTTGAAGAATTAATTAATTAATTAATAAATATTAAATAAAGATGTCTGTAACTTGAATTAATTAATTAATTAATTAATATTAAATATAGATGTCTGTAACTTGAAGAATTAATTAATTAATATTAAATAAAGATGTCTGTAACTTGAAGAATTAATTAATTAATTAATATTAAATAAAGATGTCTGTAACTTGAAGAACACCTGCATGTTGGTGTCAGAATGCTCTTTTTATTAAGCATATTAGGATTATGTTACACTTTAGAGTCATTATCAAATATTTTATTATAGTGTATCCGGTGTCACTTTGCAATTAATTAATTAATTAATTTTCTATACCGTTTATCCTGGGTACAGGTTCAGGGGAGGCCTGAACTTCGTGCACGAGATGGGGTGCATCCTGGAGGTGGAGCCAATACATTGCAGGGCAGACACACACACACACACACACTATAGGCAATTTGGGAACACCAGTTAGCCTAATCTGCATGTCTTAAGCTGTAAAAGGAAACTAAAGTACCCGGAGAAAACCCACCAGGCACGAGGAGAACAGAGAACTCCAAGCACACAGACCATTAAGGTGCAAAGTGACACTAAGCACAAAGTGATGTAGTGGTTAGCAGTGTGGCCTCGCTCTTCCAGGGTCGAGGGTTCCCCTCCCGCCTCAAGTCTTTCTGTGCATGGAGTTTCCATGTAAAGCCCTGTGATGGATTGGCACCCTGTCCACAGAGTACCCCAGGACTGCACACAGACTTACATGCCCAATCATACGCTACAAGGAATTTGGAGATGCCTACAGTGCATGTTTTTGGACTATGGGGGAAACTAGAGTACCCAGAGAAAAGCCACAGTGCACAGAGACTCCAAGCACACTGATCAGAGAAAAGATTCCATTCTGGAGGTGCAAGGCGACAATGCTTATCGCTGATCCACTGTGCTAACATTAAATATTATTTAAACACACACACGCACTCACACACACACAAGACAAAAAAAGACATATCGTGTAATTTGATCTACACTTTGTTTTAATATACAGCATGTAAAACAAGTTGTGGGGAAGAAATGCAAATATGTATAAAAAAAAAATTACAATTTCTGCACAAAAAAAAAAATATATGGGTTTTCCAAGAATTACTTTTTGTGAGAATAGTCAAGCATTATGCATAGAATTGTCTTTGGTCTGTCACAAATGTGTTACACCTTCCCTATAAAACACGCAACTACGGCTGATTTATCTACTGTATATGCACTTAAAAAATTCTCTCTCAAGTTTCATTAAAAAAATCTCCACTGCAACGTAACGCATAAAAAGAGCTGTGATTATGAGGTAGGGGGTGTGTACATCTCTGACAATGATCAAGCCAGAGGCCATAAGCATTTCCCACATTTAATATGACAAGATTTAGTACAGGCCATGTTTAATCTGTGTCTAGTAAAAAGAATTGAGTGATGTCCGCAACTGAAAAGAGACGTGCAATTAAATAGGAATTGTAGTGATCATGTGAAAAACAGAGTGTTCTCTGAGTTGGTAAAAAAGGTTTATAGGGGAACAATAATCTAAAAACACAGCTATTGCAAAATCTGTCCACATTTTAATACACTAATAATTTAACATGAAACTAAACTTAACTTAAATAAAATGCTTTGTGAAAGCAATTTCAGCATCAACTGAGGACAGCATTCCAGACATTTTAAGACATTTTAACTGAAACATGACAACAAAAAACACAATAAAATGGTTTCTGTTAATAAATAAGTTTTAAAACAAAGCAAACTAAAGTCTAATATTTAAAGTTGTTAACATTTTATATTATTTTGAGTTCAGATTCAACATACAGCATCAACAGTTTACACGCCACCTTAGTGTCTGTAAATTAGTGTCTATCTTCATGATAATTTTAACATTCTTTTAACCTGTAATGGTTAAAACTGCGTTTCAGACCGTTTTCAACAGTGAAATGAAACATGGACATATACAGTAATAGCAACCCTAATTCCATGCACTTTCAAGTAAATAAATAATGAAAAGAAATTATTTTTTCTCCTGTCCCTGGCTTCAGTAGAAGTAAACTACAAAACTAATTCAGTGATAGCTTAATGAATAAACTACACATTTAAAAATGGTGCACTGCATGAACTACATAAAAAGCTGTCATAAAGCATTGAAGTGTAGCTAGAGTTATTTTCTACTTATCCATAAAGCATGATAAAGCATAAGTATTCAAGTTAGCCATGATCACAGTCATGTACTGAAACAAAATCACAAAAAAAAGTTATTGGTGCTATAATATAGACTACACAGAGCCATTGCACAACATGTTGTGTAATAAATATATAGAAAACTTAACATTGTTCGATTAATTTTGTTTGATTGAGCTGCCACATTTGACATTCTATGAGTGAAACAAAACTTTAACAAGGCTAAAAATAAATAACTGTTATAAGTTAAGTAAAATAAATACACAAATTATAAAACAGGCTGTAGAAAAAAGATTTAGACTGAAATTAAAATCGAACATATTAAATGTACAAGAAACACCAACAATGCTTCTATTTTCTTTAACAATAGCATGCTGTTTACCCCTGAATGTTGCGTGTTCGAGCTGAACTGTAAATGTGGAAACTTAATTAAACAAAAACTCTAATCTACAATCTAAAATTTCTAGATTATTAAATGCTATTGCACAGTGTTTTGTCTTTACTCAATGTCAGATAACTGGCAGTCTCTCAAGGAATAAGAATGTTAATAAACTGTAGGGTTATCAGCTAAAAAGAGAACAGCTTAAATATTAAAAGATCTTCATTAAAGAACTTCCAGAGTCAGCCACTGCAATTTGAAAAATATGTACTGTGCAAAAGTATTGAGCCACCCCTCATTTTAAATGAAATGATGTAGATTAAATGAAAAAATTGGAACAAAGGTTTTACTGCAACAGGCTGCAAAGTGTATAAAGATATAATTGAAAAATTGATCGTTTATGAAACAACCTTAGCAGCAACCACATTTTCCTTCCCATCTGTTTCAACCACTTAGCATTTAGGATCACCAGAATACAAATCACCGGCATGATCATCTTTTATCATCTGCACCTGTTTCTCACTGGGTCATGCCTTAAATTTTTTATGCTTGAATGATTCCTGTGTCACTGTGTGGCTTAACAAAGGAAAAATCCTCTGTTAGAACTATTTCTCAGGACTACATTAAGAATATACAAGAAAGTGTGGCTCTTTGGAGGCCAAATATGAAGAAATGAGTGGTGTCCCAAGACTTTTGCACAGTACTGTATATAATTTGTGGTATATGACGTGCTGGTCCATTTAACACGTAATGACAAACCTGATTTTAACAAACATTAAAAATTAACAGGGAAAAAAAAGAAACAAACACCTAATCCATTTTTTTGCCCCATTAACCAAGCAGGAAATTGATTGCAAAATTGGCCTAGTGCATCTCTACTGGGTTTTCAAATTAGTGCATCAACAGTTATTAATCTGAAAGTCTGAAAGTCCTTGCTTAATTACATGGTATAATTTAAAAACCTAGGACATTTTAGGATGCTGTTTATTCAAATAACTACAAAAACATCATAGTAAATATACATATAAAAAGTAAAATTATTCGCTACTTAGGTTTTCTTTTTCCTTTTCTTACAGGACACGCAAACTTAAATAAACATTACTATTAAATGTAGAGCTTGGACCTTTTTTCCTTTAGGAGGTTTCTCCTTGATTTGTTTGAACCACTTCATACACACATCACATACATTCACGTTCACTGATCCACAACCAATAAGCACGGTCATTTAAAAAAAAATAAATAAATAAAAAACGCCTTCATTGAGTCTAGAAAAATGCTCTATTTTCAATTCAATTTCTTTATATCACGCTTTTAACAATTGTCATTGTCTCAAAGCAGCATAAAGAAGATGACACGATATGTAGAAGACGACGAGAATTAGCACCAGCATTTTTTAAGGTCACCTACTGCACACCTGCTTGTACAACTATGGCTTCTGTTCTCAAATACAACTGACTGGCACATCGATATCAAGACAGTGTAGTCAATGGCTTTTTCCAAACAACTCTGACTACAGACTTTGTGTTCACAGGAAATATGACCGTGTACAGCCATGAAATAACACTGTGCACTGCTTTCCCTGCTAATACAAGAATCTCAGCAGGAAGGATGCGGCAGTGGGATGCCCACATCCTCAATGCACACACACCACTACACTGATTTTAATTCCTCACACAGAGCATGAAGCCCGCCAGCAACGGAATGAGGTTGAACAGGAGCCGCCACAAAGTCACCACCAAACCAGAAGAGCTGGAGCAAGGGTCTGGGAAAAGCAGAGCAATTCACAACACATCATGTCATTCAGTACTGTTTCATTTAACGATAGTTATAGGTGAATAAATGTCAGGTTTGGATCAGGAAGTAAATGGGAATCTAAGCGTACCTAGGAGAACAGTGCGGGTAGTGTTGATTGGTGGGAGCTCGTGAGGAAGAGGGCAGTGGCTGCAGAAGTTTGAGCAAGCAGGGCAGATCAGCTGCCCACTGTACACCCACTCATTCATTCTCACGTTAACATTAAGCACCTGGCCAGCATTCACACACAGGAAGCTCTGATCCTGCATCCATACCTGTAAACCCTCTGCTGAACATGAAATCTGTGGAAACAAGTCAACAAGAATTGATTTTGGTCAGTGTCACAGACATAGTGCATGCAAGGTCTTAACTTAATCTTACACACCTTATAGCAGCCACTTCCCCAGTCTGGGTAGGTCAGGCGTTTGGTGCACTGCTCCATGATGAAGGCTGATTTTTGGTACAGACAAACAGAGTCAGGACCATATTCTTCAGCTGCGTAATTCCTCCATGAGTCTGTAGTGAAACAACAAAGAAATAATAATAATAAAAAAATAATCTAAGTAAACAATTTATAATTGTTTTTCAAAAACAATTTATAATTGTTTTATAAATTACATTATTATATTTTATGAGTATTATCTCTTTATATTACGTGTCTCACTGCCGCCTTGGTTACCATTGTGCTTGCTTTCTATTATGCATACTGAGACATTATCAATGAAAGGGACGAAGTTCCTACCCATCAACTAAATATTATGATCAAAAGTTTGTGGACACCTTACCATTACAACCCTATGTTATTTTTGCACAGTTCATTCCAGATTTAGTCCACTCTTTTCACTGTTAAAGTAATCCACTAGATTTTGGAGCATATTTATGGGAATGCGCGATCATTCACCCTCACAAACTCATTAGTTACATCAGGCAAGGAGGCCTAGAGGTACAGTCAATACTTTAGCTCTTCCCCTAGGTGTTCAAGGAGTTTGATGTTCACATACTTTTGGCTCGACAGAATATGTTGACACCTCACATTTATTTTTAAATCTTATTTAGGCTCCCTGCAAACATCATGGGGTAAAGAGCATAAACTGTATAAAAAGAACTAAATAAACTCTCTGTGAAGTCACTCATAGGTTTTCTGAAGAGCAGAGATGAACAACAAAATAAAATTTGCAACCTGCTTAGCTTTAGCTTAGCTAAAATGTTGTGGTAGCAATTGCAATTTATATGCCATGCTCCTAATTATGCATAACTTTATTACGTAATATAATTTTAACTGTTACATAAATATTCACTCCCTGTACAGTTGTCATAATGCATGACTAGTGTACAGGGTACAGTAATCTGTTATCTAGTTATTGGGACCAAAACCATTTACGTACCAGACTCTAAACATGTCGATTTCTGTTGTAAAGATGGGCAGGTTTTAACATGGAGGCGGCCTATGGGGATTGACTCACTTTTGAAGCTAGCCACCGGTATGATGCCCTTATCCAGAACTTACATAACTGCTCTGAAGTTTACAAAAAAAACAATAATAATAAAAAACATATTCTTATAATGGTTCACTAGGTAACCAACAATCATTAGTCAAACACTGTTGGGAAGAATTCTATTTGTCGAGGAACTGCACATTTTGGCATTGGTTTCATTTTTCAGAACCATTTTATGCCCCTTGGTTAAAAAGCCAGATTAACAACCACGGGTCAAAAATAGCCAGTCCTGTAGATGTCTAAATGCATAATAAGGAGGCTATTAGTACCCATGATACCCTGTGCACTTAATGGTAAGCTAAGGAAGAGGATGGACAGTGCTGATGTCTCACCTGGTTGGTTTTCCTGAATTCTGCAAAAGGAACTGCGCTGGTATTCTCCACTCAGATGCCAGCTGAACTCCTGACTGAAAGGGCAGAAATCCGCTATCTCCACCGAACCCCCATAAAAAGGCAAATCCTCTTCAGCCACTTCAGGTATAATGTCAAAATACTGTATATAGCAAAACACACTTAAAATAATCAACATAAATAAAACAATCGTTAATAGACATTTATGCTAACAGGAAATAGTGAACGTTAAATGTAAGATCAATCTATCATTCAAATAGCTGGTGCTGCACCAATGCTTATATTTCATGAATTAAACTCGCATATCGCTCTGCGGTAGATCTGATGACATGCTGGCCATATGTCACTGTATTATTTAAATTTTACCTGATATTCACGAGGCAGAGGCTGAGAATATTTCTGCAGGTTGCACACAGCCACTGCCAGCTGGTCCTGCCTGCAGGAGAGCCGCAAGGGCATGCCTCGAACGGAGTCACAGTATGGGGTCGGCGTGGGCCACCTGCACATAACACGTGCACAAGCAGCTACATTGTAAAACATATATAAATCTTCAACCTTTAATCTAGCTGTCTATCTATTGAAGTCATACTGTTCTTTTCAAAATCTTTAAATGAACTAATGAGCATGCTTGCATGTCTAATAGGCTGAGCCATATATGAAAAACATTTTTCGCCAAAGCATGATCAAGGAGATAACATCAAGAAATACAATTCAGATATATCTTTATGTATAACGTACGTTCTGCGTTGCTGGTCAATCCAGAACTTGCAGCTTTTCATCACAAAGTCACAGCCCAGACCTTTTCCCCACTCTAGGTTTTCTGCCATGCTGTAATTGGCTCTATACCACCTAAAACAGAAAAGAATAAAAAGTTAAGCACCAAAAAGGAATACGGGGTAAACTGCTAAAATTGTTGACACTTGACCATTACACCTATATGTTTTTTTTTTTTCCACCTGTTCCAGTATGACAATGTTTAGTGATCTGCACAAAGCCCAGGCCTCATTCTCACTGAACTAAAACATCTCATGCATCAGGAGTCTTTTTCAATCAACATTAGTGCCTGACCTCAGTAATGCGCTTATGGCTGAATAATCACAAATGCCCACAGTTACGCTGCAAGATCTTGCGGAAAGTCTTCCCAGAAAACTGAAGAGCAAATGTGAGACAAATGATATAACACGATGTTCAAAAAGCAAATATGTACGTCTGTGATGGTGAGGTGTCCACAAACTATTGGACATAGTGCATTACAGAACATAAAAAAAAACTGGTAGCAGCAAGACACCTTCCAGACTATACAACCTAGTCACAACCATCCCCGTGATAATTGTGACTCTCATCATTCCTTGAGCCAAGGCAAAAGACAAACTGATATGTTAATATCAGAGGCAATAAAGTTATTAAAGGTGAGTCTTTAATCCTGGATAGTCCATTATCCAACACAAAGATCAATGCGGACAAAATATGCAACCACTGCACTTCCACTGATCATTGTACTATAGATAAAATACCACAGCCCTAGACTATATAATACCTATAGTTATATTCACCCTGTATCTTCCATAATAGCCAGCGTTATCCTGGAAAATACTCTGTTCTGTGTATGAGATCCAGTCATCGCTTCATTCTGTTGAGATAAAAAAAAGAAAAAAAAAGTGTTAAACATCCATCAATTTCAATGAAACTTTGTGAGGAACCAGACTAAAAAGGGAACCAATTCACTTCTGGGTGACACTGAATAAAGGAAATTGAAATCATTACAGTATGTATGAGTTAAGATGAATGGCAAAATGTATCAGAAAGGAAAGTTGGCTTAAAGGCATTGTGAAGAACTCTGTGTTGCGCAGGGCAGATTTTTACTGATTACAGCAGTGCTTCTTAGGAGGTATACATCACTTTTACCACATTTCACTGGTGGCCTCTTTGTAGCTTGGAAAGTTTCCTCTAAATTGTGGAATAGTATTCCAGAACATGCACGTTTAATCAATAGAAAAATTAAGTCTCTTTACCAGGGCTGTTCAGATACAGGCCTAGAGAGCCTACACTGGGGATTTTCCTGCTTAGCTGATTCAAATAATCTGTTAAATGCCAGGCTCACTGGGTGTGTTTAAGTGAGAATTATAAACTGTTCTGGAGACTGGTCCTCCAGGACCAGATTTCAACAGCCCTGCTCTACACATGTTATTTTTTCTTCTACAAAAGGAAAAAAAAAACCAACAGATTTTGTTAGCCAAGCCTATCTAAAATCTTTATTTCATTAAAACGTGTATGACTTGTGGTAGTGGTCATAAATTTAAAGTTACTCAACAATCATAATGGATTGTTTAATTACTGTGCTATTTATGTGAATACTTCGTTTAATGGTTTAATATTCTATTTTGTTTCTTACTTGTAACCATGTTACATGTACCATGCAACTCAAAGCAATGTTATATCATGGCAGTCCTTGTTCATGTTGCATTTTGTTAAGGTACTTTAGGTTCTGCAGGTGGAGTTTTGTGTACATGGATGAGAATGGGGAATGCTCAAGAAGTAAAAATAAAAAACAAAACAAAAAGACAGATAGGCAGACAAATCAATCAATCAATCAATCAATCCACTTCCTATTAAACTTCAACACAGTAAAAATCGTGACAAATTTTCTTTTCTGATGCAACTTTAATATGGGTTAATGGTATTTTTATATATG
>JAOVVA010000051.1:20686308-20706804 GCA_028565275.1 Leiocassis micropogon
CACACACACACCACACACAAACAGGGCCGAAGCCACTAACCCGAACACCTTTCCCCAACACGGTGAACACACCGACACCCCCGCAAGGCATGCTGGTCGTCAGCCGCCGCCCCGCCCACGCCACACTATAATGTTACATTTTCAATGAACAGACACCCAACACGTCTACAAACACAAATTTTGGCTATAGTTCCAGAAATGAAAATATTACAATGCAGCTAAGGATATATTATGATAAATAGAATGAGTAGCTCACCTCTCATATCATCTGGTCCGAGTCGTTCATTCTTTTGAATCTATTGCACTGCTTAGCGTCTATGGGAGTCACGTGACAAAGAACGAACGACTCGGGCTAGAAGACTCATTGAGAAGAATCGCTCAATTCTGTTCATGTGTACTGCACTGCTTAGCGTCTATGGGAGTCACGTGACAAAAGAACGAACGACTCGGGCTAGAAGACTCATTGAGAAGAATCGCTCAATTCTGTTCATGTGTACTGCACTGCTTAGCGTCTATGGGAGTCACGTGACAAAAGAACGAACGATTCGGACCAAAAGACCCAAAGGTAACTCTTCATTTCTGTTTCCTGTACATAATACACGGACATTTTGCAATGCTTTGCGCATGCGCGTCCAGTAGAAAAGGAACGAATCACTCTCAGACTACTCGTTCTTCTGAGTCACGTTAAAGACTCGTACAAAAAGAGCGAATCATGGATGAACGACCCATCACTAGCCGACCGACTAACAACAACAACGTAGTCTGAATTTCCTGACTGTCTGGAAGTTCATGTAAAGTATCAAGTTGACCCACAGTGATATCAAATAAATATCCAGAACATACTATACCTGCATCTCATGCACGCGATTGTAGTACCCTTTAAAGATCATTCCGTATAGCATGGTGGAAAGAGTGATCTCAGGGAGGTCAGCCTCAGTCCTGATGCTCCCAGGGGGGGCAGAAGCTGGAGCATTTCCACCCGCTTTTCTCTTTATGTTCAAACCTGTTGTCGTGGGCCTCAGCAACGCACGAACACTCACGGTCCTGACAGACTTCAGCACTAGATATTCCGCCATTAGTGTAGTGGGACACCACAATGTCCACACAACAGCTCCGGCTTTATCATGCAGTCAGTACTGTTTTAACCCTTTAAATGCAGGTTTTACATGACCAGTTGCGTTTTCTTCAGTAGGTCAAGGGCAGCCACGCTTCCTCAGTTTTTTTCCAGACTGCGTTTGTCATTTTCATTAAAAAGAAAACAAACAAACACACCTTATTTTAACAGATTTGTTTCGTTAATATACTCTGATAGTAATATCTCTCTTCTGTTTTTCACTGGGTATTTTACAGTGTGTGAAACAGCGCCCCCGCCCTTCCCTAAATGTTATATGGTGAATGTGTGGTGAAACCCGGTATTGCACTTTACAGTCATGTCCAAAGGGAAGCCAGGTCGAGCTAGTTTCCCTTTCTAAAAACATCGAAAGACGATCTACATAGCATTGGAAAACCGTGATTTATCAAAACCATTCCAAGGGAAGCCAGGGTGACCGTGTGTGATCACCAGCCTGGGTTAAGGCAACATTTGACCTTGGATACATGCAGTGTCTTTTTTTGTTTTTATTTAAATATAGGTTTAATATTAACTTTAGTATTGTGCATGAAGTAGAGATTGAGATGCAATACAGTGTAGCTGCTCAAATTAAAGTTGCCATGGGATGCTCCTCAAGTGTCAAGCTCCTGCATTTGTACTAGATTCTGACTTTTCTTTAGTAACCATCATTATGTAAAACCTTGAGGAACCTTATGATCCTTATATTATAAGCTTTATTTAATGTGTATTTTATTATAGAATGATTATGTACGTATTTACAGATTTTACTGCTTTGTATGTATTGCAGAATGAATATCATTACCAAGAATCTTAATTTTTTACTTTAATTCTTATCGAAAAACATTTATCAAAAAATGATATAACACCTAACTAGCTTAAAGAGTTAAAGACAGAGTCTGAAAGAATGACAAATGCAATAGAATATTTTTCACATGCTTTAAAGTATTTTTATTAAATGATAGATTGTATTATTACAGTATGCATACAGGTCTGTATGTATAGATATTTCATTATTAACAGTAGAAGTAAATACTAGAAGTAACAGTTTACATTACTTGTATTGCTCGATTAGGTGTACAGTAAAGTATATTAAATTTATATAAAAACTTTTTAGGTGATGATAATGATTAAGTAATTAATTACTTAAATAATCCAGGATCTATAGTTTATATTTCTGGCAAAAGGTTACATTACAAAACAGTCAAATAAAACTGACAGTGATGAAGAGAGCAAGGAGGCTAAAATGTGGAGGAAAAAACCCTGAAACCTTGTTTCTGTTGGTGGATAATTGCAATATATAACATTATAACACACAACATTTCTAGCTGACATTTCTTGAATGTAGTCTAAAAATCACCTTTGAAGGTGCAGACTTTATCCTACAACAAAATTCTACATCACACTCATTTTCGTGGTAATAATATAATTATAATACTTATATACTATATAATAACACTTTATGCCATTTAGAAGTTAGGACTGAAGAGAAGGAGTGAATCCTTTTAATGTGTCAGAACTGCTTAAAGCAGGTTTCCGCTCCAGGAATTGGAAATTGACCTGTCTGTCTGCAACAAGCATAATACGTGTGACTGCTTTCACTTCTCCCACACTTGGATCCAGCTTCACTTCAAACAGCTTAATTATCTATGTAAAAAAAAAAATCACATCAGGTCAAAACTCTGTGTGCATGGGTGTTCATAACCTAAATTGACCAATGTTTTGTTTCTGTTTTTGTTTGTGTGACTTTGGGGAGTGGTCCGAACCATAAGTTCTTTGGCGCCCTACCATGGCGTATCCCTTCCTGTTAACCTTTCCTTTCCATGAGATTTTATGGCTCAAAAATGCATAGCAGTGGATTGGCTGAAATTAATTGCTGAAGCACATGATTATACAAAAGAACCAATCAAGGGTGCAGTGGGTTAAGGCTCTGGGTTAGTGACCAGAAAGTTGGCAGGTTCAAGCCTCATCTTCACCAAGTGTTGGACTCTTGAGCAAGGCTGTCTGCTCCAGGGTCGTCACATAATTAGTTTTTATCTTTGCGCTGAGGCATTGAGCCAGTGCATTTGAATAAAACCTGTATTCATTTGGTTGCTCTGCTTCTGGTTGCGTTTAGTTCAATTTTCCACAACAGCCTTTAGTTGTTTACCACAGTATTAGAAATAATATTTTAAACTCTAAAATAGATTGCTCTGGTTTCTCACAGCTTACTGGTAAGCCTCTAGCCACATCTTGGCCAAAAGTCTACATTTATATATACATTTATATTTATATATAAGGACAACTTTTTGCTAATCACAATGTGCAACAGACCTGCACAATAATGCATCACTCACATCAATGAACATTAACACACTTTTTTCCTCTACATTAACAGAACATCAGCTTATTTGAAAATTATTTGAATAGTTACACAATAAGAGATAACAGTTTTAAATCATAATTTGTTACGTTTTCATAAGTCACTAAATTCACTGCAATTTACATTGAATAATTGGGCATATGAATAATTGTACTCATGTGCCGTTCAAAATTCGGAAGCTGCCAAATTTCACGTTTGCCAAGCTTTATAAGGAGTTTGTCCTTTTAATGTAAACAGTATTCAACACTTTTCTTTAATCCTAAATAATACTAAAGATATAAAATGTCATCTGATTTACCCTTATTGCCTCATCAGATTTCTGCACTGTTTTCCCAATGAGGTATGTCTGTTGTCAGTGAATTTGTGTGTGCATGAAGAAGAATAAATACATTTTGTGGTAACAAATTGCCAGAAAATGAAGGTGGATTCATGTTGAAGTTAAAATCACACATACAGTATTATACACAATAGGTGCCTCTGTTTAGATCAATTGGATTACTGACATCATATAATCAAGTATGTAAAATAATATAGTGTAGGAGGTCATATGGTCTCTTACCCTCGCCAGAGCTAGGTGCATCTCCAGTTCAGCAATACGTTTACCAATACACCCTCTCACTCCAAACCCAAAAGGGATGGAGCTGAATGAATTAGGTCTCTCCCTTCCATCCCGTAACCAGCGTTCTGGCTTGAAGAGACTTGGTTCAGGGAATATGTTTTCATCATGACTGATCGCATAATGGTAGAAAGTAAATGCAGTCTGTTCATAAGAACAATTGATTAGGAGTAACTGATTAGTGCAAGTGATTAATGTATGTACAGTATATATATATATTATTCTTTTAAAAGTCACCTTTTTAGGGAAATAGTGACCTCCAATTATGATATCGTTTCTTGAAAAAAGTCGTCCATTAATGGGAACAACTGGGTAGACTCTACATAATTGTAAAATAGTGATAATATCAGATAAAATGTTCCCACAGTAAAAAATTACTAACAATTAGACAACATAATGCCTAACTTTTTGGATAACTTTTGTGTAAACTAAACTCTTCAACTGAAAACCTATGATAAAACATGGTAAAACACCATGAAGTCATCTATGATCTTCAAACTCAAAAAGGTTTTAAAGTGACTTCAACTGAAGAGACAATCTTTTTTCACACCTTAGAGTCTCCTTGATGACAGCTTTTAGGTAGGGCATTTTGTTTATGTCCTCAGCTGTTGGAATTTTGTCCCCCTTGACAATACTGGTCACTTCCAGGTACAGTGTGTCCTGTGCCTTTGGATTTTGTGATAGCAGGTACAAGGCCCACAGCATAGTGTTGGATGTCTTAAAAATAAACAATTCATATTTATTCTCCACTAGATTTCATACTGAAAGCTTTATGATTTATTTCTATACTTACTGTGTCCACTCCTCCTACAAGCATCTCAGCAACACTCCCATAAATATCCGTTTTGCCAATGTTGGTGTTCGAAAGCAAATAGCTGAGGTACCCGCCTACACCTTTCTGTCCTGTGTCCAGGCTTCTCTGAATGTCTTCCATCTTCCTGTCAATTAGCTTGCAGGCTATAAAAAGTAAAAATGTTAAAGATGTTAAAGTTCTCTTAATATAAATGTGCACTGGTTTCTACAATACTGCGCAAACATTTTAGACACCATATAAGCTTTAGTACAAATTTTATTATATATGTTTATTATTTATTATCATTATTACCAATTTCAAACATCGTAAAAATCTATAAATAATATACGCAAACATACATTCACTTGGATGGTACTTAGTGAATACAGTGGCGTAAAATAAAAACTGTGTCTGTCTTTATTTCAGGCTGCATAGCAACAAAATGTGATTTATTAAAGGGGGTTCTTTTCCATATTCATGATATATACTATAAACTATGCTGCTGAAGAAAGAGTGTCATATGCCTGCGGAAAACTGCAAGAAGACCTAAGGACTCCCTCTTGGCAGATGATGCAGTGACATGCAATAATCACTTAAAAATGCAAAAAGCAATGTTGGCAGATTCAACTATGCAAACATTTTAGCTAAAATAAAATTAATTCATCTGGCATTTGCTTTCCCAGGATGGAGAAACCTGCTAACATCAAAGGGGATAAAATTGCACGCTGAATTGGCACACTAAATCTAAAAAACTGCCAGATGAAGCATGAACTTTATGCTGTCCATCATAGGAGAAGATTTAGAGATTTTGTACGGCTTTATGTATATGGGCATAATTGAAAGATAGGTTTAAGAAGTAAGCTACACATAATATTTAACAGATTTACAACGACAGCAACGACAACAATAATTTCTAGTATTTGAATTGTGTCCATTGCACCTATATGTACACAAGAGATCCTTTAAGCATATTGTTTCCTATTAGGCTGCATGCAATCACATATTCTAGACAACAGATATAAACTTATAATAAATTAAGATAGCATGGAAAAATACTTGGGTATTGTAGCATTACATCTTTATTATCTCACCAAATTTGAAGATCCCATCCCAACCATCCACAAAGCGTCGCCAGAATGGCAAATAGTTTCGTGTCCATGTGGGAAAGGGGAGGACAAGCATGTTGTAGAGAAACATCTGGCCAATGGAGTCAATGAAGTCCTTAGTCTCAGCTGGAATCTTATTCTCCAAACAGCCAATACGAGTCTCAAAAAGTATGCGGGAGATTCCTGTAAAATGTGAAACATATGCACTACAAAAGACATGCTCAAATTATGAATGAAATTGGATTATCTTACTAATTTCCTGTGATATTTAAAATAATATAAATCTATCAACAATTATTTGCTTAAACCACTACATATAGTCAAAAAATTATAGATTACTAGGTGTTTATATAAAATTGCTAGACAGCTATACAGTAAGTAAGACCTGCTTATAGCCATACCTTCAAGAGAAACGAGGTACAGCTCATTGGACATGTCGGGTACCAGGTCTCCAGTGGAACTCATCTTGCGTAAATGATATATCCTTTTGATAAAATCTGTTAGCACCTCATTAACCATGTCCTCATACTTCACAATGTCCTTCGGATTCAGCATACGCTTTTTCAGCACAGATCGGAGTTTGTACCATTTCTCTCCTTCTCTAGTTGGGAGAAAACATGTCTTACACCAACATTAATTTACCTTTCATTGAGTAGTTCTTTACACAATATGATTCTCCAGACATAGACAGCTTGTTGTTAAGTTTTGTAAGATGTGTAAAAGATGACTTACTGAGTCAAAGGGCCATACCCCAAGCCCTTCATATCTCGATATTCAGTCCACAGGGACATGTCTCCTCTACTAGGGAACTTTTCATCTTTCCTAAAAATTTCTTCCATCAGGTCCGCACTACATATTGAAATGGTCTGGAAGGCACCAGTGTTTATTTTAAACATCGGGCCATAAAGCTGCTTTTCATACAACTAGGGAAATGACAAAGAGAAAAAATACATTTGTTGTTGTTTATTAATTTTATGTAAGACTCAAAAAATTGCTTGTAGATGCTTCCTAGTTAAAAACTATTTAAAACCACAGTTATCAAATTAATCATCAGATAGCCATTACATCTTCAAGTAATTTCCCGTGTCAGTCAGACTAACGCCCAGAATCCTATGTGGACTTATCTCATTTCTTTTTCAGCCTTCCTGGTGTTGTTTTTTTCAGAAGCAATGCCAAGCGATATACTACACAGCACATAAATGTTCAAACACACACAGAGACCGAATAGCACTTAGCATACCTGCAGTTCATGTACACGATTGTAGTACCCTTTAAAGATGATCCTGTACAATAAAGTCATAAGTGTAACCTGAGGGAGGTCAGCTTCAGTCCTGGTGGTCCTAGGGACAGACACTGTAGTCTTTCCTCTTGCTATTTTCAAGCTGGTCGCTGTAGATCTAAGAAACAACCCAAGAGCTGGCATTTTAGCCAGATACCGAGCTAGTTGTCTTTCCATTAGTGGAGTGGAAAAATGGATTGCTTAGAAAAAAACCTGAATGCAGCAGGAAGAACCAAACATAGTCTGGGAGGTAAACTGAGATTCACAGAGCACAGGCACACAGTTACAACACTTAAGGGCTTAAAGGCACATTGACATTTTTACATGTAAAAAAAACAAAACAAGCAAAAACAATGGAAGTGCAGAGTACAGATCTGACAACTGCTTATAAAGAAGAGTAAAGTATAGCATAAAGTGTATCCATACAAGATGTGTGTGGTAGAGAAAACAGCTTTCAAAATGCACAAGTTTAATCCTGGAAATTGGTCGCATAGTACTATTTATTGCACATGGGAATCCCTGTAATAAAAAAAACTGCCCTCCCTTCTCAAACAAATATTATTACTAAATTGTCAATATTTGTGGGTTGTTCAAATCACAGCAGGACTATTGATTGTACAGTAACGCTGAACATGAAGCACTAGGACTTGGATACCATTAAGGTAAAATGTTTTACCATCAAGGTAATAATAATATTAAAAATTTCTCAGAAATGGCTCGGCGTGAGGTGAGGACTGTAAGAGGGTGTGCCAATAACTCCCAGCCGAGTTCCTGTAATGTGCAAGTGATGTTTGACTGTGTGTACAGTTCCCACATATAATATCTTCTGCAAGTTGGTGACAAGTTATCCATTGATTTTTAATGATCAGGCATTCTACTCGCTGAATGTTTACAGGAATGACTGCAGAGGACTCCGAGCCACCTCGGCTGGGTTCGTCATTCACAGATTTTGAAGGCTTCTTTAAAATGTTTGCACCATTTATATGTTTTACTGCAGCTAAAAGTCTCATCACCATACTGTGCTTAAAGTCTCTCATCATTCTACACACAATTTACACAAGCATTCAGACCCTTTGTCATGACACTTGAAAGTGTCCAGAGCACATTAGCCTCTATCGGGACATTTGGTGAAGTTTAGTGGTTACTGACCTACGTCAATACTAAATACTACAGTAGAGTATGATAATCACGCTGTGCAAGGACTCCCTTTTCTGCTGCAAGGGATTCTCATACATCTAGTGTTCATTTAGTATTTGTATTTGTATTTCCTTGAGCAAGTTGGCACAAAAATCTGCTTTGGGACAAACAAAGTTTAACTTGAGTTAGTGTGAGGATTTTTGAAAACAGACTTCAAAGACTACACTTCATGCCAGCTCGTGGTCTCCTTTTAAACAGCTTTCTTTCATAGACAGCTAGAAGTAAGCCTGAAGGTATCATAAATTTTAATTTACTCTTGGTTCAAAATATTCTGGTTGTTCCTCATTCCATTCCTTATTAGACCCAATACCCCATAAAGCCTTTTACTGCTTTATGCTTTCTAGTGTTTTCTGCATAACGCTCGGGCATCAGTTTTGTGTACCATTTAATGATTATTTATTCAAAACTGCCAGACAAATTTGATTTTGTAATGTAAATTTATTTATGAATGCAAATACATAATTGTAGCATAATCATGTGTACTTGTGTAAACTGTCATGGCATGAACTTATGCGCTCAAATTTTTTTCACCACTTTGCAGGTGTGTGAATGGGCGGGGTCGCTAGATTGGGCACAGCTGGCAAAGGATGAATAAATTGATCTCACCTGTTTGAGCTCGTTCCTTAAAGGCGACTAGACTGAGTGCCACCATTTCACCTCCCCGAGCTCACTTCACAACTGACTGACTGAGAGTGGCATGTAAGAAGGGTGATGCCATGCACCTATTGTCTATGTTAAAAAAATTAAAACATTTTAAAGCATTTGCTTAGTATTGCAAGTTCACCTCATCCATCACATACTGTTCAAAATAAGTTGTCTCATTTGGCCATGTAATTGTATTTGTACATAACAATCTGCATAAAAGTGCAGAAACAGTTAATAATATAAATATATAAAACTAATTAGAAATACTGTATACTGTTAATTTATAATTTAATTCTACAATTTAGTTTGAGGAGTTGTTAGTGAACTTGTCAGAAGAGTTACGAATCAATGATATCTAGACACCATGTTTGTTGCCTCAGCCTGTTGCTGAACGACGTATTGATCAGTAGCAAAATGGCCTGTAAATTAATATGATCCTGAATAATCAGGGATGCTGCAGTTTTTCTGAATAAAAAGCACTATAATGTCCAAGATCGGAGGTTTGAGCCCCAGCTCTGCAAGGTTGCCACTGTTGGGCGCCTTGAGCAAGGCCCTTAACTCTGTCTGCTCTAGGGGTGCTGTATAACGGTTGACCCTGCGCTCTGACCATAGCCTACTAACTAAGCTTGGATATGCGAAGAATAAAGAATTTCACTGTGCAGTAATGTATAAGTGATGAATAAAGACTAAACTTCTAACTTAACTTCTAATATTACCATAGTTTAAGTAAAACTACCAAATGGTCACTGAAGGCACAGGGGAATATTAAAGCTTAGGATTTAAACCATCATGTACACATTTTACCTTTCTGTCTTAGCTGTTTGCTTAATTTTTTTTACTAATGATAAAATATCCTGTGGTTATTTTCACTTTCAAACTATAATCATAAGAATGTATTTTTGATAATAATAATAATAATAATAATAATAATAACTAGATAGGTACATCAATCAGATGAAGCTAGTCACCTTCTCAATGGTGCACAAAGCTTTGGACATCTAGACTTTGCAATATTTGCCCACTTTTCTTTGCAGAATTGCTCAAGATAAATTTAAGGGTGACCGTTTGTGGACTGCAGTCTTCAAGTCATTCCACAGATTTTCAATGGGGTTTAAATCTGGGTTCTGACTAGGCCATTTAACTTCCTTATTGAACTACTGTGATGTCAGTTTTGCTGTGTGCTTTGGGTCGTTGTCATGTTGGAAGGTAAACCTTCTTCCCGTTGACAACTTTCTGGCAGAGGGTAGCAGATTTCTCTTAAGAATGTGATGGTATTTTGCCCAATCCATTTTTCTCCTATCCCAACAAGTGTTCCAGTCCCTGCTGCAGAGAAACATCCATAACAGTATATTACCACATCCATGCTTTACTGCAGAAATGGTTTTATTTGGATGGTGAGCTGTATTGGATTTCTGCCAGACATATTCTTTGGTGTTGTGGTCAAATAATTCAAATGTTATCTCAACAAGCTTAACATACAAGCCCCAGTTGTGGAGAATTTGTGATGCTGTTTCACATGCACACAATGACCACTCTTTGTCATAAATCCGGCAACTGCTTCAGAGTTTCTGTAGGCCTCTTGGTAGCCTCTGTGACCAGTTTCCTTCTGGCTCTTTCATCCAGTTTGGAGCGATGTCCTGACCCAGGGAGGGTCGGTGTACCAAATACTTTTCACTTCTTAATAATAGACTTCTAGGCTTCTAGGCAGTGTCTTTACATTTATTTTGTATTCATGTGCCTGTGCACAACTTTATCCCAGAGATTGTTTGACAGTGCCTTGCCACCCATAGTTGATTGTTTGCTCAAGTTCAAGTCAAGTCAAGTAGGCTTTTATTGTCATTTTAACCATATACAGTTCAGTAAACAGTGAAACAAAACAGCGTTCCTCCTGGACCAAAGTGCAACATACAAAAAACATAAATTAATGACATAAATTAACACAAACTAAATAGCTAACTATTTACAAAAAACTAAGTACTATGCAAAAAGACAACATGCAAGACAAGACACAAGCACTTTGCAAATATGCAAACAAGAGCGACAACACGACAAACATGACAAAATCCAATATTGTGGTAATGAGGTAATGATTGTTAGTTTGACTTCAGAGTCGCTTATGCTCATCTACGAGTGTCATATCTGTTAACTTATATGTATGAAAACCAAATTGAGTAAATACCCAGTCAATTCGATGCAGACATAAATACAGACAGAAAGTTGTATATATATATATATATATTTATTATAACTATATACAGTATTCTGTGAAGTCTATTCATGTTTGTCTTCACAAGACTTTTTTTATTTCTTTAACCAGAGGGCTGCTGTGGAGCATTGGGTAAGATGGATGATGGCTGACCTTTTGGAGCTACAGGAGGAGCGTGAATAAGCTGTTGAAGTGGGGCCTGGGTGATTATGCAGCTGGTTTAGGAGTGATGTTTGGTCAGGTCTGTGCACCGAATTACAAAAGGACTGGACGTACAAAGCCATCCAAACAATGAATTGGAGAGACATGCTCACCTCAGAGTTACATGTTGAGGAACAAACTCTTGTTGCCATAGACTCTTGTGTGTCTGACACATTGGGGGGAAAAAGACAAAAACTGTTTACAGGTTTAGTTTTTAACAATGTTTTTAATGTATATAATATTGTAATATAAATGAATCAGTAAGAGACTGATAAGCATCTGGTGTTATCCGGGTATTTTACTCTAGAGAAATATAATTAATTGAGCCCACAACCAATAAAACTTGAAGCAATTCAAATATTTGAATTAGTGACAAGTTGAGTCAACTAAACAGTAAAGTGAAATATTATTTTGAACTGGGTACACGTTGGGTCAACTAAGCAGCAAAGTGAAACATTTAGTTGGCCAGCAAATTTCTCTAAATGTTGAGTACACTTAAAAAAGCTGTGCAACTTGTTATATAACTTTTTCTACTTTGAGGCAGCTTTTTTCCCCTTCTTTTTTACAGTGTACTCCTTTTCTGCTGCAAGGTGTTCTCATACATCTACCATTAATTTAGAAACAAATTTGTATTGCCTTGAGTGAGTTGGCACAAAAATCTGCTTTGGGATCAACAAACTCTAACTTGAGTTAATGTAAAGAATTTTTTATTTAACAGAGACTACAAAGACCACAGTGCAGGCCAAGTAACGTTCTCCTTTTAAACTTATAAATATAAAAATTATCAGTAAAAATATAGTAAATATAGAATTAGTTAGAAGTGGTTGGAATTAGCCTGGAGCATATGTGACAGAGGTATCAAAAACCATATATGGATAAATACCATATGAAAAATCCATTCTATTATAAACCAATATAAATGATCTATTATCATTTTTATTATAAACTAGACAATTCCCAGAGAAATTGCAAAGTGGCATGGAGGCGATCAGTCTGTGGCACTGTGGAGATGTTATGGAAGTCCAGGTTGCTCTAATAGCAGCCTTCAGCTCTTCTGCATTATTGCGCCTGGGATCTAGCGTTGATTCCATTAGTGTGTGTGTGTAACTACACAATAAGCCCCCGCTCCTCCTTCTCCTCTCTCTCCTCACACCAGCTACGATTCTTTTCAAAGGTAAAGTACAAGTTAATTACTTTATTTTTACTTCATATTTTGTATTAATAATTTTTATATGAATATTTTTGGGTTGTGGAATGGATCATCTGAGTTTCCATTATTTCTTATGGAGAAATTCACTTTGATATACGTGTGCTTTGGATTACAAGCACATTTCCAGAACAATTTATGCTCACAATCCAAAGTTTAACAGTATATATGTTACAAACCATCTCTCCTTACAGCAATTCACACTCATGGTATCATACTGACTATACACAGATATAATTTTGATGGCTTATTAAAAATGTTCATAATAATAATGAACATATTAACAATTAATAATCCAGTTTTATTGAAAACAATATTCTACATGTCTATAATAATATATATTAATTCACACATTATGACAACATAATGAAAAAGGCAAAAAGGAAACAACTATGCCATTATGTTTCCTTCCATTAATCTTAACAAATTGTTAATATTTTTTTAAAATATATGATTCAATTCACACTAATATTATTACTTTCTATTATTACCTTAGTTTAAGTAAAACAGCTACTGAAGCCACTGGTGAATATTAATGCTTAGGTGTACACCATCGTGTATACTGTACATTTTACCTTTCTTACCTGTCTGCTTAAAAATTTTATTAATGCTAAAATGTCCTCTGTATTTTTTTTCACTTCCAAACCATAATCATAATGACATATTTTTAGATTTATATTAAATCTAATGCTAAAAAAACTTATTGAATTGTCTCTACCTTTTAACAGAAATTTGTAAACCTTGTACTATACGTTTCCAGCAATACACACAGACACGCACCCATGAGGTTATAGAGTGCACTTACAGATAATGAATGACTGAAATCAAGTCTCTTACGGGTGACAGAACAGTTACTGTGCTTTTTGCCACTTTCAGCCAAGAGCCACTCTTTTTTTACTCAGTTTAACAATACGGAAGTATCATTGCACTACAGTATAATGACATGCCATTGTGCACATTCATCTCGGTGAAGAAAGGTGCGATAGAAAGAGTTTTTTTTAATGGAGGGTGTATGAACTTCTTCAGAGACTTTATTTGGTGGAGCTTAAAGTTTAGAGCAGCTTTCAGTGGCTACGTGTTTTCGCTCCAAAAGATGAAAGTTGACAGTCCTGTCTGCCACAAGCACAGTACGGCTGAGAGCTTTAATCTCTCCCACATTAGGATCCAGCTTGACTTCAAACAGCTTTATTATCTAGATAAATGAAACAAAGTCTCAGATAAAATATGAAAAATACAAATAAGTACACATATATACTGTATGTATACAAATACATTATATTGGCAAAATATAGTGTATGTTAAAACATGCATGTTTTTGTGAAAAAATTAACCATGATAAATCATGTGAGATCTTTTTTTTCCAACTTTAATGTGATATGTTATATAAACACCAACAAATTTTAGTGATAAACAGATGAAAATATTTCAGATAAATAAATATTTCAGATACACAGCCCTACCAAATATGTTTGTTAAAGCAACTTTTGCTTGTAATATAGCACTCTTTTTGAACCTACTAACTTTATTGTTATTATTATTATTATTATTATTATTATTAGTGGTGTTTATGAAGCCAAGCATTACTTGTATTATCTTGCAGCTTTCTTTTTCTTTTCTTTTTCTACTTCCGTACAAACTTATGGAACATAACTAGTCCCATACCATTTGTCCTAGACCCACTGACATATTATGATGAAGATACTCCCCATTGAAACAGGAAGTGCTCACTGTGGATCCTATTGACTCTATACATAGAGACTCATTTTACTCAGGCAACCAATCAGTCTCATTGTGAAGCTGTCAAGCCGCACCCTAGCGACCACTTTAGAGCACTTTAGCAACTGACCCCGTAGACTGCCATTATAAAAGACCCAGAGACCCGAGATTTGCCACGGCAAGGACCACTCACATTTTCTTCAGAAAATGTACCTGTCTAGTTATTATTATTATTATTATTATTATTATTACATCTCATTCCAAAGATTTCTGCAAGATTTGTACCAAAACAAATGGTATATTTGAAACTATATATGATTTTGCTCTCTGACTAGGGTTTATTTTTCACAGGGGTGTGCAGATTTTTTTTTATATCGATTGTAATTTCTAAATAAGTGCTAATAAATATATGGACTGATAACATATTTTATATGATCCAGTGAGGTCCTCTGGTTTCTTACCCTTGCCAGAGCCAAGTGCATCTCCAGTTCAGCAATACGTTTACCAACACACCCTCTCACTCCAAACCCAAAAGGAATGGATCCGAATGGGGTAGGTCGCTCCCTCCCATCTCGTAACCAGCGTTCAGGCTTGAAGAGTCTTGGTTCAGGGAATATGTTCTCATCTTGACTGATTGCATAATGAAGCATCATAAATGTGGTCTGTTTAGAAGAGTGATTGATTAGTTAAACAGTGATTTATGAAGGATGATACATTTTAGAGGGAAAACCTAAGTACCTTCTTAGGGAAGAAGTGTCCTCCAATAACCATGTCATTTTCTGATAAAAGGCGTATGTTTGCGGGAACAACTGGGTACATTCTAAACATGACCATAAAATAGTCATAATATAATAGATCAAAGAATCAAAATAAATATACATATATTTATCATTATCTTTAATGATAAATAGATGTATGTTCAGGGTATGAGTACACCCCTGCATTGCAGTTATTTTTGATGTTATACAGTATGCTATATGGTACTTATATACAAAGTGCATATACTTTTAGACATTTTTTCTATCCACCTTAGAGTCTCCTTGATGACAGCTTTGAGATAGGGTATGTTATTTATGTCCTCAGCTGTTGGAATTTTGTCCCCTTTGATGATATTATTCACCTCCTGATACAGTGTGTCCTGTGTCTTTGGATTTTGTGACAGCAGGTACAATGCCCACATCATAGTATTGGATGTCTTAAGAAAAAGGACATTTAATTTAGTTTTATTCTTCATTATATTTCTTATCCCAATAGTTTTCCTTATACTAATTAAAGTTACATAGTAGTGTACAGTTATTCTTACTGTGTCCACTCCTGCCAGGAGCAGTTCAGCAACACTTCCATACACATCCTTTTTGCTCATGTTGGTGCTGGAAAGCAAGTAACTGAGATACTCTCCTTCAACTTCCTGACCTGCATCCAGGCGCTTCTGAATGTCCTCCATCTTCCTGTCAATTAGCTTGCAGGCTATTCAAAACCATGTAGAGATCTCTCTCAATTTAAATAAAAATGACAGAAGTAATAAATTACTAAAAGACTAAAAAATTTAACCGTATCTATATAAAATAGAGAAGAGGGATGAGAGAGGATAAAATAATTTTTACAAAAATGTAGGTTTTCTTACCGAATCTGAAGATTCCATCCCAACCACTTATATAATGCCGCCAAAAAGGCAAATAATTGCGAGTCCACTTGGGTAAAATAGACACAGCCATAGTATAAGTGAACATCTGGCCAATGGAATCGATGAAGTTTTGACTTTCTGCTGGAATCTCATCCTCAAGACAGCCAATACGAGTCTCAAAGAGTATGCGGGAGATTCCTAATAAGATGGCATATGTCTCAACTCACATTTGTATCACTTACAATATAAAACCTTTAATTATTTCAGCTTAATTAAATTAAAGAAAATCACCTTTTTCATAATATAATTTCATCTTTTTCATCTTTTTCAAAGATGTACTACATAATTGATAGACAAGTACAACTTGACAGGCGATACCTTCAAGAGAGAAGCGGTACAGCTCATTGGACATGTTGGGAACCAGGTCTCCACTGGAGCTCATCTTGCGTAAATGGCATATCCGTTTGATAAAATCTGTGACCACTTCATTAACCACATTCTCATACTTCACAGAGTCCTTTGGATGCAGCATACGTTTGTTCAGCACAGATCGGAGTTTGTACCATTTCTCTCCTTCTCTAGTGAATACAAAATGCAACATATTTCTGCATTTTTAAGGAAATTATCAGCATTACCTACAAATGAAAAAAGGGTGTATGAATGATTCAGGGGGCCCATAGGCTGGTTGGTGCTGTGGGACACACCTAATATGTTTCATTAGAAAGTAATCAGGACTATGCCTTATTCCTTGCAATATAAACACAGAAAGTTTTTTTTTCTTTGCAATCATTTTAGGTGCACATAAACAGCATTTAAAAAAAAAGCATCCTGTTTGTCACACAATTGCTAGGATTTATATATAGAAATATATGAGATAAACAGATGTAGTAGGAAAAGAAAAATAAGCAGATCATTTACATATAAAAACATTTGCAGTTTTATGCTATTGTGTGGAACTGTATGATCCTGTATAATTCGATGTATTTTTCTTTAATGTTGTTATTGTCATTGTCATTTTTTCTTTAATTTGTAGCTTATTAAAATAGCGTATGAGTATAGTGCATGTACTGTAGGGTTTCAGCTCTGGTCCAGAGGTGAATCGAATCTTTAAGGATTCGGGTTAATTTTATCAAACTGAATTAAAATTTATAATGTACATTACCCATCCAGCGTTTAGTACAATTTACTGTATCTTACCAGTTCTGTTAATCACGTGGCCAACGATGATAACAAAATCTAGTATTTAGCAGTTATAAGCAAGGTAACTTAAGATCTGGGCAAATGTTTAGACTTTAAAATACACAACCAAGACAACAGTTCTTTATAAAGAAACAAGAATTTATTTGACTAATCTACGATACATTAAACTACGCTACTTAAATACACACACACGCACACACACACAAACAGTTCAAGGGTGAAAGTTAAATGGAGTTTTCTAGTATTGTTTACTAGACCTGAGAAAGTAACAAGAGCAATGGTCCAATCGGATGCGGTTGCGGGGCTTAGCCACGCCTCACGTGGTTTCCCCTTTTGTGCATACATTAGCCCAGGCTGTAACGTGGGCTCATCCAGTTGAAGTTTTAATACCTTTTATAAAGTAATTTTGCATGAGCTCTGTTCATGCTACCAATTTCCCGTGTTCACCAATGTGTGAATAAAGCCAGCTTTAGATTGATATCAATATCTGATATCTTACCCACTCATTCCTTCCTTTATCTAATAAAAGGGGTTTGGAAATGCTGATTACATCTTTTAAGTTATGCACAAATATCAAACATACACACAGAAATAAAACATACAGAGTAAATATATGTACAGTGGAACCTCGGATTACGAGCATAACTTGTTCCGGAAGCGAATCGAATTTTCCCATAAGAAATAATGGAAACTCAAATTATTCGTTCCACAGCTCTCCAAAAAATAAATACATAAAAATAATTAACACAAAATATAAGGTAAAAATAAAACAAATTAACCTGCACTTTACCTTAAAAAAAGTTCAAATAAATCCCAACAGATAAGTGTTTCTGTTTATGTGTGCAGGCACTGTTTATGTGTGTGTGTGTGTGTGTGTGTTTCTCCACCCCCCCCCAAAAAAAAAAAAAAAAACTCATGGGATGGCACAAAAGAAAGGACAGAGACTGAATGAGGCATCCTCTACAAATGAGGCATCCTCTACAAATGAGGCTCCTATACAAAGAGCCTGGACTGCTGAGGACTAACACCCCACATAACGCATCTGGGAAGCCACCCAGTATTTGGTGGACTCAAAGTGGTACAGTCCAGTGGAGCACTCTTGATTTCCATTTCAGCATATACTGAACCCAGAACTTATCTGAAAGTTCCAAAGTTGAATGGGGACATTGGGAGCTGTCCATAGAGGGGGTACTGTAACGCTCCAGGTCTCGAGAGGGGCAAATCTGCAGAAAACTGCACAGCCCAGTTCTGAGTGGGTTTTGTGTTCATTAATAAACCCACAATATGTCCAAACGGGCCATGTTCATGGGCTCTTATATGAACCGTAACATCTCGCAGTGCGACAACAAACAAAGAAAGACAAAGTGGCTTACTCAGTGACAGGACCATAACCCAAACCGTTTGTATCTCGGTATTCAGTCCAGGCAGCCATGTCTCCTCTGCTAGGGAATTTATCATCTTTCCTCATCAGCTCCTGCAGCAGCTCCACAGTATTCAGTGCAACTGCATATCTGTTGCCAACTCTTACTTTATACATGGTGCCATACAGCTGCTTTTCATATAACTAGAGAAACCACAAAAAAGCAGTAGGCTTTCGTAAATGTCATTAGATCTTCCATATGGAAGACATGTCTATCACAAGATGCACAGAACTTCTTTTACTTATTTCCATTCTTGTTTTGACTTTGCAAATCTTACAGTCTTACACAAACAGTGCCAAGTATCAAAATGACTACAGTAACAGCACAGGAAATGCCCATGAGCAAGTGATACAGTATATCACCTCACATACTGTACCTGCAGCTCATGTATGCGTTTGTAGTAGCCTTTAAAGATCCATCTGTACAGGGTTGTGGGAAGAGTGACCTCAGGGAGGTCAGCCTCAGTCTTGATGCTGCCAGGAGGGACAGAAGCCGTAGTGTTTCCACTTGCTCTTCTTTTTAAGTCCAGATTGACCGTGGTGGACCTAAGGAACACAGGAAGAGCCGTCGTTTCAGCTGAATGCAGCACAAGACGTCCCGCCATTAGTAGAGTAGGACCTGACTATATACAGCTTGTGTTTTACTTGGCAGAAAGAATGCAGGACAACAGTCTGGACTGTTAACTTTTCACTAAACAGAACACAGATTGCTATAACAAGACTGCGGCTTCAGAACATGCTTGAACTTTGATACCAGGTGATTACTGTTTATTGACATAAACTGCTCACAGTACAGATTACCACATGTAAACATACCAATAAAAAGTCAATTATACCAAATTTGCACTTTAGAAAGCTAACCATGTTAAGTGTCAACATTTTTGGTTCTTTTCTACAATTATTAAATATCCTGCATTTTAAATAATTCTCAAACAGCTCAATCTAACTTAGATATGGAGAATGGAACTGCTACAGTGCTGTACTTTGTTCATAACAGTTCATTCACGTTTAAGAACCTTATTTTCCCGGAAATGACAAAGTTTGATAAAACTGCTTATTACAAATACTCATATTCTTAGTAAAAAGCAGATTTGTTTAAAAATGAAAATGTAAAAAAGGTTTACAATGTTAATTTCTCTAAAAATTACCCATTTGAGTCATTTACAATTTATTGTGTTAAAATGAACCACATTAGATTGTCAGTTATCCTCCCTTACAGTACACACAGTATAAGACCTTTGTAACAAAGAGTGATATGTGCAGGTGTAGTTTTATTGTAGTTGGCAATCAATTGAGTATGTGAGAGATCAAGTAAACATGACTGCAGATTTCAGGTGCAAAATCTGCTCAAAACAATTATAATCTGATACAATGCCACTTTCAGATCTAGATGTTTAGAAATGTAATCCAGAATAATAAATAATAATAGGCTGAGTAAAGCCTTCAGTGATTTGAATGTGTAAACAGATAAATGTGATCGAGCCATTGAATCAACATTACCAGTTTACCAGCACATGTTCATACAGGTAAAAGCAATTTTGTGCTCTTTTTAAAAAAAAGTTTTCGTATAAGTATATCGTTTTCCCTTTACTTTTCCACTACTGTTATGAAAAATATCTTTATGAAATGATAATATTTTTTAAAATTGAATGAAAGAAAAATCAATCTAGATACTGCAATATATTATATTTGGTACAGTGCTATATTGTATATTTATTTAAAATAATACACTGCAATTATAAAATACAAAAAGAAACTGTAAGAAGAATAGTACAAAGCACAGTGGTGAAGCTGTTGCCAGGCAATTATGGTACAT
>JAOVVA010000051.1:20725500-20742679 GCA_028565275.1 Leiocassis micropogon
GAGTAATTCAAAATGGGAACAAAAAAAGGTCTGAGCACAACATATAAAATATAACACATATATATTTATATAAAAAAACACCTGAAGCATTAATTCCTCCTATTTGACAGGAGAACAGAAAGAAAAACTCACTAATATGTATGGTGAAAAAATATTATATATATAAATATTCCTAAACAGGATAATATTTCTACTAATTATAACATTATAATTTTTAAAGAAAACAAAAAGGACTTTATTATAACATACAATAATTGCATTTCATGGTAATAAGTTGACCTTTTTTAAATATTATGCATTTTATATGTTATTCTTTCATAGATATGTACTACTAGTTTGATTATTTATTTCAGAATTGTGTTTTCATTGACTTCATTTTGACAAAAATGAAACATCATTAATACTGTATATTAATAAAGTAACCATTAATTTTTTTTACTAAACAAATGGTATATGTATAAAATAATCATTCTGTAGTGGCAGTATAGCTCCATTAAGAATAAGCTTTTAATGATGTAATGATCTTTAAAAGCGTCCAAACAGGCCAACATATTCCATTTAAGATTTTTTTTATTTTATGGTTAAGGAAAGTTATGACATAACTGAGTTTTTGAGACCACCTTTTTTGCGGTTGTTTCTTAATTTCTGTCTGCAGGAATGTGATCAGGATCACCTTTTTCCAATTCACAAATGTAAGAGTCTGCACCACTCCACACCTCTCACTCTTATGTCTGTTTCTCTCTCTGGCCCCTTTTCAAATATTCTCTTTCCCATCAAAACCACTAACTGTCCCCAGAACCTTTCCTGTGTACTTGTTTTTTTTTTAAGTTCTTCTTTTCATGTTTGATAAGACGGCATGTTTATGCCTTTGTCTTGTTTATTTTTTTTTCTCTCTCTGATGCTGCAGTATTTGTGACTAATGGTCTTGCCTTTATCCAAAATTATATGAATATTTAAAAAATATTTTCGTAGAATTCCACAGACCCAATATGCTTTAACGAATATCTTTTATTAAGGGAGAATGAAGAACAGACAGACAGCAAGACATACTGTACAGACATTGCTTAACACATAGTTTTCAAGTAAGGTGTTTGACCATTTATAAGCCTTCAGAGCAGCATCAGTGCCTACTGACATTAATTCTACCGGAACTGTACTGAAGCACTGAATGCCATTTTCCCCCCTCAGTAGGTAATGATGATGGATGATGGTAATTTAGAGCACTTTTTTAACATTTAACATTTTTTAAATCCCCAATAATTGTTTCACTGAGTCGACACCTGACTCTGAAGGCCATCACCTATGGTTTACATCATTTCATTCTTGTTACACCGTTCAGAAAGAAGCAAAAGAAGATTCATCCTGGAATAGACCACTCCCATCAGGATCAAAGTGTTCAACCTAGGTGATGAATGTAAAATAATGTTGTATTGACTTTTAGTGACCATTCCTTTAAAAGGTACACCTGGACAAAAAGGATGCCAGCAAATGCTTCCCACAATATAACAAGAGACACTGGTGTTTATAAATTACACTGCATATTTCAGTCTTTACCTCAAGACAAGTTCAATGACGCTTAACTGCTAAATGCAGCAGTTTCTTTGGTTTTGTACATTTTATTTAATCTAAAGAGCAGCTACAGAGGGCAAAAATGGTAATCTAGTACAATTTATAAAATATGTGTGTACGTGCAACCCTGAAGAGTTTTTAAAAATGATTATTATATTATTTATTTGTTTTATATAAACTGCCTTCCAGTGGGTTAATGCATTTGCCATATTTTACCATACTTTGTGTATTCCATAAAGATGCCTACAATGTCTTTTCAATTTTAATATGCACAAACAAAGATGATGGGCAAATAATAGTGCCATCTTTTGATAAAAGATGTATATGACGATATCCTGAAAAAAAGAAATACGACGACCATCACTTTATTTTCTTAATTTTTATTTGATATTTAATAATATGTAGCATATTTAGAATTGTATTATTTTGAATAGAATTAATTATACTCACCTAGTTGAATGCAGGAGAAAGGGAGTGTGTATTGCCCTATAAAATCATTCTTGGATGTCTTGTCGTGGTCTTCCACAACAAAGCGTACTAATGCCAGCTCTGGTGTATGTACCACAAACTGTAATGTTTCATTCCAATATGGGTTGAATCCTGTGCAAAGGAAAGATGCAGAAGGTAACTGAGCTAATACGATCTCTGAGACATAAATCTAATCAAAACTTTTATAGAACTGCAGGTTCTATAAGTATTTTCAAGCAATAACAAAACATAGCTAATGTTCTTTATGCAGTACATTTAATCATTATAAACAACTATTTTTACCCATACCATTGTTCTCAATGTGTTTGGTCTCCTGCTGCGTCTGGTCAAGCGGTACGCCATAGATCTCCACCCTTACCAAAGGGTCCACGATGGACCACTCTTTTTTGCTTACTTTAGGAAGCTGTTGGCCGCTTATTACCTAAAAGCAACACACAGATTTTCCACATACTTTTCATATCCAGTCAATAACATTTTCACACTAGTAAATTAGTAAGTGCTTTAGTGCCTGGATAGTAAGACTCCAAGGACAGTAATCCTCCCGATCGATGGGCCTCTCAGGGTCGAAACATTGTTCACTTTTCCGCAAGATCTCCGGTTTCAAAACGTATCCACACTGGTCATTCTGCCGGAAGAGCCCATCATTAAGATCCATCTCTAGCCCTGCTGTCTGAACATTCAAGGCCACTGTGGATTAGACACATTACAGTTTAATCAATAATATTATGCTGTTGGTTAAGTTACATAAATTGGAAAACAATAAATGTTGAGTTTTCATTAGGGAGTCTCCAGTGAGAGCACATTGTGACAGTCAAAGCTGTTCCAATAAACTTTCCAACATGGAAAAGTCTTTATGATGAGGAACATAAGCTAAATTTAATGTCATTAACTTCAAGACAAAAATGGAAGAGGTCAGCATAGCACAACCTGTAAAAACCTTAGATGTTTTTATGTAAGTGAAGTTGCAAACATTCCACAACAATAAATAATTATAAACATAAAAAAAAATGCCTGGCCAAAAAATTCACATGTTCATTGGACCAATTTTAGCTTTGATTACAGCCCATTTGCCAGAATGATGTTTTGTTACAACTTTATACAACGTCACTATTTATTCCAGATTTGTAGTATTCTTTTTTTGTCTTAGGTCTTCTATTGCTGAGTGGAGAGTCAAATCACTCTCTTATCGAGTCAATCACACTCAGTCAGACTTTGCGAAAATGACTCCTCCTGCTCCCAGAACCAACAAAACAATTTGAGCCACATGAATTGTAACATTGTCATCCTGGAATATGCCTGTGCCATCAGGGAAGAAGAACTCTTTTATATCTATTTGATGTTTATATATCTATTTTATGTGATAACCTGGTCATTCAGCATATTCAGGTGATCAGGTGACTTCATTATATTGCCACATCATGTTGACGCAATGTGCTTTGACTCTTACTCTGACACACCCATCGCTCTGGAATATGGTAAATCTGGACTCATCAAATCACATGACCTTTTTTCATTGTCCCAATGTTAAAGTCTACCACTTTACCACACAGCTGTTTATGGTTCATGAAGGTGATAGTTCAGCACTACCCTTCCAGTTTCAGTAATGTGTTAAGAAGTTCTTAACACAATTACAGCGATTTCAGCAATTACGTTGGTTGTTTTCTTTGCTTGACACAGGCCACTAATTTGACCCTTCTGAAACATAGTAACATCTTGTCCATGACCATTGGATGCATCTCCTGACATGGTATTTAAAGAAGGTACTCACTGCATCAGTTAGGGTTAAAACATTTGCAGCTGAAACATGTATTTACTTATTTAAATCCAAACACTCGTTTTTTTGGCCAGGCAGTTTGTCATTCTTCAAGGAATAAAAAAAAAATAATAATTGGTAATGTTGGCAGTGGTATAAGTGGAAAAAAACTTTTCTGGATGTGCTGTTATTGGAAAATAATCAATGCGCCTTTAGGTAAATATCAATGTCTGCTTATTTTAGAATGAAGTCATACCAATTTGGCATCCAACATTCCACATGTCATGGGGGCAATAATTTGAAGAGTCTGTCCTCAGGCCACTCGGATATACTCTGCTTAGATGCCTTATGTTGTGCTGAATAAAGTCAGCTCCTGGTGCAACAGACAAGTGTGATCACGTGATTTGTGAGCTAATTGTCATCTTAGAATACATTTTAGAATACAATACTTATGTAGATGGAATGTTTCAGTCTTTTTTTCAAATTTAACAAAACACTCCAAACATCTGTTTTTACTTCTATTTTAAGATGAATTATAACAAATGTGGAAAACTTAAAATGGTCTGAAAACTTTCCGTAGGCACTGTATGAGTTCAAGGCTTCAACTACATTGCAGAGAAAAAAAAACTTTGTTTTTTTAAAACCAGATTTATTACTTATTCAGCACATCAGAATACCTCGCAACTCCTGTTTCATTATTGTTTCTACATGAACAATATAATATAATATAGTAATTAAATGGAATTATTTTATAAATAACACAAACATTCTATTTAAAAATATAAAAGTAGCACAAAAACATTTAAATATATTTTTTTAAAAACATTTTAATGAGCCTACCAGCTTCTTTAATAAGTTTGCGGGCTTTGGACTCAGAGAAGGAGGACATCTCATAAGGCTTGTTGGAGACACATGAGTGTTCAAAGCTGTTGAAACTAACATTCTTGCAGTATATGACAAGGTCTGAAAGTTCCTTGGATAGATTTTCCTTTGATTTCTGATGAACAGCAACACAACATTTACATGTTAAACATCATTACATTGGTGGCTCAGAAGTTACATTTCTGTACTAGTAAGCAGAAGGTTGTGAGTTAGGATCCTGGATTGTCAGAAACAGAAATGGCAACTTCTGCTCAGATCTGTGCTTGCACTGTGTACGGTCTGTGTCCAAACAAACATTCATGAATATTATCTAGTGTTTGATACACTTTTAGGTATGGATTGATAATTTAAACCTTCCTTAAATTAGTACTTATGAGGAAGTGAGATTACAGTGATTCAAAGACACAATAAGTTTTTGGACTGAAGGGTAAAATTTGACTATTTGATAACTTGTTACTTTAAACAGAGATCTTGTGTGTGGTATATTCATTTATCTTAAGTAACTGCTTTATCCTGGTCATGATGAATCTGAAGCGATTTCTAAGAGATTTCTAAGAGTTAAAGTCTGTAACAGGGGAGTATGTACATACATTTGTTATGTTAATCCTTTATTTTGTCACAAATACACATTACTGCACAGTAAAATACTTTCTTCACATATCTCAGATTGGGGGGTGGGGTTAGAGTGCAGGGTCAGCAACGATACAGCACCCCTGGAGTAGATACGGTTAGGGGCCTTGCTCAAGAGCCCACAATGGCAGCCTGGTGAAGCTAGGGCATGAACCACCAACTGTCTGATCAATAACCCAGAGCTTTAACCTGCTGAGCTATCACTGCCCCTAATGCAGTCAAACTCCATATATTGACGTTTTGTTGGCGGTAGGATGAAACCCAAGTGGACATGAGGATAACATGCAAAAACTCCACACCAACATTAACGGGGTTGAGGAGCTATGAGGTGGCCACTGTGTGACAGTTCAGTGCTCAATCCTTTTATAGCTGTGTCCTCAATCTGTACCAGATTGTACCTGTACCCATATAATACTTAAATCTATAAACTCTTTTGTAAAACAGCTTGAATATGAAACCAGTGGTGGTATGTGTCCAGCTGAAGAGATACAAGGAAAATACAAAACCTATACCTTTTTACACTCCCTGTATGAATATGATTTTTTGCAATATCTAAATAAAGTGTGAAAAAACCCATAAACCTTACAATGATAGTGTGCAGATTTATCTACCCTGCTCTCTGTGGCCTGATTGTCCTTGTCCACAGCTTTATCTTCATCACTTGCATCACTGCTTTCTAGATTGTCAACATCTAAGCACTCCTCCAGTTCTCCAATCTTCTTTCCTTTCAATAGGATTTTCCCCTTAAGTTCCTGAAAATATTTGTACAATAAAAATTATTTCGTAAGCCCAAAGAAACTGATTCTTGGGACATTATCACAACAAATATTTATTTGTTTAAGACAGAAAACCTTTCCATGCCAGAGCTCTTGTAAGCAAACTGCTCTCTAGGTCAAGGTCTTTGAATTCTTAATGTTGCAGAAATCCATTATGGTACATTAGAACATTAAAACATGCCCTTTTCCCTTTTAGTGGAAGCCAGTGATTGTTTGATAACTGATACTGATATGATGCCCTCTGAAAACCTCTGTTGTCAAGTTATGCATAAACTCATGGGTGATCTTACAATGGGCTTTAGTACACTGTATAGATTGTGTTCATAAAATCTGTTTTATGTTAATTTACATAACCTGTATTCATGGCAGAAATACTGTCACATCAACCCCAACATTAATACTTTATGTCGGACCAATACATCACTTCTGGAATTCATGTCACCAATGCCTGGATAAAACTTACATAAGATGTCCACCAATTAGTGAAAAAACACACTAGGTTACTGTGGTAAAAGATACTGAACCCTAGCTCACCTCTGGTGATGGCAGCATACTGGGCACTTTTCCATCTACTGTAGTCTTTAGCAGCATATCACCAAGGATATTCTTTATGAGCTCAGCCATGATTGTCTGTTGTTCAATGCTGCAGTGGTTTTCAATTGACAAAATGAGTGGGTATTCTGATGCCTAAAATGTAATGGTAGATTAATACATTATGAAACAATAAAACTAATTACTCTAGCTTGTATAATTGTTAGAGCATATTCATAATTTGACTGAATCCCCAAATCACCTCAAAGGCGTATTTCGCCACTGTGGAGATGACATCTTTGAACAGAATCTTGGATGTAAAAGTGTGTCCATGGTAAACAATGGGTTCTCCATTAGGGCCATCCCAGCAGTCCACCTCCACACAGCGACAGCCTCGTTTTAGAGCCCTATATAGAGGAAACCAGCTCTTTCAAAACAGGACTGGTGCATTTGACTAGAATTTCATTAAACTTTTATAATACACTAATTTACTATCATAACAGAAACACCTGCCTACCTGCTCATGCATACAGTTATATGGCAATCACGTGGAAACAGCACAATGCATTCAACCATGTAGGTAAAGGTCACATGAAAGACCAAAATGAGAACGGCAGATATCAATAATACTGATATAGTTGGTGTTATTAGATGGACTGGTATGAGTATTTTAGAAACTTCTCTCAGATTTTCACACACAACATTGTCAAAATTTGATATAAAATGGTGAGAGAAAAAAAGATTTACTAAATGGCTGTTCTATGGCCACATTGTTAGAGGGAACGAGGAAAAGAAAGGCTATATGATCACTCTTCAAAACAATGGTGAGCAGAAAAGCATCCCAGAATCCTGAACAAAAACACTGTTCAGTTTTAGAAAATCTGTTCCCACAGGAGCCATGGTAAAGGTTATTGAGATCACATTTTTTTTTGTATCTGGGTGATTCCATGCATTGCGTTGCTGCCCTGTGACTGACTAAGCACTTTTACACTAAGTATTGAAAAAGTCCTTCCCAGAGCTATTTAATCGTAATCAGCATGCAATAGTAAAGGTGTGGATTTTACTTAATGTATGCTTCCACACTGCTCCTCCCTTTCAGTTGGTCATCCAAAAGGTATGTGTTGTGTGAGGACGAGATGAAGTAATGATTAAGAGGCTGGGTCATATCTTGATATAGGTGCTTGTGTTCTGAGTTGAAGATGGAGCATTCAGCAGATGTCAGGTACATCAGAAATCCATCAACTGACAAGACCTGATGGGATTTAGCTTAAAACAAACAAATAAACAAAAATAAAACATTGAATAAACTTTTAACATAAGTTAAACAAAATCCATAAATATCAGCTAAATGCATTATAAATTGTTCTGACTTAATGGATGAGACATTGGCAGTGCTTAGCATTATATGTAACAGACTCCAAAAGTCCGGCTAACCGGTTCTAGATGTTTTTTTTTATAAGCACTATATATTTCTCTAGTAATTTTATGTATTTTCATCCATTTACATTCCTAAAGCAAGTCATGCAAATTTTTAAACTAAGATGCCCTAAGGTGACACTACCAGTATTTGACGGTTCATATTGGTGGATCAACTCAAGCGCATGTTCTTGACTTCTCTCGCCCTCCAGCTGTTCCTCTCTCAGAAACTCCTCCAGGTCACAGTGGGAAAGCACCTGTCCATCACTGGAGTATTCCTGGAATAACTCTATAATTTCCTTCCTCTGTGTAAGCATCTTATAAAAGTGGAAAAATTCTTCAGCATCTAGCATGCCTGTCTGGCTCACATCAGACATCTGTGTCAAGAGGAGTAAAGGAAAGAAAAGGAAAGAGTAATATAGAAAATCATCCCTATATGATATAAAAACCAAATCACAGCTGGCACTATTGTCAGAGCTTCTGTAATAATCATAAAAAATAAATTAACACCTTTTCACCAATCAGAATCAAGAACTCAACAGCACTATGGTATAAATGATGTATTTCACTCTATATGAAAGTCTCAGTAGTTAGTGACCCATTAATATTATACAAGATGAAAATATATTCTTTATTACGCATAATTAAATAAAAATACATTTCAATCATTCCACATCTCCTCACCGTGAAAAGCGCATTTGCATGGAGCTCGTTCATATCTAAGTTCATAAGCTTCAGCAGCCTTTTTACCTCCTTAAAACTTATCCTTCCATCTTTGTTTTTGTCAGCTGTCATAAACAAATCAGAGACCCATCTGAATAGAGAGGTTGTTCAAGGAAAACAATTTCATCTGTCATATTCATATTCTGATCATTCTTGATTTGGCGTGGTGCAAATTCAAAATGACTGAACCTCTGCTGAACATATCAAAATGAGATGGGCATCAGATGTATATAAAAAAGATACTGGTCAAGTCTTTCACACTCATCCATATTTTGCAGGTTCTCTATAAGCATTCGCATGCCCTTAATCCAAGCCTGGGCCTCCTCAGGTGATGAGGCAACAAGGTCCAGGTTCCCGCGACGGCCTCGAAACACCAGGGTGAAGCAGCATTCTGGGGGGAATTCTTCTGGCGTACTGAGGAACACTTCAGACTGATGGCCCTCTCGCACTGCCTCCACATCACCCACAGAGACTGGGGGAATAATGCATTTATATTGACTCATTCGGCTGAGTAAAGCGAACCAAGCAGATCAAAATCTATTTCTCAAGGGTTCAACAGTGTCAGTTTGGAAGAATTCACAAACCACACAACCATCTTCCTCAACCAACTTCCACTGCTTATAGCTTGCATGCATAACTGCAGCAATGAAACATACATTGTTCTAGGTGTCAGGAAGTTCCCAGTAAAATAGTACAGTCTCAAATTACAATCTACAGTTTACAGTACAATGCGTTGTAACCAGAGATTAAATTAAGATTTAAGGGGTGGGGGCAGAGATGTTCCTCTTTAACACCCAACAATATAAGAATAATGCTGTCTGTTTTTAGTGTTACTAAATGCATTTCATGAGTAGTGATAAGGTAAAAAGTAATTTAACATATGCTAACAGACATTTGACTAAAGTCAACTACATTCATATGCATTAGTCAATATTTGTTCCATTCACGAGTTAAAAAATAAGTAAATAACATTAACATAAATTAAATGTTGTTATGTTATTAAATGTTGTTAATTATTTGAACTTAGGGCGCTACTGACACCTACACATCATTAATTACCATTACTACTTGCTATGACATGCCATATTTGTAGTTTTATTTTAATTATATGTAAGTACTCTACATCAGTCTGTATGAATACAGGAGTAACCCTCTCACTTATCGTCTATCCCCCTTAATCCTGTATACAGGATCGCGGGGGCCTGAAGCCTATCCCAGGAAACTTGGGGCACGAAGCAGGGGTACATCGTGGACCGGGTGCCAATCCATCAGCATAGAAACACACGCACACACACACATACACACACTACGGGCAATTTGTGAACGCCAATTAGCCTAATCTGCATGTCTTTGGACTGTGAGAGGAAACCAGAGTACTTGGAAGAAACCCTGAATTCGAAAACGGAGCCTGGAGGTGCAAGGCAACAGTGCTAACCACTAAGCCACCGTGCTGCCCAGGAGTAATCCATTATGTTTTTTCGCATGCATATTCATAATAGCCTTCCTGGCTGGAGTACCTACAAGTTGAATAAGAGTTTATAGCCCAGCTGGATTTGTACATAACAGTCTTGCCATCATCCTGCAATTTGTAGTGGCGGTGTCCTTTCCACATACGAGATTTTGCTTTCCTCAGAACACTTCCGGCCTTCATGATTTCAAGATTGACATTACTTTGAACACCTGAAAGAGTGTGGAATAAAATATGTCCATAATGCATATTTGACAGTTCATGTTCCTTATATTATTGGATTAATAATATCAAAAGGGACATATAATGAAAACTTTGGTGGGACCAACTCACAGTCTCCTTGGGGACATTCCATTTTCCAAATATGAAGTACAGTATCTGTGGACGTTGACATATATTATTAACTTTTATATGTATAATTTAAATTCAGGAGCTCATTGGAAAATTGGTAAAATTTATGTACTATGACTACATGGCTGGCAGGAGGACACAATCATAGCTTTAACATGTGAATTACTCCTGATTATTTATTTATGAATTTATATTAATTTTATCTAACCCTCAGACTGACTACCTAGCACAAAAGCATTCATGGACATGAAGAATTCATTGAGAATGAGAACGTACCATACTCAGTAGAAAGAGTATGTTGTATGTTTACAACCATATGTTGTTTTTTTTCTTGTGATCGTTTTGAATGAAGATGATAAAAAAGAAATACTCAGCTAGAAGACTTGTCTTCTTGTTTCATACACTACAATGCACACTGGAATCATATTGTTTGCACTAATATTCTGTCTTGAACAAAATATTACAAGAATTACATCTGAATTTGTCTAGAATTAAAAATGAAACCAATGTAAGGTCCTGTCTATTTAGTATATCAAGCACAAGAGTGCAGAGTCATAAGCTCAGGCTAAATATATCTCATAAAACCTCCTAAGACCTGGACTCTACTGTTGTGTACATTGCAATTTCTACTAACTGTTTCTCTTTATTCATAGCAGATAACTATACATTTATTCAATGTCTTCAACCAGAAAGAAGTTTGGCAAAATAATTATACCTAAAAGTTCTCATATGAGTGTGGTACATGAATATAAACAATGAAGCTGGGAGAAAATGCCATGTCCTCATATGAGGTTCTCAAGAGGTTTTAAACAGGGAGACAAGTAATCCATTTGCAAAAGCTTTCCAGTGTGACCTAAATATTGTAAACTGACACTGAATGCTAGTATACTGTGTCTACAGTAACCTGTAATCAAAAACTGTTCCCATGTAGACTTTCCCCATACATCTAATGACAGACTGAAATTTATTGCTGATATTTTTATCCTAACAAATAGAAGTCAAAGACAAACAGCTTAAAGGAAAAAAAAAACAGCAAAAGCACTCACCCAATGGAAAAGCACCGTTTTTATCCAGTTAGGTGTTTTCGAGGGTAAAAGTAAGCCAAAAACACAAAGGGAAGCCTGTCTGACTGCACACACACCCATACACTGAGGACTGAGAGTGCTAAGTGTTCCCAGTGACGCTTTCCTCTCTCTGCAGTCTGTCTTCATCCCTTCACCCCTCCTCCTTTCCCTTTAGACTCCATCCTCACCACTCCTACATACTATTTTTCCCCACTCATCACTGAGTCATCAGTTTTTCTGCCTGTAATACAGCATGCATTACTACTCTGTTACTAACCATATCTTTTGAAATTAAAATATGCCATGCTTTGGTCGTTATGATGCAGCAAGTATAATGCTGGTTGTTTACATTTATATAATTGAGAAGATTCACTGACATCTAGTGGGAACAGAGTTATAGTCATGCCATGAAAGCACAGGTGGAGAACAAAAATGTTCCAAATTTCTTGTCCTGTTTTTGACCAATCAACCAAACCTTCCAACCTAAAGTTTAACTATGCAGTGTGCACAAAAATGTAGGCAAAACAAAGGGCTGAGAACAAGCAAGTATCCCATACATATTTCTTATATATTATTAAAACATCCTTCTTACCTAGAATTTCTTTGCTTTATCGAAAATTTGTTTCCTGCCAGGTCATAGAAAAGAACTGAAAGAAGGGAAAAGGGAAGGGAAATAGTAGTCATAATGGCAACTAATTCCTCTATTCCTCAACCTCTAATCTACCACTTTTCTATTGTGCATTATTGAAATATTATAGTGCTCGATTACTATTTTGTCAGTCAATGTAAATTGGGCGTTAGCTATTTACATTTAAAAGGTTACTAATTTATTCATTGTAATATACTAAAATATGTAAAATATCTTTTTTTAGAATAGTAACATGACGAAGGTTTTAAAAAGGTAGCACTTTACTGGGAAGGGACAATGCACAGCTGGTAGGACTGCTACAACTTAACTTCAGGCTTCTGGGTTTGATCCTGTATCTGTTTCCCCCCCCCCCCACTTCCCCAAAACATGCCAGTAGGTGGAATAGCTAAGTAAATGAGTATCTGAATATGTGTGCATAGTCTTGTGGAGTACCCAGAGGAAACCCACCGAGGAAGAGAGGAACTAGCAAACTCCATGCACACAGACCCGAGGCGGGAATCAAACCTGTACCCTGGCGACAGTGCTAACACTAAGCCACCATGCCGCGATATTGAATAGTAAGTGACAGTACAGTGACAGAACCAATCTACATCATACCTCTAAGGTGTAAAAACTCCCTTCTTAAATCAATTAATCAGCTAAGCCACAGGTTTACATCCCAGCTCCTGGAAAACCCATTTCCTGATTTCTTTGCTCTTGCATATACATTTAAATTTAGAAAGAGTAGATCAGTTGGGAAGTGGTGGGAACAGGGGAAAAAAATAAAATAAGCAGGGGGTGTCCAGGGCAGCATGGTGGCTTAGTGGTTAGCACTGTTGTCTTGCACCTCCACGGTCCGGGTTCGATTCCTGCCTCGGGTTTGTGTGCGCAGGGAGTTTGCATGTTCACCCTGTGCTTGGTGGGTTTCCTCTGGGTACTCCGGTTTCCTTTCACAGTCCAAAAACTTGCAAATTGGCCCAAAGTGTGTGATTGAGCATGTGAGTGTGGTTATGTGTGGCCATGTGCCCTGCGATGGATTGGATTGGCACCCCATCCAGCCCACTGCGACCTTGTATACAGGTTAGGGATGGGGTGGGGTCTATGCCCACAGGAAGGAACACATGAGCTCGAAAACGAAAAATAAAAAAAATCAACAAAAAAACAAACAAACAAGTAAAGTAAATGAACTTCTGTTGGGGAAAAAGTGAGATCTCGCGTGACTAGGGGCGCGTTTTCTCGCCGCCTATTTCCGGTGTGAATTTTCACATTCCCGCCATTACTCCAACAACAACATAACGCTGGGCCGTCGCGTGCCGGCGGAATTTAGTTCACGGCACATAACGAGACGTTTTTGGGAGAGTTACTCGGGCTTCCCTCCCCCTTTTTTAAATAAGAATTTCCCGAGTTTCTTTTACACCTGGAAGAAGGTATGTTTTTTTTATGGCAAAGAACCGGCATCGTTTTCCTCACTCGAATTACTAGCAGGCAGATGCAGCACGATTGAATCAGTTAGCTCGAAGCTAATTTCTCTGTCTTCTCTATGTACTTAGCGAGGGCGCTAATGCTAACTGCTAACAGCTACGCGTTCTATCACCTGGGGTTTAAGTTCTGTTTCTGAAACATTATCACTTCTTACTTGGCTTATTTATCAGGGATAAGGCTTGTTAGTTATTTTGGTGGACTTGATACAGATAAGGTTAATTTCTCACTGGTTGCTTGAGTAGCGTTGGCTTTAAAGAAAAACCTTCCACAGTAAAATATTATTCGAAGCCTGTGTCTGTTTATTAGCAGATATATGCTTGAAAGTGTGGAGTTAGTAAGACAGTTAATTGTTTGTCTACAGTGTCTACATTTATTGTATGTTTTTTTTTTTTAGAAAATAAATAAATCATTTTGACATGGAGAAGCTACAGGAAACAGTGTTTGCCTCAGTTTGATAATGGGAAACTCTCTAAAACACAAGTCTCTCTCTCTCTCTGTACATTTTATAGTTTTATTTATACACAAGAGCTTTATTATAACAGCATAATAAGCTTCACTGATTTAATTAAAGCAGCGCAGTGTTCTTGTGAATGGACCCTGAATGTTAGGCACAGTTGAGCAACTTGATGGTAGTTTTTATTTTATTATTTGATATAACAGAAATGCATTAATGTATTGGTTTTCAAATGTATTGAAATTTTAGTTCACACCGAGTTAGTGTGCACTTAATAGGTACAATGGCTTAAAATCTTGTGAAAATGTCACCACTGGACCTCATAATCTTTGTAACTTGACCCTTTTTCTCTCTGTTGTTAAGGGTGTTTTTTTTTTTGGGTTGGTCAAAGGGACACTGGACTCATCTGTTCATCCTTAAAGCCCTGTCTGCTCACCACACTAATGGCTGTTGCATTGCCGAAGCTGAGCAGTGGTGGCGCTGTCCGTATCCGCTTCACCAGCCTGGATGTGGGCACGACCAAATGGAGAGAGGGAGTGTTTGAGGTCCATGAGAGAGACAACAAAAGCAATCTGGTGTTGAAGTTTAACAGTGGTGGAGCGCCAAAATATTTCCAGGTACCAATTTTGGATGGTGACGTTACTTTTGAGTACCGCAAATTTAGGAATTTTCTTCTGGATCAATGAAGTGTCTGTCTATCTATCCATCGGTTTATCCATCTTTAGTAAACTGACCTGTTTGTTGTTGTCTTTACAGTTAAACCACAATGTGAAGAATGTTGTTTTGGGCCCTATCCACAGTCAAAACCGCTTGTCGCTCACGTTGAAGGATTCGAGTGTTGTCATTTTGGAAAAATTGCCCACCACGGTCGCAAAAAAGCTAAAGGAATATCTAGAGGTGATTAAGCAAGGGAAGCAAACAGGTGTGTATAAATAACTGAGGCAAATAGTTTTATTTGCTTTTGAGTTGAGGACACTGTTAGAGAATTTATCAGTATAATTTATTTACTCATTTAGCTTTTAAGACGAATCAGGGAAGTGCCAGTTTTGGATTAGTTCTTGGAAACCGGACCACACAAAACGACCCAGGTTTATCGTCGTCAGAAAAGCAGGTAGCACTTTTTTACTGAATGTTTTTGAGACATTGCATGTATATTATTACCCTGTCATTTACCTTACTTTTTTATATTTTGTGTGTGAAGATGACCCCACGCAGGTCGAGTTTGGACAACAGAGAAGAGAGCACACCACGAAAGCCCCTTGGGAGTCCAAGCAGAGTCACATCAACACCTGTACGCAGTGGATTATCAGAGAACAGGTGTGTAGTTTTTCTTAGTGTGGTTTCTAGTGCAAGAGTGTGCATGTGCTATGTAAAAGATTTTGTACAGAGAAAAGGTTGTCCAAGATAAAAATGACCATGCACAATATTATGTTTATATTGTTTCGGGCAAGTGAATTGTTTGATGCAGTTGACGAATCTGCAGGTGAATAATAAAACCCCCACACGTCCTCCCTGCTCGTTTCTTAAACAGCCCATCATCCCGCTTGATGATTGCATTTGCTATGAGTATTGCATAAACAGACAGTCATTTAGTATAAAATTAATTAGCATCGTCAACCATAGGTGGTGCTAATGTTTTTCTTTTGCTGACGCTATGGGGTTGCTTGAGGTTTTTGTAGAGTTTTTCATTAATGTGCCTGTTGCCACAGTTTAATTTCTGTCGTCGAAACCTGATGTACAAAGTACCTGCTCTGACAGTTGCAATGCTGTTCTGTGTCAAACAGCAGGCATGATATTCAGCTCGTAGAATATAAACACCCCAGTGAATAACATTTCACACAGTTGTACCCCAGCTATGGCTTGCACGCAATAAGTCTGGTTTGTAAAGTAGCTTAAATACAGTGAGAGTACCTGTTGAAGCATAAAAATTAAATGGTCTTAATCAAAGCATTAAAACAGTCTCGGCCAAAATATATTTAATAGCGTCATCAAAAAAAAGACCAATTCAATTGCTATGTATACATGTTCAATTTGTATTGTTGGTGCCTACTATCTAGTATGCAATATCTTAGAAAATAAAAATTAAAAAGGGTGGATTTAAACTGTGGATTTGTCATTGTGCACAATGATCTGGTTGGAAATCGGTCCCACTCTGGCTCTACTAACAATGATATTCTGCATAACACTGTATATCGTACTGTGTATGTGACAAATAAAATTTGAATTTGATATTCTATTCTGAAGCAAGGATCTATTCGTGGCATTGTCATGCAGAATTAGCAAAATCACACTAAATATTCTTTTTTTTTTTTTTTTTTGAATCATAAATTTTAATACCTGTCCAAATCCCTACGTTGTCCAACAGCATGAAGCCAGCCTTTGCCCCCTTTTAAGCCGCTGTTCATACAGGGCAGTGTAACGCACTATCTGCCTTCATTACCATAAAACGCTGTCTGCCTTCATTAGCCTAAATATTTTTCTGCTTTTTTTAAGCGCACACACTTTAAACAGATGAATAAGATTTGATGCCTATAAGAGACAACAAAGTGCTTCAAGCTCATAATTCCCACTGTCCAGAATGTCATTAAGTAATGGCTGTTGGGGGGTGGGGGGGAGCAAGGAAAGGTCTGCAAGACCAAGGAGGGGGAAAAAAATACTAGGGCTGCAACTAACGATTATTTTGATAATCGATTAGTTGGTCGATTTATTTTTATCGATTAGTCGGATAAAAACTAAACGCTTCTTTAATTTGATGCTATGCTTATACCTATATGAAACCATAACATTTGTTTTGTTTTTAACAATAATTGCAGATGGCAAGTTGACAGTATTTATTTATTTTTATATATATATATATATATATATATATACATACATACATACATACATACAGTGGCTTGCAAAAGTATTCGGCCCCCTTGAACTTTTCCACATTTTGTCACATTACAGCCACAAACATGAAT
>JAOVVA010000051.1:20742779-20757458 GCA_028565275.1 Leiocassis micropogon
AGTGTTCGTGCATGACTGTGGTACTGCCATGCCATGAAAGCTCGGTCTTGCATAGCGTGCAGGTTACCGTCTACTTAAAGGCGTTTAATGTAAATTGCTCCCATACCTTGGAGGACTTGGAGCACGCTTTTTCCTGCAGATGCTTTTGTAACCTCCATTGCGCGAGCAGCTGTGTATCTGTGTGTATCTTTGTGTATTTGTGCATCTTGTGGTCGTGCTCCTGTGCAGTAACGTGAGCAGCCCAACTAATCGATAACGGCATTCGTTGACAACGAATTTCATTATCGATTAGTTGTTGCAGTTGTTAAAACTGCCAGTATATTTGGGTGAGAAGTTTGGTAAAATCCCTGTATAACATAAAGGACCTTCAGGAAGGCTTAGCTGACAAGAGTGGTGGTACATTATTGTGCCATGCAGAGTTGCTTCCACAAAAATTATGTGTCCAAGACTCCGCAAAATTGACCTCATTATAAAAGCTATCATCTAGATGAGTCAAACAGCATTTTGGAAGGCATTTGACCAGTCACCACTATGTTTTGAGAAGAATATGGATATTTGCTGCAATAAACCCCCCCATTCCAGCTGTTAAGTTAAAATTCTGTAAATAAATATGGTGCAGTCAGTAAAGAAACTGAAGCTGAAAAAGGAATGGCTTCTGTAAAAGAACTTTCACTGAAGGGTATCTTAAAGTCCACCATGAACTACTTTAAGAAAGACGCTAAAGTGTTTTTAATGACCCTCATATTCCCCTTTCTTGAACATTACTGAAAATGTGTAGAGCTGTGCATTTAAAAAGTGCAGAAAAGTGGGTGACGCATCATTTAGCAAGCTGTTATGTCTGTCAAAGGTGGTGTTGGTACGTAAAAGGCTTACGCTTTTGAAGGTTTTACATAAGCCAGAGTTTTTATATGGTTATAGGTTAGTACATAACCGTACATTAATATTTGCATAAAGGGTGTATTAAAAGTGGTATAGCTTTCTTCATGTCGAAGAGTAACCAAAAGGTGTAATTTAGCCAGGGTGTACAAATTTTTGCATGTAACTGCTGCAGTTTGTGGATGAATAGAATGAATTATTTTCTGTCCAAAATTATTATTCTATATTTTGTCAGTGAAATAACTTAATATTTAGAAAAGTATTTAGAAAACTTTCTCTTTGGCTTTTGAGGAAATGTTTGCCTTGTCGTCGTCAAACATGTTACAAAGTGGTTTCTTTAAGTGATGGAAGAGGACGAAGTAGTATCTTTATGCACTCTACTGGTTTCACTGAATAAAAAAAACTTTCTGCAGATTTCTTTTAAATTTAACAAATGTATAGAAATTTTTATTTATATACCGTTTATTGATTTATTTTCTGGAAACATGTTGTGACAATTATCTTAAACATACAATAAACATGACCAGGTTATCCTTCATGTCTTTAGCATGGAGCCTTCCTGTACACGGAAGTAATTAGAGTTTTGGTTTTTCCCCTCCTCATTGCCTGTTCGATTTTGATACTAGCAGTGTTTGCTGTGTAAAATGGTATTTAAGTTTAAAGAAATCTTTATTTGTACACATTTCTAGTCTTTGAAAAAATTAATATAATTTATTTCCCTTTCAGGAGTGAGAAAAGGAAACGGTTGATGAACTCCGATACTGATTTAGTAGAGGACTACCCCAAAGAGAATGACTCCTCTAGGTATTATTTGTAAATAAGAAAACAATCACTGTTGCTCAAATTTGAGTATGTTTAGATTTTTAGTTAATGTAATTTGAAGTGCTTGATGTACATCTCATGCGGCAGGTTTTGTTGACCTATCTACAAGTACATACTGGAATTACATTAATCATGGCACACAGGTCTAAATAGTTTTCTCTTTTCAGCAACAATAAGGCCATTTCAGATGCTTCCAGGAAGTTTTTGCTCAGTTGCAAAGACAAACTGAAGCAGGCTGAGGAGAATAGGACTTCAGGTTTGTGCTTGTTCATATTTTGGTCATTGTAAGTCTCTGTCTGTCTGTTTTGGTAACCTTTGTTTCTTCTTTGTGATGTTTGTTCCTAAAACAGCTCCTCTTGGCTCAGCACCACTTCAACCATCATCCTTTTATGGCAGCAGAATAGGAACTAAAGATTACACACAAACACATTCCCTACTAGACAGGTAAATAGTATTAAACTTTTAAAGAAATTATTTAGTGTCATATATATTATCAGCTAATGTTTACAGTGCAGGGTGTTGGATAGTATATTCTGGCAACATTTAAGCGTAAACTGTCCTTTCTAAAGGCCTGCCAGCACGAACCAGTCACCTGCGGCTAAAAGAAGTCTGGTGCTGCCCAATCACTCCACTCCCTTTAAGAAGGTCCGCTCGTCTCTTGATTATGGTGGATGGAACAAGCTGAGACCCTCTGCTCTTAGTCAACCTCAGCCACCTTTGCAAGGGTAAGTCTCCCTTAGCTTCCTTATTCCGGCAATATCTTGAGCTTTAGTTTCTTACTTATTTGCAATTCTTTCAACTTTAGGTTCTCCAACCTGGGAAACACTTGCTACATGAACGCTATACTGCAGTCACTATTCAGCCTGCCGTCTTTTTCAAACGATCTTCTAAAACAGGGGATTCAGTGGAAGCGGGTCCCTATGAATGCTCTTTTGAGGTATGGTTATATTGTACATTTTTTGTGGATATTTTATGGCTGCCATAGACATCCTGTATTATAACCATTTGTGTCCTTTCTTTATTAGGCGCTTTGCTCACCTCCTTTTAAAAAAAGACATTTCATCTCCAGAGGTAAAGAAAGACTTGCTGAGAAGGGTGAAGAATGCCATTTCCTCAACTGCTGAACGCTTTTCTGGGTACATGCAAAATGTAAGATTTTTTTTGTTTGCTAGTTTTCACATTGCTCCCTTTCACACTGCAAAAAAATGGTCTGAAATGGCTTGAGAAACTTGACGGAGTTTAGGATTTTTACCCGGCCTCTAGATTTTCCCGATCCCAATCCAGTCGAGCATCTGTTGGATGTGTCAGACAAAACCGTCTATGGAGGCCCAGCCTTGATAAGATATATAATTATATCTTATTGATGTACATGGGCTCTGACTGAACATTCTAAAACCATTTCTTTGAATTAGACTAACGGATGTCTGTAGGTTTTATGCTGAAACAGCTTTGTAGTTTTAGCTGTCAATGACTCCCTGTATCTAGACTAGAGCCCCAGTCCCAGCGGGAAAAAAAAACAGCCCACATCATAATGCCGACACCACCATGCTTCGCTATTGGTATGTGTTATTTGGGTGAGGGCAGCTGTTTTTTGTTTTGTTTGTTTGTTTTTTTATTAAAAATAAATAAATAAATTTATATATATATATATATATATATATATATATATATATATATATATACTCATAAATGCATACAAAAAGTCAACAGGCCGTAAAATTTGAAGTGCATATTCACAGGTGATGTTTAAATGTTTTACAAAAGACAAATAAAGGTGTTTGTTTCATTCATTCTAAAGATTGATCTTACAATTAATTTAGGAAAAGCAGGTGAGAGTTTGACTTGCATGAGTGAGTTAATCCTTTGCTTCCAGGATGCCCATGAGTTTCTGAGCCAGTGTTTGGATCAGTTAAAAGAAGATGTGGAGAAGATTAATAAGAGCTGGAGGAGTGATTCATCAGCCTGGGATGAGCCCCAGAGCACACGACTTGCTGAGGAAATGGATACGTCACGCATATACACATGTCCTGTTACTGTGAACATGGAGTTTGAAGTGCAACACATAATCACTTGCAAAAGGTGGGAAGTTTTTTGTGTTTAAGGGCTCATTTAATTTTCTATTTCTTGTGTAGCATCTAAACAAAATTAGAAGAAAATGAGGCAAGCCATTATGAAGTACAAAGAAAAAAGAAAATACAAATATAAAATTGGTAATGGTTGGTTCAATAAAGCTTTTTGCCGTTTGTGCATCTTTTCTGCTACTTGCCGATTGTTGACTTTTTTTTTCTGTGCAGTTCTTACACTTTGTGTATATAGCATTTTAAAAGAGAATAAATCAACTGCCAAATGATAAAAATAATCTGTGCTGTCTGTTAAATTAATTGTGTACTTTTAAGTGTGACACTTTAGTTGTTAATGCGTTCAATTCCAAAGCAAAACTGAGAACTGGAATAATTTTGTGTTCCATCGACATGTAATCTAGCTGTGGGGAGGTGATTACAAAACGTGAGCAGTTCAATGACTTGTCGATTGACCTGCCTCGTAAAAAGAAAACACTTCCTCTAAGATCCATCCAGGATTCACTGGATCTTTTCTTCAGGGTAGGTTAATGCGCAGTCACTTGCGTTTATAAGATTTACAAGACTTCTTTTTAAATGCTATTTCTCATATCAAATGTTTAGATAACGTTAGTGTTTTGGTATTTATCTTAGACTTTTTGTGTGTTCTGGCTATTTGTTTTAGATGGAGGAAATTGAATATTCATGTGAGAAATGTAACGGCAAATCTGCGAGTGTCACGCATAAATTTAGCAGACTTCCCAGGTAAATTATAGAACCATATTTTTAGTCCATATAGCGGTTTTAAGGTGATATTTTAAGTACTGCTTGAATACAAAGCTTTAAGATGTTTTCATATGCTCTTTCTCAGGGTGCTGATTCTTCATCTGAAACGGTACAGTTACAACACGCAGCTGTCTCTGAACAGCAAGCTGGGGCAGCAGGTCCTAATTCCAAAGTACCTCACACTTCTCTCCCACTGCACTGAGAACACGCGACCCCCTCTCAATCTCGGCTGGAGAGTCCAAACTGCCCTGTGAGTTCAATCATCACTTAGTTTACTAATTACCCATATACTGTCTAGTAGGCAGGTGCCACATTTTGCAAATTTACTGAAGGAAAAAACACCATATTGAATTATATGGGTGTTAGAATTACTATTTTGGGTTCTTGTACTCGTTTCTTGAGATTCATTTCATAATAATTTGTATACAGGTCTAGAACGCTGAAAACGTCACAATCTGTGAACAACCCAATGCTGAGGTGAGGCAACAAACCTGGAATTTTTCCTTTGCATAATGCTTGAAAGTTAAAGCTCAAAGTTAAAACAATTATCTTGTTTTCACAGGAAAGGTTCAGTGAAGTATGATAACACTGGCAGCATCATGTGTGACTCTGACAGTGAAGAGGAATTGGCGAGGAAAATCAGCCGCAAACACCATCTGAGTGAATGTTTCACAGATGATGACCGGACGGAAGAGGTAGCTAAATGTGTAAACCTTTACTTTCAATTAAATATGTGGATAGTTGGTGGTAGATCAGTGGGATTTGATGTATAGGGTATAATTATTTCTTTTTGGCTATGTAGAAGCTAACTTGTTTCAAAGTGTTTTGGATTTTTTTCATGATTATAAAGGCTGTGTTGATGTCTAGGTTCAGCAGAGTAGTCACATGGATCAATCAGAATTCACAGGCATGAACGATGATGAAATGCTGGCTGCGGTTCTTGAGATGAGTCGTCATGATGCTGGCCCCAATATTGATGAACCAACTAGCAGCCCTGACACAGGGTTTGGTGACACAGATGCTCAGGAGCTCACACAGCCTTTAGATCTTTTGGAAGGAGACAAAGCATCTGGAGGTACAGATGTGTAATGTGCAAGTTCATTGGCAAAAGTAATGTGCTGGTTTAAAATGTATTGTGTAAGAATGCATACACTTTAGAAGAGTCAAACTATTGGGCTGCATTAAGGAAAGAAAACAACTTGATTTTTGAACAACTTGAGATTTAAAGTTATTGGAACTAGGTTAAGCAATGTTAATAATAATAGTTGCTATAGAACTAGCTAAAAATAAGAAGAAAAAAAATGTGACTCTCAACCTTTCAAAGGATTTAATGCTGCGCTTGATCCAAAATTCAAAACCGGATCCGAGTGCATCAATTTTTTGAATGAGAAGAAAATGCAATGTGCAACTTGGAGTGTCCAAAAAAATGGCCATAGTGGACCGTAAAGTTTCAGTTGGCATAGATGGTTGGACTAAAAACATTTAAAATCTGCCTTTTTTTCCCCCTTTTTTTTTCAAAACCATGCTCCCACAAACCATGCTCATCGTGTTCTGCTTAGTTTGCCTCACATTGGTTTGTTACATAAGGTATGGTGAACCAGATGTAGGTTAATCTTGTATATATTTATATGTTTATACCTTCATTTTTCACACAGCACTAGTCCCTGACAACTTTTATCCTTAGCTAAAATGACTGAAAACAAACCAAAATAAACAAAATGGAAATTAGTCACTTAAACTAAACTATACCACTAAAGAAACTATTTAAAACTAAACTGAAATTTAGACTTGATACAAAAATATGAAGGAAAAAAAAAAAAAATAATTTAAAAGTGCAAACTATTATAACCTCGGTTCAGATTGATTCTATCCCAGAGTAAATATGACATCTGGTTAAGAAGGAAGGTGCATGAAGCAATTTACAGATCATGTGTAGTGTAACTGTACAAGTCCTATTAGGCAGTGTTATGTGGGGCTGCTACAGTTGGTCTGGTCTAGGCTCAGCAATTTTATGTGGCAATAAAATGAAGTCAGCTGATGACCTGAATTTACTGCATGACCAGTGTGTCAAATCGATGGAGTTTGTCTTCCTTTGATGACACGGGCATATTCCAGGACTCATATTGGGAAAAGGGGGTCTGGGAGCATGAGGAATCGTTTTCCCACATGAACTGGCCACCTAATGTGTATGTGCAACATTTTTTTCGGCCAGGCAGTCTATGTCTTACAGATTCTACCTTACAGCTCAATGTTCTACATAAAAACAATTGTATGCGTTTTTGTGATCGTTTACCTTAGACATGCTGGGCTCTTTGGACCTGACCATGGATGATAACAAAGAGAACCAGACTCCAGATGGTGGACAGGTTGAGCTAGATTGGGCGCAGCAGTACAGTTTGGATCAAGAGCGTGAGGAGCAGGAGTTACAGCAGGCACTTGCTCAGAGTCTGCAGGAACATGTATGTCTTTTACCCTTTTTACACATTTGACTTGTCACTTATGTGGGTCTTTTCTGTTTGTTGTTTGGGACAAGTAGCAAGCTACTTATCTGTTGCATGCACAGGAGGCAAGGGAGATGAGAGAGGATGACGAGCTGAAGAGAGCAACAGAGCTCAGCTTGCAAGGTAGAGAAGTACTAAATAAATATCCTGTTTGCCAAGATGGTTTGCATGCATTCACTGTTTAGCATTATTTATCGGGTATTTTGATTTTCCCAGAGTTCAACAGCTCTCTTCCTGATCTTTTGTGCTCTGATGATGACTCGGGAAATGAGGATGCTCTAGAAATGGAGTACAGTGAAGCAGAGGCTGAGGAGTTGAAGAGAAATGCTGAAGTATGTGCTCATTAGTGACTGATCACATTCCTCTCCTGCTTCAACAAAAAAATTTTTTTTCAATTCTCTCAAGTGTGTTTAATGACACACAATGTGTTTCCTGCAGAATGGAGAGCTTGCCAACTCCTTCAGGCTCATCAGCGTGGTCAGTCACATCGGCACCAGCTCATCATCAGGTATGAGCAACCTGTGTGCAATTTGGTTACTATTCTAGTGTGCAACTATAATATTATATATATATATGCTATATGTTTAGATCTCATAATCTTATGTTAGCAATCCTGATAGGATTTTACAAGTAACCCTTCAAAGCCTGTGCAACCAAGATTTTTCTGAGCATCGCTAAAATGCTTTTACATCTGTTGTTCAGGCCACTACATAAGTGATGTGTATGACATGAAGAAGCAGTCCTGGCTAACCTACAATGATTTAGATGTGTCCCGTACACAGGAGTCCACTGTTCAGCGAGACAGAGACAGGAGTGGATACATATTCTTCTACATGCACAAGTAAGGCTTTGCTCAAACACCCATTATTTTACTAAATATTTTACTTACAGTGCCAGAGTAAGTTTGAACGGAGGATTCGCTTTAAAACTCCACTAGGGATGTAACTTCTGCTTAAACAACATCCGTGTCGGAGAGCCCCTTTATTCTATTTATGTTGACATATCGGGCTGCAACTAATTATTCAGGTAACTGATTTATCGTTTAAATACTTAAAACATGAATCAATTAATCGGATTCCAACTCTCACAATCACTCAATAGCTTTTACTTGGCTATCAGCTTTTAAATTTAGCTTGAGGTTGTTTTTGTGCATGTGATAAGATAATGGTGAAAGCTTCATTAAAAATTTATTTTAAATGAACTTTACTGATTTAAACAAAACTTAAAACCAAGGAAAAAAGCAAAGTAGCAGCAATAGTTAAATCTTAAAGATGACGGATGTTAATTATGCAAGTTGCAATGTTAAGAAAACTGAGATTAAGTCTGTGGTAAACAGTGGGATCAAGTGAAAGGCCGGAGAGTGGGGTAAGTGAGAAAAGAACACACACCTAAGGAGAATATTGCTAATCAATGTGTGGGAGAGATTTTAACTTTAAAGATTAATTGAAGAGAACCCTGACTCAACAACACAGTCAGTAACTATTCACATTCTTCTCAGGTGTGAATCCTTTCCCACTAACCTCACTCTCTTATTCTTCACAAAACAGCCATGCCCCTGTCAGCACACAGTCTAACACCTGCATGTCAGATTGCTCATAGTTCATGTGAGAATTAATCATGATTGTCATTAACAAATCTGCAGTTAAATTTGTTGCCAACTAATCTGATTATCAATTTTAATCAATAACGTCAATTAATTGTTGCACCACTCTTGGCATATAAACTAGTATCTTGGTTGATTCCACAGCTTAAATACTTAAATAATAGCTTTTTTCTTTTTCCTTTTTTTTCTCTCTCCTCTGACCAGTTGAACGTGTACACTGATTTTGTTGACCTACAGTATGACCATACAGCACATTGTCTAATTTGTAAGGAGCACCTGCATGTTTATGCAGTTATTTAACCATGTGGAAACTGCACTGTGCAGATACAGATCAAAAGCTTCAATAAATTTTCCCATCAAATGATTAAATATGATCTAATCTGACTTTTAGATCAGATTAGATCATAAGGGAAGGGAAAATATATTTGAAATATTAGCTTTTTGGCAATATCATTTTCAGTATTTAGAAAAGAAATATATATGTATAAATACAATTGAACCTTGGATTGCGGGTAACTTGGTATGTAAGTGTTTTGCAAAATTTTTCTGCCGAATGTCACATGATCACAACTGAGTCAATGGTTCTTCTTTCTCTTGCGCTGTGGGATTGTGGGTAATCGTCTCCCATGCTCAGTCTCAGTTTGTGTGCGTCACTCATTGCATACAGTTTTACGCGCGTGTAATGTTTACTATAGGTTAAAGACCTACTAAAGGTTATAAAGACTGTAGCAGTGCAGGACACAAATCTGTACAACAATGCAACGCAAAATCCTCAAAAGGAGGTAAAAGCGAGTGTCATTAGAGAAGTTCCTTGTTAAAGAAGTTTTCTGACAGAGCAGTGATTCTGTTAGTGTGCGCGCGCGTATGAAAGCCGTTCTACACAGTAGCCCCCCACCCCCTCCTTCCCCTCTCGTCTTTCTTCAGTCACGATTCTTTTCAAAGATAAAGTGCAGGTTAATTTGCTTTATTTTTTAGTTTATATTTTGTATTAATTATTTTTATATGGATATTTTTGGGTTGTGGAATGAATCATCTTAATTTCCATTATTTCTTATGGGGGAAATTCGCTTTTATACGAGTGTTTTTGTATAAGCATGCTTCCAGAACGAATTATGCCCGCAATCCCAGGTTTAACTTTAAAACAAATCAAAGAAAGGGGAGTTTGGTAGCAATGATCCTTTGTACACAAATTAGTATTAAGATGTGTCAGTTACACTATTCTTTATTGTCCTACACTATTCTGGTGGAATATGAACTAAACATAACCAGTGCTTTCTATATGTTTGGCAGTAAATCTCCCCTCATTCACTATTTACAAGAACTGGTTTTTAGTGTTGTATTGGGGTGTTTGTGGACAAAGAGATAAATGTGTTTTTATTTTTGTTTGAATTGAATAAGTAGATAAATGTTTATGTTCCTCTGGGGTTGTTAGTTCATGAATATTTGTCAGATGCTAAATTAATTTTTTCTTAAGCTGCTTGTGGTCTTGCAAAAAAAAAATTGTGTGCCATGACTATCATTGTATTGTGTTCAGGAACGTGTTTGAGGAGTTGTCAGAGATGGAGAAGGCAGGAGGAAGCACTGACGCTAGCCGCACAGTCCTGCAACCTTTATAAATAGCTTTGTACATCAGACTTCAACTGGAGTCCTGCGCTTTGGCGATGAACGGATAAGCTTAGCCTAGGGTGGAAATGACACCTCCGTCCAATACTACTGATCACCACACACACACACACACACACACTCATCCCTCTTTTAGGCACTTTCTCCTATTTTTCTGTTTTCCTTTCTGTGAGACTCTGTCGCTGTTTCTGGAAGTGTCTGATATTAATGTTTAAGTCCATGTACATATAAAGCTTTATGGCAAAAGGTAAAGTAAATAAAATGAAGAAACTGAAAGCATTTTGAGTTGCTGAAAGGTATGATTTTCAGCCTCAAATCATATAATGTTTTTCTTATTTACTGAATATTGCCTTTAATAAAGTCCCTGAGTCGAGGAGGAGACTTCATGCATTAAATGACTTCATGCAGATCAAATGTCTGAGGGTCAGGAAGCGTTTGCCCCTTTTGAGTGGCTTCTTTCACATTTTCCAAAATTCTTTATTGAATCTATTGAATATAAAGATTTATTCTTGTATGTTTGAGTGACGTTGGGTGTCTGTTTCATGTTTTATATGCAGCTGGAAATGTGGTGCAATATTTACGTTGCCTGTTGGCTTTTATATGTCTGTCCTACAGCGATGAGTGGAAAGGGGAGTTCCAGTTTCTATTCACAGCTATACTGATGACTGTTTATTGCTATTTTAATCCTATTTTATAAATGCAATTTAACAAGTTAAATGACTGTAGATTCTTTTTTTTTCCTTTTAAAAAGACTTATAGAGGCATCTTTAAGACCCTCTAATTATAATTTTTTTTCTTCCTATTTTACATAGAGCTTTATGTTGTGGATGTTGCACAGCCATTTTGTGCAGGATCATTTTCCTCAGAAAAAAGACGATGCCTAAGCCCTTAAGCTATTCATGTGAAGTCAGAACATATGAATATTTATTTCATAAGTTTATAATTTATACAAGTCCTTGTCTCTGCTTATATTGTCTTCTGTTTTACCATGTTCAGTAACTTTATCTCCAGAACATGTACTTAAGCTTTCTGTTACCTTACGTGTCAAAATGTTATGCATATTAACAATAGCGACCTGTATCATTTTAAGGTACAGTTCTCATAGAAACAGTGATAAACTTTAGTTGCAAAATGTTCAGTCATTGGCTTCATAAAGACCTTTTTAAAAATAAAATTTATTTATCAAAGAGACATGATTGTTTCAATGTTAACTAATAGAGACGAACATAGCAAGTTGGATGGAGGTGATTTTTTTTTTTTTTTGCATTCAAAGTCCAGTGTTCCTCAAAGCAAACTTTCCAGTGTCACCGGTCTTCTGCAGATCTCTTTGTTAGAGGCTCAAGATGACTGCCGGTTAGTCTGTTAAATTCGCACAGGACATAATTTTCTTTTTGAAACATCTGTCAATAGAAAAAAAAAATTAACACATTAATAATCAAACTTGTCACTCATTTCTTGAGTTACAGAATATGTAGCCCTGGTTGTCGTATTTCTCCATGTGATGAATTACTTCTAACTTGCCTTTTAGTATCCATGTATACTACAGTGCTGTTAAATTCTCAATTCTAACAGTAGCTCTGTATATGTTTGCAAGGCAAATAGCAGGTGTGTATTAATAAGCTCATACAAAAAACTTAGATTCTGTACTAGCATCTCATTTAGAGGGATGTGCATGGTAGATTCTCCACATAATTGAAGACTAGGAACATTGAATATGCATTGCTATTTAATAATGAAATGCATGTAACTGGTATGATGGTTCTGTAGGTAGATAAATATTTGAGCCTCCAATATCACCCTCTTGGTGACTTTATATTATTTTTTTTAACCATGACGGTTTTCAAGGAAACTCGTGTTCATTTTGTCAGTAATAGCAGACTGCTTTGTTCTTGTTAACTTGGAGAGACAATGGTTGATGAGGGAATGACGCATTCAGTCACTAGCCACAGGGTATAGGATACTGAGGAGGATTGACTGGTAAGCAGGGACAAGCTCTCTTCTCACTGTAAGGGAGAAGGCTACAGTTTTTAGATGAGACTTTTAGGTATTAATTTACCCCCCCTCCAGTGTGTGAGCAGTACTACATTGAAATTGTTTGGATTGTGCATGGTAATGCATTGCATTCTTCTATCATTATTATCCTGTAACAGCAATTCTTTATGTAGCCATTATAGATTGTTTATGCTGAGGCAAGACTTTGTGCTGAAATTTTCTCAGAAAGGACCTAGCAAATTATAAATTATTCTTGTGCAATCTGTAAACATCTTAAGCTTTATCTGGACGATTTATCGTTGTGTGTCTCTTTGACAGCAGCACAGTGCCTTAATGATTAGCACTGTCGCCTTGCACCTACAGGGTTCGGGGTTGATTCCCGCCTCGGGGAATCATGGAGCTTGCATGTTTTTGTTCTCTGTGTGCTTGGTGGGTTTCCCTCCTCGTACTCTGGTTTCCTCCCACATTTCAAAGACATGCAGATTAGGGTAACTGACATTCCCAAATTGCCTGCAGTTTATAAAGGAGTGTGTGTGTCCCCCGCCTGGTGCCCCAAGTCCTCTCCGTGACCCTTTATACAGGATAAACTAATATACATGATGAGTAAGTGTCACTCAAATGTTATTACCTCATCCCACTCCTCCTCGGTCTCATGTCTGTACCCGAGCAAGTGACAGATTCCATGTGCAGCTACCACCTGTTGGAAAACAGTAGACAAGGTGTCTTATAAACCGTTTTAAGATCTTTTACTCTTAGATAATGTTGAATAGACTTACTGTGAGAGTTCCGTGAAAATCCCAGGATCTTTCTCGACATTGGTGCATTATATATTCTGCTCCCAGGAAAATATCTCCCAGGTTATATTCATCTCTGTGAAGGGCGCATGGGAGCCTCCCTGGCCTTAGGTCCTTGGGAATAAAACCATTATTTATTTATTTATTTATTTATTATAATTTTTTTTTATTAAAAGCTTCTTTTTTTTCATTTTGGGAGGCTTTACCTCACCTCATAAAAGGGGAATGAGAGCACATCTGTAGGCGTGTTCTTTTTCCTGTAGATGTTGTTAATGTGCTGGATCTTGCGGTTGTCCACACACACGATGCCCAGGTCGAATCTCTGGACACCCAAAACGCGTTGTAGCGTCTCCACGTCTCTGCGCAGCCTGGCGCGTCGGAGCGAAACAACGCTTTGAAGATTTCGCAGGACTACAACCATTGTAACAATGTAACCAAAGCGTGACTTTATAAACAGCTACAAGTTATCAGAAGTCGGTGTGTCCTCAGTGAGGTGGTCATTGCCCGTCCGCGTGGTGGCTTACAAGGTGACTAACAGGACAACGTTCAGCTTTGTGTGTCCGTATTATCGAAATTATATTGTATCTACGCAGTATATATTAAAACTAATCTATATCATATTCGCATTTAATTGCAAATCAAAATACTAACATTTTAACCTCCGGCATTTTCATTCCGTATAACCGGAACGTTAATCGAAGAAATATTTCACGCTGTTTCTGTCAGAGACTGAAATCTACGGACCGGAAATGCGACTTCACAGAATCCTGTGGTATTTTACAGATGAATTCTTATTTCCGGTGTTTTATGTACGCGAATAAACATTTGGAATTTTACAACTGCTTTTAAAACATTCGCAAGCAAGTCTATTGGACATATTTAACATTACTAGTCAGTTTGTTGCTATCGCGAACCCAACTCACCGGGAAAAAAACAAACGTATAACGAAAACATTAACTCTGATGTGTAGTTGCCAAGACAGTGGATGAATGTTACGTTTGTGTTGTTTCTGTACACTTACTGTGACCAGACAAAAGAGGGATTACATGGCACACTTATTTGGCAACCCTGATTAGATCCACACTGAACTTGTGCCACTGAAACAAATTTGACATGCCTGACCTGGCCTCACAAAATCCTCAGGATCTCCGTGATTCAACCTGAGATTTCATCTGCTTACCCCGTATTTGCAGGTGTTTCTCACCTTGGGATGCTCAAAACTTTCACAAATTACTATTTAAAAAAATGTGTCATTCTACAGAAAAGGTAGATATAAAAATATCCTGAAATGTTTTCTTTTCACACCTAGACCTTTTTTAAAAATACATCAATAACCTATTTTTAAACTTTATGAATCCACAAAAAGTGTTTTTATATACATACACACACACACCCACACACAGTCTTCCTTGATAACAGATTAGGTTTTTTAATTGAAAAGAAGTTAACACAGTCTCTCTTGGAAATGGAAAATAAAATGCACAATATTATCAGCAAACATTGATTCATTGTTATTTTTATGTCATAAATTGAACAAAGATAAGAAATATTATTGTGGCACTGTGCAAAAGTTTGGGCACCCTACATAATCAGTGCTTAGTAACACCTCCTCTGGCAGATATCAC
>JAOVVA010000051.1:20757558-20770788 GCA_028565275.1 Leiocassis micropogon
GTGCAGGTGAAAGTTCAATATAACAGAAATTGTGTAGATTAACATGATGTCCAGTTCAGCACAGGGAGTCAGTAGGTATAGAGGGCAGATGGGGTCTGGGTCACTGGAAGCACAGGAGCAGGATGGTAGCTCCAGCCATCATAAAGCAAACTCCTTTAAGTCTCAAAACTCAAATTGACATGGAGTGTATAGGTTGAGTGGCTGCAAGCACACGTTAGAAGTGTGCGGCTTCTAACACTGGCAAGCTTCTAACACACGTGATTTCTGACCAATTTGTGCTTAGTGTTTTGAGACTGGTGTAAGCGTGTGTGAGACAAATTCGCTCTCAGAGTTTGGTGAGAATGGCAGATTAAAGGCTTTTAATGTGCACGATTTTTTTATAATGTAACGCCATAAAAATGCATTTCTGTTGCCCCACTTGGAAGCTTCTGCGCTCTGTACAGAATCGTTTATATCAACCGATCACAGCCAATCAAACTGAAAATCAGCTAATTCTGTTCACCGTCTGATCAACCGGTTCATCTCTATTATAAATGTAATAGGATTTTTAAAAAAAAAAAATCAATTTTGGCGACATGTGAATCACCACACAAAAGAATGGCGATTCATAACTGAATAGATTTTTCCCATCTCAATAAATTACCTTTAATACTGAAGTTGAGTGTATAATGAGGCAGTCGTCTTCCAGCCCACATACTTGGGGAATCACCATCACTCAGCATAGTTTGCAAATAAAGTGTGTATTTGCCCAGCTTATTTAAATTTTCTGAATACATAAAAAACACAGAATTATATTAAATTAGATACATTTTTGAGAGTGCGAAAAAGAGACAGAGAGGGCTGGTGTGGGTGCAGGATTTGCTTTTTAACAAAGCAGAAGACTAAACACCCCTGAACATGTACTAAACATTTAATATGTTGCACCATGAATGTGTGAACATTCTGATGGTATGATCTTTACCCATTTTCCTGAACCAGTACTCCCATTTGGAATGTACACCAGTGTGAGAGTTGGTTTGGATTTTCCCAGTAGGAGCTAGAAGCAAAAACAGAATTAAAAAAAATAAACTCAAAATGTGCAAACACAGACAACAATGGAAGTTAAATACTCTCTTAACTGAAACATATTATTATTATTATTATGGAGGGGCTAAAAGCCCTTACCTATTGTTATTGCAAATAATAATAAAGATGTCCAAACTATATTTGGCATTGTTTTTTTTAAAAGCATGAAAATTGGCCTCCCCTGTGTCACTTTTCTAAGCAATCTGACTGATGGTTTTCCCAAAATTCTAGACTAGGCTTCTGGACTAGGCATCCCCATCATCCTGAATTTTGCAGGCCCCCCATAAAATGATTGGGTTTCCCGAGCACAATGGCCTCCAAACCTCGGCGCAAAATGCAAAAAGTGCGAGTTACGAGGACCTGTTTGGTACCCGTTCTGAACAACTTTGATCCCCAGATCATAGCTCATTCATTTTTGATCAACGCAATTTGGTACTACTTTGGTAAAAATCATATAAATGAAAAAGAATTCACCCCTCAAAAAATACAGATTTGTACAGCTGGAAATAGGGTTTGTATAAACAACACTCTCCTCTCTCAAACAACCCAAGAACCAAAGCTCTAGCACATATGCTTCCTCTGATGTATATGGAAAAGAACCCCAGGAATGCCTTTGTTTTTGCTGTGTTTATGCTGGATACATTTCTCTCGACTGATATCACAGGCAGTATACAGTCGTATGCAAAAGTTTGGGCTCCCCTTGATACATAACAGATTTTATTGATTTTTTTAATTGAAAAGATGTTAACACAGTCTCTCTTGGAAATGGAGAAAATGCAGTATATTTTCCACAAACACTGTTGCATAGTTACTTTAATAAATTGAACAAAGATAAAAAAAAAAATTTAAACATGATTGTGGCAGTATGCAAAAGTTTGGGCACCCTACATAATCAGTACTTAGTAACACCTCCTCTGGCAGATATCACAGCTGGCAAACACTTTTTATAGCCAGTTAAAAGTCTTTCAATTCTTGTACTTGGGATTTTCTCCTATTCTTCCTGGCAAAAGGCTTCTAGTTCTGTAATGTTCTTTGGTCTTCTTGCATGCACAGCTCTTTTAAGATCTACCCACAAATTTCCAATGATGTTTAAATCAGGGGACTGTGATGGCCATTCCAAAACCTTCAGCTTACGTCTCTTAAAGTATTCCGTAATGGATTTCGAGGTATGTTTAGGATCATTGTCCTGTTGTAGAAGCCATCCTCTTTTCAGCTTCAGCTTTTTTACAGATGGTGTGATGTTTGCTTCCAGAATTTGCTGGTATTTAGTGGAATCCATTCTTCCCTCCACCTGTGCAATGTTTCCTGTGCCACTGGCTGCAACACAACCCCAAATCATGATAGATCGACCCCTATGCTTAATAGTTGGCAAGGTGTTCTTTTCATGAAATGCTGATCCTTTTTTTCTCCAAACATGCCTTTTTCTGATTGTGGCCAAAGAGTATTTTAACTTCATCAGTCCACAGCACTTGTTTCCAAAACGCTTCAGGCTTCTGACGCTGGATTTTATGATGAGGACGCAGGTAAGGTGCACCACTCCTGAGTCTGCTAAATCTCTCTGCAGGTTTTTTGCAGTCAGATGGGGGATTTTGATTTGTCTTTCTGACCAGCATACGAGCAGTTCTCTCAGAGAGTTTTCTTGGTCTTCTAAATCTCATCTTGACCTTCTGAACTGGCACCTCTTAATAACATTTCTCACTGTGGAAACTGCAAGCTGACAACGCTTTGCTATCTTTTTGTAGCCTTTTCCTGTATTATAGGCATCAGTAACTTTTATTTTCAGAGCGTTACACAGCTGCTTAAAGGAACCCATAGTTGTTGAGCGTCCGCAAGTGTGTGCACAATTTTTGAAGAATCAAAGTATTTGTAAAGCTTTTAAATTAGCATTTACTTATGACAACTGTTGCCATGCATCAGATCTAATGAGCTGATTAATGTCTGAAACCTTGTAAAAAGAATCTGAGACTCTGGAACTCTTAGGGTGCCCAATGTTTTTATTTTTTATTTTTGTTAAATTTATGGCATAAAAAGTAACTATTCATCAATGTATGCTGAAAATATTGGGAATTTTTTCCATTTCCAAGACAGACTGTCAATTAAAAAAAAATCACCAAAATCTGTTATTTATCAAGGGGTGCCTAAACTTGCATAAGACTACATTTAATGGTGTTAAATGCCAATTAATTATTAGATGTAATTAGTCCAGTTAGATGTAATTTATGTCCAATTTTTAACAGTTATAATTACAAAATGAGTTATACCATCAATGGACTTTGCATGGAATTGCTAAATAAATTATGATCATTTTAAACAAAGAGAGACATCTGGCATACCTTTTACATTTGGCTAGTGCTCTTCATCTAGTAACATCTAACTCAGGAACAATTCCAAATGGTCAAACATATTTCAAAATAAAACTCTTTTTGTGACGGGGTGACTGATATTTGTTTCATATTATAATCATAATCAATTATTGTTTCATGATTTTAGTGTTTCACTTATTTTAAAAGATATTAACGTTATTAAATAAATCTGTAAAAAAATGTAAGAAAAAATATCTTTAGATAAAAAGTATATGGTTCCCCTTACTTGTATGATCATAGTGACAAAACATTTCTTTGAGCTTGACCTTTTAAAAAAAAAAATGCTACAATTGAATATTGAACATTAAAGTAAGAAATTTCTTGATTGAACATACAGACTATGTTTTCTGAAAATATACAAGTAATGTGTTTGTTACATTAATTTAAATGATTTTGGCATTAGCAAAACTAAGTGACAGCACTTTCCATCATTTTTGTAGAATGATCCATATATAAACTATGGAAGAATAACTATTATAAAGAGTATTTTTCCTTGCCATCATCACCTTCAGCCTGATCCCTAGGAAGCTAAATCTGTGATTGGATTTCTGCAATGCTGCTTTGTGAGAATAACTATTGATAAAAGAGGTATACAAACAGAACTGAATTGGATAAAATAGTCTTTGCTACTGATTAAAATGTTTTGCGTCATGATAAAACATATACATATGACAAATCTATAACCCAACAAATAAAGAGGAAACACAGGTAGATCATTAGCTATGATTGACATGAATGTAAACTTTATTATATGTAGCTTACAGTGCAGTCTGTGCATTCCAAAGGTCATTTTCGAAGCTGGCAGCTAACTTTGCTAGAGAAGTGCCATCAGTATTATTCACTGAATTCTTATGTAAGTACTGTCTTTTAAGTTAATCAAATAGATAAACTGAAAGATGGAGTAAATTATATGCTAAGATTAAACCTTAATTTTCATTTCTGCTACAGCTTCCTTAAATAGGGAGTATGTATACTATTTCCAAAGACACCAAGATTGTGGTGGTGGGTGCAGGATTTTCAGGTTTGGCTGCAGCAGCTTCTTTGGTCCAGGCTGGATTTCAGAATGTCAAGATACTTGAAGCTAAAGAGCGAGTAGGTGGAAGAATTTTCACTACTAAACCATTTACAGAGAACATTATTGAAGTTGGTGCGAACTGGATCCATGGACAGGATGGGAATCCTCTCTACCAGTTAGCCAAAGAGCAAGGCTTGCTGGCTGAGGCCAGAGCAGCAAGCATGTCGATGTGCTTGCCCCACTCTGTTACACCACGTGATTACTTTTTCATGGAGGGTGGAAAACAGATTTCAACTGACACTGTTGATCAGGTGTGTTCCCTGTTTAGTAAACTCACCTCAAAAGCCTTTGAATCAGAGCTGGAAGATGAACACAGAGCTCTAAGTTTTGGAGACTACCTTGATGTGTCCTTTGCTAAATCACCTTTAGCTACCTCAGAAGGTGGATCAAAAATTTTTGAGTGGTGTAAAAGAAGTGAATGCACAGATGAGGCTGCTTCCTCTCTATATGAAGTGTCTGCATCTCAGATTGGTTACTACATTGCTCTTGAGGGAGGCTTTTTTAATTCCCTGGGCCCTGGGGGTTATCAGGCAATTTTAGATCATCTTCTGAAAGATCTACCCTCAGGAACTATATTGACCAATACAGCAGTGAAAAGCATCCATTGGGACTTGAAAACAAACTCTAATGGCAACGAGGGCAAAGAAGACAACCATCCTGTTAGAGTGATCTGTGAAGATGATCAGATCATTGAAGCTGACCATGTGATTGTAACTGTATCTTTGGGGGTCTTAAAACAACAAGCAAGAACCATGTTTGAACCTGCCTTACCAAAACCAAAGCTGGGTGCTATCGAGAGACTCGGCTTTGGCACAGTGGACAGGATCTTCTTGTGTTTTAGTCAACGATTTTGGCCAGAAGACTGTGCAGGAATCCAGCTTGTGTGGAATGAGGGACCTGAGGATAAGACAGTCTATAGCAATCAAAAAGATGATGAGGTCTGGAAAGAGACATGGTTTAAAAAGATCTGTGGGTTTGACGCTGTGGCCCGTCACCCTACAGTGCTCTGTGGCTGGATCACAGGCAGAGAGGCTATTCATATGGAGACACTGCAGGACAGAGAGATTGGGGATGTCTGCGTAAGGTAAAATATATAAAATTATATTTTATAACATATAATATAATGTTATTGGTTGCTAGTATGTTTACAAATATTGCCTAATAGATAGGTGCTTTCTATTTCCCAAAGATTGCTCAGGTCCTTCACTGGCTGGTCTGTTCCTGATGTGTCCCAAGTTCTGATCTCAAGGTGGGGTCATGACCCACATGTCCTAGGCTCCTATACATTCATTCCTCACTGGGTAAATGGGGTGAAAGAGCATGAGGCACTGGCATCACCTCTTCCTTCTTGTAGTCAAGTCCCAGAGAGCAAGGTAATCTTTAATTTTTTGATTTAGCATAGTGTCTTAGTGTTACAATGCTGACAGCACTTCTGTGTAGCTACCTTTGGCGTGGTGATGTATATGTTTCACATGTATGATCAGTACTAAACTTTTCGTGTCTTTTGAAGCCTTTGCAGGTGCTGTTTGCAGGTGAAGCAACTCATGTGAACTTCTACACCACCACCCATGGAGCCTATCTGTCAGGGATCAGAGAAGCACAGAGACTTATCAACCAGTACACTCATTAAAGACACTGCCCAGAGGACCAACGCTGATACAACGTAAAGGATTTTTTTTTCATAAACTGAGTTGTATTTGAACCTAAATATATGGAGTTTTGGATCTGATTGGTATGTGGCTTTATTAAATAATTAACTGTTAGTTATGCCAGCCATTGATTTATCATTCATTTGATGCTACCTTTAATGTTTTCTCTAGGTGTGTTATGATAAATTATTTAATTCCAGTTCATTTCAGTTGTTTTCAGTTACACTGAACTGCATTGTAATGTGGGATAGACAGAATAAAATTAGAATACAGTGTCAAAGAATTGTACGTGTTGTTAATCAAAATCACAAAATTAAATAAAGTTATTTATTTCCATGTCTTTGCTGGTTTCTTAGTTTTTTGAAGACCTAATGATACTATATTAGAAGAAACAAGCAATTAGATTACAAAAAGAGACCAAAACAATATCTCGAAAAAGTTCAGTTTCATGTTGTTGCAGTTGTTATTTATTCTCTCTTTTTGTTCGAGGTCTTTTGCTGATTTCCACAGTAAGAGACTTGCCATTTCCAATATCATTGTATATGATCAACTGGTTGACACAAGCGGCGACGCGATTGGTCGCAGTCCTGGTACCGTAAATACTGGTTAAGCTGTTTAGAAGCCGTGGTTTAACAACTCCAATTGTGAACTCCACGTGAACGAACTGCGCATGCGCACACCAGAGTACACCATGTCTAATCACAAATCCCTGTTTGCTTAGAGAGCCTCTTCCTTCTTTTTATTCACTGTACTTAATTTGACTGTTATTTTTTTCCCCCACGTGAATCAAACATAAAATTATTTAATTTACAATATAAATGTACAATAATACAAAATATAAGTATTTATGTATTTATATAATTTACATCAAGTATATTTAAAAGCAATAACAATAGTACAATAAATATCTTCTACCTTTCCACATGTGCATTTTATATGACAGGTTTAAGACAACAATGCCGCTGAACTGAAGGCTTATTTCTTTTGCCGTTTGGACTGGAAACAGAAAAACAGCTAACAGCATCTGTTCGTTATCGAGTTTAGTAATATGGTGCCAGGTTCCGACCTAATGTCGGTTGCTGTATGCGTCATCACTCAGCATTTGCTATGCAAATACTGTGTGATGACGCAGTCAATATGCAAACTAGCACATGATGCTATTTGGCAACATATAGCGACTTTTACAGCAAGCTTTATCTACTTTCAGTTGAAAATAGCAGGCGACCTACTAGTCAGAGGTAAGTAAACGCTGGTCAGAGATAGGTAAACATTATTTTAGAAATTTACAAGGTGCGTCAACGCAGTCCACTACAGCCCCGTTTGTAAGGCAGTAAGGTTTGTAAATGTACTAATAAGTATACATAACTTTTCTGTTGTTATTATCTCCATCATTCATAGGAGGATTGCGTTGTCTTGACTAATATGCCTTATGGTATATGACAGTTTTACTTACCAAGTACTTACTCGAAGGGGGAGTCCTGGAATATGGCCCTGCCAACAGGGAAAAAATGCATACGTGTGATAACCTGGTCATTCATTACATGCAGGTCGTCAGCTGACTTCATTTTATTGCCTCATAAGTTTGCTGAGCCTGGACCTAACTAACTGAAGCAACCTCAGATCAATAACACTGCTTTAAGAGGATTGTACAGTGGGCACTATGCATGGTGGGTGCATTACTTCATGGATGTCCCTCTATATCCTGACACATGATTTTTCATTGCTCCAAAGTCCAATTTTTATGCTTCCTAGAAAACTGAAGCCTTTATTTCCCCCTTCTGATTAGTCTAACTAATAAGTGGTTTTCTTATATCTCACACAGCTGTTCTTAGTCCTAATCCTGAGGATTTCTTGTCACGTTGTAGGTGTGGAAAACTATTTTACTTACATAATTTTAGCTATTAAACATATCTGTTATTCCTACTGCTGATATTTATGATGGAACTTCGCCAAGCGTTTGTGATCCCCAATTAATTTCATAAATCAACATTTACATTTCTTACATTATCCAAGTATCCAGGGTCCAGGCAGGGTATTAATAAAATTATTTGTACAACAAGTTGTCATGTTCAGGAAATGCTCTAAAAATGTCACATTTATTTATGCCATACTTCCTGTTTGCATTGCCCCACCAGGGCAATACTGATAACACATTTCAACATTTCTGTCCCAATTTAACATCATGGGTATACTGACATCATTCTGATTAAGTGTGATGACTCTTGTTCATAATGTATGCAAGCAACACATTCTGTAGCAATGACTTATTAAGTCAAACACTTGCTTCCCCCAAACCTTGTAAGACTGTCCTCTACATTTCGAACTGCTGGCCATACTTTGTCAGAGGGCTGCATAACACACTTGGAAGAAAGTGGTATCTGCCTTTTTCTACTTACATGACCCCACGGATAACCACTATGTTCCTTTGACTGACTGGACAGGCTTTAGTGCAGTGGTATTCTGGTCAGAGGGATCAGTCACTAGTAATTAGAGACTTAATAAAGCCGTATTCTGGTATTTTAAATAAATTTAGCAAGAAGTATTACTGTTAGAGAAAGATTTAGTTTATGGAGTTTATCTGATGGACATCTAATCATAATCAGTGCTATGTATATATTGTATTTGTAAACAAGCAAAGCAGGTTTTCTCATATAGAACTTGCTGACTCATGTTGGCCTAAGGTGTGGAACCTTATCACGTGACCTTGCTTCCGTATTATACACAGGAAAGGTGAGCTTCTCCTCTTGTTAAACAGGTATTTTCTCATTCAACTTACTGTACATGCTGCAGAGACCAGAACGTTTCTACTGCTGAATGAAACAACTGATTGTGAGTATTACTTTTAGTTATTAAAATTAGATCTTTTATAGGGTTTATGGAGTAACCCTCCTATATTGCATAACAAAGTGTACATTCAAAGAATAATAACAGACGTTCTCTGTTCATCATTCAGATTATCACTTTCAAAGCAAGTGAGTGCATTCTGTCATGTCCAGCGACGCCAAGATTGTGGTGGTGGGTGCAGGATTTTCAGGTTTGGCTGCAGCAGCCTCTTTGGTGCAGGCTGGATATCAGAATGTCAAGATTCTTGAAGCTAAAGAGCGAATAGGTGGAAGAGTTTGCACTACTAAACCATTTACAGAGAACATCATTGAACATGGTGCAAACTGGATCCATGGGCAGAAAGGAAATTGCCTCTACAAACTAGCAAAAAAACATAATCTACTAGCTGAAAAAGCTTTGAAAGAAAGTTCTGAGAATTCTCGAGACTACTTTTTTATGGAGGATGGAAAACGCTTGCCAGATGAACTTGTTGATCAGGTCACATCTTTATTTGAAAAACACACCGACAAGGCATTTGACACAGTGTTGCCACTCAAGTACAGAGACCTTAGTTTGGGAGATTACCTTGACGTGTCATTTGCTAAATCTGATTTAGCATCCTCAAAAGATGGATCAAGAATTTTTGAATGGTGCAAGAGAAATGAATGCACAGACGAGGCTACATCTTCCCTATATGAAGTTTCTGCAGCTCAGGAGAGTGAATATGCTACACTGGATGGGGAGTTCCATAACACCTTGGGTCCTGGGGGTTATCAGGCAATTTTAGATATTATTCTGAAAGATATACCTTCAGGAACTGTTTTGACCAATACAGCAGTGAAGAGCATCCATTGGGACTTGGAAACAAACTCCCATGGCAAAGAGGGCAAAGAACATAATCATCCTGTTAGAGTGATCTGTGAAGATGATCAGATCATTGAAGCTGACCATGTGATTGTAACTGTATCTTTGGGGGTCTTAAAACAACAAGCAAGAACCATGTTTGAACCTGCCTTACCAAAATCAAAGTTAGATGCTATCGAGAGACTCGGCTTTGGCACAGTGGACAAGATCTTCTTGTGTTTCAGTCAACGATTTTGGCCAGAAGACTGTGAAGGAATCCAGCTTGTGTGGGATGAGGGACCCGAAGATAAGGCAGTCTATAGCAATCAAAAAGAAGAAGAAGAAGAAGAAGAAGATGATGGTGATGATGCTTGGAAAGAGATATGGTTTAAAAAGATTTCTGGCTTTGACGCTGTGGCCCGTCATCCTACAGTGCTCTGCGGCTGGATCACAGGCAGAGAGGCTCTTCATATGGAGACACTGCAGGACAGTGAGATTGGGGATGTCTGTGTGAGGTAGTCTACAATATCCCATTGCTGTCCCATTAATACTTGGCTTAATTTTGTTACTTGTGTTAAGTTTTGGGGGAAAACATATATCTGAAAACTATGCTTTTTCTTTGACAGCTTACTCAGATCTTTCACTAGCTGGCCTGTTCCCGATGTGTCCAAAGTTCTGATTACTAGGTGGGGTCATGACTCTAACGTCTACGGCTCCTATACTGTCATTCCAAAGGGAGTGAATGGTGTACGAAATCAAAAAGCACTAGCTGAGCCTATTCCTGAGATGAAAGCTTCAGACAAGAAGGTATCTAACTTACTATTAATATCATTACTACTATTCGTATGTAATACACAATTCCACATACTTTCTTTATTTCTTATTTCTGTCTTAGACATATTGAAGTTGACAAAATGTTTTATAATAATATACAGCCTGTGGTTGTAAATAGAATAGGCCTAAAGTATGTGGACACTTGTTCATTTACACTCATATATGCGCTTGTTTCAAAACCTTGCGGATTACCTTGGAGTCAGTCCCCCTTTGCTCTTACTGAAATCTGCACTCTTTTGAAAACCCTGAATTAAAGTCCTTGACTTCTAGGGAAGTTCTGAATAGAAAACATTATTTTGCATGAATGGGGTTCTACTTGAAAACAAAAAAATATTTTCAAGAAACCACTATTGTAAGGTTTACTGTTAAGTTTCCTCCAAAAGAAAAATGACAAATTACAGAAGCTATTTGCAAAATCCAGAAGTGTGCTCTTCTGTTGACTTTTTTAATAATCATACTCTACCATATCTCAACACACAAAGGCATGTTCAGCATTCTAATTGTGCACATACTTGTACACATGTTCTTTTTTCTGTCTTTTTCTACACCAACAATTGAAAACTTTTGCATGCAAAATCACGTGATGGAAGACTTTACACTAATTTATTGTGTGTTTTGAAGCCTCTGCAGGTGCTGTTTGCTGGTGAATCCACTCATCTGCAATTCTACACTACCACTCATGGAGCCTATATGTCAGGAGTGAGAGAAGCAGAGAGACTCATTGACCACTACTCTGATTAAGCCATTAAAACATCTGTCTATAGAGGCCATGTCTTTCTATTAGTTATACCATGTTAAACCATGAAAGCTCAGAGTTTTGAAGGCATTAAGAATCAGAAGAAAAAAATAAGGATAGCTTTTGTAACAAATGAAATAGAATGAAAGAAACTTTCATTCTAGATGTAATACAATGTAACTTTGCAGTTTAAAAGATATAACAAAGATGTCAGTCACCAACAAGAAGAAGGTTTTGTGTATATGCTGACAGATATTAGGAAACCAAAATTATACTGTTTTTCAACAGATGGTGCTATTGTACAGTTTACCATCATTTGTGATAGGGCTATGTTAAAGTAAAGTTGGTTAACAGCAACCTTTTTTTAATATTTAAGACCTTACAATCACCAAGTGAAAACAGGAAATGAATGTTTCAGCCGATGGAAAATCAAATAAAACTATAATCCAGTTAGTTTTGCACTTAATTACAAATTAAGGAAGTTTGAACCTAAATGTCTATCAGTGCATGGAAAGGTGTGGTTCTGGTTGCAAAATCTTTTGAGTTGCAGCAGTGTGATGTTCACGAAGTTCCCTTTTCTCATGAAATGTTAGATCATTCAGAAGTGAATATGAAGTGCTTTAATAAAATACATTTCCAAAAACAAACAAAAAAACAGTGCTGTGATATTGGTATGAAGTAATTTTTAAAACCAAATTTTCTCTAATGTTCCTTCAGGCCATCCTTATAATAAAACTGCAAGATGCTGTTGACATTAGATATATTTTCCTAACTGACCCTTAAAGGCTTGCTTTTCATTTGCATACTATGATAAGGACAGGGTGTTCATGTTTATAATTATGACTTTAGCCAGAAAATCATTTTTTACTGCCTATGAGCTCTACGTATGTGTGCATGTTTTATTTAATTTACAAGTACAACAAAATTAGGTACAGAATATATAAAGGACAGTTGTGGGGTTTGACTAGAAAAAGACTGCCTTATGTTATATAAAAAGGAACGATGCATACCATTGCGATTAAATAGTTAAACACAACATGCAAACACATTCACTTATGTGTTCAGATAATATGAGGGTGTGTCTGTGGAAGGAAGGAAGGAAGGAAGGACCTAAGGAAGTGATATCGACTGCTGTCTAAAAACACTTGTGTTAAAAAAAAAAATCAGGCATGGTAAAAAATAATTATTGACATGAGTGGTTTTTTTATTTTTAGTTTTTTTTTCATTGACTGCTGTATAGGAACATTTTGACAACCTTTTGCGTAGATTAAACCTTTATTTGAAATAACAATCATTGCAGTGATATTCCATAAGTTCATGCCCTTGAAATTTGCTGGGGACTGAAGTGAAACGGCAGATTCTTCCTGTTTTTTTTAGCATAAATTCTTGAACTTAAGAAAGACAGTACTGTGAACAAGCTGCCTATCAACCATATAGTTTTGCATAAATAGTTCATTCAATTACTAGACATTCCTCACATGTCTTATTAAACAGAGTTTAGGTTAAGATTTTTAAATATAGCAGTTGTGCTTAAGTTACTTAATTTTCTATATGATGCTTAAAATAAAATGTATGTAAACAAAAAAATGTATAATTTCACAAAAAATGCAGCCTACTACTACACTGTCGTGTAATGTCACTGCCCTACCAGTTGGACATATACGGATAAAGCATTCCTGTTGTCTCGCTTAAAACAGGCCCTTCGTTTTCTTCAGGTTCTGTTGTTTCCACAAGGGCATGCAGTAGAAATCCATCCGTGAAACACCCAAGACCAAAGTGAAGTCATCGTCTGAGAGATATTCCTGAAGACAGACATTAGTCAGAAGTCTCGTTGTGTATATA
>JAOVVA010000051.1:20770888-20783933 GCA_028565275.1 Leiocassis micropogon
GCATGGGGAGAACATGCAAACTTCATGCACACAGAGACGGGAATCGAGCCTGGCCAGGAATTGAACCCGGACCCTGGGGGTACAAGGCAACAGTGCTACACCACCGTGCTACCTCTTCAGGATACATTAATTTATTATTTATGGAAATGTCAGGACTTTGTAATAGTATGTAGGGACAGTCTTTAAGATATAGAATAAGACTATTTACCAGTCTGTTGGTGGCACAACAGAGCTTTGCTTATTTAATTATTTTTATCAGAGAGAAAAGTCTGGTGACAGAATGACTCTTATAGCTGCTATAACATAAGTTAACAGGAAATAAATGTATGATATATTGGTCATTAATAAAGAAAAATCTAAATAAAATAAGATATGTTTCTTGGTATGCTGTTATAAATATCACACCACCCCTTCATTGATCATGTCCCTATAACAGCATGTCCTGTTGTGTTTTATTACTTACATAAAGGTTATGTTTGATCTGAGAATGAAGAACACAAACAGTAGGATTTTATTTATTTATGGTTCCTTCATGTAATTACCTCTCTTCTGGCATGGTCGACTCCTTGTGGCAAGCCATCTACTGGGCAGTTTACCAGCTTTGCTGCTGGATACCTTGGCAGTGTAGTGGGGGACAGGGGGACCTTTCCAGAATTGTTTGAGTTGGTGTAAGAGTTGGTCAGATCCTAAATTTACAACACACAGTTTAGTGTCTGATGGTCATTAACGCCAACTACTATATAGACAAATTACAACAACCTACCACTGTAATCTTAATGATGTCTGCTGCATCTCCAAGCTCAGACTTCAGCTGCTCATACGATTTTCCACCCTGAGAAAGCAGAGCACATTTCAGTTTGAGATTACTACTGTGGAAGTTTAATTGAAAAAGTTGGCAAATTGAACAGCAATTGAAGAACGTGTTGAACCCATTAGAATGTGCGTACGCTCCACATGTGAGGGTCCCAGGCAAAGAACCAGCCAGTGAACGTAGGTGGCTCGAACCCCTGCTTGACGACTAGGATTGGTGTGTCTGGGTCACGTCCAGCAGGATGGCTTTTCAGGTATTCTTGTGCTGTAACCACAGCTTCCTTTTTCTCTGTGTCATTGGATCCTTTCCCAATCCACAAGAATATCTGATAAATGGAGAAGTGCTTTCAGTTAGAGACTGATGATAACTGATGAAGCTAGATTTTGACGGCTTAATTTGTATATGAAAAAAAAAATGCTAACATGCAAACCAAGCATTTTAGTGCAAATTTAGTTCAGCTTGAATAACTCTGGCTCTGCCAAGTTATATGATGAAATTACCTATGATGCCATAGAATAGTCTGCATGCGAAAACTAAATACTTGTTGTGCAAAATCCTTTTATTTTATCCTTTTTTATTGTGGGTGGGCTGGATAAAGACCACTTACCTGGTCCCAGGTGTCTAGCAGCATGACATCATCCTCATCCAAGTCAGTCTGGTCAAAATTTGTAATCTCAGTTGCAATAAATCTACCGGTCTGATTGGAGCACTCAAAGAGACAGGGATTGACCTGACTAGCTTCTTCCTGCAGTCTTATCATGTGAACAAAAACAGGGCTTAATTCAATTGTCAGATTTTAGGATTGCTGATATCTGTCTATTTTATATGGTTTCACCTCTTGCCACTGGCATACTGGGACTTTCCGCCAAGGTTCAACCAGAAATCAGCAGGTTCCTGACCCTCTGCTATGACATGCTTCTCTCTCTTGGAAATGATGTCAGCTAGAGATTTACCCATTTCTCTTTCATCCCCGCTGCAGCCCTACAGGAAAGGATCATCATGTGACTACACTTAGAGTTTATTATCAGTCATCTACAGATGCGCAGAAAAAGAAGCACCTTAACCTTGAGGTTCAGCTTAAACAAAACCACTTATCAAACTTGCATTTCAAAAATGGAATTTGTGTTTGTTTATGGAACTTCATTTTAAACACCTAATGTTAGAAGTAATACAGCATCTCAACCTTGTTGCTGATCTCGTTAAGTTGAAAGTTAGGACAAAGTTGTCCTTGAGACTGACCTTTCCATACCACAGGTAGCAACAGTTGGGGGTGCTGAGCACAAACACGTCATTGGAGTTGAGTGAGGAAGAACGAGCAACCACCTCAACTGCACGTGTGTTAAACTCATTTGAGCCATGAACATGGAATAGTCTTGGTCCTGATGGACCATAAGAAGCGTTGTCTTTAGAACTGCCTTCCTATGAATCAATAAATAGTGGGAGTCAGTTAAGAGTACAGATTAAGTAAGCCAGATAGAGAGATCAAATATATAAAGTATTACACACACACACACACACACACACACACACACACACACATATATATATATCCATATCTATCTATCTATCTATCTATCTATCTATCTATCTATCTATCTATCTATCTATCTATCTATCTATCTATCTATCTAAATATATATTCATTATATTTCACCTCTAGAGATCATTTCAAACATACAACTGTCTGTATGCAAGCATTTCTGTTCTGTTGTTTAATAATTTTTTAATATAATGAAATGTTCATAATAATAATAATAATAATAATAATAATTAATAATAATAATTAATAAATAAAACTATTTAATAAAAACTCAATCCCTGCTGACAATCAACTCAAATAAATTTTGCATACCACATTAAAAAAATAAACATAGAGGGCTTTATTTGAATCAATTTACAAAAAAAAAATCTAAAATAATATATGCGCATTTATTTCTGCAGGGATATAGACGATAAGGTGCTGAGGCAAAATGACCCATTCTGGTATCGAAAGCCCCCAAAAGCTATTCACCACCCGTACCCACCTCATAAATCACCATCCTGCCCTTGAAAATGGCCATAAGGTGCATGGGTTCCTTCCCCATAGGTACTCGAACTTGTACTGGTTCCCCATTATACTTAGTGTCCAGAATGACTGCTTGATATGCAGATGCTGTTAGTTCTGCTGTGCTTGCATGACGACCCTGGAACAATACATTAAAGGTACAATGTGTAAACAGCTTGCACAAATATGACTGACCAGTGAAGTCATGTAATGAACATTGCACTGTGACAGTTATGGGATTACATGTTCACATACTTGCCAAATGTAAAGAATGTAGTGCATTTTATTGTTGACTTCATATTTGTAGAGGATGAGGTAGCAGTCACCACCATAGAAGTGCCCCAGCCATTTTTTCTCCACAGGGACTAGTTCATTGTCCTGTATTCTCCATACCTTAAGAAAAAGGAAAGCACATCTACTTGCTTAAACTGCCTCTGGGTTGATTTTATAGCACAGCTCAACACACACCCACTTCCCCTTCTAATAATGGCATGTGAAATGTCAATATGAGTATGATGACACTGACACTGATACATTCAGGAGGAGATCAGCTAGTGGTTTTAAATGCAAGCTAACTGAACAAAGATTAAATGATGCATTAAAATTTTTTGCAATATTATGGTAGAAATGTTTTATTAGATACAAGTACTGCTAGACTGACCTGCTGTTTTTGACGCTACAAGAAAGATCTACATCTCAAGTCATGTGTGACACCCATGTGGTGGACTGTACACCTACCTCTTTACACAGCAGTTAGGCAAGCATTACATTTATACCTCCACCAGAAATGAAGAAAAAATGAAAGAATCTATCTATCTATCTATCTATCTATCTATCTATCTATCTATCTATCTATCTATCTATCTATCTATCTATCTATCTATCACTTTTTATTTTTGATGGGAAAGAGAGAGAGAGAGAGAGAGAGAGAGAGAGAGAGAGAGTACTGGATGGATCTTAATGATAGATGTTAAATAATGTAAATGTAAGTCTGATTGTAATTGTGATTATTAGTTACTCATGGTCTGGGTTCAGTAGTATTAATCCCTGTTATTTCAAATATCAAATAAACTTTGCCGTCATTTAAAATGACTTATGCCTGTGCTTAATGGTCATAAAGTCTATTGTATGCACATACAGTATGTTGTGTACAGTCATTTGCAGTGTCTCTTGTATTGTCTATGGTTGTTTGCTCAGTTCTCTGTTGCTGTTTAATTGTGTCCTGGAAAAACTTTTTTTTGTAATACGGAAATAATGAATTCACAGCAAATTGTTAATATTTTAATTTGCAAAATATTTTTTTATATAGAGTTAGCAGACTATCAAAAAATACTATAACCCAATAATTTGTGATGGAAAATGAGTCACTTACTGTACAACTGTAAGGTAAATAATGTAGGAAAGGTCTTTTATTGAAAATCTATTTAGTTATATTTTTAGTGTGTACTAACCTCAGCTTCACCAGACCCATCATCCACCATTTTCTGCTGAGCTGCTATATCAGGTCTGGCATGCATTGATGTGGCATCAAACTTTATCTGTTCAACCTTGGCTACAAGAAAAAAAAAATCACATAGAACACACATTTTGATAATATTTGTACTCTATGGTTTTCTGTTAAACTACTAAGCTGTGCTTTGCTTACCTATTTTGCCTACAGTATGTGTTGTGCCCAGTCCAGTAGATTGACTCTTCACTGTCCATTTCTGGAAGAGCTGCTTGAACACTGAGGACTCTGAACCATCGTTTACTGTCTCCACATAGGTGGATGGAGGATATCCTTTGGCCTTTTTGTATGCCTAAATGTATAATGATGTAAGAAACTACTATATATGCCTTTGCATATTATGGCATCATATAGTAAACTCACTATGTGAGTCAATTTAGATACATTAATGAAAGTTCAAGCTCTTTTGAAGGCATGATACAGAGTTGTGTCTCTCACCTCAGCTTTCTCTAGTGATTCTGTCCTCTCCTTTTTGGATGACCTCCGGCCCTTCCAGATAAAGATTCGTATTCCACCCTGATCCAGCAAATAGCAGTCCTGTCAAAGAGGTATGTTTAATGTCTTCATTGTTTAATATAGGTTCAGTAATCAATATTGTCAATATTGTTGTGGGTGGCCGGGTGCTTATCAATTACTCAGTCAGCTCATGAACCTCCGTTAAGATTTTGCAATATATATTTATGGTGCTAACCCTTACTTGGAGATACAAGTACAACTGTAAGTACTTAATGTTAATGTGCTTATTCCTTTCCCCTAGTTTTGCTTCCTTGTCTCGCTTCTTAATTTGCCACTCCTTTTTAGTGAAGACCATATAGTTCAACTTTGACTTTAATTACCATAGTGTTGCCTTGAAGGAGAAGTAAGTTTATTTCAATTCCTGCTTGTTGAAGGTTACAATCAATCTTTTGTAACTTTACAATGATCTTGTCTTTTACTAAGATAGGGCTCTTATCTTTCTGCTCACTACTTTATGACTCTTGGGTGCCAAGAAAATGCAAGCACATCTCCATAGGGTTTGTCTTTTATGCAGTGTCAGTCCCATTTATATCAGAGTGGCCTTTGCACAGGGCTGTTCCCTCTCCTTGAGTTGGTGAAGAAGAGTGTGTTATACTGTTAGCTGAGTAAGCAACATACTGTAAGGTGCTGCATTTTGGAAGCCAATTCCCTATACAACATACAGTTAGAATTATATTGTGAAATGTTATAAACAGATAGGGCCATATTTTATATTCACAAAGACAGTCACTTTTTTCGTAGAATTGCTTCATACTTTGTTCACTTCCCATTGCACAAGGCTAGGACGTTTGGCAAGTATGAAGTCCATGTAAATGAGAGAGCATGAGGCAAGATTTTTTTCCATTGATTGCCTTAGTAATCTAGTGACTTTATCAATAGAAATACTAAAACCATATCTATTTTCAATCTAAAACCTGTACTTCAACGTAATATTAGGAGCTATTTTTTATGGTTTTCAAGGCAAGCATAGGTAATAATCTGGCAATGAAAGTAAAAAAGGGGGTTGGGGTTACAATGAATACATAAGAATCAATATATGTAAGAACAAAACATACAGTTGTGATCGGAATTTACATACGCTCATCATGAACATGAATGTCACAACAATATTAAGTTTTCAATTTCTCTGAATTGGCCTTTTTTGAGAGATGAAGGATTGAACATACAGTAGAAGAAAAGCCTGAGGATTTGAAGCACAATGTAAATTTTTTTTTTTTTTTTTAGGTTTTTCAGATTTTTATGTAGGTTCAAAATTATACACACTGGGTCAAAAGCCAGAATAATTAATTCAATGGTGTTGAAATTTATTTTAGTCTGCCTAACCCAAGGATTTTTTTTAACTTTCTGTTTGTGATCATAATTGGCTGCACATTCGTGCAGCTGACCAAATGGATAGGGCAAAAATTTGTGGGGGAAAGTTTTGACCAGAGGTAGGTTTGGAAAAGTAAAGGTGAGGCATTCAATCCTAAGAACTAAGAACCCTAAGAAGAATTTTCATTGTAGTGGTTTCTTCATGCTTTGTGGCTATTTTGCTCCCAGGAAGGAGGAGGACTAGGGTTTTGAAGCTTAAACCCTATTGAAAATGTGTGTTTTCAGACAAGTTGGATCCATGCAAGAGAATTAAAAAAGTTAAATGAACACCACCAATTCTAATAAGAAAAAGACCAGTTCAATAATTCACTAAAAGCCCAATATTGACATTTATGTTCATGATGACTGTATGATGATGTAAGATGACTAACTATAACCGTAAAGAAGTGAGGTTAGGGATGTTATTGCAATATCCAATCAGCTACTCACAACCATTTAAAAATGGCATTTTTTTTATTTTTAGATTTCACAGTTATATTTACAATTACTGTACATGTATGAGATCGTATCAAAAAGTTTTGAGACTGTTATTTTCTTACATCTGGATTTAGCAGGTCTTGTGTTAATGGCTTCACAGCCACTTCTTGTACCACCAGACTGCCTTCAGCATCTGAAATGCTGCCCAACACATAAGACATTTCAGTGTCCATGCATTACAGACTTTCATTAGTTATTGCTTTGAAATCAGAAATAATAACTATGTAGAGGTTTAGTCAGCAGACTTTTAAACAGAATTTTGTTTTATATCTTTATATGTAAAGCACTGTTTTTATGATCTTACTGGAAGAGTTTGATGCTAGACTTCAATTTTTCATCCACCACCTCATCTGGAAGGGCTTCTTTAATGTTTCTTTTTTCACCCAAAGCCTGTGTCATCAGTTTCATGGACTCCTCACAAGCACTTTCATTATCTCCCTCCACCACTGTTACTTGTGCTCGACCCCCTCTCTCTCTGTCTCGGATATCCTTCGCCAAATTCATTCCCTATGTAAACATAATAAGTTAATTCACTACCATTGTCATATAAAACAAACTAAAAATTCTGTTTATATTGTTAAAATCTACCATAAACATATAGGTGTAACACACTTATTGCTTGCCGAGTTAATAGTTTTTGTTTACCTTTAGCCTCTCCATGCGATTGCTATGTGGCCCATTCCATTGGATAATGAGATTTCCCAGGTCCAACAGGAAGACATCACCTTTATTAAAGCTGTTCCAGGTCATATCCACCTTAACACAGAGTAAAACAGCTTTTAAGATTCAAATAACTTTATTAATCCCAGAGAGAAATTTCTTATACTTGGTTACAGTTGCTTACAGTCATTTTCCAGGAGGAAAGGAAAAGAGTAATAACTTTATAACTTAACTTTGCCATTCTTTGTGGCCTTCTGTACTTTTCCTTATTATGTAAATAAGTGAAAATGGTGAAATCTTCAAAGCATTATGAGTAACTGTAGTGCAATTAGAAGCATTTTACAAAAATCCTACTGTATAGAATAATTAATTCATAACATGCTGCATCATATTTTTATATATGTGACTACACATGATACTTTTTTTTTTATTTTTTTTTTACAATCGATAATCATAAGCTACTAGATACTGTCTTCTAGCTTCTATATCTTACAGCCAGTCACTGTTTTTTTCTTTGTTCACACTGAACAGACATTGATGACACATCTGTACAACACCCTATGAACTTTTGACATCCTGTGTTGAAATGAAGTGTGAAACTTATCTCACCTCCCCTGCAACCACATTCTTCTTGCCCTTGACATGCAGCAGTCTGCGGACATTGTATGTGTTGGTTTCTACTTGCTTCATCCCTGAAGCTACTCCACCTTTTTTATAACTGTGGAAAATAGGATGAAGTGTCTTAATGTGTTTATTTTAGTCATCTTTAAGCCTAACACAATATTTCATAGTGATCTAAGTGTTGAATTTTTCACTTGATCTTACAACGCCCATGTAAAAAAAAAAATGTTTAGCATGCTAGTTCTTGGAACAATAATGGTCATATTTTTATATTTTGTCTAGATGATTAATAGTGATTTTTTTTTCAATCCAAAGGCATATCAGACTGACTTTCTGACTGGCCACTGTGGTATTGCTGAACCTTTCAATCACCAGCAACAGGCAGGAACTGTCACCCCTATTTTGTCAGTCATAATTCATCCTATGGCATTGGACTATCTGAAGAATATTACTTTCTGAACTATGGAGAATCTACCTCAAATCCTAACACAAACATAATTTCCAGAGTGCATAACTGACTAATTCCTAGTACCTCTTCAAATGCTACAGTATATTTTGTCAAATTCAAAATTGTCCTTGCATTCTAGCCATTTAAGTTTTCTCAAGATCTTTTTTTTTGGCATTTGATGTGTAATTTTCAAATCTCTAACCGTGCTCACAATGTGAGAGCTACACGACTTTAGCTCCATTAGTCCCTAGTATTTGAGGTTATGCATCCTGGTAGATTATTTATATTATTGCACGCTGAGTATAGTATATTTAAAAAATATTCTGTACAAGTGTTTCTGCCTAGTAGATAAATTTATATGTAAATACATTACTCAGTCAAACTGTGAAAAGCCTTACATGATGCCCTGTTTGAAATAGCCTTGGAAAGTGGGGCTCTCATAGCCCTGGGTCTCTCTATGTTGCACTGCGACACCCCCCAGGTGTTCATCCATCATGGTAGCATAAATGGCTGCAGCACCCTGCTCATCCACGGAGGTTGCCTTGCCCAGCCAGAAGTGTATGTCATAGGTGAAGACACTGCTTGTCTTTTGTGTCTGATTGAAGAAATGTCACAGTCAGCACTTTGTTTGTCATTCTGCACTGGGTGTTTTTAAAGCTTTTATATAGTGTTGAACTATCTTGTAGTAAATACATACATGTAGTATTAAATAGCTGTCTCCCTCATAAAACTGTCCATATGTTTTGGTTGGGCAAGGCACCAGTTCCATTTTCTGTCCATGATAAAACAGAGATCTGATAAGTGGTGTGTAAAAGTGACAAAAACAACAAATATGCTTTTAAATTTCTTAATTATTATTATTATTATTATTATTATTATTATGAATCTCAGACAACTAAGCAGACCTGTGTGCTCAAACCTCACCTCCACTCTCCATATCTGCAGTCCTGGTGTAGTTTTATTGAGGACTTTTTTAACTTCGGTCTTTACTTCGACTTGTGGCATGATGCCAGCTGCAGAATCAGAATTTTGAGATAACAAATGAGAACATCTTTTAATAACACCAATAAGACTTTTTCATAAGAAATGGAAGTTCTAAAAAAGACAATCAACATAATATAAGCAAGCAGACTCTAGTAGTTTGCAGTTGCTTGTACATAAGACTTTTATCGCTCTTCACAGTCACAAGCCCACTGCTATTGGTTGTAATAATAAAGTAGCCACTGTCTAGGATAAGTTTCTGTGCATCTTTTCTGTGTGAGACCATATGGGTTTCCTCTAGGTTTTCTTTCACCTCTTCTAAAAAAATCTATAAAATTTAAATAAAATAAAAAAAAATACACTACGATTAATAGTAACATTTTCGTCCCTAACTGCTTGTATCATGTATGCTCATGATGTTACTGTAACATTGGTTAAGACAACGGCTTCAGGGGCCTTGCTTCCTGGGAAGTTTCAATATTTATAGCATCTATGTGGGACGATCAGCAACAGCAAAAAGTCACAAGTGCACCAACTCAAAGCGGAAGTAAGAAAATGACTCTAAGTCTATTTTATGTTTTTTATTTGACAACTATTATTTTATAAAAGTTGTTTCCAAATTACAGTACACTTACTGATTTGTGAGTCACAGGCACAAAATACATGCTCTACTGGACTGACTGTGGAAATACCCTTTTCACTTCGGCATTTCAGCCATTGTTATTTGCAACTTTTTCCAGCAATGAGGATTGATGTACTGTAAATGACAGGCAGTGGTCAAATATGTCTATATAATGATGACTGTATAATGGTAAATACAAACATTTTATATACATAAAGTGTGTTTTTATTCAGTGCTCTTTAAAATAGATCCCACAGAGGAAGTTACAGTCTGTGAACATCTTTCACAGGAAGTGAAGTTGATGATAAACTGAAAGCTATAAAGTGTTACCACAGTGTTTGTTTAGTTCATCTCTTGTGTGCACACACTACCCAGCTGTTTCAATATGCTGTGGCTCATATATTTAGTAATAGATAATTTAATTTCACCTACACTGCATCTTTTGTTCAGTCTCATCCACCCTCAGGCCTTAAAACCACAAGCAACACCCAAATTGACTCGCTAACGTTCGCTATTTTTGTTGTTAAAACAACTCTGAAAGCTGATGCTTTAGTCTGCTGTCCACTTATGTCTTCATTTACATTGCATAACTGACCTAACTGTTCCTTCTGTTACAGGTCGAGAATGGTATCATGTAATCTACCTATATTTTTTCTGTTTTATGAGAATAAACAGTCCAAAAGACAAAATTATATATTCAAAAGGATTTTGCTGATTTGGATGCTAGCCCCTCACTGAAACAAAACAAAGTCAATAGAGAATAATTGAATAATACTTTTAGCTTAACATGAATTACAGTACTGTAGTAGTAGAGTGAAAGTCCCCCCCCCCCTCTTGCATAACACTTGATAATGGAATTATGATAATGTTTATGGTTTAATTACCCTACACAGCATTTGTATACTGCCCTGACTACAGTGACTCATTAGTAGACTGATCTTCTTAAGGTTGTACTGGAAGCTTCTCTCTGATGAGGGAGGGACCAAGCTGCTAATGCAATAAATAACTTTTTCTTGCCAGACTACCTACTTAAGGATTTTTTCAAACAGATGTCACAATGTCATTGCATCAAACATATTGCACAATATTCCATGAAGTTAAATTGTATTTTTATAGTTTCGTCAGGTTAATATGTTTGCCCCTAGAAATGATCTACTGAGTAGCTGGCATTCTACTGCCTCCATCTTGTAATCTAATTATTCTCAACATTCTCAACCAGACTCTAAATGAGCTCTAACTTCGGGTTCTTCATAAACATCATTCATCTATGGTAATGTCCAAGCCCGCATGTGCAAGGGTTAGATATTAGATCTTTAAGACAAAGTCAACCTTTTTTATCCTGTTCCTCATTTGTGATTTTATGTGACTTTGCAACTACTTTAACATAGCCACACCCTTCACAAATGTCATTGAGAAGCTGTCATTTCTGACAACACTACCGTTTTATTTAACACCACATCGAAATGGAGACTGGTGTAAGAATTTCCTCAGAAGACTCCATAGCACAAGAACATTATCAGCATTAAACCTTTGCCGTTTTTTATGGATCTAACATCCACATAGATTATAGTTACTTTATGATTGCAACACTGAGTTTTCCTTCAGATTCAGTACCTGAAACCACATGCAGAATATGTATTCCGGAAATTTGCATTTATGTTAAATACTTGTAATCATGCATGTATTGGTAGCTAATTTGAGTGATCATTAAACTAGCTAGAAACTATTAGAAATACATCTCTTGGAGAGTACCACAGGTGGGGACTCACCTGCCGAGAGACACTTACCTAGAAAGAGAGAGACAGCAGAGTAGTGCAACAGGATCGAACAGATGGCGTTGGAGTGGCCGTAATGCTCACTCCCTACTTTACAGCCCCTGCACTTTGCCTCTCGGCCTGGCTGTCTTTTTCCAACCACTCAGGGTGATGCTTGCCTTTTATGGTGAATGTAGGCGATCTGCATACAGGTGTGTGTGTGTATTTATTGACAGGCATTATCTAAGAGCGTCATAGCCACCACTGTAATTACTATTGCCAAAAGAGCCGATTAGTGCTTTTTTGTTTGTCTGTAATAAAAATTTGTCCAGACCCAGGATTTGATGTTGATGTTTGCTGCTTTCTTTGTGTGACATAGTTTTGGATGAGATACTATGAAGCACCAAAGATGGATTTCTTTCAAGCATAAAATGCTACATAAAGAGTCAATTTTTTACCAACATCAGGCACAATGATGAAGGTAAAAAACAAACAAACAAAAACCTAGAAAGGCTTTGTATCTTAAATCTTGACTGGTATGCAGAATGCATGAATCCTTAACCTTTACCTTGTTTTACACTTACTAAACTTGACAGTGAACCTAAAGATGTACAGGGGTTCGACATCGAAACACTGGCTAAATTAGTGTTGGAGGTTTCATGGCTAAATTTGACCAGCCTGGTGGCCAATCTCCATTGTTTGCACATTCCACCGGTAAGAGCAGAGTGTGAAGGTTTAATTAGCAGAATAACGGCACAGTTTTGCTTAAAATATTGCAATGCACACAACATTATGGTTGACATATCAGAGTTCAAAAGAGGACAAATTGTTGGTGCGTGTCTTACTGGCGCATCTGTGACCAAGACAGCAAGTCTTTGTGATGCATCAAAAGCCACGGTATCCAGGGTAATGTCAGCATAGCACCAATGAGAATAAACTACATCCAACATGAGTAACTGTGGACGCAAGAGGAAGCTGTCTGAAAGGGATGTCCGGGTGCTAACCCGGATTATTTCCAAAAAACACAAGATTACAGCTGCCCAACTCACTGCAGAATTAAATGTGCATCTCAACTCTCCTCAACTCTCCTGGGGGCAGTGGTGGCTCAGTCAGTTAAGCCTGTGGGTTACTGGGCTACTGATCGGAAGGTCAGGGTTTCGAGCCCCAGCATCGCCAAGTTGTCACTGTTGAGCCCTTGAGCAAGGCCCTTAACCCTATCTGCTCCAGGGGCGC
>JAOVVA010000051.1:20838682-20855752 GCA_028565275.1 Leiocassis micropogon
AGCCATGTCTCGGTGAAGCAGAGGAGATTGCAGTCCTGAATGTCTCTCTGGAACTTTATCCTGGCCCTGAGGTCATCAAGCTTGTTCTCCAGTGACTGGACGTTGGCGAGCAGGATGCTAGGCAGAGGTGTGCGGTGTACACGGGCTCTCAGCCTGTTCCTGACGCCGGCTCGTTTCCCTCGGGGCCGCCCGCTTCGCATCGCGTCCTTTGTTCTCCCTCAGGATCTCACTCGGCCAGCTCGGATCCAGAGTTAAAAACTTCGAATTGTGAGTACATTGTAAACCAATAGAAACAAGAGTGTCTCTATCATACCTAATGTACTCAATGGTGGTAAAACTAACTTAAAAAACAAAAACAAAGAAAAGGTGGTCGGAGCAGTCGTGACGGGAGGCGACCTCACTGGCGCCATCTTGGTGCTTGGTCACTTCAAATATCTAATGGCATAGTGAAAAAGTTGTAGGTTTTTTTTTTTATCTGAGGTTGTATTTGCCTAATAACAAGAACCACTATGATCAGATCATTTTTATTATGTTTTTACACAAGAACATGATGATAAATCATAGAATGATGCATTATATAAGAATTGCAATGTGATTGACCTTTTTAAGAAAAAACACATTCACTTTTCCGTACTTTACCAGTAGGTTTATTTCAAAATACTGAAGGACAAATTCTCATCATGTGGGCCATTCAGTTCTTTATTTATTTATTTATTCATTCATCATTAATGGATGCTTTATGATGTTTATGAGCCCATCACATGAACACTAAGCACAGAATGACAGTCCATTGCAGAGCATCACACACATGAACACATTATAAATCAAATTGATAGTTTGGGGATGTTTTCATCAGTTAATGCAAGGTTAAGATTCAGACAGTTTGTATCACATCGCTAATTTACATCTTCTTAATTAGTGAAATGTAAGACTCCTCTGATGTTTTAGGATCTCAAAAAGAAGCTTTCAGATCTAAGCCATAGCTTAGCCATGCTGCCTTAGCTGGACCAATACTGTGTCTGTCAGAAACAGTAATTACTGAAGCTGAGAAGAGGGAGTCAGAGCTAAGGGTCCACATTTGATCTGAGGCTTTAATTCCTATACACAGTGAGTGGCAACTAGAGAGAGTTATGCTGATATCTCTCAGAGAAACTCACTGGCTTTTATCTAGACAGTAAATGGAAAGGGCAAAATGAAATTAAGTTTATTATTATTATTATTATTATTATTATTATTATTATTATTGCAATTTATTTAGCATTTCTTTTTCCACAATTTAAAAGAAAAGCAATAAAAAGAGAGCAGATGGATGTCAAGCATGGACCACATTATACTGTAAGGCTCTGTATTTACTGTACAATTGTATTTTATTGTTATGATCTGTAGCTGATGTCTAAAAAAGCACAGACATTATGAGCCCTTTCTTGTTCTTAAAGGTACATTGAAGATCTTTTTAAGTCTGTCTTAAATCTAAATTGAGGTGTGCATATAAGCACATTATAATTCAATTGTAGTTGTAAAGCGCTTTTAACAATTGTCATTGTCACAAAGCAGCTTTACACAGTAAAAAAAAAATTCTGGAAATTTGTATGAAATGTGAATGTGTATGAATCAAAATCATTAGATAGTCCCTGAAGAGCAAGACGAGGGCAACGGTGGAAAGGAAAATTTTCCTATGATGGCAATAGGACGAAACCTTGAGAAGAACCAGACTCAACAGGGGACCCATCCTCATTTGGGTAATAACGGAGACAATATGTCTTGGTAATTTTTAATTCACACAGCTAATAGGAACTAGCCATTCAGCTATTTCCAGGAAAAGGAAAGCGTTACATTTGTACTGAATACATCATAACATTTAAAGATATGACTTTGATTTATTTAATTCGGACTGCAGAAGCTTAATTTGTATCCAAGCTGAACTTTGAAATGCATTTTTGCATGACTTGTTGTATTTGGCTCTGATTACTTACATTGTCACCAGGAACATGAGTACAATCTTTACAGATGGTATGCAGAGTAGGAAAATGTATAAGAACTAAGACCTATTGTAATGTACTTATATAAAAACTCAGTTTTAATTAAAGACAGACTCCAAACTATCCCTTTAGGTCTTTCTTTCTTTCTACTTCAGTGTTAGGGTCATTGGAAATCTGGAAATTATACCATTTGCATTTCTGGAAATTATACCACCCTGGTTGGGATGCACACGCACACACAGAGATTCTTATCTAGGGGCAATTTACAGTAACCAATCTTTGGACCTGCATGTTTTTTTCAGAGGTGGGAACACACTGAAGAAAAATAAGGAAACCGAGTTTGACATGGGAAAAACAGACAGTAACTCATTGTCAGGACTGAGTGATTTGTTCAAGCCAGGAATTCTACCATCAGGCATTAAACCCATCCATATAACCTACTGGCATGACTTGGATTATCAATAACCCAGGGTTTGTCTTTGCATAAATCAACTGCACAGTATTGCATGCAGTATATTTCAACTGACCTTTTCAATTGGACTTACATAGTACATGTACATTTTTTGTTAGAGTTGCCCTTTTTTGAGCTATATTTAGATCCAGAACTGCATGTCCTAGGTCTTTTACCTAAATGGGCATGAACCATATACAGTAGATTATTTTATTGTTCATATACTGTACACACTAGGTCTCTGGACTATCAAAGATGTTTGATGCTCTCTGCGCTGGGGTCTGGCATCAAGATTCTTTGACCTCCATGGGTCAGACATATTTGTTCAGTGCATCCAACAGATGCATGACTATTTTGAGATCTGGGGAATTTGGATGCCAGTAAATATATAAATAATATAAATATAAATAATATAAATAATATATATTAATATATATATATTAAACATTTTGCCAGGTTCCTAAATTCTACATTATCGGAGGGGTGCATTATCCTGCTTTAATAGTTCACTGCAATACTTCTGCCATGAAGAGGTGTACTTATTCCAGCAATGTAGGCTGTATGTGTCAAAGGACCATCCACAAGTGATAAATGGATAAGATATTTGCCTACTGACTGGAAAGTTGTAAGTTAAAGTCCCAGATGAAAATGTTCTTGGTCCAGTTGTCTTATAGACAGTTAATCTCTTGTCACATTCACTTGAGTCCTTATGCTTACCTGTTTTTCTTTCTTGCAGCAAATAAACATTGAGAACTGACTGTTCACTTGCTGCCAAATTTATACCATTCCTTGACAGGTGTCACTGTAATAAGATACCTTTTACACATGTTTCATGTTAGCCCATTATACATGCAGGTCTTTATTATTTATTATTAATACACCACTGTGTCATGAATACTCCATGGATTCCAATTTTTCATAAGGTGATATGTGTATTGATTATTTGGCTCTCCATGTTCAAGTCATTCTGTAATTTTGAAATCTGAAACTCAATATTAGATCTTTCACATCTGATCTATGCTCACAGTGCCCTCATGAGAATTTTTGCTTTCAGACATGTTTCACACTTGTTTGTGTATAGCATCTGCAGCTCTGTTTGCATAGGGCCGTTCTGATGCTAATCACCAGCTCGCGGAGCTAGGCCAAGGCTGTTAATTGTGATAATTATAGCCAACATTCATTTGGCTCTGTAATTATGTGCTATGGGGGATTCACCTCAAGCAGTCCTGAGTATAGTAAATGAAAGTAGTGCTCAGCCTTTACTGGGCCTGAGCTTGACTTTGGATTCATGCAAAGCTTATAGATATTCTTTATTATGGGCAGGTGGTTTGCCACAAACAGGCCCTGCACTATGCAGCAACCAGCTTATAATCAGTTGGAATAATTCAATGAGTTGAGTGTAGAATTGCTGTGCAACAGCTGTTAACACATGATTCACACCATTTAATGGAACCTGCTGCAATAACACTCCTGACTGCAGTGTCATATACTCTGTGCTGCATGTATATTTAGAGCTTGTTAAAAGCTAGGCTGGTGCAGGGTGGATGTGTGTCGAGGGAGCTGTTTGTCTGAGCTGTGAATATGGTTTTGACACATCCATCCTTCGGGATTCTCATTTCCAGGCTACTGATGTTATGACGACAGCACTACACCAGCTCTGTGCCCTTGTAATGCTGCTTGGTGCCTGCCACCTCACCTTCCCCTGCACAGCTGTTTTTCCCGTACCTCGGGCTGTATCATAGTCCACTTCATAAATCAAAGCACCTGGACTTATGACACATTGGCCACAGGCAATTAAAAAAAAGTGCTGTGAAGAAAATAGAGACGGCTTGCTGGATGAAATAAAGCACTGAGAAGAAAAGACGAGTTGTGTGGGATTTTTAGAACACTTTGGACTCCCTTAGGAAGCAGCGGAGACTGTAATTAAAAATGAGGAATGAATTGGAAAGCATTTGCCACTCTAATTGCGGGGCTTTATCATCTACGGCTGGAACGAGAGCTGGCAACGGATGGTATCATTTCTGCAGTGGTCTGATGGTTTGCCCACCATCTGACAAGACATGTTTGATCGGTTCGAGACATGAACTTGGTATGTGGAAGCATTTTTGGAGAATTTCTCTGTGAAAACTTGCAATGATAATGTGTGACATTTATGAAATGTTTGTAAAGTGTGTAAATATTTCATAGGCCAAAACTCACAAAATAATGTGATTCTACTAAATGTATGTTGGTAAATGGCAAACTACCTGTTAATTTCCAAACATGGTCTCATGTATATTTTGTGATGCCTACACAAAAAGGTAAAGTTTGTAGCTAGTTAAAAAGAAAATGTTACAAAGCAGGTGAAGTCAACTTACGTAATAACGGAAGCTCATTCAATGCAACACATTAGTTTTCATAGTCACACACACTAATCTAACTATAATTTCTTTTTTCTAATACAATGGTCAGTACTAATTTTCAAAACCTACTTGCTGAAGTCTATCAGTTGTGGTTCACAGTAGGAGGTCTCTTTATAAACAAGCATAAAGAAACTCAGGAGCTCTTGTAGGATATGAATGTTGATGAACTAATTGGATTTTCATAAATACCACATTTCGTGTGCAATTAATACATTTCATGCCTCTGCAAATGATAAAAAAAAAAAGAAAAATCATTTACTATGTCTAGTATTAACCAAACTCACTGGCACAGAACATGTCCACTGTCTTCCAAACATGATTGCATGTCATGTTCTCATTTCTGCCTTTTATATGAGCACTGGATATTCACCTCTGTAATTATGTGGTCTGATTTCTATAATTCTGTCCCGTCCATGCTTTTGAAGCTCCACCAAAGCACGAAAACCACTCTTCCCCCAAGGCCTACTTGTTTGTTTGTTTCTTTCCAGTTTGTTTCAGTTGGGTTTTGTCCAATTCACTGGTGGCACCTGCCCTGCCTATATCATGTACTAGGGAGACAGATGGCAGGGTCAGCTGGTGTCCTACCTTACCTCTCTGCTCAATGGCACTTTCTAACATAAAGTGCAGGAAATTTATCAGCTTCACTTAAAGAAAGAGATCTCAAAATAAACATTATTTCTACGTTTTCCCTCTTTTAATATATTGTAAAATATATTATTTTAACACGTCGTTCTTTCTTCATAATTAAAAATTGTTCGATAAAAAGATGTAAGATGCAAATGCAGGCAAACAGAACTTTAATACCTTAAGTGAACAATTAAACATGTGAAGCAGAATTCTATAACAATAAACAGAAAAAAGGTCAAGTGATGTGCCAATACGGTAGGCAAGGGTAGGCAAGAATCAAAGTCAGAGCAAACCAGAAACATGGCTACGAACCAGGTAAAGAAATAGGAAAACCATGCTGTTGTGTGTTGAATAGTGAATGAACAGACCAGAACACAGACGTTGCTGAATTTGTGAAATAAGAGTCTTTATATTTTTTGGCAGATGGAATGATTTAATTAGTTCAGATGCTGAACTTCAGAGTCTAGGTAGAGTTTCAGAAGAGGTAACGGGAAAACACATGATCAGGTAAAACTGTCTTTTATTAGCAAACACTTAATGCAGGCAATCAAATTAAACACCTGTATCAAAAGGTGTAAACCAGAAATCAGGTTAAAGCCGATGATTGGTGAACAGCATCAACAAGGACAGACAAAATCGAATAAAAAGGTTTATAACATAGTTTATACACAGCAAGGCAATAAACATAAAGAGTGCTTAATATAGTCTGGAGAAAACTTACAAGAGTGTATAATTCACAACGCTGATTTACAGTTCTACTTATACTCAGCATTGATTGAGATCAGGTGTGTTTTATTAAAACTTTGGTGATCCAAAGCATGCATGGTGAGAATTGTGGTCGGCGTCCATGTTTGCATGCGGCATCACTGATACGTGGCCTGATAATAAGTGCATGGTGGCCATGTGTGTAGGCTACAGTGAACAGGCAGAAACTCATTCATTTATTCATCTTCTACACCACTTATCTTGAACAGGGTCACAGGGGGCCTGGAGCCTATCCCAGGAAACTTTAGGCACAAGGAGGGGTACACCCTGGACAGGGTGCCAATCTATTGCAGAGCACACACAAACACACACTCACTCATTGTTTATACCACTTTATCTTGTATACAGGGTCAAAGGGAGACTGGAGCCTATCCCAGGAGACTTAGGGCAAGGCGGGATACACCCTGGATGGGGTGCCAATCCATCGCAGGGCACACACATACACATACAATCATTCACTACAGGCAATTTGGAAATTAGTGTAATCTGTATGTCTTTGGACTGTGGGAGGAAACAGAAGTACCAGGAGGAATCCTACCAAGCAAACATGGAAAATCCCAGTACACAAGAGGTGCGAGACTACAATGTTAACACTGCTAATAAAAATAAGATATGGTAAAGGGAAATGTATAAGGGATAGGTGGCAGAAGCAATTATAATTGGCATTATATACAAAGAGTCACACTAAATATGTCCATGTTTTGTCCATATATGCAATTAGATGGAAAGCTGTGCAAAATACACAAGGGCCTGTGCAAGAGTTGTGCAACTCAGGTTCTCTTTACAGGTGAATTGCTAACATATGTAATGAATAAGTATTCATACAGATGGCTGTGTGTTATCAGTAATGTAATGTTGGAGGATGGGCTCTGGGCCTCCCGCAACCCTGCACAGGATAAAAGATTAAGAGAGTGAGTGAGCAAGTGAATGACTGAATGAGTGACTGAATGAGTGAGTAAGTAATGTAGGAGGGTGTTATGTGAGTGGGCAAAGGATCGGTACAAGTTAATATCAGTGTTGAGGGCCAGAGGAATTGAGTTCAGTGCTAATTTCTGTATTGACATGGCACAAACCCAAGTAAGGCTGACACAGAAGCATTTATTTGAGCATGATATAGCAGGTGCATAGATCAATTAGACAACTAATTCATTCACAAGCTGCTGTGGTGGTTTTAACTAATCAAGTGGTGGATAAAACATTGAAGCTGGAAATTTATTTTGTAGTCTGTAGCATGACTGTTAATTAAAGTATGATTTGACAAACTATTGATGTCCTGGATCACTTTTTGCTTTAACTATGAAAAAGATGTCTAGTCAACTACTTTTGGCTGGTCAGCTGGTAAAAAGTAATAGCTGTGTAACTCTTTGTATGGTTTGCTGTCATTCTGTATTTCTCACCCATCCATCTTCACTATGCATTAAGAGTGTAAGAGCTGGCACAATACACCTTGAGGAAACATAGCTTCCTCCACATGGTCCTGTAAGTCTGATTGCTTGATGTTGTACGTTATAATAAATATTTTTGGTTATGGGACAAATTCTAGAGGTTATGGGAAAGATTCAAGGCGGTGCATGTAATTAGTTTCCCATGATTTCAAGATAAACCACACAGGCTAACAGTATTTAATGATCACAGTTCATCATTTTGCACAGCCACTGACTTGTGATTGGGAGCTGTGTCAGGCCTGGAATGAAAAAGGCTTTCATCCTCCTTAGCACTTTGTGGGAGGGAAGCGTGGGCAAAAGCAAGTTATTTCTGTAAAAACTGACATTTTGTTATATAACTAAGATAAGGTGATGGTGCAGCACATTTAGTGTCTCTAAAAACAGACCCCTGTCTGACTGCTCATTATCTGGCAGCAGAGTTGCTGCTGAAATTAGATCTTCATTGTGACCATTTGCATCCATTGCAGATGCTGTGGGGGGAAAATAAATGTTGGCTGGAAGCAGATTGTAGAATTTGCTATGGAAACACAGCAGAAGCATCAGAAGCAAAGAGAAATAAATCTGTTAAAATACTTTAGAGCTGTATTGCAGGACGGTATTATTGTAATACATTCATTTGTTTGAACAATGTGCACATTTGCTTGAAAATGATACTTTAAACTGATTTGTTTTCTAGCCGTCCTAAAAGACAGGGAGTAATATTACATTGTTGATGACAACAATGATTTTCCCAAACATATTTATTTAATGTGCAGTTTTACCTCAACACAGTAGTCTACCAATATACAGTGATTAAAAGCCTCGCCATTATCCAGAGGCTTGGTGCATTCCAGATTTGACTAAAGGGAAAGATCAGAATACGAATTGCCCTGTTCTGCCTGACGATAATGATATGCCTTCAAAAGAGAGTAGAGGCTAAGGCCAAAACCCCAAATAAACAGCAGATTTCCGAGAAGCTGGTCCAAAATTCATAAGAAGATTATTCTTGGCTACGATACTTGATAGTAGTTTAGGATAATGACCAGCAGTTCTCCTCAGTTATGCCATATTCCTGAAAGGTTTTCATAAAATTTATGACTTGTAATTAGGAGAAACTAAATTTAATCTGGAATAGAATATCACGTTGTTAAAATTTTTGCTGTGGTTGGATATCAGTACTTGTGGCTGATGTTTATCATCCACCTGAACTATACAAATCTATGCCTCCTGCAGAGATGTGGTTAAAAAAATGTAACCCACATAGAAATACCATTGCATCCCTGCTGTTTTTGGCATGTACCTATGATGACTCTAGCAATACACAGACTTTCCTCTTTTTCCATTTGTAATTTACTGTATCTTTCTCTCTCCCTCTTTTACTCTGATGTTTTGAAAATGAACCATTCCATTTATCTTCTTTTCTTTGAGGTAAAAAATGTGTACGTTTATAGGTAAAGAGCATTTAAAAATAAAATTTGTTTAAATTAAAAGTTGTTATTCATTTAGTAAAATATTTATGATGGACATGATTAATGGATAAAGTCATTCCTAGATTCTTTCTGGATAACCTATACATATTCAGGATTCAATTCAAGAAAATAGATCAGCAATCTTCCGTGTTTAAAAAATGATCATTTAATTAGTTTATTCTTAGAGTCTAAAAATACACTTTATACTTGTATTTTTTTTTTTACTTCATAGTTAATTTTTACTTCACGGTGGCTTAGTGTTTAGCACTGTCGCCTGGCACCTCCAGGGTCTGGGTTCAATTCCCGGCCAAAATCAATTCCCGCCTCTGTGTGCATGGAGTTTGCATGTTCTCCCCGTACTTGGTGGGATTTATCCGGGTACTCCAGTTTCCTCCCACAGTCCAAAGACATGCAGTTTAGGCTAATTGGCATTCAACAAATTTCCCGTAGTGTGTGAATGAGTGTGCGAGTGTGTGCCCTGTGATGGACTGTTCAGGGTGTACCCTACCTCATGCCCTAAGACTCCTGGGATAGGCTCCGGCTCGACCCTGCATACAGGATAAAGTGGTATAGATGATGAGTGAGAATGAGTGAGAAATTTACATGATGCCCTGTACAGATTCTTTTTTTATTTGCATGCAGTTAAGTTATAATTAGTTAAGTATAAAAAATTAAATTCCATCTAAAGGTTTTACTCTGTAACTCTCTAACAGATTAATCAAAACCAGACATTCTCTGCATGAGTAAGTCACACTTAGCTAGCAAGGCGTGAGACATTTATGCAGACTGATAATGATAATGCTTATAAATTTATAAAATTGCGTACATCAACATGGTGAAACTATCTTTGCAAAAAGATAACTAAGGCAGGAATGAAAAGCAAATAATTTCTCGATTCTAAACTCAGGTTACTGTCCAAGTGTGTAAAGATATAATAATGAGTGTGCAAGTACAGTAAGTGTGCATGGTGCCCTGTGTCACACTTAGTATTTATTTGTTAATGTGATTTCAGACAGGTCTATGGGGATGAATATCATTGTGTTAATGTGTATGATGTAATAATAGAACTCCACAGTAAAGTCTGTAATGATGGATGATTTTTAATAATTCTTGCAATAGAAGCAGCTGTCAGTGATTCTGAAAGTTTTAGAGCATATAAATATGACAGCATGCACAATGGAACACGGTTATTTGAATTCGAACTTAAGAACCTAAGAATTTGTATTCAGTTATCTTACTTAAGAGTAAAAGCTATTGCGGAAGCTGATGGTAAATGGATCTTTTGTGAATAAACATTAGTGTTTGGAAATTTGTTGACATTGCTCATCATAGCCTATCCTTGAACCTTGTGAACACACTGCGATTCTTGTTATGACAGTGTTACCAGGATTGGCCCCTTAAACACCATGATCTTGCTTAAGAAAAAGTAGTTACCGAAGATGAATGATTGAATGAAAGTTGTCCCAAATTTGACCAAAATCTTATTTTTCATTTCTTTGGAATATTTGCCAAAATTCTGCCACACAGACTTGCAAATGTTTTTTCCTCATTGGCACACAAAAACTACCACTCAAAGATTTGGGATCACTTGAAAATTTCTTTTTTTTTTCTGATTAGTTATTTATTTTTCTCTATTCTACAACAATACTGGTGCTTTCAAAACTACAAAATAACACATATGGAATTAGGTAATTATGTTACAACAACAGTCAGAGCACAGCCTTTCTGGAATAGTTTGTCAAGTGCATTTGCAAAACCCATCAAGCACCATGCTGAAACTGGCTCTCATGAAGACCTTGCCAGTAAGGCAAGACCAAAACTTACCTTTGCTGCAGAGGAGAAGTTCATTTAGAGTTACCAGCCTCAGAAATCACAAATTAACAGCACCTTGGATTAGAGCCGTTATGAAGGTTTTACAGAGCATGAATAGCAGATATATCTCAACATAACCGTTTAAAGGAGATAACTGTATATTTTGGATGTCTTCAGCATTGCTTTATAATGTGGACATAAATAAAAATCAGGAAGGACCATGAGGTTGAAGAACTTGATCTAAAAACTTTGAGCGGTAGTGTATGCCAGGAGAGCATGCTATGGTCCTGGAAGATCTGAGTCCTACGAGATTTGTTGATTTTTTCAGTTTAGACACACTTTCTAAACTTTATATTGACCTGTTCCTTAGAAGAACAGTATAAAGTGTTCACAGAAAGCCTGACCCACACTAGAGAATGATTATGATGATTTTGCCTCTCCAGACAAATCTATTCTAAAGTTAGACTTTGTGTTTGTAATCAAATCCTAACACAGTTGAGGCACACATAACTTTGTTATTTTAAATGTTTTAGGAAATTTAGCACTGATGAGTAATTGTAATTAATCAGATCATTAATCTATTGTGCTTGAGTAGGCTAATTGCTAAACTTTGGACAAACCCAGATTGCAAGCCAGGTGTTTTAGATATCTGATCGGAACAATGGTTAGCAAAATATAGTACAAAATAATTAAATAAATAAATAACGTTTTAAGCATTTCAGACATGCAATGTACACAAACTGTTGGTCTAGTTTTATTTATAAAGAGTTAGTTGGATAGCATTGTTATCATCAGATTTGTTCCTATTGTTTATGCTGTTTTATAGCCACAGAATACATTTATTTATTTGTTTTCGTTAACAATAATCCTTATTAGCGTTAATGAAAAAGAAATTGGTTTTGCCAATAAGCATTTGCACACAGAGCAACTGCAAAGTCCAGGTGACTGTAGTGGTTGTTAGAACTGTAATGGGCCAGTCATTCTATTTACTGTATATGCCTTTTTAATCCTTTTCTGTATTTGATTGCAAACATCCATATTGTCCCATAGCATGATTTGTACTGGGGCTGAAAATCACATCATGCTACAAGTAGATGCAACTTTTTATGAGTAACTTGATCAGATTTGCATGCTAACCACAACTCTAGCCCTAAGCATATTTTCCACCATAAAGTATACTTACTCAGTAAGAGACATAAGCATCAACAGGACAGCCAGGAGATCCTTCAATAAAACACCTCATAAAATGCTCTCAGTGTGAGACAGATTTGATCTAAGCCAGTTTAATCAGTAGTATCATGCCGAGAAAAGGCTATAAAACTTGGGGCTTAAAGGTGTATCAGTAATAGCTGTGTTGATCCCTGCTCAATGTGTGTGTAGCTGAGGGGAGGGTGTAAGGTTTTATCTTCAATCATCAGAGACAAGAGAGGAATTTGAACAAAGGGAGATTTGTCTGTCAAACTCTGTCTTTTTATCCGACAGGACAGGAGGGAAAGTTTAGGGCAGATTATTTAGTTGCAATTACACAAATTACAAGGCCCAAATGTAAGTCAGTGTCACATATGTAGACTAATAAAATAAAAATAAACAACGTAATTTTCTTTAATTCTGTATTAGCCCATGCACAGCCATGGGGTGAAAGTTATACTATACACCAGTGGTGGCCAACCACTGTGCCGTGGATGATTTGGTACCGGGCCACACAGAAAGAAGGAAAAAATACATTTTATTTTATTTCCATTTTATTGACTATGAGAGTCTGCAGAGTGTTTTATTTTGAAAAATGATCAGATCATCTCCCATTCGCTTCTGTCTGCACATCGCAAGATGTAATTCACATGCTCCAAGCTCGCTTTGTATAATAAATGTGGCATTAAAAGTGCATTTGAAACAAACTAACTTTAGTTAAAATCAAGGAATATCCTCAAATTTCCACAAAAGCATCTAAAACCTGGCTTCCATTTTCAACTACCTATCCTTGTGAGACTACAGCGGCAGCAATGAAAATGAAATTACGGAGCAGACTGGAAATTAGGAATACACTTCAGGTGTCACTGTCCCCCATCACTCCTAGATGGGACTGTCTTGTCACAGGGAAATAAGCTCAGCGCTTGTGGTATATTGTATATATTATGAACTTTATCATGATTTGTTACGAGTGTGTTATGTCTGTGGGGGGGGCTGGGGTGGTATGTGCATGCTCGAATATAATGCATTTCTATCTATACACCTAACCATAGTGTGTGCTTTTAAATCTCAGCACCTGGCTGCTAGTAGACTTTTTTCTTTTACTACAAAATCATGAACACGCAGGTATGTGACGAAACTGACAAAATTGAGCAAAATAACAGGCAGTGCAGAATTAAACATAGGAGAATATGAAGATAACAACCAGATCCACATGCCATCGGGAAAAAAATTCTATGCAAAGCAATAACAAAGCTTCAAAGCACAGTTTTTGTAAAGAGAAAGTCACTATGTTCAGCAATCAAGAGATGATCACATTTATGGAAACACATTTGTCTGCATGTTATTACAGTATGATAGCTACTGTAAAGATTTACAGTAAAACTTATTTACCCAAAGTTTCTAAAAGCACGAACACACCTGTAACGCACCAGAAACGCACCAGCACTCAGAAACCAGACAGCAGTCTTAGCTGCAGGAAGATCCTCTTTGGGGCAGTCACCAGCCTAAGCAGAAAGATGCATAACACAGTATATGCAGAATGAAAGACAAGGATGCACAACACAGTATCTGCAAAAAGTATAACAAACCTCGGTAAACTGTTTTTTGGGGGGATTACAGAATCCATATTTTTATTTGCATAAATTAAACACTAAGACAGTTTCTGCATCTTAAATCAATAAGACGCTAAGTGTGGGGCTTTGTAATAGAAAGCACTGCTCCCTTCGGTAGTCTTCATTATGAGATGTACCAACAAATAGCCTGCACCTTTTGAACAAAGAAGGCATGGCTGATCTTTAAAAACCAGCAGTTTACTCAGATACTATTAAGGATTTTATAGGTCAATCATCATCATCACCATCATGGTTAATGGATATGGCCAATGGTGCTCATTTAATTCTTTCTATCCATTGATTTCTGTTCAGTCACTTGTGACACAAGTTCTGTACACTGTCCCATGAACCAGCCATTCCCTTTCCAGAAAGGGTCTCCCTATCTGATTTGACTGATCTATCATTCTAAACATCACCTCTTTTTATCAATTGACATTTATCCGACAGATGTGACTCATGTCAGTTTCTTGAGTGTCCACGTTTCGTACAACAGTACACTGAAGATGCATCTTTATAATAATTTCAGTTTCATCCTCAAATTTATTTGCTTGCTCTTCCATATACAGTGCTATGAAAAATGATTTGCTTCTTCCTGATTTATTCATTTTTTGCACATTTGTCAGACTTAAATTTAGATCATTAAGCAAATTTAAATATTACACAAAGATAACCCAAGTAAATGCAAAATGCAGTTTTTAAATGATGGTTTAATACACAGCTGCCAAAACCTACCTGGACCTATGTGAAAATTGACCCCACCTCCTAAATCATGAATGAACTGTGATAAGCCACATTTTTTGTAAAGCTGAATAAAATTTCTGGCCTGATCAGACCCGTTGAATCAAGAAATCACTTTGAACCTTATTTGCACTCAGAACCTGTTTCTAGGCTAAGTGATGCATGCCAGTTCTCATATTATGTCGCAATCCAAATAAATAGATGAGGATCAAAGTAAATGAAATGTATCAGTCTCGAAAGAGTTACAAAACCATTTCAAGAAAACTTGAAACACTGGTGAACCTGCTCAGAAATGACTGTCCTACCAAAATTACTTCAAGAGCACAATGACGACTCATCCAGGAGCTCATAAAAGAACCCAGAACAACATCTAAAGAATTGCAGGCCTCACTGGCCTCAGTTAAGGTCAGCGTTCATGATTCAACAATAAGAAATAGACTGGGTAAAAATGGCATCTATGGGCGGAAGGCACTGCTGACCAAAAAGAACACAAAGACATCTTACATTTGCAAAACAACATATTGATTATCCTCAGGACTTTTGGGCAAATATTCTGTGGACTGATAAGATAGAAGTTAATTTTTCGGAATGTGTGCATCCCATTACATCTGGCATAAAACTAACACAGCGTTTCATAAAAATAACATCATACCAACAGTCAAACATGGTGGTGGTACTGTGATGGTCAAGGGCTGCTTTGCAGCTTCAGGACATGGACCATTTGCCATAATTGATGGAACAATAAATTCTATGCTCTTCCAAAAAATCAGTTAATTAATTCAAGCTCATGCGAACTTAGGTTATGCAACAAGACAACGATATGAAACACAACGGAAAATGAAAGTCCACCTCTGAATGCCTCAAAAAAAACTAACTGTGGTTTTGGAGTGGCCTGATCAAAGTAAGGACTTAAATCCAATTGAGATCCTTAAACAGGACATTCATCGAAAAGCCTTCCAATGTGGCTAAATCAAAAAATCAAGAGGAGTGGCAATTTCTCCACAGCTATGTGAAATACCTCTGAAGAATTATCACAAATGCTTGATTTCAGTTGTTATGGCAAGGGTGGCATAACCAGTTATTAGGTTTAGGGGGCAATTACTTTTTCACATAGGGCCAGGCAGGTTTGGACAGCTTTTTTCCTTAATAAAAGAAATAATTTAAAATTAGTTTGATTATCTACATCATTCATGTGTGACAAATGTCAGAAAAAAAAAATCAAGAAGGAGCAAATAGTTTTTTATGGCACTGTAGCTTGGCAAGATTAGCCATGTGTAAAAAACTTTCTTTATTATTTTCCCTGTTTCAATGCTACAGTCACCACGCTTCCTAAGAAGGGAAATTATTTTGCCTTGTCTTTCTTGGCATTATTCAATTTTAGTTTTCTTTCCAACTTTCATTTTCCAAGCACCTTTTTTACTAATGTTGATTTCCAATCCTACTATCTGGCTAGCCTTGTGTAACAGTTCCAAATTTTCTTGCAACAAGTCCTGTTTTTCCTCAATCAGGTACACATCATCCACAAATCACAAATTATTTATTAATTCTCCATGCACAGACTCTTCTGTTTTTCACATTTTTATATCTTCCCTGACCCTTTCCAAGTAGACAATAAGTACACACATTCACATAAGTAAAATTGGATCTCCTTGCTGACCATACTCTTAAACCAATCTCCTAGTTCATTACAGATTCTCACTCCCTTGACCATAACAATGCATTTTTCCATACTGAAATCAATTTCTCTAAAACCCGTAAGGTTTGCCCCACAACACCTCTGGCCAGATGGAGTTAAACACTATCTACAAAAACAGTTGAAGAACTTGCAATTCCTTCTCCTTTACCTCAGTAATCAGGTGTGCCTCTATCTGAGGCTTCAGTCTTTCTAGCAGCACATTCATCATTATCTTGCCCACATGATTCACTATTGCTACTGTATGATAATTTGTACATTACTGCAGATCTCCCTTCTTGGAAATTTTTACCATTTTTGTTCATTCTTTAGGCCATTCCACAGCCTGCCATATCTGATTGCATATTTGATGAAGTCAGTTGTAATATTTTATAATCACTTCAGGTCAAATGGAGTTCATAACCATTCATATTTCAAATATTGTACGTATAAAAAAAAAACGTCTCACTTGTTTTGGGAAGGTAGAGAAATGTATCAATTTCTCCTTTGGTTTTGAGGGTTGGACCAGTAACCAGCAAAGAATATTTGAACCTTTCAACTCAACCCCCCCCCCATATTTCTGTTTGCAAAAAAAGTTACCTTGGTTCTGCTGCTTAACTTATGGTTTTTAATTACTGTATAACAGGAATATTTCATACAAAAACAGCCTTCTTCCACTTTAGAAGTATTGCCAAGAAATATTTTATCTGTATCTGATGCATTAATGACCTCCAGAATGGACTTTTGTAAGGAATTACTAGGTGGTTGTCCTGCATCCTCAATAAATAAGCTAAATTTGGTCCAAAATGCAGCTGTTAGAGTCACCAGCTCAAGAAAATATGATTATATAGCCCCAGCAGTGGCGATTTCTTTAAGACTGCAAGGGAAGCTCAGCTTCCCCTATAATGTCACAAAATTAATGGTCAAATT
>JAOVVA010000051.1:20866268-20884766 GCA_028565275.1 Leiocassis micropogon
CTCCTCCCAGGCACTTCTCCGCCCAAGGGTCATTTATATTCCCTTTCAGGTCCGGAAAGAGAGGCCATGGACACATATATTAACGAGTCCCTCAGAGCCGGCCTCATCCTCCCTGCGTCCTTGTATTGATTATCGTGGGTTGAATGACATTACTGTTAAGAACAGGTACCCCCTTCCTCTTATGTCTTCAGCTTTCGAACTCTTTCAGGGAGCCAAGGTCTTCACCAAGCTTGACCTGCGCAACGCTTACCACCTTATCCGTATACGGGAGGGAGATGAGTGGAAGACCGCTTTCAACACACCCACGGGACACTTTGAATATCGAGTCCTTCCCTTTGGTCTGACCAACGCCCCTGCTGTCTTCCAGGCCCTGGTCAATGATGTGCTGAGAGACATGGTAAATAAATTTGTCTTTGTGTACCTTGATGACATCCTGATATTTTCTCCCTCTTTGCAGGTACACACTCGGCATGTCCGCCAGGTGTTGCAACGACAACATTGTAATCATTCACCCTATTTATTTCCTCTTGTCTGTTGTCCTGTGTCAGATTGTTGTTCCATGTCGCCAGCCGTCTGCCTGTTTCATGTCCTGTCCAGCTCGGTATATGTTGCTCCTTTATTTTGGCTCCAAGTCAGTATCCTCCAGTTTTGCTTTTGCACCCTATTTTCCCCCGTCTCTGTCTGTTTGTTTTTGTCTTTTGCATCCAGGCCGGGTCCTGTTTTTTTCTTAGTTTGCGCTGTTCTGCAGTTTCCCGTCCCGAGGCCGGCCTGCTCTCGCTCTTCTTCACGGCCGTGCGGTTCAGCGGACTTCAGCCACGTCATGTAGTCAAGGCCTTTTTCCCCTCTTCGGAGTGGTTTTTGTTTTGGTTTTTTTGGTTTTTTTTTTTTTTTTTACATTGGCGCTCCTATGTTTTTGCTCAAATGAGAACAGTTTAGTTTGTTTTTGTTTAAGGTTTTTTTTTTTTTTTTTGTCTGAATCAAGGCATCCCATCAACAAATAAAGAACCTTGAAGGAGACCTGCATTTGTGTTCGTTCTGATTCCCTGACGGGTATGGCTTGTTGAAAAATTTACACCTACTGTATATACATGGGGCAGTGAAAACGTACCCACACTCTGGCTGTAGAATTTATTTTAATAAATTTTTAGTAAAGAAATATACTGTATATAATTTATCGACATAATCTCTTTTTCGACATAGTCTCTTTTCAATACACTTTGTCAATCTGTCAACAAGATTTCATATTTCCTTATTAAAAATGAGCTGTGAATGCACCACTATCTTTACTTCCTCATCTGAAGTGTATCTTCGTCCACTTAGGGCTGCCTTAACGGGACCAAACGGGAGAAAGTCCGATAGAGCAACATCAGGATTATATAGAGGAAGCTTTAACACCTCAAAACAACGTTTTTGCAGAGTTTCGACGCCCTAAACGTTTTGCGTTTAATACAAAGTTTAGGTTTTTGCTCTTCTACTGTATGTATATCCCAGGAAACTGGAAAAATAAATTTTCCAGCTGATGTTTGACTTTTGAACTTTTTCTTGGTCTGTGATTGAGGATGTTTCCATTCCATATTCTGCCATTTACTCACAGGCAATAATTGTCTTTAAGAAACATTTACTGTTCTTAGAATATCTAAATGTTTCTGTTTATGTTCTTCCATGAGTTGTTTCGGCACCAGACACACCCACAAAATAATAAATCACTGCGTGCTCCTCTCCTTAAGTGCATCCATTTTTGCTTTGACATTACCTTTGGCAATACTACTACTACTAATAATAAAACATACTTTTTGAAAATAAAATGTTTGACAGTTTTATTGTAAAACAATGAGTAGTATTCACTGATTAAATGTATTCTTTCTGCAGTGTGAGGAGGGGAATCACAGATTTTTACAAAGTTTGTGATAAAAGGTTGCTTCTTTCTACAAGATAGATTTGGGCGTTTAAATTTCAATGAAGGAAAATAAATGAGCATCCCTATCTGATAATGTGGTCAAATGTTTGTGGACACCAATCACACCCATATTAGCCTTTAACTGAAGATTTATTCCATGCTTTGTTCTTATAACAACCCTCCACTTTTCTGGAAAAACGTTCCACGTTTGTGAGCTGTAACTGTAAGAATTTACTAAATCAATTCAGTAAGATCCACAAGAGCAGTAGTGAGATGAGGCACTGATGTTGGTTGAAGATGCTTGAGGTTCCACCACAATTCCCATTCAACCCAAGGGTGTTCAGTGGGATTAAGGTCAGGGCTCTGTGCAGGACACTAGAGCTCTTCTACTTCAATCTTGGCCGACTATGTCTTCATGAATCGTGCTTTGTGCACTGGTGGCATGGTCATGCTGGATTAAGTGTGGGCCATTTATAAAGTGTAAAGGTAAAGTGTATTGCTTCAGCAAAAACAAAATCCTATATAATTATAGGAATTAAGCATTTCACTGCATATTATACTGTGTATGGTTGTGTATGTGATGAATAAATTTGAATTTGAATTATGGGCCCAAATATGGGTGTGTTGATCATTTGTATAAAGAATTTTTTGTCTAGTGTACCTTGATTATATAAAGGATGTTAATATTCTTACTAAGAATCAAGAGAGATTTTGTACCTAGAAAGAAAAAGGAACAGATTAAGGACTTTTCTTAGCACATTTCTACTTTCCTACAGTTTTTTTAATACTATATATAATGCTCCACATTTTATGCTTTTTATTGTCAGCAAGAAGTTATTTTGAACTATTAGGCTACTTACTTTAAACAACCCCAAGTCTTCAGGATGCTAACAGCAGTCTTGTTGATAGTTTACACATGGGTCTATTTTTGCAGCTCGATGACAGGGTGTGTTTCTTTGTGGTCTGTTTAATTTCTTACAGCCATGTATGTGTGTATGAGTGCGCCCTAAACAGGAAACCATAGGCATATTTTTGTATTCATTAGGCCTGGGTCTAGAGCAAGAACCTGTTTATATTTTAGGTAAGACAAATAAGAGATGAGTGAAGGGTAAGATAGTGAGATAGGAGTGAGTGGGAAATGGGACCCTGATAATAAATAAAACTACAACAGACCCCATTTTTTGCCCTGTAAATAAGGAGATCTACCGTATACAGCAATTGTGTTGCTTCATAAAGTCCCGGATTCAAATAATAATGCCAGAGAAGGCAGAGGAGATAATAAGGAAACACAGTGTGAACAAAAAAGATGAGAGTGATGACAAGAGGAGTGTGGAAAAGAAAATGGGGGAGAGAAAGGGAGGAAGGCTATAAAATTGAGACTACACACTGGCAGTGGTGATGCAGTATGCAGTGCAGTAAATCACTATGGACCTCAGGCTGCAGTGCTTCGCTACTAACACTACATCCCTGTTCCCTGCACTTGCCCAGAATGATCTGTGTTTTCTCAACCTGCACCTGACAAACAGACCCTGCCTGGAATAACTGAAAACCGTGTGTCTGCAACAGCAGTGGGAGGTAACAAATTACAAATACAGTGAGACTAGTTCTTGGGTATTAATTACTATATTTTAAAAGCATAGGGGCTGTCCAACTCACAAATACACATCTACAATGGAAAACAAGAATATCTAAGTTTTGGAATGTCCAAGTCAGAGCTCTAAATCCTATCAAAAAAACTACATACAGTACTGACATAAGGAGGGCTGTGAACAGCAGAATCCCTTGGAACTTGATAGATTTGGAACAAGTTTCGCAAGGATGACTGAAATATAATTGCCAGGTCAAAGTTGGAAGACTCTTACCAAAAAGACTTATGTGTTGTGTCACAAGTAAAAAGCACAAATAACCACTCTTCTACAAGTAGGTTTTCCTAGGGTGTTTTTTTCTTTCTTTCTTTTTTTTTCTTGTTGTTTTCAATTGTATGTGCTTTTCCTTGACGGTGACATTATTACTGAACATAAAAGGTGGGAACATAGCGGACTTATGATTTATTTCATTCTCAGTTTCAAACACACATGGGACAGTGGGAATGATATCTATATCTCTGCATTTGTATTTAGCATGGTAGTTCGCATATTGACAGCTAGCTATTTGCATTCACATTTTGAGTTCAAAAAGAGTAAAAAATAAAAAAAAAAAATAGTTGTTAGTCAAGCTTTGCTAATGGTTTTCAATGTTCCTTAACTTCTTCATGAAAATGGCCCTAATTTACAGTTAAAAATAAATATGCACTCTTAGGCAGGTCTTTTTCTTTGGTAAATCTATTTTATAAATGTAAGAGCTTATACTTTTCAAACTTAAGTAAAAAATATTAGTGTTTTTTTTGGTTGCAATTTACTTGAGTAAAGAATTTCTGTAATTTTACCACCTTAGATGTGAGCTGAAGCAGTTCTGTAGAAATAAAATGGGGAATACTTCAATGATTCTTTAAAAAATGCCCAAGAAAATTGTCTTTAAAAATATACAGCCCTAACACCAAAATGTGCCACAGTGGCTTAGTGGTGTGAATTTTCATAATTAGTTACAATTACTGTAGGTTCTGCTATGTCAAGCATTTTAGAGCAGTGGTGGCTCAGACAAGTAAGCCCTGGCTTACTGATCGAAGGTCAGGGGTTAAAGCCCCATCACCACAAAGCTGTCACTGTTGAGCCCTTGATCAAGGCCCTTAACCCTGTCTGCTCCAGGGGTGCTGTATCATGGCTGACCCTGTGCCCTGAGCTAAAATTTGATAAATAATTAAATCATAATACGATCTTATCTTATTAGTCAGTAATATAGTAGTACCCTCACAGAAACTACAATTGTGGTTTCTGGCTCCTGCACTTTTCTGGGAGTTTATTTTAATTAAATTTATGTTTACATTTATGTTTATATTATAAGAATTTATCATTGTAATTTTTATATAAACAATTAATTTGGCAAAGTGGTTTGGCCTTATATTCATGCTGTGAATTGTATTTCTGTATTTACTGTCTCAAACATTACCATCAAACTGCAGACAATTACTTTGTAGTACTTTTTAACTAGTAGTATGTAAAGTGGTCACATAGTCACGCAGTCACATAGTCACTTCACCATCACAAATTAATCACAAACACAATCCACATAAACAGGTAATACAGTTCTGTACATATTACATTAAGGGAACTGTAACTGTAATATATTTACTTCAGGTTAGCTTTATTTTAAAAATGTCATGATACTCCTGTATTTGTCTGTTATGTTATTTTTAGTTTTTCTTTTTGTATGCATGCGTGTTCCTATCATACACTTCACCACAGCCATGTTGTAACTGTATTCACCTGTACCTTGTTTAGTTTGATTAGGATATTTTATATAGCCTGTGTTTAAGTTGGTTCTTTCTCTTGTGTCTGTTCAGTTCTGTTAAGTTTGTTCCTGTTTAGTATCTTGCGTTGGTTGTTTTTAGCATTAGCATTAGCCTTAGTCTTAGCCCCAGCTCTTAGTCATATTTTTTTATGTTTATGTTTGTGCTTTACTATATTTAAACTTCACCCTAATAAACAAACGTCTGCACTTGCCTCCTGCTTCTCATTCAAACTTGACAATAGATAAGTGAGCAAACAAATTAAAGGTATTGTGATTTACAAGAAAGTGGTAATTTATCCATTTCTTAGATTTGTATTTAATTATAATGATGACGTTCTGCAACAAATTCAACTGCATTTTGTGACATAGAGTTTATATACTTTCTTGTCTATATCGCAAAGTGATGAAATGTGATGAACTGAGTTGACTTGTTGTGTAAATAATTCCCATTATCCAACAGTTAGCTCTTAATCAAGTAGTCTGTTTGGACGAAAGGGATTCCACGAGTAGTGATAATAGATGGTAACAGCAATGGGACGTTCATTTACAGTATATATATCACTCTGCATTACAGATGTTCTAACAATTGTTAATTACACCTGACAGCTAAAGTATGTCCGTGGTTGAGAGGAGAGAGCACATTCAGCAAGAAAACACATTTAATAATGTTATGTAATCTTAATCAACACTTTGTCCAATTAATAATTTCTTGTTAGTCGTTCAGAATTGCCCCTGTGTTTTGTTTATGCCTAAGGTGAGCTACAATTCTAACTAGATTCTAACACAAGGCTGAATCCCAAATCCCTCTGTAACCCCTAATCAAGGGAACTACTCGGTGTGTTAAACAAGTGATTCTACCTGTACAGTGTAGTTCACTTCAAAAGTTCTATATAAATAAAACTGAATTAAACTGAACTCTATTTTGAACCCAGAAACCTGGAAGTTAACCGAGCTGATATTCTAAAGTGGAAATTTAAAGAGAAACTTACAAAATTTACAGGACACCACTTCCATGGTTTATTGTCCTCAGTTTTTGCCTATATAGTACCAATAAGAATATAAAACTACTTAAACATCTCTTAATTACAATTACTGTTGGTTGCTAACTGTCAGTTAGCAGCTCTGCCAGTTGCAGTTGGTTATTTCTGCCAGTCATGCAAATAACTTGAGATCGTGCTGTTGTGCTGGATATTAGCACTCCTTCTTGTGTGATCTTGCTTAATTATAGAAAATGTATTTCTGTAAAATGCTTATGTCTAGAGACCATGCCATAACTTACCATACCAACATACCTAACTCCCTGCATAAGGAAATCATCCTAACAAAATATGGGAGGGAAAAAAAACTTTTTATTCTGCACATTGTTCAGTTTGAAAAGAATTACTGAGTAGATTTATTAACCACAAACTTCACACCCACAAGGGGGTTGGGTTTTTCATCCAAAAGGTTCTCACTGTTTTGGGCACCTAGATATGCTCACCCACCAGCCTGCTCCCTCTTATCATTCACCAAGTACTAATCTGGAATGTTTTTCAAGGTTAGCGTGTGGTTCCTGAAAGACACATGAAGGCAGCACATGGGATGTTTTGGAAATGCTGATTATGCTGTCTCACAGGGCAGTATAAGATACAAGGAGAAAGCTCTATCTGCACTCACCTGAGCTCGCAAATGACTTAAAGACAAATGATTTTGTATAAACACATTTAAATGAAGGGCAGAATTCCAATTTGCATAAAATATGTAAGAGGAACAAAAATAAGTAATGGAAAATAAAAATGGTAGGTTTAGGGTCAACTCTTGAACTAGAATCAAGGACATTTATTTTGGTCAAAAAGACATAATCTCTTGTCTTGTTTTGAGTGTGCCCCTGATTGGCTAGTGTCACTCTGATTGCCAAGGGAGAGAGTATGCCATCCCTTCCATCCAGATAATTTGACCAATTTTGCTCCTGGACATGGATTTTTGTAACAATGGTGGAATTCAAACTTGTGATTAACCTAAAATAGACTGAAAAAATTAAGTTATAACTAATCATTTGGAAAACAGTTTTGGCCTTGTAACTGTGCTAAGTGGGGGTCTGGAATATAAACACGGGGGGGGGGGGATACATTAATAACACACAGATTACTCTTGTGTGCATAAAAATAGAGCTCATTATGTTAGATTGTCTAAACCTTGAAGGTTCACACCAATGAATCTCTTCCAAACCAAACACACAGGACACAGCATGTTTCTGTAAAGCAGACCATGCGTCTACATATGCGAGCTAGCCTCTGTCCAACGTCAATCACAGCAGTGAACAGCACTGTGGTAGCCAGATTTCTCGTTTGACTTCTTTGTTTGGTTTCTGCTGATCCTTGCTCTATTTGCTTTGCTCTCTTAGCATGTCCTCCACCGAGTGTGTTTATTTATGAGTATGAGGATTTTAAAATGCATTTATTAGCTTGGATGTTTTGATGTGAAGAAGAGGGTCTTTGTGTCTCCTTACACTCTATTCTAAAACCGTGTAAAACCGTTCACCAGGGTGTTATGCATGGAAGCTTTACATCCCCATTTACAGGCAATTACCCTCAGACCAACCTACAGAAAGGCTTCTTAACTGAATTCCTAAATGTGCATGCCGTAGAATAACCTGTTTAACTATTACACCAGAAGACCTGACCCCTTCTTTCTCCTACATTTCATCTTCTGAGGGGGTGATAAAAATTTCTCAGCTTGGCTGTTCCTCTTTTCTAAGCGTGCCTCATGATTGGATCACTGAGAGGCTCCACAGAAGCAGCAATCCATCAAGTGAGCATGCACTATGGCAGTTCCAGGGCGCGTATCTTCCCGGTGGTGTTTGCTACCTCTTACATCATCAAGCTGGCTTTGCGCACGAAGACAGATAATCTTATAGTCTTTCATCTTGATCTGTGTTGTCAAATTATCAAAGAGAGGGAAAAATATCACACAAGAAAACAAAAGAGATGTGGGGGGAAAAAAGTTGGAGAAGGACATTTACCGATGTATTCCTTTCATACAAAAAAACATCAATTAGTGCAATGTATCTTCCGTATTTTAGACTATTCTAGGCTTAATTAAATCTACCAAAAGAACACAGAGTCAGTGGAAAAGGAAAGTATCGTCAGGCACCTACACTCAATGGCAAAAGAACGAACAGATGGCATTTAGAAATAGCTGCTACAGTGTGCCTGGGAGGCCTGATAAGGAAGGTGGAGAAACAGAAGATAGCAATCACAACATATGCTTTATACATTGTGTTCAGGCACAGCATGTCATATGTGAGAAAAGGATGGATTCATCATGACAATGATGCACAAATTAATTCCTTAAGGAAATACTGTATATGTGCTGTCCGTATGGCATGATATTTAAGCTGTAAAATTAATTGGGATCACTAACTCACATTGTTGTTTAGGTATTACCAGCACTGGCTATTGTTTTCATTGATGTAAAAAGCTTTCAGTCAACCTACAGTACGAACACTGTTTTCCCGTCAATTTGCCATTGTTCTACCTGTTCCTAGTATTTGATGGATGTCCTAGAAGTCCAAGGTCTATCATAAGGTGATGTCTGATAGAAAAGCTGCAAGGAAAATCTATTTGTCATGGAAGGCAGCTGGGTGTGAAATCTGAGAGAGCCCAGGTCCTTCTTCCTTCCTGTCCCAGACATGTCCTATCATCTGTCCATCTACAAGCCCTGGAAAACAGCAAAACCATGAGGCATACCTCATTACCCCAAATATACTCTCTTTTTGTGATTCAAGTTTTGTTCCAGATGAACAACCTTTCAAAGAAATGGCATACGTCTTGCCTTATCAAAGTGAAGCTTTTATATTTATTTTTTTTTAAAGTGGAGACAAAACATGCAAGAAATTCAGGACCAGTGTATAAACATTTATTGATATGACACAGTAAGAGGACAGACAACCTTGACTGTTTTTGTTTTACTTAGTTCTCTCCTTATTTAATATTTGAGATTAATATTGATAAATATTTTATTAATATTTTCCAAAGAAATTGTACATATTCCAATTATTATTATTATTATTATTATTATCATTGAGCCTATTATGAAGTGCACAGTGCACATTTCAAACTCATTACAAAACCTAAATACACCAAGTGGCCGTAAATCTCTTCATAAAACAGAGTGTGAAGACTTTCTTAATAAAGGAGGTCTTCATAAGGTTTTAGGAAATGTATGTCTTTTATAAAATATCATACATATACTGTATGTAAAACTGTGTAAAAGTTGTAAGTCAATTCCTCATCATTTCATAATTGAAACTAATGTAGATTAAAATTAAAGAAATTGGAGTAAATGTTTTACTGTGACCTGCTGCAAAGTGCCTGAAGATTAATTCAATGCATTCATTCATTTTCTATACTGCTTATCCTATACTGGGGCCCAGTATATATATATATATATATATATATACACACACACACAGACACACAATGGGCAATTAGTGAACACCAATTAGTCTAATCTGTGTAGTATCTGGAGGAAAAACACCAAGCACATGCAGCAGAATATGAAAACGCTACGCACACAGGCCCGAGGTGGGAATCGAGCCCTCAACCCTGGGGGTGCAAGGCCATAGTGCTAATCACTACACCACCATGCCTAATGATGCAATTTAAAATTGGTTGTTTATGTAAAAACCTCAGCAGCACCCTCATTTCCCTCTCGTCCGTTCCAACCACTCCAGCATTCAGGATAACCAATTTACTAATGTATACTATACTATGTTTGTGAGAGAGGACATGAAGTTAGTTGGTGTGAGAGAAGAGGAAGCAGAGGATAGGGTTAGATGGAGGCAGATGATTCGCTGTGGTGACCCCTGAAAGGGAACAGCCGAAAGACGAAGAAGAAGAAGAAGACTATACTATGTTTCTCACTGGTTCCCTTACGTTAGATGTTTTTTTTTTAATTCTTGAATTATTCAAGAAATTTGTGTGGCTTAACAAACAAAAAACATTTCTCTGAAACTGGTCAGGGACTGGACTGAAAATGAGAGCCAAAATCGTGCCAAAATGAGAGGCAAAAAAGTCATTCTGGAAGCCTGGAGATTTATTCCTCAAGACTACATTAAAAATACAAGAAAGTCTTGCTCTTTGGAAGTGAAATATGAAGAAATGCTTTTGCAAAGTACTGTATACCAAGACACATCAGCTAAAATGTTATATGATATCAAGCTGAAATAACAGCCGAGTCATAAGCATTACTAATGCTACATACATGACACCTACATACATGACACCTCCATCAGCCCTTGACATAAACTACATAAACACTTATAAAGCCTTTATCTGACATCGCTTTTATAGATCATTGTTTCTAATCCTATATCAACATAGCACAGCTAAGTGACATTCATTGTAGTTGACATCAGGGCTTTTGTGTGTTTATGTTGCTTGTTTATCCATAAAAACTGAATCATGATGCAATATTATATACACAAAATTCTTTAGGTATTGGTTTGTGTCAGCTGTCATGAAGAAAAAGTATATACTTTATATAACTTAATGAATCTTGAGAAAAATTTCATGTGCAGTGACCTGCAAAAGTATATAACCTGCCAAAAACTTTATGTGACTGGATAGAAAAAAAAATTATTTTGCCTTGGACTATATGTTCTGTAAATTTAAATTATTTTATTAATTTTCCTAATTACACTTCAAATGGTATATTTAGTTACCATGACATGACTGAGTATATGACATACTGAGTTTGTTATTTTACATTGTTAAATAACATGACCATTCATGAAATATTGAAATATTTCCTTTAAAATGTAAAATTATTAAAACGTGTAATTATTTTTCCATGTAAATAATAATTTGGACAAAATTACTAAGCGATTAAACCATATAAAATATTTGAATATTCTAAATTGTACTGTGACCCCACCAGGATAAAGCAGTTACAGGGAATGAATGTCCTAAATTTGAATTATTCAGCTTTTGTATCTGCTTTATTCTAGTCAGGGTTATAGCGCCTATCCCTGGAACACTGAGTGAGTGTTCACTCAGTGTTCACTAGTGGGAATATGTCTAGTTTGATTAAGGGCAGCATGCACACTCATTCTCACCTGAAAGTAATTTAGAGTCATAAATTAAAAATTTTTTTGGAAAGTGGGGGTGAAAATCCAGAGAAATTATAAGTGGACATGAGCAAACATGAGAAACTCCAAACAGGCTCCAGGGAGAGTGCCTAAGCTCAGGATCAAAACATGGGCCTACGTGCTGCTCCACCATGCCAGACCATCGAAATGAAATCTCTATAGACTGCATCTGCTTCCAATGAGAAATTCGAAATTCACATTACTTTTGTTATTGTATTTCGTTCAGTCACAGTAGCTTGAATCATTTATAAATACAAGAGTGTTCCTAAATATTATCATGCTATGACAATTTACCCTCTGGCTCCATCTGACTTTCCTCAGTGAAGCAGACAGAGAGCTGAAATATTTTCATACTTGTGGATTACACTGCAGTGTTATATAACTAATGCAGCCTAATTTGATCAATCTCCTCTTGAAAAAAAGCTGCTACAATAAAACTTAGAACAGGCTGCATCATAAAGTCAAATTCAAATATAATTATATTACAACCTCTTTGTGGAGACAGAGGTAGAGGCTTTCCTTGCTCCAGGAGAAATGAGATTCTTTATTGCTCTGTTTTCATGAATATAAATGTGTTCACGAAGAAGCACTTTGTTACAAAATTTGGGCCAAATTTGTTTTTGTGCAGTTTCTAAATACCAGATCTTCTTTTCTTTCCTAGAGATTTTAAAGTCCTCAGGCAAGGCTTGCAATAGATTGAGTTCATTTTTGACACTTGTTTGGATAGATGTGCTCAGATAGTTACTTGGTGCAAATCCAAAGTATAGTGCAGATCAGAAGGCAGTGAGACATAAAACCTTTCTATGTGATCTTCAGGAACTGATTGTGGAAGATTTTCTGTACTGGCAGCCTCCGTCCTTCCATCATTATGCAGTTAGGGAACAACTTATTCTCTCGACGGTTTCCAGTAACCTGGGCATAGACATGAATGTGATTGAATAAGAAAAAAAAAAAAAAAAAGATTCCTTAGATCCTTAGCACATAGTTTGAAGGTTATTGTTACTGAGTCACATCTTTTATCTTTTATTCTGCTCCCTGCTGGGCATTTTCAGTCAGGATGGATCACAGCACTGTGCATATCAAATTCCCAGTGTGAGAATCAAACTTAGAATGAGAACTGTTTATGTGATTATGTCTATTCTAATTTCAGAACTCTGAATCTCTAACGACGTGGTTTGTGGAATTCAATTCAAACCGTTGCTGCTGTGCTCATGAAACTACCTCACTAATATGACTCTGTGTGACTCTCTGATAAATAAAAGGGATATAGATTTTTTTAAAACTGTGCTATTCAGACCGTATCCTGATATGTGTGTTTCAAAGTGCTGGAAGATTTGTTATACAGTATTCTCTTTATTCACCATACTTCAATGGTAGTTCTAGATTTCCAAGCATTCTTTAACATGAATGTGTTTACGAATTTCAAAAAGCATAGTTTGCAGTTTCGGTGAATGTGAGTTGAAGCTAGCTGTTTTGAAATGTACAGTTCAACCAAATACAGCAACTACACCATGCAGACCATTCTAAACTGACAAGCTGTATGATTGATAGAAATTTCAGATACATGTTTAACCTCACTAATTGAAGGTTAAAGGTCCTTATTATATTATTATATTTTTTCTCAATTTCACAAAGCCTGAGGCAGGTAAAATTACTTTTGTACAGATTCTATTAAATCTGCCAAATTGTGGAAATATGTTTGCCTGCTTGATTCATCCTGATGCTCTCCTCCGCCTCTTCATTCCCCTTTGGAGCTTTCCGCAAACATGTAGAAATAGCTTGGAGCGAGGTCAGGACTGCATGAGGGATGTGGCAATAATTCTCAGTTGAGTTCCTGTAACGTGCAAGTGGTGTTGATGAATGATTGTGTGCGGATGCATCTCTTTGGCAAGTTGGTGACAAGTTATACCCAATTTGACTTGAAAGCCCCTTGTCCAGTGGTACCTTTTGATCCTGGCTCCTCATTTATCCAATATCATTTTACAATATCATTTATCCAATATCCCATTTATCCCCCTGTTTTCCTGTTGCCAGCTTTAATTTTTGCCAGATTTAGTTTTTCACAAAGTTGATGGATCTTAAAGCATATTATTCACATATACAATAGAATAATTTTTTTTTAAAAGGTGTCTGTGTTACAAAAAAAGGCATTTAAGCCATATTTTCTGTTAATGATAGTTGTTTAATACCTTCAAATCCCAGAAACCATCTTTTTTAAATTCTTAAAAACATAAACCTTTACTATTAGTTTTACTGTAATACTTAATTTAATATAATGCTTTAAGAAAAATGAAATTTGGCAGATGCCCTTATCCAGATTGACTTACATTTTGTCTCATTTTACAGTACATCTGAACAATTGAGGGTTAAGGGCCTCACTTACGGACTCAACAGTGGCAACTTGGTTATGTTGTGTTTTGAACCTAGGACCTTCTGATCAATAGTGCAGTGACTTAACCACTGAGCTACCCCTGCCTAAATACCTGACTAAATAGTGGAGCAGTAATAAAATGCACACTCTTTTTGTTACCTTGATAAGGACTTGTTTTGTGAACTTATTAGCAATGTTGCAATCAGGGCTGTTTTCTTTGTATTGCGTATTGCCTCTCCATGCTGAGATTTATCTGTAGGCTTGGTCTGAAGCATAGCAATTAGAAATAGAATAGCTGGAGAAATTTTGTACAACACTTCCTATCCCCATGATTGTGTTTTGGAGACTCACACCCATCCTAGGTAAAGCAAACAAATCTCCTTCCATTGTTAGACATTCTAACAAGAGAGAATTCAACAGAAACAAACAGTATGGCCAAGCTGATTAGTGGACTGGTTGACTCTTATCAAACATCTCAACATAGTAACTAAAGGATCATTATATTCAATTGAGGTGGAGAAAAAAAGCATAGAGTGTGAGATGTTTTGACACTGACAGCTTCTGCTGCGAATTGAGTTCACTTCCTCAGAGATCTGACTGCTTATTAGCAGGCAAAACATGTAGCCTTAAGCAGGCCCTTATGCTTTGTAACACATTCGGCTCACCTGGCGTGTGGAGAGGTGTGCTCATGATGGACACACTGGAGCAAAGGAAACACTTCTAAAGAGAGAGAGAGAGAGAGATCAAACTGAATGCAAAATGCAAAGAACAAGTGACTTTCATTTATTTATTATGATTTTTAAATGTGCCATGTCATAAAAGCCTCACTTTTTCTTTAATCGTATTAGTCGATGGAGGAAGGCATAAAACCAAGTGACATTTACAGTATACTTTAAGCACAGTACAGTGATGAGACTCTTAGCTGCAGTAAAACATCTGTATGGTACAAACATTTTAAAGAATGACGGATATCTATGAATGAAAATCCCAGGTTGCTCAGAGCCTACTGTAGTTTTTCCCCAGAACATTTAGTAAATGAAACACCTGATCCTTGAAAATCAATGAATAATGAATAATGTCTGTGGGAGCTGCACACACAATCATTCACAAACACCACTTGCACAGTACAGGAAGTCGGCTAGGAGTTATTGGCACATCCCCCATACAGTCCTGAACTCGCTCCAAGCCATTTCCATATTCCTGGGCTATTGAAGGAGTTCATGGGAGGCCAGTGTTTCAGATGTGAAGCAAGCAGTCTGATCATGGCTCCAGCATACTGAGAAAACTTTCTACGTTGATGTTATCCAAGCACTAGTAAAACAATGGGATACATGCATTAATGTACAGTAGCAGGGGATTATACAGAGAAATAAAGGGAGCTTTTACTTTTATAACTGTGTTCTGTTATTCTGCACAATTAAAAGTCCTGATTAAAGTTGAAAACACCTCATATTATCGTTTGATGTTGCTTGTTTGCAATGAATATAAGTTTTGCCATAAGGTCTCACCTAATATCATATCATTCACAATTACTTATTACCTATCGGTGTGTAAAATGAAGTGACTGTGAGTTACTATGGAAAATCACTGCATTTAAAGACAACGGTGCATTTATATTTCACCAGCATTACTTCATATATGGAAAGGTCAATAATGGTACTAAACTATAGTGATAGTGATAGACAATTCAGAAAAAGAAAAAAGAAGAAAGAAACAAAAAGACTTTTGTGCTTTTGTGCCAGGGCTAGTTATGGTCTAGCTTGTAGTAAATTAAAATCATTTAGTAAAATAAATAAAAATAACACAAGTGTAATAGATTGCTAAAGAAGAAGAAGACACCTGGTGAACTGGTGACGTGTCCAAGTTTCAGCAATCACATAGGAAGCAAAGGCTAGCCTGTTTGGGCCAATCCTGTAGAAGAGCTACTGTAGCCCAAATTGTTGAAAAACGTATTTCTGGCATCAGAAAACACACTGCATCATAGTTTGTGTCTAGCCCATGCTGACCCCTAGTCTACTGATGAAAGTTTCTACATTGAATGTCAGAAGTGGACCATCGAATCACTGAAAGATCATGTGGCTGGCTGGGTGTGTGACTCACTTACCAGGACAATAGATGGTTCCAGGATGCACTAATTCCTCCTAGGATCCTAGCATTTATGTGGATGTTACTTTGACACTTTGAAAAATTGTTGCAGACCAACTATTCCCTGATGGCAGTGACCTCTTTTAGTAGGATAATTCGCCCCCATGAACAGCAAATTCATTTTATAATGGTTTGAGGAACATGACAAAGAATTCTCGGTGTTCAATCTTCCAAATTCAAACAAGGCTGATCTATGAATGCCCCACCTCACCATTTACGGGATTTGAAGGATCTGCTGCAACTACACCTTGGTACCTGTTACGATAGCACATATTCAGAGGTGTGGATTCCATACCTTGGTTCTGGGTTTGGTGACACAAGTGGGACTGATACAATATTAGGTAGACAGTTATACTGTATTCTTATGGCTGACCGATCTGCACTATTTGTCATACAGCTGCTTGGTGTCGTTACTAAAACCAAATTAACATTACTGTCCGAGGAAAGTTTGAAAAAAAAAGAATGGTGGTAAAAAGAAAAATTGGGCATAAAAACTTTACTTGCACATGATCAAAAAAGATCTCCTAATAGACAAATGCAATTAGTTTTTTATTCATTATTATATCCATTATTATTGCAAATGTCTTGAAAAGAGAAAACAATCTTTGTAGTACAGTACATTGAGCTGTTCCATGTGCAGGTTTTGGAAGCAAGTCTCTCTAAAGCGGAAGGACTGGATGACATGGTATATTATCTTCATGGAGTGACTGTATATGATCATCCAAAATTAGACATCAGCCCTAACTTTAGATTTTAACTTAAAAGAATCTGTTAGAGTTTTTCTCATCTGATGAATTTCCCATCCCAGCAGTCTAGCAGTGTGTCATGTGAAAGTTTCAGTACCATGAAGGGAAAACACAAAACACACCCATGTCTTCCTTGCCTCAGTCTGATGTTACTGCTGTGTGTGATGGCAACAGCAATGAGTTTATTTTTGTGTGTGTGTGTGTGTGTGTGTGTGTGTGTGTGCGCGGGTGTGTGTTCACCAATTGGACAGAGCATGTGACAGATATCTGAAAGCCCAGACTCAGTTTTCAAGAAGATGTGAGGAGGAAAATGGCATCTGCGCTGACAGCTAAAGAAAGAGAAAAGACTGTGAGAGTGCCTGTGCTGTTTACACGATGCATGTAATTAGTGCAAGCCCAGCTCTCATGACATGCCAGCCACTGAGAGTGACCTCAGGGAGGTGGCCTTCAGCAGGGACCTGCAGAGAGAGAGAGAGAGAGAGAGAGAGAGAGTGTGTGTGTGTGTTTTTGACAACTTGCTAGAAACCTATCTGCAGCCCATGCTCCCATGCTAATTATTGTTGAGGAAACAGAACTGAAGTAATGGCGGTAAAGGAAACCGAATCTGTTTCAGCCCATTACGTCTCATGAATAATATATGTGTCGCATAATGTGCAAAATTGATTGTAGGCTGTGAGTTCATGAGCTCGTTAATGGAAGTGTCTTGAATATACAATGGAATTCAAGTACACCTGTTTACAATGATGACTTATTTATGAGTTGATGTCAGTACGCATTCATAAAAATATAAAATACAATAAAAATTTAGAAGAATCTTGAATTGCCATTAAAGGTAATTATGATTTATTTTTTTCTTTATTTCACTACTTTGATTTTATTTATTTTTATAATAATCTTTTAGCAATTTTTTGCACCAATTACTTCAATAACACTTACCATGTTTTGGGGAGGTGTGAGGAACCTAATGAAACCGAAAGAGCCCATCAAAAAAACATATTGACACTGGTAGAAAGAATGTAAACTGAGCTCATGATTGGCAGTGCTATCTGCTGTGCCAACATGCCACCTCATAAATACTCTATATGCAGCCTTGTTTCCCAACTCAATTAACTATAAGTAAACATCCCTTGCATTTGGTTGTGTTTTATGTAGAAGGTATTTAGACATTTGAATCTCTCCATACTAAATTATATCAGCTGAACAGTTAATTATAATAGCTAATTTAACTAAATATGGCATTGCATAGTTAGTGTATATGTATTCCATTGGATGATGTAATCTATAAATTGGCACACACCCACTGGGATTTAAATGCCCAAAACAGATTTTAACCGATTTTTCCCAGCTATATTTTTCCCTCAATGGTACAGAACTTTTGTGATAGAAAACGTCCCACTACAAAGTACAGATTTGAAAATTCTAATTTAAAATTCTAAAATTTTAATTCTATTGTAACCGTATACGATTATTTTTACTATAGAAAAATGCACTTATTAAATGAAATTAGAATGTTTTCCAAAAATGAAATCTATCATTACATGTATCTCTTTTCATATATTATTTTTTTAAAAGAAATCCTGTAATACACATATTATTGCTCTGATTTATGACAGGCGGCACGGTGGTGTAGTGGTTAGCACTGTCTTGCACCTCCAGCGTCCGATTCCCGGCCAGGCTCGATTCCCGTCTCTGTGAGTATGGAGTTTGCATGTTCTCCCCGTGCTTGGTGGGTTTCCTCCGGGTACTCAGGTTTCCTCCCACAGTCCAAAGATATGCAGGTTAGGCTAATTGGCGTTCCCAAATTGCCCGTAGTGTGTGAATG
>JAOVVA010000051.1:20889538-20900570 GCA_028565275.1 Leiocassis micropogon
ATTTTCAAAGTTAAGTTCTTTTTCTGTAGTAAGAGTTTGATACTGTATGTTTATTGCATGTTCATTTTCTTGAACGCATCTCATGGTCAGACTACCATGTTTGTGCCAAAAGACATTGTCCTGTGTACATCGGGAGTTGTGCAACTGGTGCTATTCTGACAATGTGCGTTACCATGTCTGCTATCTCATCATGAACGACAAGTTAGAATAAAGAGTGGGCATGAAATTCTGAATACAATTGACATGATTCAGCAAGTATAGAGCAATGCTACAATGAGTTGTTCATGGTATGGCACGAACATCACTGGAAGGCGACAAGAGATCAGAAAGACCTTTAATGAGCTGAGCCACCGAACTTGTCAAAACTATTCAGCAACTTGTGCATGATGATCATCGGAGAATAGTTCAACATTGCTGCCATGCCATATGTTATAACGAACATTCCAGGCAATACTCTCGTATGATCTGAACATGCGCCATGTTGCTGCCAAGTTTGTTCCCAGGCTGCTGACCCAGGAGCAGAAAAAACAATACGTTGAAGTCTGCCCAGAACTCTGTCAGAGTGAAACTTGGGTGTAAGGGTACACACGGGCCAGACCATCAATAACCAATTTTGCTTCCAAGTTTTAAGGTGTTGATGTTTAAACAGAGTTAATCTGGAAACTTTGTTAATACCACCTCATTGCATTTATTCTCTTACTGGGACCAGATTGTATGCTAGGAACACTGGATCCAAACCAAAACATATCAATTAACGTAAATAGAACATTATGCTCTCAGAGATTAATTCACTCTAACAGAAATTAAGCGTAGTGAATCCAGCTATTGACATCTTTTTGGGGGGTGGAAGAAATGCATGGAGGACATGATATGGACAGGCAGTATCCAAAATTAAGGACTAACCCCTAAACCCTGGAGCTGTGAGGCAACACTCCACCCCATGCTAAATTAAATATGCTTAGTCTTTCCTCAACTGCAAAAACAAAACTATTGGGAATTAGTGTGGGAAGTGATAGAAAACATGATATAAAATTACACTATTGATCTGTGATTTGGAAGAAATTTATCTGTGTAAAAAACAAACCGAGACAAATTCAACCTTCTTCAAACAAGCCCAAAATCGATCCTGACTCCTGACTCCTGCAGAGAGCTGGCTCTTGAGTTCATGGCAGAGGAGAGACTCAAAAGTAAAATCTGAACTATATGGTGGATTTCTATGTTGCTGGTAAATATGTGATAGCCGTCTAATAGTGACAAGCCATCATCCTGATAGTGAATGTAATGTTTCATCTTGACCCATGATTGACAGCAGCTTCTACTGCCGATGTAGGTTTACACTGGCATTGGGTTATCCTATGATTCCCATTTTTTTTCACAGTTCAAGCATCAGCATGCCCAAAATGTTGAAAAGAATTTATTATTGTCATTATTGGATTGTATTTTCAATTCTGATCCTTTAGAAGGTGTTGATTACTTTTTCGTTACAGCTCAGATAACAGTGTTGGCTCCAAGGTAAAGCACAGACTAATACACTCATTCTAATACTGTTTGAATGTGCAGAATAACAGAACACAGTTATGAGAGTAAAAACTACCTTTCTTTTTGGCAACACAACATTCTGCAAAATTTGTCTTTTTCATCTTAATATAGAGAAAAGCCCTGTTAAAGTTGCTATAACAGATGTCATAAACAGTACAAAAAATTTAAATTTCAGAAGTGAATTAAATGCACCACAGATATTCACATCAAACGAATATGTGAGAACAGGTTCTGAAAAGTCACGCTACAAAACTGAATTCCTCATCAAGCGATGCTCTTTACCCCTGACTGTTCATCTCACCCTCCTCTCTCTTCTTTTTCATGTATCCCTCAGATTTTTCCACAGTTTTTTTCTCTAACTTGACTAACTACTTAACACACAAGAACAGTAACTATCCTGGACCCAAACACACACAACATCCATTCCTCTGTTTTAGCAGTATAGGAACAGAAAAGGTGATTTCTATATGCTGTCATGATTCTATAGGATAATAAACTGTAACATTATGCTTTGCATTTTTAATCATTGTATACTACTCTAAGACTGACCAACCAATAACCCACAAATGCCAAACTAACACAGCTATGCGGATATATATGAAGTGTACACAATACAAGAATTAAATACTGAGTGGGGTGTAGCCCTTAAAACTCCGAGCATTTTAGCCATTATTTGTTTCGCTTTTTTTTTAATAAACATATATTGTGCTCAGGATAGTGCAGTATAGAGTGTCATATCTTTTTTTTTTTTTTGCACAAAACCGACAATATAATTAACTGCATTTTATTTAATTTTATTTCATGGTAGGCGATCAAAATTTGTTTTGTCAGTGGAAAACCAAGCAAAGTTTTTTTTTTTGTTTGTTTTTTGTTTTTTTGCATTTTGTGCAAGATTTAGTGTTTAGTGAAGACATGGCACCATCGGTCTCAAGAATGTTATCAAGAGCAGTAGCAAGAAGAAAAGTGAGCTATTTTCAGTCTTGTTTTAAAAGCAGCTAGTGCCAAAAGGAATCATGAATTAAAGTTAAGTGAGGTTTAATGTCTATTTATTTCACTATTATATTTTACTTAATTTACATGTCTTTTCTAAATGTTTTGATTGTTTTTATTTGCCAAATAAAATGTTGGAAATTGGTAATATTTATATGAGTGGCTAGAATGGATTATTTGCATTAACATTATTTCCTATGGGAAAATACATTTCTGAATCCAAAATTTCACCTGAAGAACTCGCCTCCAAAACAAATTAAATTAGTATGCTGAGGTACCACTTTACACCTTGTCTTTGTAATTTTGTCTTTTTTTTATCACAGATAACTTCATTAGCTGATTGGCTTGTTGAATGTTTTTTGAGAGACATTTCAACAAGCTGTATTGTGATTGTTGTGTATTGAGAAGTGTCAGAAAAGTTGGCAAAAATCAACCAGGGGTGAAAAAATTTAACAAATAAGTGGTTAATGTGAAAAGTCCTATTACGAGGTTATTGTTAAAAAAATGTAAAAATTATTGACTTGCAAAAAAAATCTGTCATGCAATTTACCTCTGTAAAAACCTTAACTCTGCTTAAAATTGGACATGATTGTTTTTTTGTTTTTTTTTTCATAACAGAAAACCCTTTTATACAGTATTTTATTCCTTGTATAACTTAATGGCTTGAAGGAATTCACTGGAAGGAGAAACAGGCCTTGGACCACTGGCCTTATAGGAGATGTCTGTATAGTGTGTGTCACATACACTTTTAGTGAGAAAGTGTCACTTTGGACTCATTCTGTCTCAGAGCTTCTTAAATCTCCTCTGGGAGTTTAGTCTTTTGTGGCCAATACTACAAGAGAAAGACTAAAGATTCGATCTGGATCTGCTGAAACAGCAACACAAACAGTCTAGCACAAGCCCTGAGTTTGCTAACAGTACTGGTCTAATATTTACAGTATATCAACCACTCAAAGTTCATTTCTAAAATTTAAATAAAACTATTTTTAGACTGGAAGTTTCAATTTCAGGAAAAATAAAATATATAATCTGGGAAAAGGCTTAATAATATTTGCTTTCCAGTTAAACACTGGGACCATTCTACTCTTTCTACTGTATGATTTAGATCGTACTTGTTTTCATCTATACTTTACTTATGCCACATTTTTTTTTATTTGTGAAAGACAATTTTACAGAATTCACCATTTATCTGAGGAAGAACCCATAGTCAATTTCCAGCATTTCTTCTGTTGTTCTTTTTCCTTGTTTTTCTCTTCTGTCATCACTTTATAGTGCTAATGTTTTAAATCAGCTTCATCAAAAATTGTCATCACATCAAAGGATTAAAAGCCAATATGCTGAAATAATGTATTGCCTCTGTTCATAATTTCCTGACAAAGTCATATCCTAGTCAATTAGAGCGTAATACAACCCTGAATGTTATCCCTGGCTTAATTCCTTAAATTGACACCTCACTTCTGCATATTAAAGAAGACATAACATTACCTCTAGACTCAAATCTAGAGTATAGGATGGTTTGGCTGCTGTTGGGAGATTTGTTTTGACTGTTATAAATATTCATTTTGCTCTTGTCCTGCTCTGGAGCCATGGTGTTTGACACTGATGAAGTGACATTGCTTTCGTCTCCAGGGAAATGCATGGTGTGAAAACAAATGCTCTCTAGCTAATGTAAATCTCCACAGAGTGCAAGTTTTCACTTTCCTAAAAAAGCCATAATCCCAGTTCTTGCAGCTCCTGCAATACATCTCAGTAACGCATTGCTTGTGTGCTGGACCTCATGTTTAATTGGTGTGGTGTGTGTGGCCCGGGTTGCAGATTATGTGGTTTGAACACTGACAAAACATATTTATACAGTACATGTCTTTCTTTCATTTCTTTAAGAATGCTACGATTTAATAACAGTAAAAGAATCAACATCAACTTTCTTCTTCTTCTTTTTATTATTATTGTTATTAGTAGTAGTAGTAGTAGTAGTAGTAGCAGTTGTAGTAGAAGTAGTGGCAGGAGCAGTAGTACCGTAATTTATTATGACTGTCAACTCAAGGTGCTTATTTATTACATCTTAACAGTGACTGTATATACTGTATCTTTATCTTAATCAATCATTTAGACAGCATTTTACCAAAACAGCAGTCCCAGTAAGCATAACATTCTGGGCCTAGTGTGCTGTTGTAAGATTTCTTTTTTACTTTAAAGGAGATTAAGGTTAGGTCTTGCATTTAACTAGTAGAAAACATAGAGTTACTTCTAAGCTGCCTCTAAGCTTAAGTAAAAACCACAGTGCTATTGTATTGTCAGATTTGATTGGTTACTAATTAGGTAGTAATTTATTTTTTTATAACAGCAGCTTTAAGCATAGATTACATATCAAATAGCAGCATTGTATTAAAGCACTTGCTCTAAAATGTTTTTGTTTCTATAGTAACAGCTCAAACACAGGTGTAGGATTTACATGATGGATGCTCTCCATAATTGAGTAATTTTTTGACAGGTATTATGTTTAAAAAAGAGGGGGGGAAATAACATAATGTAAATGATTATCATTTATAATGTTTTTCTGTGGTGAAAGAGGAATAAAACATTTTAGGCCAACAATCACCATTGCTAATTGTTCTGACAAAAAAAATCCTATCAAGTTTTATGCCTTACAAAGTCAAATAAATAAATAAATAAATAAATATTGTCGTTTCAGAAGGGTCATATTATTGGCCTGCAGTATGCAAAAGAAACAGCTACTGTAAGTATGCAAAGGTTTAAAATTACTGGAATTGGGTTAAGAACTGCCCAATGCATTATTAAAAACTCAAAGGATAGTGAAGCAACGCTAAAAGGTCATGTGATCCCATGAATTCTGATCGACCCTATTCCAGAGTGAAGGGTGTGTCAGGGTAAGAAGGGAAATGATGCACCCATCATGCATAGTGGAAGAAGTGTTATGATCTAAGGTTGTTTCAGTTGGACAAGTCTAGGCTCAGCAACAAAATTAAGTCAGCTGATGACCTGAATGTACTGAATGACCAGGTTACCATATCAATAGATATTTTTTTCCCTGATGACAGTTCTATCATTCCACCACCTGAAACACACACATATACCTGCACCTGAGGATCAGCAATAGTTGGATCATACAAGCATGACATTGAAGTTAGATTTCTGTTTCCTGGGTAACACCAGAACAACACCATAACACACAATACAGCTACTCTGTCCAAGCTGATATACACATCTGTTGTAAGAATCAAAGCCTTTTTCTTTGCCTTGTTCAGTAAAAGGCCATGAGGTGATCACCTTATTAAAACCATTTGTTATCCTTGTCATTTGAACTCAGTAACCTACAGCTACATGATGGTAGTGCTGATGGACTAGGGCTTGGGGATCTTTCAGATTTCTTCTCTTTTACCTGTAGAAATTTCAATAGAGAATTTCCTTTGTAATTAGTCCCCATAACAAGAATAAAGTGCCTAACAAAAGTGTTATGGCTTCATTTGGAGAAGTTTCTCATTCCTGAGGTTAACCTTTCATGCAGGCTTACTTTCCGGGCTGCGGGAGATGCGTGCCAAGTCTGTATATTGGTTCTTAACATGAGTGCGTAAGTGTTTGTATGTGCGCGTGTGTGCATGTGTTCGTGAAATGGGTGTGGAAACAGCTTGTAAAATTTGCAGGCATGAGTGTTCATGTTAAACTATATCTTTTAATGACAGACATTGATGAGGACCAGCACACACTCGTTCCTTACTTGTGACGCGGCTGCATTTGCACAGTGGATTTTCCAGAAAGGTTTTTGGGACACTGGGTTTACAGGAGATGGATGACGGACGAATGACATGTTTGTCCTTTCTGTATCTGCCTATGAGCAGGGAGCCTGCATGAGCCACTGAAGGGGAATCAGACTGGCTACAGAGGACTTTTAAAATATAGCAGGACTGAACTGATTTCATTTACACTGAAGTTGATTTATTTCTCACTTTTGCTGTTTACGATGTAGCCAAGACATATGCATGCAATAAATAAATCTAAGAACATATGAGCACACTTTCAATGAACCATAAAATTGCTCTGTCTGTTTTCTTAGACGTGTCTATTGCTGTTTATAATAATTAACAACAGTTTAATAGAGCAATCTTTGTTCTGCGGAAATAAATCTGGGATGCTATGACAAGGGTAAAATGAGGTGAGCAGAGTGTTCCCTACTGCACTTTTGTTGTTGGGCTTCTTCCATTCTGATGTGTTGTGTAACACTTGAGAGACCAGTCAAATGTTTGGACACACCTTTTAATTTTATGGTCTGCAGAACAGTGCTGAAGGCATCCAAAATATGCAAAAATTTCCTTTGAAAACTTGATGTTGAGATGTGTCTGCTATTTATGCTTTGTAAAGTCTTCATAACGCCTCTAATCTAAGGTGCTGTTGGTTAGTTGGTGATTTTTGAGGCTGGTTACTCTAAATGAACTCCTCGTCTGCAGTAGAGGTAAGTTTTGGTCTTGCTTTCCTCATGGTGCTTTCATCATGGGGTGTTACAAATGCACTTGACAATACTGTTTACGTAATAACTGTTCCAAGACCGCCAACCTTCGCGTCTTGAAATTACAACTAACAGTTGTTGTTGTTGTTGTTGTTACTTAATTATCTTATTCCATATGTGTTATTTTATAGTTTTGAAACAAATCCAAATGTAGAAAATAAATCCAAACATGTGTCCAAACTTTTGACTGGAACTATAAGTACATGTGGATACACACACAGTGTACTCAGAGTGCAAATTAATATTTATGTACAGTGTAGTGGTATATCCTGTTGCAAAACCTACTGTAATTAGGACTGAATTTGAAATTCATTTAAATGAAATTGCTATACAATAATCAATATTAGTATGAACTCCTTTATTTTACTTTTGCAGTAATCTTGTGTGACTCAGTCCATGTCTGCTCGCTTCCTGAGGTCAAATACAGAAGACTTTCTTTGATGTTTCTTGACTGCTACTGCACTCTTCATCTTCATTCTTCAGTTTTCTATTGGGTTTAGGTCTGGAGATGACACAGACCATGGCTCCAGAAGCTAAACACCATTGTCACATAGCCAGTTTTGTGCATGAGGACAACTATAATAACTGGCATATGTTGTCTTAATACATTTGGCCACCACTGTATCATGCAACAAGACAGGAATTCAAAACACTATGTAAAAAAATCAACAGAAAAGACATTTTACCTTGACATTTTATCTTCAGATTTGATTTAAAGAAAACTTGACATCTTAAAGAGTTATAAAAGATACATCTAGAAAAAACGGCCAAGTAGGACAGGCAAGACAGACATGCACGAAGGGTTAACATCATGACTGTGAGGATCCAACTGTCAGCAGATATGGAAGGAGATTGGAGGCAGTCGTAGGACAAAGTAATAGTGAATACTTTTCATGCTCAGAAACTTCTGAACGAAAGATCATTAATATATTGTTTATATCAATTTATTATGAAAGATTGAGGGTTTCCTCTGGGTTCCTCGCCCTGTCCAAGAACATGCCAGTATGTTTTGTTGTAAGGCTCTAAATGTGTGTGTTTGTGATCTGCGATGGATAGGTTTCTCGTCCAGGAGGTATTCCTATGGCTTTGACACATGCATTTTTCCTATTGAAGAAAGATATTCAAGGAACATCTATAAAACTCAGGAGACTAAATGTCACAATATTTTGTTAAAATAAATTTCTTCTGCATAAAGGAAATGTAATGGAAAACATTACACCAAACCTTACGTATATGTTAAATGAAACCCTTTTAAGACTCAAGGCAAAGAAACAAAAAGAACATTTCGTTTTCATTTGTCATGTTATGATAGCACATTTTTTTTCCCTTACAAAAAGGAAATGATTTAAATGGATTAGGTGTCTCTTAAACTGCACTTCTTTTTTTTTGCTTTCGTAGTAGCTTCATGTCTGGACTTGTACATAACAAAGCTCCTGCTGTAAGTTTCACAATAAACATAGTTTTATATATACACACCCAGTGGTCCTGTTTTCTCCAATAAAAAAAGAACACTTAGTTTAATGGATGAGCTGGAGTTTATTGCACACTTCTGTCTGTTTAAACATGGGAATGAGCACAGCTATGAACAGCTATGACAAACTAAGAACAAAAGCAAGGACCAGTACTGATTATGATCAAAACTAGTCATACTTGTATTCTTGTTTATTTATTTACCATTCCTTATACTGTATATAGTAGGAAACCTGGATTAACTGCATAGCATTGTATGTTTTGTTTATGTTAGGTTTTAGAATGACATGAACCTAACCATAAGAGTTAACACATATTCATCCCAGCAAACAACATCTGTAAGCTTTCAAACCTAGGAGGGAGTGTCTAAAGATGGATGAGGCCAAGACAGTGGTACACAATGGAATGCTTTTGATAAAATCACTCAGCTTTTATACCATGCCATGTCTTTATGTTTCTGCAGCAACATGGTACTCATTAGCGCTCAACAATGAACACCGCACGTCCCGTGATCTTTTCTTGTTTCTGAATTCCAAACTGGAATAGGTGGATCCATCTTGCAAGAGTTTGTCCTTGTCATCATTGAGCGATTATATGGAGATTATATACTGTAGCACTGAGTATCTATTTTCTTGGCTGCCAGTACATTCCAGTAGGATTTCCTCACAAACCATCCACGAGGGAAATAATTGTAAAGCGGACGGCTTCAACTGTAGGAACTAGTTACATACTCACACTTGATCTGGCTGAAGATTAACCGCAGCATACTGATCAAATAAAGCTGATCGAAAGCAGATCATGGCACGATCGTGTTTGCGGGTTGAGGCTTTAATAATGAATTGCAGAACTTGTTTGTGTTTGCGTCCACTGAAAAACAACAATGTTTGACATGCTGTTCTCATATAAAGTGCAGTTTATGCAGACGGAGCTTAATTACCCACATATTTGCAATAGAGTTATGAATGTTTTCTTTAGCATCACTCCGTTTTGTTCATTTCGTTTGTGCACAAAATTAATTTGAGGATCTGTTCAATTTCAGTAAATGCCACCTTCATTTATTTTAATAATCTTACATAAGGACATATTGCTGTTATTTTTTGCCAGTGTACAAGAATTGTCAATACTCCATAATCAACAATAATATTCATTTGAACTTGTCACTGTTTTGAAGTATGACTTGTAATTTTAGGGTTGTGCCCACTAGGCAAAGTTTTTCATGACAGTTGACATAATCCTACATAAACATTCATAAAGGCTTACTTTAAATCATGTCAGCTGTCATAAAGCCTGCTTAAATCAATTTCTATGTCAAGTTATTATGACATATTCCAGGCTTACATTAAGCTTAAATTTTAAGTCATATATAAATTATTGCACAATTAAATTCTTTCTTTGCATATCACAGCTTTGGGGCTGGGTTCAGAGCACAGAGTCAGTCATGATACAGCACCCCTGGAGCAGACAGGGTTAAGGGCTTTGCTCAAGGCAGCGTGGTGGAGCTGGGCCTTGACCTGCTGACCTTCTGATCAAATAACCCAGAGCCTTCCTGAGCTACCACAGTCCCCTTAGAATATCATCTGAATGTACTTCTGTTATGTCTCAGTAACATCAAGGTAATAATGTGTACATTACCAGCCAAAAGTTGGGATACATCTTCGAATTCCATGGTCTTCTAATTCCATGGCGTGTCCAAACTTTTGACTGGTATTGTATCAGAGGTTGCCAAATGAGTCCGAAATGGAAAAAATCCACAAGACTGAGCTTCAAAAAAAGGATCTATATTGGAATTGAAAATTGGCTCTTAGTAACAACATTGACATGAATGGTTGGTTAAAAATCTACGTAACTCTGATGGATGTTACCATTTTATACCCCTGCTTTGTGGTGACGTAAAAGTGACACATGGCCATAATAAGGTCACAACCCTGAAACCTCCAATCTCCAACCAAGGCATCTTTGGGTGGAGGTTCAAAGTGTGACCTTGCACAGTGGCCTGCTAGTTTTTCTGACAGCACAGGATGGGGCGCCAGCTTATTTAGCTGCCAACGACGGCGTTTGCTCATGCTGGCACTGACTCCCTATGTTTGTGCAAAACCTGACAAGTAGGATACATTTTTAGATCAAATGACGTCTGAACACATGCCTCTAGTAAAGAGATTAGGTATGAGGCAAATTAAACCTTTTGTGCAAGCAGTCAATGTGCTCAGTAACAAAAAAATTGTTTTTTAAAATACTTTTAAACAGGGCCATAGAAATAATGTAGAATCTTGAAGCATATGTATAACTCTTTGTTTTAAATAGTTTGCATTTTTCTACAATCTTCTAATTATTTCTATATTTCATTATATTTAATGACAAAAACACAGCTTTTAAATGTGGTTACAAGCTTTTGGACCCCAATGTACGTACATACATACATACTGTACATACACACACATACATACATACATACATACATACATACATACATACATACATACATACATACATACATACATACACACACACACA
>JAOVVA010000051.1:20907589-20929086 GCA_028565275.1 Leiocassis micropogon
ACACACACACACCTGTTATTCCCACGTGACGGTTCGGCTTATTAAATCACGACGATTTACGCATTTTCTCTGACAAGTTGTCACCTCTAAAAGCCAGTCAGTCAAGCAACAACAAACACAACTGTGGCCCAACATGGGAAGCCCCTTGAGAATAATGTGCAACAGTTTAAAACAAGTATTTCAGCCTCCTTCTTCCTCTTCAGAGACAACCATCACTGTCACCACTCCTTTTTTGCCAGAGCTGTCAGCACCAACATCAGTCAAGGATATTATAAAACTAGCCCTCCAGGAGTGCTCGTATGGCTCTCTGGGAGAATGCAGTGGTTTCCTCAATACCTTATCTCAGCATAATACACAATCTGCTTTACAGTCAGTCCCAGTCCCATTTTTTTTCTTGGTAACTATGCCCAAGAGTAGATTTAGCAGTACAGGAAAAAATGACATGTCTAAAGACTTATCTACAAGACATGACACTGTATAGAAATGCCCCAAATTACATTCATTAAGGCAAACTCAAAATGAGCATTGCATGCAATCCTGTATGGTTTTTTTTTTACATAATTTTGCTCATGTGAATATCCTATCCTATGAAAATACTTGTTAGTAACTTATCTTGTAGATAGGTCTTTAGACATGTCATGGACCCTTCAGAGAAAAGGTTGTGTGTTGAGCAGCTCCATAAAGCAGCTACTCAATGCAAATCTATTATTTGACACCAGTAGTATGCATCTGTTCATGTTAGAATGTACTGTACACTAAAAGTGTGTACAGACTTGACTATCACACCCACATTGTTCTTTCATCCCATTCCCGATTTAGTCACCCTTTTGCTGCGCCCATTTGTTCCCATTCAGCCACAAGAGCATTAGTGAGATCAGCCACTGATGTTGGGCGTGGAGGCCTGGAGTGCTCAGCTCTGAATCTCTGCAGGTCACTTGACTCCCTCCAACCCAACCTTAATACACCATCTCTTCATGGAACTCACTTTGTGTACTTTCATGCTGCAACAGGTTTGAGCTTCATAGTTCCTCTAAAGGAAAATTTTACTGCCACAGCATACAAAGGCTTTGTATAGGACTGTGTGCTTCCAACTTTATTGCAACAGTTTGAGGAAGACATAACACACCCTTATGTTCAAGTATCGCCATACGTTGGGCCATTTATTGCTTTTGAAAATCCAGGATTCATGGATATCACCATATTACTGATATAATCAAATATGAACATATTATTTGGATTTTTAAAGACAAACACATCATTCGCACAAATGTGCACATTATATAATTCTTTAACCGTATTACAAGTGAGTGTCTGGTCAGGGTCTTGGAGGATTAATTTAGGCTATTGGTATTATATTCATTTTGGGAAATAGAACCAAATTACAGTAGTTAGAAAATTCCATTGGCAGGTGCAAACCAAAATAATAACTATATGAGCAATATAAAAAAGCTGAGCTTTGTTCAGTTCTAATAAACAATTAAGAAAGCAAGTGATGAGGAAATAGTGTCAGAGCCAAAATTTACAGAGCTTCAGGTTTGTTGTTCTAGTGTTTTACAGTATTTCCATGGGCATATACTGTATAGAAATGCCCCAAATTACATTCATTAAGGCAAACTCAAAATGAGCAATGCATGCAATCCTGTATGGTTTTTTTTTTACATAATTTTGCTCATGTGAATATCCTATCCTATGAAAATACTTGTTAGTAACTTATCTTGTATGAACGTTGCAGGATGACATCATTCTAACATGACTTGGCTAAACCTAGTGTTTAGGCACAGGGAACCATCAGAGTTCCATGTCTCATCATGAACCATTTAGCAATTGACAATTTGCAGGGTATAAATCTATAATTCAACCTTCCCTTTGCTCAGAAATGACAATACATGATTATCACTTAGAAAGAAGTAGCCAATTATACTTGCTAGCCAATGAGATATAATAATCTTACTGATTGTCATTAGATCATCAGCCTTCTACCGATTGTCCCAAGGTTCCTATCTGCCACTAATCATAAATGTACCACTGTACGCTAAAGTTTTGATTAACTCTGAAAGGGTTTATGTGTAACTCTGGTAATCCTGCAACATTCTGCAATAATTTTCCTGAGGGATCCAAGTGTTGCTGCTGACATGGGAGGTTCCCTGTGTATCTAAACGTGAACATACTATACTGTAGGTAAATGATTATTTTCCTGAATCCTGTTTTTTCTGACTCTTCACATAATCATTATGATAACCATTTAAATAAACCCTATGAAAAACCTTACTTGCATATTACTGTATACTGTCAAGCTTTTGTCTTAGATATACTGTACATAATTAAGTTGGCTATACTGTAAAAGTGATGATTCTCTAGAGTTTGAGATATGTTTGTGAACAGTTTCTATGTCTTTAGCAAAGTTAAGATACACAGTTAAAATTGTCACCCTGTGGTTTTAAATAACCAAATACTTAAGAGCATTTAACCTGGGAATTACTACAGTTTTAACCCTAACTGATGTGGTGAGTAGCTTCTCGTTTTTTACACAACCAGGGTGAAATATGTAACCCATGCTTGTGAAAAAGATGCTACTGTGTTTTAAAATGGTCAAGTTATTGGCTTTATTAAGAAAACAGGTTTACTAATGAAATTAAGAGCATTTGCATACACAGAAAGTGATGAGAACCCACAGGATTGGGACTAAACAGCTGTGTGAACATAAGAAAACCAATTGTTATTGGGACTAATCATAAAATGGCTTCAGATTGCTAGGAACATAAAGATTGGACTTTGAAGTAATGGGAAAAGGTCCGGTGGTTTGATGAATTAGAATTGAGTGATGGGTGAAAAAGGGGAAGAAGGGAAGGACATGAAGCAATGCACTGATCATGCAAAAGTGCCTGCTGTACAAACCTCTAGAAGCAGTATTACGGTCTGCGGTGGCTTCAGAGGGTCAAGTCTAATCTCAGAAATGTTAAGTGCCAATAAAATTAAGTCAGCTGATAACCTGGTCTTCCATTACATTCAGGTAATCACATCAATGGAGTTCTTTTTTCCCCAGATGGCACGGCCCAATTCAAGGACTCAAACTGTCAAAAAGCTGTTCTAAAATCTTGAGGAATCATTTTCAAAAACATTGAGTGCTGTAATCAAAGCTAAAGGTGATTGAAATCTGGCAATGGGTCACCACAGCAGACCACACAAGCTTGGCGCAGGTTTTATGCTGGAGGCCCTTCCTGACACAACCCTCCAATTTTCTCTGGGTTTTGAACTAGAACTGCATCCAGTGGCTGGGGTTTGAACATCAGCTCGGAATTGAACCCGGGCCCTCAATATGTCAATACTCAATATGTTTTGTTTAATATACTATAGTCAATTTATATATTAGCTATTATTAATGGTTTGCTTTCAATAATGTTTTTGTTCCTGACTATGATTTTAACAGTTCTCTAACACTGTTGTTTAATGCTTATGACCAGCACTCCACCACTGATTTACTTACTATGACATGCTTTGCTTGTGATTATTACGCCTCTCTCAGCATTTGATGTTAACCATATGGGTTTGAACTTGACAGAATGACTATAACAGTGTTTGAGGGAACATATCTGAAGCCAGTATCTCAACTTCACTTATGATGAACAACAGACATGTTTGGATCCAAGTGGCTGCTGTTTGATCAGTGTAAAAAAGGAAGCTGACACATGAGGTACAACAGTGTCTTTAGTAAATTACAGGTATGATGAGATGTGGAGCTAAGGATAAGATCTTAGGTACAGTAAGCTAAAGAGACTAAAGTTATGAGAAAGAGATAAAAGCTTGGTGTAGGGAAATGATTGTTCATATTGATTTACATCATTTGGCAGGGGCAACTTATATATTTACATCGCACAACTAAGCAGTTGAGGGTTAAGTGTCTTTCTCAAGCATTCAAGAGTGGCAACGCAGTAGTGCTGGGGATCTGAACCTGGTATCTTCTGACTATTAAATAATGGGTGCTACAATCAGATGAAGTGTTGGAGCTAACTTTTCAAACTGTGCCTTGGCTCTGACAATTGCAAGCACATAATCTTTGCCCTTGATGCCCTGGTGCATATTGATCAATAAACAGTGATCTCCTTTAAAAAAAAAAAAAGAAAGAAAGAAAAATTTTCAGGGCTTGCACATCAATGCATTGCCTCAGTTATAGTCAGAATACCAAATGCTTTCTTTCTTGCTTGAAAGTAAATTCAAATGGAGCATTAATTCATTAACATGGTGTAAAAAAGATAAAGAAAGTATCAGGAAGGAAAACGTTGGAGGGATTTCCTTTGTCTCACTGACTGGCCAGACCATTGGAACATCTTTGAAACTATATCATGCCAAAAGATAAAACATTTAATATGTCCAGACCTTCTTCACTTATCTTGTATTCACTGGAAAAAACGAATCAGTGTCCAATCTGGAAATAATACATGTTGCAAATAAATTTTAATGACTGTGCGGCCAGTGTGCAGGCTTTTCTCTAAGCAGTACATATTTTCCATTCATCATGGACAAACACACACATCAGCTTGTGTAACGTGATTTAGTGAAGCATACAATATGCCTCCACATGAACAATGCCATGCCTACACCATATACTGTAGTATGCTACATCACTCATTGTTCTGTGCATATGCCATCTGTTAAAGCAATTGGGAATGCATTGAGAAAGCTGTAAAATCAATTAAATGAAAAGCTCTTAAAATTAAAGAATGCCTTAGGCACTTTCATGGAAGAACTATGAAAATCTCATTAAGTGTATAAAAGATATAAGGCAGGAACATACACAAAAACTATATTACACTAGGGCATTGCTGAGGGAGCGTGGGCATCCACCAATGAGTAAAGATCTAATAGTGTAGACTTTTGGGAGACACACATGCACTCAAACCACGAAATGGTATGACTGTGAGGAGTTTAGCCAGAAATTCCCATACTCGTCATTTAAATAAGCCCACTGGAAACCTTTATTTGCCTATTACACTGTCAAGTTTTTGGCATATGTTTCAGTTCAATATTGTAGCATTTTAAATTCCGAATTGTTAAAAGATGTGACCTCAAAAGGAGCAGTCATTAAAAAACCTAGGTATAATATAGTTATAGCAGGACTGGTAAGTAGACTAACTCCTCCCTGATTGTGCTTGCATACCACAAATTGGACAATAATTTGGAATTTATAATATTAGTGTTTTTCACCCTAAACATAAAGTTTTATTAACTTGTATAATAGCTGATCATTCTGTAGCACGTAGAGATACGCTTGTGAAATTTTCATTTCTTTAGCAAATTTTAATGTACTGTCAACCAAACCAAATATCAACCATGCCATCTCTAGTAACATTTTAACATACAAATATGTTACAGTATTTGTGTTGTTGTGCCCAAAATACTCACTGATCCTTCAGTGTCCAATTTTTAATTTAGGGATATAAAATGACGTTTGAAGTATTTTCTATGCTCCACATGAACCGGACATTGGGGTTGCCAGACGAGGTGAGTGCATTACATTATTAAAAGCATGTCGACACACCCCATTTGTGAACGGCAACACACCACATTTGGGAATCAATTCAATTCAATTCAAACACCAATTAGCCTAATCTGCACTGGACTGTGGGAAGAAACCAAAGTACCTGGAGGACCCTGGACACTGTGCTGCCTTGTTAGTTGTTTATCTGGAAGAAAAATTATGAAACTTGGCCTTCAAAAGATTTATTTATGGAATCTATATTGATGCAGCGATGGTATTTCCTCATCTTGCCAAAATAGAGTTAACAGACAGAAAGAAAACAGCATGCGTTTAAATGTTTTCATAACTCATATTACTGTGCTCTTCAGGGGGACATGACCTAGAATGATTTGTGGGATTTAGTTTTTTCGGTAAACTGACTAAAGAAGTATTTTTTTTTACTGTTTTTTTTCTGCATTCAGCCTGATTTTTTTTTATTATTTCTTTTTCATTTGTTGTGTTCTATTTGAGAAAAGATCATAATATATCTTTGTTGTAAATTTCCTTTCCTTTCTAAATTCCTCAATGGTGCCCATGTGGCTGGTGTAGTGAGAATGAGGACTCTGAAGGATACAGCATGGCTTTCGGACGCCATTTGGCTTGTACACAGTTTGGGACGTAGGCCATGCTCGTATATTTCTGACCAATCAGATTCGTTCTCTCGGAGTCCATCCTCCCGAGCACGACGCTATTTGGTTTCCTGGTTGTGGGCGTTCCTGTGTGCAGCTTTAGCCAATCAGGACGGGGTTTCTCCCCGCACGCTGCTCGCTCCCGACAGGATCGTAGGCCGCTGCTGATCAAACACGGTGCGCGCTCTGCACTGAGCGGCGGCTCGGTTCGCGTGAAACAGCGGCGCGTTATAGCAACGCACACGGACAGCGCGGGGAAGTTCGCTTCAATGGAGCGCGACTTTGATGAGTCTTGAGCGGAGACGACATCTGCAGTAGCACTCGGTGAGTAACGACGTGTTCTTTGGCGTTTGCGTAGGCTGTGCTTGTGTTAGTATTATATACTGTGTTAGTATTATATATATATATATATATGTGTACACACTACACACGGCTTGATTTGCTTTGCATTGCGCGCGCGCGTGCATGTGTGTGTTTATGTAACGCTCTCTTCCTACATCTCAGCACGCATCCCGCATTGCTTGGTTACGCCTGTCAGTTTGATCAGGTTAACAAAATAGCATGCATAACTTTCTGTTTTAAAGCTCGTGCGCGCCGGTTTGCTAATGAAAGAGATACATTGTTGCCGTCGGGAAGTCTGTGTCATAATGCAGTTCCGCTCTGCGCGAGCGAGTCCGCGAGCTTACCGTGCACGGACGGACGAACTGACGGGCGCGCGCGCGAGCGAGAGAGCGCGCGTGTGTACAACAAATACATTGTGTTTGTACATAAGGCCCGGTGTTTGCATTGCGTAAAAAACACTTTTTGTAAGGGCTAATGCAGGTCTGTGTGCGTGTCTTAAGCGCAGTGGAGCTCTGCACCTGTTCCACACACACACACACACACACACACACCTCTAATAGGCATTGGCCTTATCCTAAACCGCCCACTGCTATATACTACATAGGTATGCCTAAACAGTAATTGGCTTGTAACCAGAGGTGAGAGAACTGCAATGTAGAAACAGCACAATGCATTATCTCAATATGCATTATCTCAGCACTATACTATCATGGAAATGTGATTGAAACAAGTCATCAGTATCAGGTATCACTATTTTATAGTTCAGAGTGTTAATTGAGACTTATGGCATTATATCACTCTTGTATATGCTTTTATATGCTTTTCAGTAAAACTTAATAAAGGTGCATGTAGTGAACCCTGAAAGCCTTCCTTGTTAGATAGTGTTAGGGCCAGACCACCTCCAGGGTCGAGGTCGAGGCTTTGATTCCCACCTCAGGTCTGTGTGCGTGGAGTTTGCATGTTCTCCCCACGCTTGGTGGGTTTCTTCCCACAGTCCAAAGACATGAAGATTGTCTCCAGGCCCCCCGCATGACCCTGTACAGGATAAGTGGTAGATAGAATATGAATGAACGAACGAACAAGTTACCCACGTTTCAATGAGAAATGTACATATTAAACATTTTTGTTTCCCTGAGAATGTACAGTAAAGTCTTTCAACTAGCAGAAAGAGCAATTTTTTAATACACTTCTAAAATTGTAAATGCTGTAGATTTACATGCATAATTGCTCTTCTGTGCTCCCACCAATTCACCCACCTCTGTCCAGCAGGCATGCCATATTATGTGCTGCATCTTTTTAGGATCTTGTAATCAAATTGCTACATGCTCAACACGCTTGAGTCTTAGTGTCAGTGTTTTTCTTAAACTACTATCAAGCTTCTGTGCTTTTTCTTCCTTCTTCTAAAAAGTCACATAACACATTTTGCATAAACGCCCCTGTTTTGCTCCTTCCATTAGAAATATTCAAATAATTTGTGCACTCGGTGACATAAAATACGCAAACCAGAGTTTCTATTAATCTTCTCATTGTTGCGCATTACCATAACTGAGCATCTCAATCCATTAGAACTGCTTGTTCCTGCCTCTGTGTTTTGTGCTAAATGAGATTCAGTAGGAGATACTGAGACCTTTGAGTCCTTAACCCAGAACCAAACACCCCTGGTGTTTAGAACCCAGCGGCTGTGCTGCGTTACTGACTTTGCTGCTGAAGAGACAGAGACAGCTGAGGACATTGTACTCTCGGAGCGGACTTGGTCACGAATGCCGTAAGCAAAGCAATCTCATACGGGGTCCTGGTAAAAAGCTGCTGTGCGCATTATTCGTGAGCTGTCATGATGAATAAATATGTTTTGTAGTGCAATAATTATAAGGCATGACTAATAACTGCCTTTCTGTAAACCTGGAAACTTCAGCCCCTTTGTCATTCCTATCAGATTTTGCCTTTTTTTTTTTTTTTTTTTGGAGGACTTCTCTTCTGAGTGAGTGGTTTCGTGTGTTTAACCACTGCAGCTCACATGCTGTCGCTCTGCTTTTATTGCATTCTGTTGTCTGGTGTCTCTGAAGGAGACTACCCATTGTCTGAAATAGGTAATGATATGCTTCCTAATCCCTACGATGTGCAAAGTGTAGTAAGGGTGCTCAGCAATCTCTTGGTCTTGTTGCCTGGACGCTAAGGTACTGCATCGCAATATCACTAGGAACATTTCATAAATAGTGCATGTGGTTGGATCTGCTTTCAGATGTATGGACAATATCAAGATGTGAAGCAATTCATGTTTTATATTGCCAGTGTTCAATTCCTGCTCTCAACTGGGACATAGTAGAAGGTAACGCTTTGCAACGTGCATTTGTTAAAAAAAATTATAGTAATAGTCAGTAACTTGGTAGTGTGATCCATAGTGGTACAAACCTGAAGTTATCTTTTAACAGATGTATGCATTATGTATTTCTGTCACATAGACCATAGCCATTTTTTTAACACTAAAGAGTGACATGCATTTTATTTTATTAAATATTTTATTTTATAAAATATATTATTATATTTTATTTTATTTGTTTATTTAACATTTGTGTTTAATGTTGTGGCGCATCGAACACAAGTTTGTTCCTATTAAAGATCTTAATGATAAATTGTTAATTAATTGGCATTAAGGATATAACAGATAAAAATGTATTAAAGGTTTGTATTAAATTCAGTGGTAACCTTGACCATCCTCCTGTAATCAAATGATACTTAGCTGTCATTACTAGCCAGGTTCCTTACATGATTGTTAATAGGGGTGCAACGATTAATCGACGTTATTAACTAAAATCGATAATCATATTAGTTGGAAACTAATTCCATTGTTGATTAGCTGATGTCATCTTGCGTGAACTGTGAGCGCTCTGACCTGCAGGCATTAGGTTTACTGGCGTGAAGTGAGTAATAGCGCGGTGGCGAACACCTTGACGAGCAAAAATCTCATCAAAAGTGTGTGAACACTTCACTCTGAACTTGAGCAAAACAGCTGCTAGAATCAAAAAGAAAGAAATTGTGCTGGTGGGGGTGGGGGAGTAGCCAAGCGCCGCTTTGAGGAGGACATAAGAGTCAGGAAAGTGGGAAAGGATTCACACCTGAAGGGAATGTGGATCATTACTGACTGTGTGTTTCTGTGAGTCGAGAGTTTTATTTATTTCCAGGTATCCTAAATTAACTTTTATAAATTAAATTCACACACACACACACACACACACACACACACACATATACCTTATTGCTGGCTTTTGAGCTCTGCATGCACATTTTCTCTCTCTATCTCTCACTCTATCTCTCTCTTACTCACTCACTCACTTACACACACACACACACACACACACACACACACACTAATTAGCCATATTCTTCTTAGGTGTGTTCTTTTCTCAATTACCTCACTCTCAGGACCTTCACACTTCGTTTCGCTTGACCACACCCCTTCACCTCAGACTTACTCAGTTTTCTTCAAATTTTAACTTTACTCCCATAATTTCCATCCACCATTTTTAAGATTCAATTAACAGTTAGAATTTATTTGCTATTCCTTGGTTTTAGATTTCGTTTCATCAGGTAAGTCCATAAAAAGACATTAAAAGATATATTTTTATGAAGTTTTCATCTTTATTATCTTGATTGTTAGTTACTACCTGCACAAAAACAACCTCAAGCTAAATTTAAAAGCTGATAGCTTTTGATTAATTGTAACCGCCGTAGTCCTATTAATCGATTAACTGTTTAAATAATTGATCGATGAATTGACTATCAAAATAATCGTTAGTTGCAGCCCTGCTCGAGTCCGGCCTCTGCAGTCCCTTTCATTGTCGCCAGGTTACGGCCTGCTTACAATCAACTCCACATGCGTCCATCTTTAGTTTTATGGAGAGATCTTTCACAAAACTGATCGCTGTAGTTCAAAAACACTTTTGGGAAACTGACCACTCAACAGCATAAACTGTCATTTGTTCACTACGGTTTCACGAGCTCTTCACGTGCACAGCCGATATGTATGCACGGAAAGGCGGGGCTATTCACAGACGGTCTGGGGTTCATTTGTGTGAGAAAGAAGGGATGAGTCAATCAACACTCTGCCTGCTACGAATTAAGATGTTACCCATTTTAAATGATACAATAATAGAACATTAATATATATAGAGGTATACGCCACAAATGAATCAGTGTATGAGAAACCTTGGATTGTGAAGCTAGGCCTGTTTACATAAAACTTAAACCCAGGGGGGAAGTGAGCATCTGATTATCATAAATTATGAATAATTAATGAGTAATTGATTATTTATTGTAAGCATGTTTGACTATGACTCTCGTTCTTCTTATGACTTGTGTTTTAGCAGCAATGAACAGTTCTTCCCTAACCAACACTTCTTTCTTTCTTTAGTTAACTTCAACACTGTTTGAAGTTAACTAGAGACCAAAGCTGCTTGTCTTTTTTACTGTGAACGAAGCAAGACTTTCCTTTCTTGGAGAACTTGAAAGTTACATCTTTAACTCTGACTGTTGCAAAGCCCTGAAACTGTAGACTCCTTCCAAAAATGCTTAATAAATGTCTTCACGCTCACTCACTAACTCCCTCTCACTTATCGTCTATACCGCTTTATCCTACATACAGGGTCGCGGGGGGCCTGGAACCTAATGCTCATTCACACACTACAGGCTGTTTGGGAACGCCAATTACAGTAACATAATCTGCATGGAGTACCCGGAGGAAACCCATGACCCTGGAGGTGGAAGGCGACAGTGCTAACCGCGGCATTAATGGAAAATTTAGCTGTATGTTCATTACATCAGGATTATGATGGAGCACATCACTCGCCACATTGCACATTTGCATACTGCTCGTATTTCAGTTCTTGTTTTCACACTACTTATTTACACATAAAATGAGGACTAACTTGCACCTTGGAACATGGACAATAACACTGCTGCTGACACACACATCATTTAATTTCAATCATACCGCTGCTGTCATACCAACACACCCTAGTTTTACCCTTCAAATTTTTTATCCCTTTCAGAATACATTCACTTTAAAAAACAAGTTAACAATAAATATTATATAAATGTAATGTGTGTATGTATTCATTATACTCACACACCCACACACACATAAATATGTACTATATGTGTTATAACATTTTATAACATTTATGTTAAATGTATTTTTATTTTGTGCTTTATTTTTAGTTGTTTATTTTGTATTTTATTATTAATCTTTCTTAATAATTGTGATCTCACTACTGGCTACAAATAATTCTGGTTATAAGTTTTCACATAATCAAGCAGCCTAATCTCCTTCCTAAACTCGCGGCTACGGATGGCTGCAGCTATTCGAACTCAGCTGAGATGTCGAACACTTTCCTGTTGTGCACGGGAGCCTGTAACTTAAATACAAACTTTGTCATTGTCTACACCGCTTTATTGTGTATACAGGAGTGTGGGGGGCCTGGAGCATATCCCAGGAGACTTGGAACCAGTTAACTAACCTGCTAGTTAACTAACCTGCATGTCTTCGGACTGTGGGAGGAAACCGGAGTACACAAAGGAAACCCACTCCTCAAGCACGGGGAGAACATGCAAACTTAAATGAATCAAACCCTCGACCCACTAACCCACTAGTGCTACCACCACCATGTTGCCCCTCGTTAGAGGTTCTGTTCTAGAAAATTAATCAGAAAAATTATATTTCTCAAATTCAAATTAAATTCAGTTTTATTTGTCACATGCACAGTACGATATGCAGTGAAATGCTTATACGACCGCTCATGACCTTTAAACTCTAAATTATCAAAAGAAATAGAAATAAAAAAAATAAATAAAAAAAATAAAAATAAAATAAAAATAAATTAGGGAATGGAAATGAATAAAATATAGAGAAGAAGATGATAAGAAGAACAGAATATAAAATATGGGATATAGTAAAGAAAAAAAAACCTAGCTGTACAAAATATACACAGTGATGACTGTACAAATTTTCAAAATATGGAAATGTACAAAAGTGTGAAAAAATGAAATGGAGAAAATGGATAATGACCAGAAGAATTTTTGTTTGTCATCGTGTTCTTTTTTCATACCTATACATATTTTATTTCTTGTGGCATTCATTGGGGACAGCATTGAAAGAATTTTATTGTGCAGGAGAAAAATGTTTCTATACTGTGTATATGACAATAAAACTTGAAATTTGTATTAAACATCCATGCTCAATTTTGTAGAAAATTGCAATATGTAAATTACTAAATCATGGCGCTCCTGAGCCCGTATCCATAATATTTTTTTGTTGACAGCTGACAGTGGAAATGCAAATGATACTGTATATGTACAGTAATATAATTACAGCATTGCGTTTTGTGGCTGCCTTCATGCATGCATACGGCTCACTGTTGTTCTGTGGAGCTTGTCAAACAGTATCACAGAGAGCTCATTAACAGCGTATATGGGCTGGAACCTTGCGTGTATACGCGGTACATATCAGTTAATCAGTTTCGACCGTCTGATGGGGAGAAGAGCGCGCGGTTCGCTTCGGGTAACTGATGAGGACAATAGCTCAAGGGCGCAGAAAAGCCGCTTTGATTATCGGCTGTTTCATTAAAGGTGGAGTTCAGAGTTGAAGGTTGTGTCTAGCTCGAGTGTGTTATTCTCTAGAGCAGGGTATTGTGGGAAACCTGTCAAATTAAATTTGCTTCCTATTCTCAGTATAAAGTAAATATCTGACAATTACTGCAGTCAGAGCTTGCAGCACTAATATTATTACGGTCCGTCCTCAGGGACTATTGAATTTTCAGCAGCATCGGTAAATACAGTTAATTTATGGTAGGATGCACAGAAATAATAAACCCCAAACTGCCACCGAGCTTGGGGATGTTATTTTAGCAGTGTTAAAGGTGAGATATTTCCTTCCTATACGCTCCAGTACAGATATACAGTAACATTCTTTAATATTTAACATGTGAGCACCTCCAGATGTGTGGCTAAAGTTAAGGTAGAGGACAGCGTCATAAAATGTCTGATGAAGGAGCTTTCCGTGATTGTTTTCATTTTTATTTCTGCACTTTATTAGGTGGAAGGAGTGGTGTGGGGGAACATAGTGAACGATTAGTCACTGAAAGCATGCAACAGCTTTTTAGTGTAATATATACTATTACACTTTGTTAGAACTATAACAAAGCGGCCTTTTCTTTCATCATTAGTAAGTCTGTGTGAGAATATTTTCACAGTGTAAACAAAGAACAGGTCATTTTATCGCCCACCAGGTTTTCTTCTTTTTTTTTTGCTAATTAAAACGTTATTACCGACTAGGGCCGGGTACTGAGCTTTGATACCTTCATGGCATCAAGCGAATTGCTTCCATACCATCAAGTATCGGAAAGTGCCTCGTCATTCGGGGCCACATTTTGATACCTAAGGAGTAAATCTCATCAGCGTCAGTAGGCACACAGCCAGAGATGGACTGACAACACATGGACATTAATCTAACGCATAAATGTGCAAGGAGCAAATTTAAGAACAGAAACTTGCAGAGTGTTTGAATGAACAGACCACAGCCATTTTTTCCCCTCATCATCCTAGTTCATATAACATGACAAAACTTCCTCCACTACTACTGCACATTCTTCCTCATTCCTGAACAATTAGGACAGTCTTGTGGTTTTATCAGGTAACATTTAGCAATCAAATGTTTGCCAACTTGACCAGCTAATCTAGTAAAGGGTGGAACCGGTTCAGTTATTTTTCTAGATTCTCTTAGATGGCAATTCATGTATCGCCGCGCTGACTCCAATCAGTTTGTTTTCTTAAATGTAAATTTCTATACCTAAATGTTGCAGTTCACATATAATTCTACAGGAGGTGCACTCTAAACTATTCACACATTCGCAGGCCGCACAGCATCCTGTGTGGTAGGAATTATTTGCTAAGTTTGTTTGGAATTGTAATGGAATCTGACAAAAAAAACAATATAGAATCTAAATATTTATACAATGTTGATGCAGTACAAATTGAATCGGCAGCTAGGTATTGTGATATCATATCAGCTGTTCCCTGTTGACTGAAGATGATGTTACACCTCTCTCTCTCTCATTAAATGCTAAGCTTGAAATCATCTTATAGGCATTGTGATGTTGTGATTTTAATTATGATTACATTGTCATGGTGAAATCACAGATTTATTTTAATTGCACGTTTACCAATATAATGAAGCTTTTTTTTTTTTTTTAAGTCCGTCATTAAATTTTAACGATTTGTAAAGAGGAGTTTAAAGTAATTAATAAATGATTAAGATAAATAAGACTAGATATTAGGGCTTACTAAAACGTAAAAAAAAAAACGATTTTCTCCATGGGAATTGAGATCACAATTCTTATTTTTTCAACTTATTTTTTCAACTTTTTATTAAAGTAAAAAAAACACACACACAAAAAAAAGTCCCTTCCCTAGCCTCTGATTGGCTGGAATAGAGCGAGCATTGTGATATTGTGATGTGCTCAGGAGCTCTTTGACCGTTTCGATATCATTTAGTTGTTTTCAGCTTTCTGGGAGCTTCGCCTTTTATGCAAGTGACATGCTTGTGAATCTGGCAGGTATTTTTAGTTAGGTTTGTCCTATGAAAAACCCTTACATACAACCTTGCTAAAAGATTTATAAATGAGGCTGTGTGTGTATGCGTGTGTGTGTGTGTGTATGTGTGTGGGGTAAAATGGGATTCTGTCTGTCTCTTGATGAAACCGCTACGAAAATGCCATGGACGTCCTACGAGGCTCCCAGGGGCCACATCAATGCCACCCCATCTCATCCTCTTTTAAAAATGTCCGAGTCGCATCCTGCAGGTCATGGCTATTACTCATTCCGAGAAGCTTTTTTTTTTTGTTGTGTATTTTTATTTCCTAACCTCTCCAAACCAGGCACAGACTTTGGGCAGAATTAAAAATGAGCTCACGTACATGACAAAGTCTGTATCCATCAAGCACCGTGATGAGATCATAGTTTATTTGCACTGAGCGGAAGGTCACAATATGTACACCGTGCCATCTTGGTGCAGCTTCACTTTTCTTCTTCATGCTTGTGCTCTTAAGGCTACTGAGAAATAAACGACTGCTCTTACATGGATAAAATTTGCCCCAGAAAATAATTTATCTTTGTTAATCTCTCCAGTGGTCTGCTTAGATCCTTTTCTCCAAATGCACACTTTAGTACCCCCCTCAAATGCATCCACATTTGTTTTTCTTTTTTATTGGATGATGTACAAATCATGTTTATAGCTAGTAATGAGTTTGGGGATTTTGCTCACTCTGCCGAGCTGTAATCCATTAAATGTTTTTTTTCTTTTTTTTTTTTCTTCTTCTCCTTTCAAACAGAGGAGTTTAAGTCCTGAAGTGGCTCACAATGTGTTCGTTCCTGCATTGTTGCTTTGGGTCATGATCTCTCGGGATTTGTTAACTTCCGACACATTCACTCACCAGTTTGAATTTCAGTTATTGAAGTCATTGTGGTAAGGGCTCAGCTGGGATTAGTCCAGACATGTATCTTGTCTTGCACATTGCAGGGAGTAGATGCTTTATTTAAGCAGGCTAAGAACTTTGAGACTGTAGGCAGTGCTGAGAGTGGGGACAAGCATTTCATCATTTCATTGCTTTCAGGGCAAGCATTTTCTGTCCCACCATGCCCTTTTTTTTGGACCAGGCACGTGTACTGTATAGACTGTGATTTATTTTTAAATGTTTAAGTGTGTCAGTTTTGTGTGAAGTCCAAAAAATGATGATAATAATCCAAGTGGTCACTTATTATTCCCAAGAGTTTGTTGCTTCCCAGGGTGCTTTAGACACCAGTATATAATAAACAGCCTACAGAGCGGCGCCTTATCTGCTAAGTGATACTGTGCCGTTACTGGTGATAAACATGGAGTGACTGCTGGTCCTGTGAGGGTTGGAGCCTGGATAAACCAGCAGATGGAACAATCTCGGAGAGGTGAAAGGTGTCTGATGTTCCACTGATAAAGCTTTGTTTGGTCGCGTACTGTACAGAATGATTTATAAGCTTGCAGACAGGGCCTTGTTGTTTTTTTTTTTTTTTTTTTTTGTGGGGCATCTTTTTCCGTCCTGCTTCTATCCTTACCAATAACCCAATCTCAGGTAGGTTATAGAGCCAGTCCTCGTAACCTGCAATTTTGGCTTTTTTTCAGACACATAAGAAATGCACATATTTGGTGGAGAGGTTATTTTGTTGAGGGTAATGTACCTGTCATTGGTTCAGCCACACTCTGAGCTTGTTGTATGAATCAAAGCAGAGCCAGCAAAAGCTTTTGTTCGCTGTCGGCTCGGCAGCATTTCATCCAGGCTGTGCGCTTGCGGCTCTGTGCTCTAGTGTATGTCTGGGGTAACATAATGGGACAAGCACCCAACAGCATTGTGTGTGTGTGTGTGTGTGTGTGTGTGTGTGTGTGCGCGCAATATAGAGAATGTCTATGAATAACACAGGCATATCCAAGAAGGTCTGGAATTTGAAAATGAAAATATTTTATTTATAATTTTCTTTTCTTTTTACATAAAAAGACCTGGCTGACTGAGAAATTTCAGACAACTGAACAGAATGTTCCATTCAGGTACGACAGCTTGGAGTGAGTTGCAAAATCTTACATGCGTTACACACAATATGGTGATTCCGTTTGTCATATTTACGTAGCAGTCTTCAGGTTTATTTTTGTTTATTTATTTATTTATTTTTGTATGCCGTTAACGAGCGGAAATGATCATTAAGTTTCAGACGAGTATGTTGTATTTATGTAAGCAGCATTGAGTCTAAAAGTGTTTTTTTTTTTTTTTTTTTTAAACCCAAACAGAAGTGCAGCAGATTGTGAGAGAAAGTAGAATAAAGAAGCTCCAGTCTGTGGTTTCATAATAAACCCAGTTTCCACATTGTAACTTCAGCTCTGACATGTTCCCTGTGATGAGAGCACGACTCGTTACCTGAAGCATCTTGAGACTGAATAAGAACACGTCCGCAGACCTGATATCGCAGTATCATAATAATATCCTCCCTTATAAACTTCGAAGTCTGTAATGTTAGCTAGTCTGTTTTGTTTAGGAGTGAAGCTTTGCATTAATATTGTCTGTCTAGATAATATTATTGTGGCTTTTAAAATAAATCAAGGTTTCAGTGTGCTGGGTCTGAAGGCCGCTATCAGGTTCACTCAGTAGGACCATGAATACAACCTAGCATCAAGTGTGTTCTTTCCAGAAAGACACTTTCCTATGGTTCATAATTCTAATTTTAAGCAGTAGCTAGCCAAGAGTACACGCCGTGCTTTTGTACTATTTTGTTTTTCCTCATTTTGTGCATTTTGTAGTTTTTTCAAAGTACTACACAAACTGTGTGGGTTTGACTTTGTATTAACGAAGACTGTCTATGGTATGTAAACCCACTGAATATTATCAGTTTTTTTTTTTGGGGTCATATTCATGATCAGTAATGATCCGTACTGATAATGTGTCTTTAAATATCATTGATGGTTTATACAGTAGATGAAGTTGAAGTTGAACCACTCTATTAAAGTAGTTTAATTGCTGTTTGGGACATTTTTCTCAATGGAAATATTAGGGCTCAAACTGCACTGTAAGGGATTTTTTTTTGTTTCCAAAAAAACAAGAAGCGTGATCACTGCATGAGACTGACATTGATTTCATTTATGGTGCAGGTTTAAAAGTTTCCTCAAATTCTGTTTAGCCAGTTTTGCATGATGCTGTGACAAAATTGGTTGAACACACAGACGGACATGTTTTTGAGGCTGGTTTTGAGTCCTCCAATGTATAAAACGTAAAAAGATATCAATGAAGGAGCAAGTTCTGGCAAATAACTTTCTTTCATTTATATTGATCTATATACATGCATACAAAATACAGTATGTGTTACTGTAAAGTACACAGTTGGGTTTAACGTTATTGTAATCTAATGACTTTTCCTAATAAACGCAGTAATGTAACACATTACATTTTAAATGCATGTAATTTAATTACAGTTACCTATGTCAATAACATTCTGTTACACGCGTTACAAATATAGTGTTTAAACTGAATCAAAATGCATTGAAAAATCATGTTTTTGCGCGGCAGGATCAGTTAACGAGCATGCGCTTTAATCAGTCGTCGGAGAGCTTTGTAGTTTTTTACATTTGATGTTGTAACGGGTTCACTCTTTTTGCATGGGTGGCACCACAGATACGAGGGAGGTCTTACGGGGAAATTTTATATTTAAAAAAAAAGGGGGCGTCTATGTAGGGAGCCTACGGAGTGAGTGAGGAGCGACAACAGGTTGAGACGCACACCCATCACAGGCGCACGCCGTGACAGACGTTTTCAAAGTAACTTGAAAGTAACATAATTGGTATTTTTTACTAATTAGATTACTTTTCCCATGTAATAATCATTAATGTAATCAAATTACAATTTGAAAGTAGTAATTTGTCATTTGTAGTAGATAACTTTTTTTTGAGTAACTTACCCAACACTGCATATGTATACACTGTGTATTGTGTATACTGAGTGTGTAGATATATGTATGTATTTTTGGGCAGGAAACGATTTCTGGACCTACAATACTGTGCTAAAATCTGAGGCATTCTGTATGTTTTTTTTTTTACTACAAACTTTGTTATAGATTTTTTTAAAATTTGATTTATTTTTAAATTTATGACTTTTATTGAATCAGTACAAAAACATTTCTGATTTTCATACATCAGTATTCCACCACAAAATTGGAAGTTACAGAATAATATTTGGATGCCAGGAAAAAAAGCCACATATAATAAAAGTGACCTTTTTTTTTGACAAAAAACACAATGAAAGCTGCTGGGTTTTGCGTGCAAAAAGGAACTGTGGCTGGTTCTGCAGGATGCTCAGTAAAACGCAGGAGCTCATTTCTGCATAAAACTAAATACTAAGATACTAAAGGGTCCTCAAAACATCACACCCATACTGCCTTGCTTTACAGCATTTAATTCCAGGTGCCTATGACCTTTTCTCACAGTACTGTACATCTCATAAGTAATTAAACTCTCTTAGTAATTAAACATTGATTCTTCAACATACTGTATATTTATAAATGTCATCTATATTTGATTGTTCTGCATTTTAAACTCAGCCAGTACTTGGTTTTAATTTTGATTTTGGCAAGAGACGTCTACAAACTGAGTGAAAAAAAAAATGTTTTTTTTTGTTTTGTTTTTTTCCCAGAATGACATTTCCATAAAATCTCCTCGTCAGTACTGATCACATTGCCATTATAAGACGAAAGAGAGAGTGGTTGCTAGGGAAGGCCATATTGAGGCAAAAAAAAGACAAGCATGCATTTAAATCTGTATTTTGAAAACGTACATGGTCTATAATGTAACTGTCTGATCATGCAGTTTGACTTTAAAGGGGAAGATGGTTGGCATTCCTGAACCAGCCACCTGGAACCGAGCTCTGGTTTGCTACGCCGCCGCCGACTGATGAAGTGGTGAAAGACGTGCAAGTCAGGTGCACCTGGAATATGAGGATGAAAAAATAAAAGCAAAGCTTGTACTGAAATAGAGTGACCTCTGGGACCTGGCAGGTGCATGCTGCTTTTTAGGGCATACACATGTGCTTTATTCGCTAATTTAAATTTGATCTACGCTCTAAAGCAGGTCGGACTGGTTTTATAGGATGCAAAACGTTTTGAAATCTCTGCTTTAGTAATGCAGCAAATAGACTGAATGGGTTAGACAACTTCTTTATTTTAAAATTGGAATTACATTGAATTAGGTTGAGCTTTTACACTGGGTCCTGGTTCGAATAAAATCGCAGGCCATCTGTTTCTTTGGCTTAACCACAGACTTAATGCTAAGCACAACACCAGTGCAGAAGGAGTTCAATCTCTGCTGCCCTGCTGACGCTCTGCCTTCCTGCAGACACATGCTGTAGCACATCTGAAAGCCGGATCCCCAACAGATGTCTCGCATGCTATTATTGCACCGACTTTATCTGGCATCCTCTCGGAGATGACACCATCTCTCTCCTGCACTTCCCAGAGAACGCCTGTTTCTAATCTACCTCCCATTCAAACGCAGGATTTTTCTTTCCGTTTCGCGCTTACCATGCATTCATTTGTTTGTGCACGGTGATGTTGCCAGGGTATGGTGGTGTTTTCGCACTCTCACGCTTTAACACGCTTTAATCTTGCACTCATGCTACATAGGACAGTTTCAGTTTTGGCTTCTGAAGTAAAGTAAAATGAGTTAGACAAGCGGAGAGCTTTCAGATTTTGATTTGTTCTTACCTGCCTCTCTGACACTGGAGATCATTCATCATTATTTATGGAGCAGAGATGACTTTTTTTGCCCTTAGGGTTTTGTCAGGATGTTGTTTTTCTTTTCTGTCTCTCTGTCAGCAGGGTGACTATACAGTATGTATTAAGCTCCTGTCAATCTCTTTGTTGGTTTATTATCTTTTTATCTTCTGACAACATAACATATTGTGTATGCTAATCGAATGTCTGTATGACATTTTATATGGGCTTTACAATAAACTTAGATTTTTAATTCAGTCTGCCATGAAGGAATTAAACATTTTTTATGCATCATTTGTCATTATCATTTTCCTCCATTATAACAAATGCAAGCCTTAACGTCGCATTAAGAGCTAAAATTCACAGCATGAATTTATTTTTTTTTTACTTTTCCTTAATAAAAAAAAAATAAGTATGTATATAACAAAACGTGGATTATTAAATAACTTTTACATTTTCTCCCAAGTTGCACAAGGTTACAGGGCTTTACTCAGTTTTAAACTAAAAGGAAATGGCCAATCTGTTCCCTAGACTCCAGGATACAGATGGCTGTAACACGACTAGGGCTGTAGCTATCGAATATTTTAGTAATCGAGTATTCTACCCAAAATGTAATCGATTAATCGAGTAATCGGATAAAATGTACTTTTGCTTAATTAAACAGCAATGTAAAATATATAAGAGAA
>JAOVVA010000051.1:20929186-20940206 GCA_028565275.1 Leiocassis micropogon
ATAAGAGAAACAAAGATTAATTGGTTTTCTTTTTAGAAAAATCTACTTTTATTTTTTAAATGCATACAGCATTTTATTAAAATTAAACATTGTCAAGGTATCGTCATTCACAATACAAGGAATAGTCTAAAGTTGCCTGAGATGAATTAAGTGCATTACAGGGCCATACATTCTTATTTTAAAGCCTTTTCTCAGATGCAAAAACTAAAAAAAAAAAGGTTTTTCAAATGACTTTAAGTATCAAAAAAACTAAGGCACACACTTAAATAAATAATTATACAAAACAGTTTTTGTTATGCAACTTAACTTTCAGAACTAAAAGTTTCAAAATCTACAGCTCGGGCATAACATAAGCATATACTGACAATTTCTGTCGTTTTCTCTTGCTGGTTTCTCTCTTGCAGCCCGCAACTGAACGCTCCCTCAAATCAATACACAGCTAACTGTTTGTGTCTCCTTTCGCTTTTTTGGGTGACGTAAGCACTTCTTCGGTGCATACTGGCGGCTTGCATACGGAAGCGCGCTGTGTCACGCCAAACAAATAATTGCACAAAAACATAACGCAAGCTTTTAAAATTTATTAAAAGAAGCTTTGAGGCAGAAGATTTTGCCTCGATACTTTTTTGTAATCGAATTACCCGAGTTACTCGACGAATCGGTTCAGCCCTAAACACGACTCAAACCCGCAACCTCTCGATAATAGAGCGAATGCATTTCCGTTACGCCACATGGACAGGCATACGTGATTGGCACAGAATCGGTTATATCCGAGGCCGATTGGACCATCACAACTCATGGTGAATCAAGCTTAAAACAGCCTGAATTCTTACCACTTGCTGATCAGTTGGTTCATTTTCAATCATGATCTATTGGTTTTTGTCCTCAAGCTGCTTTATTAATATATTTTTGTGGTTTTTGCAAGCCTGTGTTCATTTTAATGTTTATACAGTAGATAATGCAAACCAAATTTAATTATTTGGATCTTAAATTAAATCTTTACTTATATAAAAGATCGATATATCCACAAGAACTTATTCCTCAAAAGTAACCATTATTACTACACTGCTTTTACTATTCATGCTTACACAGTATGCAACACCATTCCACTGTCTGTTTAAATGAGCTATTGCTTAGCCACACCCACCAGAAAACGGCATAACTTATATGATGTCACATTAGGGGGAAAATATAAATTGGCTTGTGTAGGCCCTGGCCAATAGAAAATCTATCTTCTCATTTTTCATTTGGACGCACATCCCGGAGATACAGCACAGTGTGAAAATATGACTAAAAATTAAATATACATAACATCTTTCTCTCTGTTTTAAAGTTAGTTATTAGCGGCTTAGCTGAAAAAATGATTATGAATCTGAGAAACATCTTTGAGTATTGTGTTTGATGTGTATAGTATTTATAAGTGTTTATGCCATTTTAGACTTTGTCATAGACTCTGACCTTCCTTTCCCATTTCTCATTACCCCCTCTCCCTGTCTCACCCATCCCTCTGTGTTGTCTGCCGTCTCGGATGTTCTCACCCCTTCAGCTGACTGACAGCTCCCTCCAGTGAGACCTCATGATGAAGCTCACGCATAGTTAGCACCACCATCACCACCAGCCATTTTTAGATCGTTCTCGGAGCTCTGTCTTACACACAGACTCCTTGGAGGATCACGTCAGTAGAGATCACTCTCCCCGATCGTGCACCTCTTAATCTGTAAGGGCTTCTGCGATCTACTTTTAATTAGATGCGCTCAGGTTCTCATGTGTTTAATACCAAACGTGGGATAATATTTTTTTCATTTTACTCCTCTACATGGTTTCTCGCCTGCCTCTATGCATGTTCATTCCCTTTTTTGGTTATGTCAGTCTGTAATCTACTGTAGTGCTTTTCTCTATAAAAAAATAACCATGGAATATCTTGAGTATGAGAGAAGTGTCTTGTTAAAATGTTTGCTTTTCTATCTATGTTGCTGTTGAAGCCCTGACAAGAGAAAAAGAGGATAAAATCCAGCCACACAGGCAAAGAAGAGCACACTTTTGCTGCACTTAAAACATATAAGAGTAGTCTTCCAGTCTGATATTTAAATTCTTCACATACTCCGAAGTAGGCCAGCTCATGCCAGCTTTAAATCTCTCCTGTTAAACACAGAGACCAGGTTCTCTTAGGAACTTTTTAATAAGGTAGTAATAGCACAGGTCTTGATCCCCGCAGAGGAAGGCAAGCATCTTCAAGAAGGCTTCAACATGGCCTTCAGAATAACGGCCCACAACGACCGCATGCTGGGCACAATTAAAGGCTACGCTCCAATGAAGTGAACTCTGGAGGGTGCGTCGGCCTTAAGTCAGGGATTTGTGACCCTGCTGGTCTGTTATAGCTGAGTAATGGATGGTCATGCACAACATTGTAACTTTTTTTGTTTGAGGTTGAATATAAATTTTAATATTTGGGCCTTGGTATAGTAGCCTCGGTGCTGCTTGGGTCTGTGCTGATCGTTATTATAATAGCTGCCCGGTGAAGAATTGAGAATTGGATTCAACAACCAAAGAAAGGAAAATCTTTCACCTCTTTAAAGTTCCTAGTGGGGGGAACGTGATCTGATGTCATAATTATAGTATAGACTACTTGCTCTGAGTCCCGCTGTCTGCTGCAGTACACATAACGGCTGCTTGAGCAGAATCAATCTGTATGAAGGTCTTGTATTTCGATCAAGATTAGGAGCGTGCATCTGTGTGGAAACGCCTATGAACTAAAGCCAGAAACAGAAAATCATATCATACACACATACACAACCAATCAAAAGTTCTGACACAAGTTTTGGTTAAATTTACCCTTAAAGTAACCTTCTGTATTAAAGGAAAAAAATTTGAATGCCCTCTACTTTACTATAAATACAGTATTAGTCAAAAGTTCGGACACAAGTTTGGTTTTATTTTCTACATTCTAAAACAATATTCGATGTTTTTTCAACATACAGTTCATTCAGAGTTACCAGCCTCAAAAAAAAAAAAAAAAAAATTAACATCATTGACATTAATATCAACTGTTCAAAGAGATTATTGCATATTTTGGATGCCTTTAGCATTGTTTAACAATATAGAAAGAAATAAAAATCAGGAAAGACTATTGAATAAGAAGGTATGTCCAAATTTTTGACTGGTGGTGTGTGAGATGCAACAACACAGAACAAAACAGTAACTATACACACCAATCCACCATAACATTCAAATCCACCTCCCTAATATTGTCCAGGTTCCCCATTTTCCTAGAAAACATCTCTGACCCATCAAGGCATGCCGTCTACAAGAACTCTGAAACTGTGCTAGGTACTAACTGCTGCATACAAGAAGCTCCCGCAGGTCCTGCTGTTTTGGAGATTCTCTGACTTGGTTGTCTAGCATCACAATTTGGTCCTTGTGAAATTCAGTCAGATCCTCACCCTTGCCCATTTTTTCTGCTTATAAGAAATCAACTTTAGAAACTGACTGTTCACTTCCTGCCTAATAAATCCTAAAAAAAAATCTTTTGGTCCTGTGTACAATTGATTTCAAATTTGAATGAAAGTAAAGCCACTCAGAAAGGTGAGTACACCCCTCTAATTTCAGCAAACATTTTAGTACATCTTTTTATTTTAGAGTAGTCAATGTGCAGCTTGTATAACAGTATGGATTTACTGTCCTCTGAAAATAACAGCCATTATTGCCAAAATGGCTGGCAACAGTAGTGCGTACACCCTAAGTGATAACAGCTTGCATTAAACATGCAAAGTCGCATGTCCTATTCATCATGTTCATGTGCTTGTCAGTGGCCAAGTATGTATCCAGACCTAAACCCTATTGAGCACCTGTGGGGCGTCCTCAAGCAGAATGTGGCGAACCGTCATGTGTCTAACATCCAGCAGCTCCGTGATATCATTATGGAGGAGTGAAAGAGGATCCCAGCAAAAACATGTGCAGCTCTGGTGGATTCCATGCCCAGGAGGATTAAGGACATGCTAGATAACAGTTGTGCTCATACAACATATTGACACTTTGGACACAGTTTTGACATGTTGTTGACTTAGGGTGTACTCATTTCATTGCCAGTTATTTAGACAATAAAGTCTGCATGTTGAGTTATTGTTAACTATATAGCAGTACATTGAATCTGTACTGCTATACAAGCTGCACATTGACTACTCTAAAGTATTCTCAGTTTTCATTTCTATAGTATTGTCCCTTGAGAATGTATAATAAAGTGGTTGCTCAAGTATGTGGTGTACTCACTTTCGTGTGATATTGTATATACTTTCAGCATGGATTCCAGGGCGTTAACTAAAATATTGCAGTAACTGTTCAGGAATTATAGCTTTTTTTATACAAAATCCCTCCATTATTACTGGCTCAAAAGAAACTGGACAGTTTAACAACCATACGATAAGATTATTTTTAAGACCTTGATGCAAAAACTTACATCATTGAATTCCCCTCCTTTTAGTAGTGTTTTTTTTAAATTTTTTTTATTAAAATTGAATATCCTTTTTCAACTCTCAACTCGACTCAACTTTGTATAGAACTTTACCAACAAGTGGCCCAAAATGCTTCACATAAATAGTAAACTAATACAACAAAAGATAATAAAAAAATAAAACTCACATGCAATCCAATCCGATCAGTTCTTGAGTTTTAAAATCTTGGTTTGGTTTGCATTTTGATGTAAATGACCTGTATTTACATTCATAAAGGGATGACTTGATTAGTAGACTTTGACAAAGACATGTCTACCTCCTTCCGACTGTTTTTGACTTGACTAGGTGTTCTGAAGGGTTTTTTTTCCACAAAGGAAAAAATTCTACAATCATACACTTTAGGTATCCTTCTGTAGCTTCTGTTTAGGTACTGTATCTTCTGTCGCTCTCTGTCGCTAAGCTTAAGAGTGTATTCCTTCTTTCCAAGTATGTACCAAACTGCTGATTTGGCCACTCCTAAAATTTCTGCCGTCTTTCTGATCGGTCTCTTTTGTTTTCCCATCTTGTCTTCACTTGCATCGGCTCCTCTTTGGACTGCATGTTACAAATTCCCACGAAGAACTATCAAAGGCAAATTAAAAACCTGGAATCAACTCCATATCTTTTATCTCCTTAATTTGTAAAGAAACAGGCCACAACTGGCCATCAAACTGCTTATCTTTGTGAGATGCTCATTGGAGCATTTTTTAAGCCCGGATGGCTAGAAGCCTGCAGAAGGTTATGGGAAACCTGTGGGTGGGTCTTTGGCTGTATTCCCTTTGAGCTGGAGAGATACACATACCTTTTATTTGAACCTGACATTTTGAAACTGACGGCTCTGACTGTAATTCATCCTGAATTACTACTGCAGGAGTGATGTGCACCAACTCCGAGTAGAAACTCAGTATTTTCCCCAAATCGATATTGACCCTTCCCTAAAAAGTCTTCTATGGACTACTGTTTCAAAGAAGGGAGTGAGGCAGCATCACATCTAGTGATTTATATCTGAAATATCGAAACAACTACGTGCAGTCTAAACTCAGTGTGTATAAATGAGAGAAATCACTGTGCTGTTATTAATTGAAGTGAAGCTCTTTATTTCTGTAATAATGGCTCATGTGAGTTTATGCACTTAAACTGTGAACTTAAATTAGTGACCGCACTCTCCTTATTTGACAGTAATATTAATATTGGAATCATTTCGTTTTTAGGAAGTTATTTCCTACTTGTGGTCTAGAACCACTTTCAAATATGCCAGACATTTATATTCCTTGTAAAATACACATCATGGATAACGTCCTGGGTTTAAGTGTGAAATGTGCATTGGAACAAGTTCTTTACTGCCAACGTCTGCCAAATGCAGTAAATGTAAATGTACTTTTACTTATAGGTCAAGACTACTGCAAATTTACAAGACTACTGCAAATTTACAGGAATTTTTAAAGTGAAATTGCAGTGGGAGTGTGTCACGATTGGAGTGGGAGTATATCATGATTTGATGAAACGTTGATCGTGATACACAGATTGCACAAGTCTGAGTCTTTAGTCTCTGCCCTTAACCCTGAGTCTTAAGTCTCTGCACTGGAGGCTGAGTCGAATCTTAAGTCTGTGCGCTGACGGCCGGGTCAAGTCTCGGGTCTTATTTACGTGCTCTGAGGGCCGGGTCGAGTCTCAACTGTCATGTCCGTGCTCTGAGGGCCGGATCTCGGGTCTGCGCGGCCGAGTCTCAACTCTCATGTCCCTGCGAGGATGGCCGAGTCAAGGCTTGTGTCCCTGAGCTCAAATTTTTAGTCATGTGCTCAGAGTATGAGCTGAATGTTTTCTTGGACCTTAGTAAAATATTGATGTATTATTTCTAGGGAAAACACTGCAGTGCTTTTTTATTTTTTTTTTCTGGTGTTCTGATTTACCACTGCAGGCCTCACACAAATAGCATGCCAATAAATTACTGTGCCTGGCAGTTACGGAAATGACAGCGGCACATAAGTGTAGAAAAAACTTTGCAGATCTTTGACTCTGTTATTTTGGTGGTCTGTTCTTAATTTGTTTTTATTTACAGGATTTTGTTCATCTTTTTATTCAACATGAACTTTTTAGAAGGCTTCTATTTTGAATCTGAATCAAGTCTTGAGTCATTAAAGTTGAACTCTAAGTTGATTTAAGAGCTTGTCAACATGTGACCTAAGTAGGACCCAAGACTGACTCCCTGACTCTAGTCGGATTTTTACATATTGTATTTGCATGTCTGAAATTTGTTTGCAGAAGTATTACAACAGCAGCAAAATACTTCCAGCACGAGTCATTCAGTGAAGCTTGTGAATAATCACAGATTTGATAAACGAGTAACGGGAGGAAAAATAAGTTGTCCTGGGAGCCGCTCGTTATTATGAGTAACAATTCTGGCAGTCAGTGTTATGAAAGTGCTGACGATAGCCAGTACGCTCTGAAAGCAAGTCTTGTGACCTAATTCAGTGCAGTAGCATTTCTCATAAGGTCCTGTCTACTCATCAGATCGGTCACTTCTATGTGCTTCAGGGTTTTATTGTGTATTTGCCGTTTTCCAGTGTTGGGTGGCCGCTAAATTAGTGTCAAACCCAAATCCGTAGCAAAGTGTTTCATTTCAGTTTGCCATGACGGAGATTTATCTAGTTAGAGTCTTTTATCAGATTTTCAGTGTCCCTTTGGACACATGATGGAGGCTGGTGATGGCAGCGGTACCGCTTCTTGCAGAGCACGTCGTCAGTCAGAGCAAGAAGGAGAGTGAGAGGAGTAAGAGGAGGCTTTATCACAGTGCCAAAGCAGTACATCACATGAGTGCATCCGTGTCCCTCTTTCTTTTCCTCCGTCTCGCCGAGTTCATGCAGGTTTGAACAGATCACTCACTTGCGAGCTCTCGCTATCTGATGCAGATGCTGAATTAGTCAGAGCTACAAAGGATCACCTTCACCAGTGAGTGGCTTCAGACTTCAAAGGTCAGTGAGGTGTTTGTGTGCATGTGCGTCTTTATCTCCTGCTGCACTTGGATTGGGTTTTATCTATTTAACCTTTGAAGACAACGAGGACTTGTTTATTATCTTAAATAGCATCTGGATGTGGGCTGGGGCCGGCTGATGGAAGTGTAAACAAGGCATCTCACACACATCCACTGACGTTGAGTACAGCGTGTGGCTACTGTTTTGGACTGAGGAGTGGAGAGGTGGTGTGCAGACTTGGCAAGCTCTCATGTTCTAATTCTTCTCTCACTATCTCTCTCTCGCACTGTGGTGAACTTCAGCCAGATGACGCTGCATGTCCTCTGACGCATCATGTCTGCGAGTCGAGCGTCCCGCTGACCTTGCTACGCCGTCCCCTGATTCCCTGCTGACTAAGACCACATCATGTCCACCCTGACTTGTGCCTGAGCTTGTGTCCTAAACGCTTTACTGATTTTAAGTGAAGTTTGGTGACATAATGAAGTTTGAGAGGGAGGAACAGAGCAGCAGCTCAGGCACTAAAGAGAAGCACATTTCTGTGTCTCTCTCTCTCTCTCTCTCTCTCACTCTCTTTAATTTTTTTTGTAAATTCAGCAACTAGAGAAAGAATATAAATAAGTGTTTGCCTCAAGTTTAAAATAACACTCTTCACAATATTGTGACATGCCTCGAGGCTGTAACTATAGCATGTGCTTCCGAAGCTCACCGCCTTCTGCATTACACAATGCTGAAAAGGAGAAAGCTTTTTCCTATGCAGATTAAACAGGGTACATGTAGGTATGCATAACCACTAAGAAAACTGAGTGGATAGTCCAGCTTCAAGCTAATATATTATCTCCTGACAGCACAACACACACAAACAGAGTAATATTATGTCTGCTTGAGATGCGAAGAAAGAATACAACTGTTCGTAGCCAAAACATTCACCAGTGAGTTGTGGTGGCTTTTAGTTCAGGCCATACACATACTACTTGAGATCTCTGTAAATCAGAGGTACACTGTTGCTTTGATTCAATATTTGGGCATTTTGATTCAATTTGAAATAAATATAATACACATCATACGATAGTTAGTTCCGACCGAGCGATCTGATTGGACAAAAGGCATTCCATGAGTGGTAACAGCATTGGGACGTTTAACTACATGCATCACCTGCGGTCCCAATTGTTGTATAGTCGTTAATTACGCTAACTGTCGGTCGCGGCATACATGACAGTAGGTTGGTATGGAACAGTACTGAGGTTAGAGTAGTTTTCTCCCAAAATGCACATTTCAAACCAATCATGGATGGGTTTTAGCAAGAAAACACATCTGATAAAGTTAGGCTTTTTTTTTTTTTTTTTTTAAGTTAGAAAGCTGACTTGCTTTCAACACAAGGCTGAATCCCAAATTCCTCTTCAACCTTCAGTCACCTGGTGTGTGAGACAAGGGATTGTACAGTCTAGTGCACCGGCTTTCCATTTAATGTTATTTGGGATTTAACCCCGGAATCCGGAAGTTTATGGAGCTGATATCCTTAAGTGGAAATGTAAAGAGAAACTTAAGAGAGTTACAGGACTTTTCATCACCTCCATGTCCTCCACCTTGTCTGTTTGAAGGATATGTGTTTTTGGAAGAAAAATAACTGGTTACATATAAAATCAAATCATAATCTGTTAATAACACATGGTGTTTGTCGAACTGTTCTATAAAAGCAATATCACACTCGGGTTGCACCCTCATGCCTATGACCACGTCACAGCCATGCTGATATTCATTACAACAGCACTCCCTCTCATGTGATATTGACTAATTAAAATGTTACTTGCGTTATAGACTGTTTAAATGTCATTTGTCTAACAAAGCGAAAATGTTTTTTTCCTGCCAATTTTCTGCTCCGTACTCCAGTCCAGTAGGTGGAGGTAATGCACCAACCGTCCCCAAAGTCGAAAAAAAGAAGTGTTAATTTAACAAAGTGAGTATTTTCAGAATATGTTACTGGCAAAAGTTGTGAATTTATTCATTTTAGACCATCTAACATCTGCAAGTTACCCAAACAGTTTAAAAAGTGTGAATCAACTTTGAATCATAAACTTTCCGACAAATGACCAATTAAATTGCATAATCAATTAAATGGCACAGCTCTAGTAAGGGGATTCGTGTAGACCTTCATTTACTTTAGTCTGTGTTAATACACTTAGAAAACTAACTATATTAACTATCATGCTTGAACCTCCCCATTTAGCATTTAGAATTGAAGGAAGCCAAAGGAACTTGCTGTACATTACACTATGCTAGCTACAGAGTTTCCAGGCAGCGAAAACATGGACTTGGTAAACACACTGTTGCTTTGTCTTGCTAATGAATTTCTGATTGTCCAATATTTTCTGAAACCTGAAAATAGTCCTATTAAAAAGCGAACTCTTGAACTGTATGTGGATGTGCCCAGCCCTGTTTCTACTTTCCAGCACTCCACAATTGATAGAGATGTAGCAGGCCAGTGTTGAGTTCTGAGATCAGGGCTTTTTACACTGGAAGTGTATTGTATTCTAGTGTATTGTTTTCTGATTGTTTCCTGATCTTTGGCATGTATTCTTGGCATAGAGGCATCTCCTATTGACTAACACATTGCAGCTTTTGTATTAAAATGTCTGGAATCATATCAATGTGCTGCTTTTGATATTTTTTTATTTTTTGGCATATTATAACTTGCCATTATAACTCTATAGATATTCAGCCTGGTTGCTGGGGAGATGCCAGTATTAGATATAATACGATACTAAACATGTATTAAAAATCAAAAATGACATCTATGCGTTATTACTTGATGCTCAACCAAAAAGTTATATAGTGGTGAAAACACAAAAATTGTTCACCATCTCAGTTGGTTGAAAGTCCCAGGTTATTTTGTGTTTATAAGACCTACAAGGGCTCGCTTTGATGTCTTTATTCCATGATTATTATTATTATTAATTTCCTTTGTTCAGTTCTACAGCTTCGCTCTCCTGGCCCGGAAGCTTTAGATATCTGTGTTCTGATACTCTGCTTTGACCGCTCTCCTGGAAAAAAAAGTGTCAGCGAGTCTTCTTTATATCCTGCCCTAAACGATAGGCTTCTGTGTTCCTATTGCACTTCTGCCTGGGTAATGAAGAGGCTGCACTCAGCGGCACTCACCTAATGATCTACAGCCAGCAGCTGAGCCGGAGCTTCCCTTATTGTAAGCCTTAATTCGGCTTTGTTCGAAGCTTGTTAACGAGAGAGTGTCTGAATTAGCGTTTGTGCAGGCCTAAATGAGGAACTCTATGCTCCTGTGTTACTCCTGCCTTGTTAGGAGCTGTCAGTTACGTGGCAACATGAGCTCGGTGATGACGCTTTAATTGACACAGTGACAGACTGCAGAAATACCTTTGTTGTGTGAGATCAGGGACTTGGTGTGGAATGAAGGAGATAAAAAGGGCCCGAAGTGATGTAGAAGTATTTATCTTTTGACAAATGTTCTCTGACACATGATATTTTTACCAGATGCAAGTTAATTCTCAGCTTATTGCTGTAAGCTAGAGATGGAGTCTTGTAATTGTACCAAAG
>JAOVVA010000051.1:20947154-20966382 GCA_028565275.1 Leiocassis micropogon
TTTGAAAAGAATCGCGACAGAGCAGTGTTTGTGTGTGTGTGTGTGTGTGTGTGTGTGTGTGTGTGTGTGTGTGTGTGGCATGGTGTCCAATGATGCGTGTGCACACAGACACAGAGCCGGCTGATACAGAGAGAGAAAAAACCTCTCTAATGAGACTTGCTTTTGCTTTACACGCGCGCTGTACACACACGCATACAGACACAAAATAAAGTATGTTTTACACAAACACACGTGGTCACAGTGTTATAGTAAACAGTATACGCGTGCACGGATGTTGATTATAAAAGTAAAAGACCCAGCAGGGAAGACAACTACCCACAATTCCACAGCGCAAGAGAGAGAAAAACCAGTTGTGATCAAGTGACGCTCGGCGTCAAACCAAGAAGTGCATGCACGATACATGATGTACTTGGTGCTCGTAAACCAAGATTTGTTCGTTTTCCAAGAATTTGTTTTTCCAAAATTTATTACAAATCTTTGCTTGTCTTGCGGAACACTCGCAAAACGTGTTACTCGCAATCCAAGGTTTCACTGCATTTTATTTCCATTTCATTGAGTGTTTTATTTTGAAAAACGTTCATATCATCTCCTGTTCTGTAACACCTCCCATCTGTACCTCTTTCCCACACTTCTCTCTGTATCGGTTTTGATGCCTGAAACTAATATAATGTTACAAGCTTAAAAGAAAATACCAAGAGTCCGACTTAAATTACAGGTTCATCGCAGTAGGTGATTCACACCCTCCAAAACTGCTCTGTGTAATAGATGTGGCCTTTAATGTATGTTTGAGAGAATTTCAACTTTGCCAGCATTCCCCGTTTACAATCAAAGCGGAATATCCTGAGATTGCCACAAAGTGCTGAAAACCCTGCTTCCATTTCTACAAACTTGCCTTTGTGGTAAGGGATTGTCTTCAGTGACGGATTTACAGAGCAGACTGGACATAAGGAATACACTTCGGGTGCGATTGTCTCCCAGCACTCCTAGGTTGGACCGTCTCACGCTCAGAGTTATGGTATGTCGTATTTATTATGCATGTATTATGCTTTGTTACGAGCTCGAAAATTGTGGTGCAAAAAAGGTTGGAGACCAAAAGACTATTTTATGTTCACTTTAAGAAAAAGCTGGAAGTGATGTGTTTCAGAGAGATCACTGTGGCGATCTGCTATGTTTTCTTGGAAGGGTGTGATCTGCCAATTACAATTGTCTTTTCGGTTTAAGATCTTGTTTACACACAAAAGCTTATTGGGTTTACTAATTGAAATGCGTCCATCATTTCAGGATAAACATTTTGGGTTGCATTAACTCGATTTGTTTTCACACTCTATATTCAACATAGTGCGAAGTGCATGGTCGAATTATCACACAAGCTCAGAATGAAACCCAGGTGCTGTGAGGTAGTGACATTACCTGCTTGGCTATCACGCCTTCCGTGATTTTAATCTGGTTAATTTAATTCTACAGTCATTTTTTCCAGCACCGGCATTTGAATTCGAAAACACTGACTGCATTATTTGACCTGGTGATTAGAAACGGGTTACAATTCTGTTTCTTGTAAATGAATTAAAATGTTCTCTTAAACCGACAGACCACATAGTCCCTTTTGTAGAACCAAATAACTAGATAAAACTCACATGGACACAGGGAAACTGGTGGACCTATCCTTTGTAGTCACCAGTACCTCCTGATGCACCACTGTTCCCGCTTGGTGTTTATAAAAATCACTGATTTTTTTTATTTTTATACATGGCCAGTCCACAGAGCCAAAGTTCTCAGGCCATGCCAGTGCATCTCCAGTTTTTTCCATAACAGCATCTGAATCTGTTGGAGAATCCGTTCTGTTCTTATGAGGAATGTGATTGTCTGTCTCCACTAAATTATTCGAGTTCTGAACCTGTGGGGGACATTTAGCCACCTGTTAACAAAGTATGTGTTCATATAAAGGAAGGGGAATATTTTCTTTAGAAGAAGCCGAGTTGTGAAAAGCTCATGGGGAGCTTCTGCGTTGAGCTGGAACAATGTGATCGGTTACTGGCTGTTCTCTTGTTGGTCTGAGATCTTCTGCCCAGAACTGACAAGATTCTGGATGAAGAACCCGCTAAACGGGTTTAGGGTTTCTTCTCTCATTTGTCATTTCATTTCTCTGTCTACGTCGAACTCTATCCATCTCTCTCTTTTCGGACTAGCCAAGTCCTCGCTGGATGTTTTTTATTTCGTGTACTAATTTAAAACTGTGCTCAAAAGGGAACCAGGACGAATCTTATCCAGATTTCATCTAACTATTTCAATTCCTGCACCTTTGGAAGCAAAAACTGTGGAAAAATAAGGTTCTGTAACTTCCAGTAAGGTATGAAGATACCCATGCAGGAGAACAGACTAGCTGTTTGTCTTTTGGCTTATGCTCGAGGCAGAGTCGAGGATCGAGGGATGGTTGAGGCATGGTCAAGCTGTCTCATGTGTTATGAATATGAGGTCTTTAGGTTAGCCGAGTCTCCTCTCCTCGGAGTCAGTCTTCAGCTCTGCATTGCTCCAGTCCTTAGTTTGCATCCTTCTCCAGCTTTGCAGCTCTCAGAGCGTTATTCACATGCAAGTGTTTCTCTGTTTCCCTCCAGGCTTGTTCTCAGACTGAGACTGACTCAGATAAACTGAAATCAGTCGTTTTCATGTGACTAATCACTTGAAAAGGTTGTCTCTTGATTAGCCAGCTAATCAAGATGTGCAAGGAGGGATGAAATGATTTTGTTCTGTCAGTGAATATGACCTAATTCTCTTCATCCAACCCTATAAACACACTTGCTAGATATTGAGTAATGGGAGATCCGAAGTTTTATGCAGGTTTGAAGCAAACCTGGGAGGTGCAGCAGGTCCTGGTGTGGTGGATTTGATGGGACTGGGTTAGTTAGGAAGTTGTGTTTTTTTTTTTCTCTCTCTCAATTTAAAGTACCTCTGCATAAAAATTTTATCAGTTCTGGAGCCGAGTTCTTAAGGCGGGACTTTTGCGAAAGGGCATAAGGGAATAACTTTTCTCACAGGGAATAATATAAATGCTGATAATTGATTCCAGCCACCCTAAAAATATTACCAATATTACCAATTTCCAACACTATAATCATATTTTTGCATATAAGAAACAATCAAAACATTTAGAAAAGACATGCAAATAAAGTAAAATATGAAATAAATAGACATTAAAGTTGTGCAACACAAATGTTGTTGAAAGATTTTGAGTTTGAATCATAAATATTCCACATCCATCCATGGCCTGGCGTCCAAAAGAATGGAATAAGTCATGGTTTGTTTCTAAAACAGTCATGCTAGCAAGCATCAGGTCACTTGTGTCGCTTGAATTTTGTGCCATCTGACAAGTCGCTGTTTGCTGGCATGCATTGGTTCGTGTCTGCACTTTGCACTGTGACGGATTGCCATCATATTTAGGGTGTACTCTCACCTTCTGCCTGTTGCTTTTAGAATTGACCCTGGATCCACTTAAGTGAAGTTAAACGAGTCGGGGTTTCTGTGGGCAAAGGCAGTCTGTGCAATCGGACTTGTCTGAATAATAAACTGGAGCCCATTTTCAGGATTTTGTCACGTTATTGCATCATACCAATAAAAACATCAAATTAAACATTGCTTGTCACTCAGTGTCTGCGTCGTCGTCACTCTGTTGCAGTGTTGTGTACTTGCATAAAATTGAATAGTTATTTGTATTGTTTGAATACCGGATTAGAGCGACAGAAATGGACGTATATCATGCAGTAGCTTGTATAAAAGTAGGCTGTTCAAGTTGTGGCAGCTGCAGTCAGTATAAAATGCACACATTTAACTGCAGTGTTGACTTCTGTTGGCACAGTTGCTTAGTGGTTAGCACGGTTACCTGGAATCTACAGGGATGGGGCTTTAAATCTTTCCTCCGGTGAGGGTGTGTCTGTGCATGAAGTTTGTATGTTCCCCCTGTGTTTGGCGGGTTTCCTTCAGATACTCCACTTTTCTTCCACAGTTCAAGGACATGTGGTGCAGGTTGATTGGTGTGTGCAGTTGTAGTTTTCCTGTTGTGTTTGTACATGTTAGCGCACTGTGTTAGGTTGACTCCATCTTGGGTTAGTTCCCTAGGATAGCCTCTAGGCTCCTGACAATCCTACACAAGATAAGCATTGCAGGGGATGGATGGATTAACTAGGGCTTTCTCATCGAATGGCATAAACAAATCTCAACAATAAAGCAGGAAATGTTTAAGATGCAGTGCAGAGAAATACCCTGCCGATTCCAGACATGGCAGAAGGGCTGCAGCGGTTCTCAGCAGCTTCTTAACTGGTTTCCCAGTGGCCCACAAAAAGATAGTAGTCCTGCTCCTGTGAGTCATTGATCTTTATTTTTCCCTTTTGATGTTCAAGATGCTTATCGCTTTTCTCAGTGCCTCTTCACTTTCTCTACTCGCTCAAGCTGTGCAGTGCATGTATCTGTGTATACGACTGATCAGCCACAGCATTAAATTAAAATAAAATTCAAATTTTATTTCTCACGTACACAGTCATACACAGTACGATATGTAGTGAAATGCTTACACGACTGCCAGTGACCTTAAAAATAAAAGCTTAAACATAAGAGATAAATCTGAATAAAAGAAATACGTTAGAAAATAAAAATTAACTAGTAAAATATACTGTACAAGTAAAATATACTGTACAAGTAAAATATACTGTAATAAAAGAAATATGGTAAAAAATTAAATTAACTAGTAAAATATACTGTACAAAGTAAAATAAAATATACTGTACAAATAAGAACAAATATCAATATAATAATATAGAAATATAAAAAGAAGAAAATAGAAATTTGTCCAAATCAGAAAATAGAAATTTGTCCAAATCGATCGGTCCATTATGACCACCCACCTAATATTGTGAAAGTTCCCCTTTTATGGACTCCACTAGACCTCTGAAGGTATACCTTAAGATGATCCTTTAACCTTTTAAGACCTCCCATAGAAGAGCTCTGCCGAAGTGTATTTTAGTATTTTTACATGCTGTATTTTGAGTTTTTGGAGCATTTTCATATTGTATGTCGTACATTAACGCAATCCTTATACCGCCACCATCATGAATACAGTATGTATGTAATAAATGCCAAGTTTGTAAATTGATTAAAAGTGCAATAAACAACAACAAAAAATTCCTGCATATTTTGCTTAATAGAGAAATGCCACAAATGTCAATCTCACGCTGGTCAATGTAAAAAAAAAATAAATAAAAAATAAAAAAATTTGCAGAAAATCTTGATACCTGAATATTTATTTGGTCCGTTTTTATAAACAGTGCATTAGGTCACTAATATGAACAAGCATATACAAAAACTGACTAACAAAAAAATTAAACCCTATGTCAAGTTATTTTTATAAGAATAGGACTTCTGTTTGTTCGTTTTTGTGTGATGTCACTGCACACGACAAACACGGTAGTAACATGCACGCACATCCTAGATCTCTATGGCATGCATGTGTTGAACATGCAGGAAGATGTTATATTGCTATCAAAATCTGATTTTGTTTCCAAGAGGAATTCTGTTAATCGCAGTGCATCTTTCTGCTTTTAACTTTATCTTGTGTGTCTTCATATGTTTCATTAAGTTTGATGTGTTTCCATCTTTACATGCAATTGTTAAAAGACATTTGTTTCATTGTTGCGGTGTCGGAATCCTTTGTTGTGAAATACATCCACATTTTAGAACGTTTAGCTTCTATGTTTTACTGTTTCCATGAAGGGGTGTACTTGGACTTGGTCAGCAACAGTGGTTCGGTTGGTGCTACATGTCAACGTAACATCCACAACAATGGCAGGCCCAAGGTTTCCCAGTAGAACAATGCGCAAAGCATCACACTGCCTCCACCGGCTTTCCTTCTTCCCGTTGTGCATCCTGGTGCCATCTCTTCCCCATGATGTAAAAGAGCACGTAATTCATTAGACCTGCCCGCTTTCTTCCTTTCCTCTGGAGTCCACTTATGATGCTCGCATGCCCATTATAGGTGCTTTTGGCGGTGGACACGGGTCAGCATGGGTCACAATGTTCATAATGATTGATGTACGTGCACATGTGCATCTTTTGCAAACCTTAAGCTGTATTCTTATAATTCATTGAAGGACCACGCCGGGGAGCATGGACCTCATCCCACTTTTCGCGTGAATCCTTCAACAGCTCATAAAAATCTTCTCTATTCGAGTTAACCCCGGCCTGCCTCCACAGTTCAGGGATTATGGGTGTAAACAGAAGACATTGCAGCAGCTATAAAAGTTAGTAGCAGAGGAAGAAAAGGAATTCACTGCTAATTCTCCATATAGCTGTAATGAGCTCATAAAAGTTAGTGATTAAACCTCATATTTTCTTACAACGTGGTGAAGAGTAAACACGGATTCACTAGCTGTTTAATAAATCTAACGCTCTGTGTTATAATAAATGAAAAGTTTTATTTTAGGTAAATGTACAGGCTTTTATAGACTGTATGATCTGAAGGGTCTCGGATGTAATTCTTCATTTATTTTGGATTATCCGGAGTTTATTTTTAGAACCCTGGGTTCAAGGTGGGAGAATTCACCCCATATACAGTGTATGATGCCAGTTCACTGCAGGGCATGAGGTATGAATCAGTGCATCTGTTGGGGCAAGGTAGCAAAGCCAGAAGAAACCTACACTGATATGGATAGAACAGTTGTGATTATGGCCTGATGGTGTAGCTACTGTATATAAAGCTCTTTTGTACAACCAGCTTGTCCTTCCTCTTATGGTTTCTTTACTTTTTTTTCCTTGTGTGGATTATATGAGGTTTCCTTGTATTTATTGTAAATAGTAGTAAATATACTTCATAAGATATTCCTCATTCTTTTTATGAACAATTTCCTGAATTATTATAAAAAAAAAGGACATTAATCCACTTTCCTCTACTGACTTTTTTTCACACCTCCAGGTGTCAGTCTTTTTTAATTGCCCTTCTTTCTCAGATCTTCTCTGAGCGATTTTGGTCTCGCTTTCGGTAATGGTTCCCTAAACACACCGATTTCTTTTTATCCTCTTTTCCAGCTCTAAAAAGTCAGTATTTCCCATTTCATATTTTGCGATTGCTGTTTTCCTGATTCCACTGACACACACTCGACTCACTCACAGCAAAATGCTTGTCATTGAAACGGCTTGAGGGTCTATTCGAGCACTTAATGCCTTAAAGTCTTGCATCGACTGCACCATGATCCTTCTTATAAATATAGCGGTTTTGCTGTAATAGTAAGGCCATGTTTAAAAGATTTAAGTAGGGAAACAGTGGATTAATGTTTTGGGATCACTCGTGAAATAGAGATGTGTATATATATATATACTGTACTTTGGTAACAAAAGGAGATGTGAACCTTATATACTGTATACGGTACTGTGTACAAGTCTTGAGCCACCCTTCATTTTTTTTTTCTTTTTTATACGTTGCTTCCAAAGAGCCAGACTTTCTTGTGTTTTAACAAAGTCTTGAGGAATAGTGCTCCAAGCTTCCTGAAGGACTTTTTTGGCTCTCGTTTTCAGTCCAGTCCCAGACATATGAATCATTCAAGTACTAAAAAAAGCTTAAGTTATGAACCAGTGAGAAACAGGTGCAGATGATGAAATGATCAGGCCAGTGATTAGTATACTGGTGATGCCGAATGCTACGTGATTTTGAATTCTATCTTTAAGCACTTTGCAGCCTAACACAGTAAAACATTTGTTCCCATTTCCTTGATTTAATCTATGTAATTGAATTTAAGTTAATCTGAATAAATGAGGGCTGGCTCAAGACTTTTTCACAGTACAGTGCTTCAGAGACGAAGATGGAATAATTTCTTTTTAATTATTATGAATTTAATGTTTAAACTTATAAGCTTGTATACAGTGGCAAACGAAATTCTCTAAACGCATAAAGGGTACACATAAAGAAACTTTTTTATAAATAGATACAAAATTCCTACGTTTAGGTATCTGCTGTAGGTGTTAAGTTGTTTAAGAACAGTAACAGCATTATTAATAGCAAATAGTGTGATAAGGCACTGAGTTACTGATCGGAAGATCGGCGGTTCGATCCCCAGCTCCACCAGGTTGCCACTGTTGGGCCCCTGAGCAAGGCCCTTAACCCTATCTGCTCCAGGGGCGCTGTATCATGGCTGAACCTGCGCTCTGACCCCAATTACGCTGGGATATGTGAAGAAGGAATTTCTCTGTCCTGTAATGTATATGTGACAAATAAAGGCTTAACATAAAATGCAGTTTATAGAGACAGCAAATCAGCATGGCCATGAACAGCATCAGAAATATTCTTACCTTTAAATTATTTATGAGAAGACGTCAGATAAATCTTTGTATTTCCCAAGGGAAACTGCAGAAGAACGACAGTTAAGTCATTAATCGACAAGGGCTTCTTACAAACTGTATTGAAGCAATTATAGTTTAAGTAAGCAAGGGAGCGAAAACTAGCTTAACATGCATGGCATACCGTGACATTAGGCATCACTAAATGGCGGACCGCGGTCCAGATCCGGACCGAATGACCGTTCTATCCAGACCCAGATGCTTTTCTTGTAAACGAGAATAATAAATGAATTAATAATTAGCCAGTAATCTAGTGCTTTTTCCTCTTAAGGTGGGCGTGGCTATATGCGTCTATCAACAGAGCCAATCAACTCAATAGTTTACCGTTTATAGACCGAGTGAGACAGAATTGAAAGCGCGACAGAGCTTGGTTTACTCACTTAAAAGGAAAGTAGATTATGAAAATTTTACCTTGGACAGTTCAATGTATGTTTATTCTTCATGCGGGGAAATTTAAAACCAGTTTGTCTGCAATGAGACAAAACTCGTGTCGTTTGTATCCTCAGCAGTCTGAGGTGAGGGCGTGTAAAGTACCAGAACTGAGAGCCCAGTATGACTGAGCAACCAGTAACCTTTAACATTCATTTACCTCCCAGCAGCGTTCAAATGAATTTCCAACAAAAATCGATTAAAGGTTTTTTTGTATTCCACACAAATGCTAGGAAATATCAGGTTATCAAAGTTTAAACTGTCCACGTTATACGTAGTTAAGAAAATTGACAATAAATAATATTGAAATGCTACTGAAATTTGAAACGCAGACATGAAATTCGGAATAAAATATTTTATGGACTGGACCTTTTAATTCAGTACTCCTGCTGTACATCATGGTGCTAGGTTCCTATACATTGTCCACACCTGATTCTTTGTATTTCCCTTGCGTTTAGTTTTTCTGGATGACAGATACCAATTACACAAATGTCCTATCTTTAGGAGAACAGTCAAATCTTCAGCGCTTCAGTAGGCGTCACCGTGTTATGGCACAGGAGGTGGATCAATCGCTCCCTCATTCCTCCTCCATGGCTCTTACAGATGACAGTGCGTCAAAGACGAAGATGCCATCGGTCAGTTAGTCTGGCAGTGAGCTGAGACGGTGCAGTGGATGTCATTTTGACACACGCCGCTGCTGAAGGCTGTGATTGATAGTTTGATGATGGTTATTTGTCACCTGCCATCACAGCATGTGACATTCCAGTGGTTGATTTTGATGCTGTTGAATGAGAGAAGCGAGATTTCTGCTAGTGTGGAAGGCACTATTTTTAACTCGGAGGTAACGTTAAAACACGGAGAATGCTTCCTCTGTTTTGTCTGCATGTCTATTAGGGGTTGCACAATTATAAGTTTTTAGTGTTATACCAGTAATTCTAAATAAACTGTCAACTAATTTTCATTCATTCATTCATTCATTCATTCATCTTCTATACCGCTTATCTTGTGCAGAGTCGCGGGTGGTCCTGGAGGCGGGGTACACCCTGGACAGGGTGCCAATCCATTACAGAGCACACCCATGTACACATGCGCACACACACACACACACACTATGTGAGAACGGTAGTTATCCTAGTCTTTGGGCAATCCCGAGTACCCGGAAGAAAACCAACCAAGCACGGGGAGAACATGTAAACTCCATGCACACGCACACACACACAGACACACAGACCCGAGGCAGGAATCGAACCCTTGACCCTGGACTTGCAAAGTCACAGTGCTTACCACTGTGAGCACTTCGATCTAGCTGTGTATCGTGATTCTTTCTGTGTATCGTGATATGTGCCGATTCATGTATCACCGGACTGACTTCAAAATCGATTTTTAAAATGAAATTTAATCTTGCAATTAAAGTGATAAAATGTTGCAGTTCCTTGATAATTCCTCTTTAACATCGGAAGGCAGCACAGCATCCTGAGTGGTACGAGCAAATTATTTGCTAAGTTAGTTTAGTTTAGAAACAAAATGATGATACTTGGAGAATTGCAATACCTTTGGAATTGGCACGAAGTATTGGGGTCATATTGTATCGGACGTTCCCTGGTGATTCCCATCACTATTAACACAGAAGCTGCGCTGTTTAGAATGCAATGTCATGAACATATCTGTCTTTCCTGAATTCTCCGTGCTCCTTGATCTGACCTGCGCAATCATAGCTGGTGAAGTAGGAAGCCAGGTAAGCGGGACTTTTATTTAGACGCGTACTGCCACCTGCTGTATCGGAGAGTGTTAACGCACAAGTGTACTCACGACAGAGCAATATTAGTAATGTTAAAGCTGGTCAGCAAGGGGGTGCACTCGTACCAAGGCATGGTACGAATCAATCGTGCCTACAGTAGTGTGAAAGCAGCCTAAATCAGTGTACAGTGTACAAAATTAGCAGCAAAAAGTCTTTGTTATACAGCAAGGTGTGGGAGGTTTATTTTGATCACGTTCAACTCCAACCTGTGGATCTGATTGGCTCTTTGGCACAGTGCTGCTGGTCATTATGAATCTCAGTTCCAGATTTAAAGGACAGCTTTAAACGGAAACAAAAAATAACCTCAGAAATGATTCTTTCAGGTCTTGTGCATTCAATACCATATTAAAGGTGGGGAAAGGTTTTTTTTTTTTTTTTTTCAGCATAGACCTACAGTACATCACGTGACTGTAAAGTTGGATTCATCTAGCCTGAAATATTTTCAGACTAAATATAGTGATTAGAGTCTGTTTAAGCACGAATACCTATCGTGAGTGTGTCACCGGTTTGCTTCTGTAATTAGTGCTGCCACTACGTAGGTCTTTTTATTTTTACCTTTTTTTTTTTTTTTTTTTTTTACATTGTTGATTTTTCTCACGAGGGTTCGATGGAGAACAGTGTGTTGTACATTCAAGTAAACCCCTCTTGCTGTTAGAAAAGCATGAGCCAAGTAGCTTTAAAATTAGAAACGAGCATGTTTGTCTATCATTAGAAGCGAGCACATTAGCTGCCGGCAATGTTTATGCACATTATCTAATTGATATTAGCTGATTTTAATTATCTTTTTATGTTTGCACTCAAGGCTTTTCCCCTCTGCTGCACTTTGGATTCTTAATGAGTTACAATACTTTGGTTTCTTCAAGCAGCGGTTTAAGACCTGCCTGCTTTCGAGTGTCAGCTGGAAGCATGGTTCTGATGTGTGCTTGCGGTCATTATTTATTTGTAAAAAAAAAAAAAGACAGACAGTTGGAATGCTGTAGGAATTGTGGCATGATGCTTCCCTGTGTCATAAAAGACTGAAGCAATAAAAAGACGACAGAATCTAGCAGAGGATTGAGAGAGAAGCTGGGGGAGGTGATTTCGCCTTCTGTAACAGATGGCAGCTGGAATTGATGCGACGGATTTGTTGACTCTGAGTCGTTGACAGCGTTGACATGCTCATATTCATACTCATGATCCGCTAAAAAACCAGAAACTTCAATCGCTACTTAACGTGTGTTAGGCGTTTTCAGCGCCGTTCAAATCCTGTTTAGAATTGGAGCACGAACACATGCTAAGCACATTTGGTGAACGGACTACACAGACTGAGATGACCTCATAACAAAGCACAGGTGAAAATGATGATCATGAGACAGACAGGAAAGAACGAAAAGGTTCGGAAACTGCCAGAAGGTTTCGTGACGCCCGCTCATAATACTGTAGTGTTTTGATGAGTTACGTGCGAATATTCATCCGCTGTTGGTAATGATTCCCGTCTTGCAGCGTGAGTAAACACTCGGCACGCACGATGGGGTGACTTCAGAAACAGACGTGATGCAGTCAGCACTAACACGGGCTAGAAAGCCTCAAAAGACGAATCTCGAGCTATTGCTGGAAAGAGACAGATTCATTTACTCCCACACTCTTATTCTCTTTACCACTTATCCAGCTCAGGGTCATGGGAAGCCTGGAGCCTATCCCAGGGGAAACAGGGCACTAGGCTGGGTGTACCCTGGGCTGGGTGCCGGCTCATAGCAGGGCACAAGCACACACAGTTGCTCTCAAAGTACTGACAATTTGGAAGTGCTTATTATCCTAATCTACTCCAAACTCCATGTCCTGAGTACTAGGGATGGAAATCACCAGTCACCTCCCGATACAATGTGGCAAGGCCATAGTGCTAACCACTATACCGCCGCAGCAACATTTAAACAGTACAGACTAAATTCAAATACGAGGATTTAACATGTAATTAGAATGAAACTAAACAAAAAGCTACATTTTTACTGAGTAGCAAGCACGTATCTGTCATTTGACATAATGATTATTTCTAATCAAATCTAGCAAATAATTTACTTCCACCACATGGGATGCCAGTTTGAGAATAGTTCAAAGTGTACCACCTGTAGGATTATAAAGAAACGCTGATGGTTTTTCTGCCTCGCAAGGCTTTAAAGTCAGGAGCGCAGGTCGAGCAACTGCGAGCACAGCATAGACAGCTTTTTGTGAGCGCACAGCTTCTAATTCAGGCACGTGCAGCTTCTGATGCATGTGTTTCCAGACTAATTAGCACTCGCAGGGTTTGGAACCTGGTGTAAGGGTGTGTGATAACTGAATTTCGAGACTAATTCGCTTTCAGAGTTTGGAGAAAAAGGACGATTGGAGGCTGTTTAATGTGCTGTTTTAGATAATGTAACACAATAGAAATGCGTTCCTGTTGTGCACCATTCGGATGCTCATGCACTCGGCACAGAATCAGTTCTATCCGTGACTGGTTTTAGCTTATCAAAGCAGACAATGCCTACTTATCTCTGTTATAAAATGTAGTAAATCGTTTAAAATCAATTTTGGAGTCAATGTGGCGAAACATTAATCTGCACACCAAAGAATCGCGATTCATAACAGAATCGATATTTTTTTTCCCCCTACTCTACAGAGGACCCAGAGGAAACCCCTCAAGTACATGCAAACTCCATGCATACAGACCCCAAAGTGTTATATACTGTACGTCTAACATTGTAGTACCTGACAACACAAATCACCAACTACACATTTTTCCATAGCCTATTGTGACATCATTGTGGCATAATTTATTTACTCCAACCACTTCAAGTCCAAATGTGTTTACATGAAAGTTTTATTCCTATGAAGATTTCAGCGCTACTGTATATCGCATCTATCCCATATTTTTTAATAATATTGTTTTTGTTCCAAAAATAAATGATGTAAGATAAGTAATAAGAAATAAGGATTTGTGTGTGTGTGTGTGTGTGTGTGTGTGTGTGTGTGTGTGTGTGTAATATACTCTGGTCTATACCCTGTCTGGACCATGTTGGCCCTGCTGTATTATCACACAGTAAGGAGTAATCTAATAACCAAATTCGCTTCTCATGAATGAATGCATGTGGATGAATGGATTCCCCCTCTAGGCTCTGCAGCTCTTTATAGAAGGTAGAAGGCTCAAGGAGATTAAAGGAGGCAGCACATCAGAGGAAGAGACGGAGAGATGGAGCGAGAGAGATGCTGCTTCCTTAGGAATGTCTACTGGGCTAGACTTGCATGGAAAATCATATATTCCTGATGTTTTGTTTTACTACTGTCTGTCTTCATCTCTACTGTTTATTCTGTTTTTCCAGAATTTGACACGGTTGTGAGTTGAATGAAAAACAGGATGGAGTTTATGTAATTTGCTGTACTGTAAAGACATTTTAGTAATATTTTTGTGGTTGGTTTGGAAAAACAAAAAAGTCACCATTAAATTCAGCCTCCAAAATCATCGTCATTGACATGCACCATAGGAGGAAAAATTTGTGCACAAATGGCGCTCACACCCAGAGTTACTTAGGTTATATAGTGCCATATTTAGCTCCTGTTTGCTGTTATAATAATCTCCACTTTTCTGGGAAGGCTTTCCTCTAGATTTTGATGTGTGGCTCTTGGGGGAATTTCTGGTCGTTCAGCCACAAGAGCAGTAGTGAGATCTGGCACTGATGTTCTGTGAGGAGGCTTGAGGTTTGTCAGTAGGGAAGGGGTCAGGGCTCTGTGCAGGACACTAGAGTTCCTCCATACAAACCTTGGCAAACCAGGACATTGTCACACTGGAACAAAATTGGGCCTATTAGTTCCGTCCAGTGAAAGGAAATCTTAATTCTACAGCATACAGATCCATGAGACAGTTTGCTTCCAATTATGTGGTAACAGTTTAGGGAAGAACCACATATGGGTGTCATGGACACGCCATCAAACATTCACATCAATCATATGATTCATAGCTCTATTGCTTTGCCAAGTGCGAGTTCCTTTAATCAAGTTGCTGTGTGTAGTAGAGAAATTAATAAATGTCTAATCAACTGGGTTTGTAATCAAAACTTGGCTGTAAAAATTCTAGAAAACGGGATCTTTTTACATGCACAATTTTCCCTTTTTTAACCTTTTGTGTAGTGCTGCACAATTAATTGCATAAAAATCAAAATCTCACTGATGCAATTAACATATATCACAGACTGTAATTTATTATTTGTAATGTCCACATGGTCAAGAATGTATGTAGAATTTGCCAATAATCAAAGTTTATTGTTGGTTATTTTTGATATTTTGTGCCATTATATTTGCAGTCAACCTAGATAAATACATCTAAATGCTAAACAGTCCATTTAATTACATATCGAATTTCTTCGATTTTCTCTCTAATTGAATCATAGCCAATTTCCACCCATCATTATGCCACTCCACCATTGAGGGTACAACTACAAACCAGGGAGGATGAATGCTATCACGTGGCAACACACTTGTAACACACCTTCTGCTTGCGTGAGCTCACAGGCACTCATGATTGGCTAGAGTTGCGATTAATGCGAGAGCGCTCGGGTGTCTCCTCTCCCTCTGGGAAAGATCACCTGGGATTCAAACTTGTGATTTCCTGATGATATGGTGAGCTTAGTCCTGCTGCGCGACTAGGGGCAATGCAATGCAATTTTTAACCAAACTGTTCAGCCTAACCTTTGGGGGAAATGCTCGATCTTTTGCATTGTTGTTACCTTTGTGTGGAGGAAATTTTTTTTTTTTTTACTTCAGGAACACTTTAACTTTTTAGTTAGTATTGTGTGTGTGTGTGTGTGTTTTTTTTCCTATGGATTTTAATTTTCTATTATTTTTCAGTACAAACACATTTCTGATTTTCAAAGATTAGTATTGCAACACAAACTTATGCCAGAAAAGAAAGCAGCAATTTATATAAGTGACCACTTTTCAGACCAAAAAACTAAACGGAAGCTGCAGGGTTTTGCAAAGAAGCAGGTGTAACGGGTAAAGTCCTCAGAAGAACTGTGGATGGTGCTGCTAGATGCTCAGTAAAACTTGGGAGCTAATGTCAGTATAAAACTTCACAGATTGTACCCGACACTAAAGGCTGCTCAAAGTATTGTCATTGCAAATACTGATTTTATTATCATCATTCATTTCTGTTTTTAAGGCATCCTTGCTCTATAGCATTTTTTTCTTGCACTTAAGCACAGTACACTCTCTCTCTCAAGATTTCAATTTCGTCCTGTTCATGACTTCTTCCAGACTGCAAATTTATGTGGTAAAATAACCTGTATCTGCCCCAAAGTAAAGGTCAGTAAGGGATTACATGTGTGTCTACCTAGTTGTGTCATTATAACGTGAAAAAGTTTTTTTTTTTTTTTTTTTTTTGAGCAATGGCCAAGTCTTTTTTTGTTGTAGCCTTGTTTATAAAGATTGAGTGGAATAGCAGTATATTTGTGCAGCAATGCTGAAAGACCGTAGTCAGTCAATATTTAATTCAGTCTGTCCATGGAGATCAATACAGTATAATGCTGTTTCAGGAGTTGAGCAGCGGCTGGCTGCTGTGGTGGGATTTGGTGCTGGACTGGGTTAAAAGTGCGGGACACAACAATATTTGTCATAGTTTTAGTTCGTCGAGACCGACTTTAAAGTGTACCTTGATTAGGTTCTTGATTGTGGTAATGAATGTAATGAAACTAAATCTCTCTGTCAGGAAGCATGCACAGAATGTACTTTTGCCCTCATGCTATTTTTCTGCCTTTACTGTTATTAATAGAACGACACGAAAACACGGCGACACATGCGAAATGCATCGCTGGCCGGGTTTTGAAAAGGTGATTTCTGTCTGATTTGACGGCCTTGCACATCTTCTGGTCTCCTTGGCAACTGAAGCATTTAATCGAGTCATTTTTTCGTAGTATGAACGTGAGATAAATATTAGACATATTCTGCTGCGTATATGTGTGTGTATAGATTTTGTGCTTCACAGTTACGATTTCTGTATTGTCTGTTTGCTCATAATTTCTGATTTCTGAATTTCTGAATGCCACAAGACGCAGTGTTAGTCACGTCACAGAAAGATTGACTATGGCTGTGTATGTTTACGTGAAGTGTCGTAATGATTATGGATCCCATGTTGTATAAATGTGTAAATGATGGTACTGTCTTCGTGTGGTATGTCTCGTCCTTACAGAAAAGTTCCATGCATCCTATATGCACATCATATCCTTATTGTCCTACGTGCACATCATATCCTTATTGCAAATCGCTCGTTTTCAGCTTGTGTGCCTGCTCGGGATGTGCTTGATCGTTAGCAGGTCACATGGCCATAATTAAGTACATAGGCTGTACCTGGGATGGAGACTTAAACCCTTTAAACTCTTTAAAGCATCACCTCTCTGGCACTTCCTTTTAAATATTTTATTTTATAGCTTGTACTTTGTCACATTTTTTTCTTTTTCTTTTTTTTTTTTTAAGTTGTTTGATGTGTTTTGCTGCATTTCTGGTCTTTTCACCCAATAGGGAACGGTTATGATTGTACTGACGGTTGAATTAATCACACAGATGCTACCGTATTAGAGATTGTAGATTTTTCTAGTAAGTATTTTGCTTTTCACATTTTCACATAAATTCATATATTTATGCATTATCACATATATTGATATATATGTATCATATATATATATATAGACAAAATGTTCCAATATTCTTACTGATTTAAGATGTTTTCTTCATAAGAAATGTGTAACCATAAGTAAAAGCAACAAGACAGCTGGGAAATAGATTTCTCCCCGAGCAGGTGGACCAAGCAGGTCAGAATATCTTTGCTGCCTTATCCTCACATAGCTGTTTTCTGGTAACATGGTCTCTATCTACGCGCCCGCAGGCATGTCGTGTGCAGCGGGCCGCGCTGCTCATGCAGGATGAATGAGTTCTGCTCCATCGGCACGCTCACCGAGAACAGGAGATTAGCAACAGATTAGACCCATGCCTTTTTTTGCTTATTCTAAAGACGCAATGCACTGCGAGCGAAGCACACGAAGAAATAGCCTACAGGACCATCAGGACGCAGCGGACTATAGCCAGCAATGACACATTCCACAGTCTATTTATAGCACCAGGGCCTGTGGTGTTGGTTTCTATATTGTGGGAGCTTGAGTGATTCAGTATTGGGCGATTATACTGCAGTAGGTTTGCTCTCTTCCTCTGTCTCAATGCATCTTTCTCTATGCAGCATCAGAATGGAAAGAATAGGATGGCCGGTGCTTTGCAGGCCTGGGGCCGAGAGATGGGTTACTGTACATGTGGAAGGCCAGGGTTAGAGGCTGCAGGTACTCTGAAATGTCAAATAAAATCATGGACCCCATTTCAGATTTATGAACATTATTTGTACTAAAATAAACTAAAAAACCATTTTAGACTAATTTTGTAAATGTGGACATACGATATTCTTTGGATATATATTTTTTTAAGAGAGAGCTGAAGGATCTGTTCCAGAACTTTATATCAAATGAGCAAGTCCAAGTCGATGTTATTTAACTTTTTTAATTTGAATGACAAATCAGTGACTAGTCAAAGAATTCGAAAACTCTAAGAACTCCATATTAAATTTCATAACTTTGATAATGTAGATTTGTGATTTCTACTGCTGTAACAGCTAGTTGATGAGGAGAAAAAAAAAGAAAAATGTCACAGACCACCTGTGTGCATCGAAGAAGTAGAAAAGTCCACATGGAAATCAGAGCTGCTGGAGTAGCTACTAGGATGAAATTGAACACTAGTCTTGTGAGAGACAGGAATTCCCAGTCTTCACTCCTCCATTAGTCTCAAGTTAAATTCTTGCAAAGCCTTCAGGCTGAGCAGTGAGGGTCAAATTCTTAGGCACCATTCACATAATTCACTTGGTGAAAAAAAATTAGCTCAATGGAAATCATTTTTGGAAAAACCTCAGGATTTTGATAGAAATGAAAAGAATTTTGTTGTGGGAGCACGGTTTATGCACTAGTACACCATGAGAACTGGGGAGCTTTTTGTGATGTCTAATAAATAATTTATACATATACTCTGCTTGGCCAAAAAGAAAAAAACAAGTCTCCGACTGAATTTTTTTTTTAAACTCCTCTCAGCTTTGATTTCAGTCTGATCGATTTACATGTGAAAATGATTCTCTTTCACAATTTGAGTTCCGGAATATGCCAGTGACATAAGTAAAGAAAAAATACATAGATGTGATACTCTGGTCATTCAGTACATTCAGATCATCCGCTGACCTCCAGAGACCTGTTCAGGGGGCACTATACATGATCGGTACATTGCTTCATGTGCTTCCCTTCTTTAGCTCTTTAGTCCAAATCCTGTGAGTTCCTGTTGCAGTGTGGATATGGAAATGCTTTTACTTTAATTATTAAACATGGATGTGATTTCTAATGTCTACTATCCTTTTTTTATGTGTCTGGGTTGTTAGCTTGACACCCAACCCTCTTCCTTTCTCATCCGGGCTATGGGAAAATCCATCCCTATATATCTATATCTATATATATATCTATACATCTATCTATCTATGTATATATATATATATATATATATATATATATATATATATATATATACATATAATATATATGG
>JAOVVA010000051.1:20966675-20978434 GCA_028565275.1 Leiocassis micropogon
AAATACTATATGTGTATTAAAACATTTGTGTTTGTATTAAAACATTACCACCACTTCCAGCTGTATTACATTGATTTTCAATTATCAATCAATAATTCTCATTGATTACATATTGATTGATTCAAGTACATATTACATATAAGATCATGGGAAAACAAGGTCCATCGATGCTGGCCGTAAAAGAAAAGGAACCAGAACACCATCACAGCCTGTCGTGCACAGGGCCCGAAGTTCAAAGTTGTTTACTGGCCTCCTAATTCCCCAAATCCCAAAAAAGGCCCTCTCTATGGACACCTTACCCCTCACCCTCCTATTCCCAAAGGATCTACTGTCAACACACCTAGTGCCAGACACCACAGCACGCCCCCAGAAGTGCCAAGGAACCACATCCCGAGGGTCCGGAGCTCCCCAGACACAGGCACAAGGGGAATTCAAATCTAGGTAGTTTTAATGTTAACAGTATTAATGTTATGGTTGATCAATGTAACTCTTCCATGGTTTAGTCTAACTGTAAAACCACACCCATTTATTTCTTAACTGCTCTGGGTCAGGGGCCCTCAGTTACAGTCCCTTTAATTTCACAATAATAATGTTCTTCTGGCATTTCATAACGAAGTTCATGACTCATTGTTGTCACCTATTTTCCTGACCTGCTCTTAGCAGGGTACTATTATTATTTTTGCTTTTTTGCATGGAGAGAGATTCAAGAACACCATTGTTATGACAGAGCAGTGAAATATGTTTCTAAAAAAAATCAAAATGAATTGTAGAGTATGACTAAGTCCAGCGCCAGTGTGGTTTATTATTTCCCGCTCGCAAATACGTCTCATTGAGCAGATGAAGGCATCGCTAATTATCCGATGATTCAAATGAAATGCGTTGGAACAGAGAAGCCACTTCAGGAAGACGAGAGGATGACTTCATTTCACGTGTATTGAGTGATATGCCAGGCGGGCGGCTTTTAACCTCCGAGTTGTTGTTTTTGCTCTAACGAGTTCATATGAGTGATAATCTGACAGAATGTTTCAGCCTGTGGCTTAGCGCTCGCTCTTCACCTCATCTTTTTTAAACAGGCGTGCACTTGAAGCCGATATTTTACAGCCCAGCTCCAATATTTGATGGATAGACACTTGAATTTGATGCGTGGAGCACAAAGTTACACCTTTTGTAGTGCTTCTTTTTTTTACGTCCCTGAGGAAATGACATAGAACTAATGAGGGTGTTTGAGCACATGTTTCTGTAGGTTAATGGATTCAGGGCTTCGGCGGTGCAAAGCATCTGTCAACACGTTAATGGAACTTTGAACGCCGCTGCATTGCTATAATTGCAGATCAAGTGCTAGATTTGCTTGTTTTTTTTTTTCCTACCGAAACAGATCCACAGCAGTGTATAATTTGCAGCCGCAGGAGAATGGATTAAGATTTAACCGTTCTTTGCAAGAGTTCACTGCAAGTGCGGGGCTTACGGTAATTGCACGTTATCACGCAAAAGGAACCATGCAGAACCACCTCTTTCTCTTGCTGTCATGTTCCTTCTGGTGAAGCTGGCAATCCATCACCGATTCAGCGCAAGCTCCAGTGTTTTCGTTTCACAGTTGGTGAGTTAGATGACCGGATCACTGAAGGCTGAATGGGAGAAATTTATTATTATTAAAAAAAATTTTACATCAAGACTTCTAATCATGTTGAACTGGAAACTGGACGGACAACATCTGTCTCTCTTTGTTTCTGTGTGTGTGTTTGTTTGTTTTTTTTTTTTTTTCTCACACTTTAATCTCAGGAAAACGTTTCACACTGCTTCGTCCCATACCGCCTTCCTTGATGTGGTTTGCTGCTCTGAGGAAGATGTTATTGCAGCAAAAGTTGCGGAGCGGAGCAGGCTTGCACAACTGTTTGCCATCGGTGTAGCGTTCATCGACGCGGCCAATCGGCTAATTACACTCCATCTGGTGACTCCTCCCCTGACATGTTCCTATTTTCTGGAAGAAACAACTTCCCTTTTATATCCCTCCCTCCGTTCAAGCCGGTGCCCGAGAAGCCGAGCAGAATCCTAATGACTGAATTGCATGCAGGCCGTTTGTGAAGTGCACATCCAAAACTCTCACCTTTTTTTTTTTTCTTTTTCTCCACACTCCTTCTTTTCGCTTTGTAGTCTCATTAAATTGGATTGATTTCTGTTTGAAAACGTAGCGGATCCTCTCCCGTGCCCTGTCTCTCCCACTGCCTCCCCTCTGTCTTGCAGGTGAGAACTTTCCATCAAGGCCAATTTGCGGGACTGAACTGTTGCTTCAGCGTTCTGAAAACTAGCCCACATAGAGCTAAATGAATTCTAATCACGCCCGTGCTCAATTAAACAGTCATCTGATGGCCCTCTGGGCAGACAGAACGACAAACCTGAGCCTCATAGATCATCTTTAACAATCAAGCTTTATCTTCTTCATTACTCCGGGCTCACACACACACACACACATATACACACATGCAAACATGCACATGCACTCACACGTGCACCAGTTAGCTCACCTTTCTCACATGCACTCTGCATCCTATCGGTGAAAAAATAGAGTCCAATCCATTAGTGCCGTGCTGAGGTACTGCGATATGCCTGAACTAAAATATAATTTTGTCCGGGTGGAATCCTGGGGAAATTGCTCCTGTTCATCCTGACGCCCACCCCCCCCCCGCACCACTCCTCTCCTCCAGCTCATCTCCATCCCCCCTTTCCCTCGGCCCACAGCTGTCTGGTGGAAATTGAGTGCACTTCTGTAGAATTCAATACGACATGCCAAAAATAATGGCCTCCTGTCCCTCAGATATCCATCAGGCTGTTTCAACTTCTCATAGACATTCAACAGTGCTAAATAATAAATCATGTTTGTGTGATATTAATAAGGTCGGTCTGAACTGACTTTTTTTTTGTTTTGTTTTTTGCCCGCAGGCGCTTTTCTAGTCACCTTGCCAGGGTCGAACCTAAATTAAACCTGGCTGTGATCACAAACAGGATACAGATTGTATTCATTTTCATGAAGACAGACTGCTGGGAGTTATGAGGAATGTCTTTTGACGTTGTGTGTAAATATGCAGAGGCTTCATTTCAGTGCGCAGGTGATTGTGCTGCTTCTGGATCGGTTGCAGTGTCTTCATCCTGTCGAGAAAAGTGATGGGAGTCTGTGACTGTTCCATGGTGGAGTAACCCAATCGATGATCGATTAATAATAGGTTTAATCGCACAGGACAAATCTGTTGCATATCGTCTTGTTTCCTGAAAATCAAACCCACCACCATTCACTATTTATGCACTCAGAGTGCATTACACATACGTGCATCATCTAGGATTACTCACACAAGCATCTCTTACTGAAAATATTAACATTGCAAACACAACACAGCTGTCAAGGCAGAAGTACATCGTCACTGCAGGCCAACTAGTATTTATCATGGCATGTGTACTCTTTTTATTAAAGTATTTTGCATATCTTGCAATTAATGTTAAGATTTTCCTTCCTTGCTGGTTTATTTATATAAATAAAAGAAGGCTTTTGTCTGTAAATTGGTCAGAACTCACCTATACTGCTTAATCCTATATTCAGGGTCACGGAGGGGGGGGACATGGTGCCAATCCATCCATCCATGCATGTACACACACACTACAGCCACTTTGGGAACGCCAATTAACCTAACCTACATGTCTTTGAACTCCATGCACACAGAGGCAGGAATCGAACCCGGGCCCTGGAGGTGCAAGGCAACAGTGCTAACCACCCTTTTTCAATTATATCTTTACGTTTTAAACACAGGAGGACCTGAAACCAGTCTCAGAAAAAAATGTCTGTCTGTATATCTGTATGTCTGTCCAGCCGAATTTGTTACAGCATCATGCAAGACTGGCTCGACAGAATTTAATGAAACGTTGCCATTCCCTCTGTATTTGCCTGACGTTAAATTTGCACTATAAATTATTTCAAAATGTTAAGTAGAATGGACATTATGAGCAGTTTTTTCCCTGCCATATTACCTGATAGCAGCCATCGCTTTTTGGGACAAATACAGAGCTTTTGCCCTCAAAATTGGCGTAGATATACGTGTCACTTAACAGAGCCAATCAACGTGATAGGTTATTGTAAATACACAAAATATGCGGAACAACCAGAAATGACCGCAATACCCCTACAAAGCAGCCAAATCCTCATGAAACACAAGCCAACTTGCGCGGCACAACATGGCTTACTTATGGTAAGTTATGGTACAGTATAACTTTTGAAAACTAAATCATTAAAGATAAATAGGCAGATCATTGTATGTTTATTCCTTCTGCGGGAAGTTTAAGACCAGTTTTGAAACCACTATGAGATATAACGGGTCATTAGAGCAAACATATCCACAGCAGTCTGAGGTCACTCTGAGAAACATCGTCTACCATTTTACACAGCCGTGTTGTGATTATGCGTGTTATCGGCAAGTCCGTTCATCAGACTTTGTGTGTTTCCGCTACACAGGAGTTGCCTTGCTGCTCAGAAAAAAAAAAACATGCACCATAGGGCGTTTTAAGAATTTTTTACAAATACCATTGTTCCCCCTTTTTCATAATTGATTGCTTGGAATGCACAGGAAATCCACTGATTATCAACGATACATGATGATCGTCCGATCAAAAGTGCAGAAGCTCACATCTTGAACCTCATCACACTGCCAGGGCATTAAGGTCCTTTTGGTGTAATGAGGGTATGCATTCACTATTCTGTAGCCACTTTTCCTGGTTAATATCCTGGTTATACACTACAGGGCCAGTTTAGAGCAGCCAGTCCACCTACCAGTATGTTTTTGGCAAGTTGGAAGATACCAGAGAAACCAGGTGAAACCCACGCAATTGCAGGGTGAGCGTGTTTAAGTCCAAACAGACAGTAACCCGAGATCTCAAAACGAGCTGGAACCTCTGGAGATGTGTGGAGATTAAACTACACCATGCGCCACGGTTCCACCCACTCCTGGGTTTTTTTTGTTTTGTTTTTTCTTGTTTTTTTAACTGGAAATGCTCCTGAAGGAAATGCATATCAAATCTTTATCATTCACTTCAAAAACCCTAGCCCATTACCCCAATTTAAGCAGATTATTATTTGAATGGCGAACATTGTTCACGTCCAGTGAATAAACTGTGGCTGATCTGTTTTTCAAATATGCAGTTGTTTTAGGAAAGAAAAGCTGGGTGGATGATTGAAATGGCAGATGCTGTGGTTTGGGGCAGACTTACTGTAGATGTGAAATTGGAGTCGTAACAGAACGAATGCAGGCACGTCTTCTATCAGACTAGCTCTTGGAAAGATTCACGAGAAGCATTCAGACCCTCATTATGATCACTGAAGGATTATCTGTGAGCTTGGATGGATGTTAAAGGGAAGAAAAAAATGCAAATAGGACCATTTAAAGGTTGTGAAATGTTTTCGTGTAGCATGAAAGTCACCGTGAGCCAGTAAAATGGTGCGGTGATTCTTCTTTTAAAAAACGTTCAAGATTTGTATGTTTGAAGGGCAGTACGCAAGCACAGAAAAGGTCACGGGATGCTCTTTCGTGTAATGCGGTTCAGGTTAAAATATGCCCTTCATCCGAAGCATAGGCCACAGAGAGACAATGCCACATTGACAGTTTCCTGTGTTGTGCCACAATGACAGCAGAGGCTTGTAAAAAAAATACTGGATAAAGAAATGACTATAAAACGTTATGTGATACAGCCATCCATTTACCTACTAGCAGTGTAGCGTAATAATAAACACGAATGCGTCTAGTCTAAATGGCGTTTGTTTATTTAATGGCTTTGTCACGGTGCATCCTGTGGTTCCAGGATGCAGTCCATCATAGGAGGTTCTTCCCCATGAAAAACTAATGTACTTGGCCCCCACCCCTGACCAGGCAAATCCTTTTCAATTGCTGTGGCATTCTTAGGGGCCCTGTTTAACTCCGCGGCTCTCGGAATCTTCCTTAATCTTCCTCCGCTCATAATCTGGGAAGCGAAAGGAAATCCACTTCGACATAACATGATGCACAGCAACTCAAAAACGGTAACTTCCATATACCTTGGTTCACGAATGTTCCCATATTACATTTCACTATAATTAACTTTTGTTAAAAAAACCTTCATTTATTAAGCACTATTCTTCCAGGGTTTGAACATGTGCCGGAACCCAGTTCCAGTCATTTCAAATCTTAGTTGTTTTCTAAGCGTGACGCCTTCTGCATTACGATTAATTCCTATAGAATTAAGTCTCATCTCTGATTGGTTGGCAGTTTCATGAATAGGAAAGCATTTTACCAATCAGTGCCCTTTCCCCACACAGAGACCCCGTGAATGAAAATGAACCCAGATGAGAGAGACTTCTTCTCAAAGCGCTTACTGATCAGTAATGGAAGCCAAATTTCTTTCCAGAAAACTCACGTCACCTAACGTTACCCCCACACAGGGCAAACATGCGCGGAAAGAGTATATTTATTCCAACGATAGAGGAACAAGTTTTGGCATGACTAATATTGAACAGATTTTCAAATGTTTACACTGCCTCTCGCATTTCTATTAAAAATTCATTCCGATCAAGCCGGATCGGGTCAGATTGTTCCCGTTGAGGTGCTTACACGACGCGGTGTTATTATCCGATTGGCTGTTATTCCAAATATTAATGGAGAATTAGGGGGTTATGAAAACAAACCTAATGAGAGCGGGAAAAAAACCCCCCATATGACTGAGAAACCACGTCCAACTGAAATCTTTAAAATATCAGCGGTTTTAAGACTTTAAATAAATGCACACCTACCGATTCAAGATTTTCCTCACGCTCTTGGTATTTATACTTGAAATTTCGGATTAATTGACACAGTTTGTGCTTTTGTTCTTTGCAATTTGTGCAATAAAGGTTAGTTTATTTTCAGCGTTATCCTTTGATTCTAAATGGAAGAAATTAACGGTTTAAATGTCATGCATTTCAAAGAGATTAGTGTGGCGCTAATATTTGTAGCATGTGCTAATCTGATCTAAGCTCAGCCCTTCCTTTCTCCGCTGTCTCCTTCTGAACGGTTTGTAGTGTTTCTCTGGCCTCTAAGCCCTGAGCTGCTTCTCGTGTGCATCTTGACCTTGGCTCACAAACACACCACCCTCTTCACTTGACACACAGAGCATCAGGTCAAGCGCCGGTGCGTGTTCGCTGCCAAACCTCTTCACTTATGTCGGCTCCTTCCAGTCTCACGCAGCTGTTGATGTATCTGCAGGCAGGGTATGAAGCGATTATAGGCAGAGCTTTTTACACAGGGAGAAATTGAGGAGGTTCCCCCCCTAGCTATTTCCTCATCTACTTCCTTTCTGCTCTGTATGGGGCATGACCCATCGCAAGCTTTCACTAATGACTGTTATGCATCAAAGCCGTTTCATCCACACAGTAGGTTTGAAAAATCTTAATTAAAGAATGCAGCAGGCTAGGAATAGGGCTGCGATTAAAACCTGATACAATCTGCAATAAATGGCTTTGATGGCGATAGCGTTTATTATCGCACACATGCCGGTAATTCTGTTGTGCATGTGCGCGATGGAGAAAGATAGATGAAGAATAATAGAAAGGAAGAGCGATTGAGATGCGAGCTGTTTAATTGAACAATCGTACTGTCACACACTGTCGAAGCAGAGTGCCGGAGCGTGCTACATTTAGACCTCCATTTCTGTGCAGGCATGAAGTCATTTACTGAGGCACACTTCCCCGGTTGCGTTTTGCAAACGGGCTCCCGATGTCAGAGTGGGCCAGAGGCCCCTGCCATATAACCACAGCAGATCGCTGTTCAAAGTCTTTCCCTTAAAAGAGCCTTCTATGGTCTGCGGTGTCATATAGACTCCGTGTCTAATCTTACCCATCAATATTTATGCTACTCAATCAGGTTAAGCCAAAGTTTTAAAACATGCCCTGTTTCTTGGCATTCGATGCTTTAGAGGTCTATTTTAGGAACCCAGCAGGGTTTGGTGCGCTTGTGACTCATGAGCTATTTTGTGATCATGCTTTACCGTCTCCAGTTATGACAATCCAATTCAATACCTAAACAATGAAACGTGTAAGTGATTTTGTACTGTATTTTATTTCTCAGATGGGACTCATGATCTAGCTTCAGTGCATTTGCTTTCAGCGTACACTCAGGAGTGTTTTTTTTTTTTTCCCCTTTGATGAGTGCGTATTCATTAGCTTAGCATCTGCATCGAGGTTCACCTCTTCAAAGCCTCATCTTTAGGATTTATTGATTAACCAAATGAACCTGTTCTTTTTAGTGAGTGGTTCTTGCTTTGTGTCCTCTTTTCATCCATTCAAGCCCACTCAGTGTTAAGGTTTTGAAGTAGGGTTCAAAATCAAGGTCTTTTAAAGGTCCCGTATTTTCATATATATTTGTTTCTTTAACAAGTTAATTAGTGTCTCTGTTAGTGCTTCAGCTGATATCATGTTGCAACAGAGCTGAGCAACAAAGCCAGGGCAGGGGTTTTTCTTATATGATGTCACATTATTAGAGCTGTGCGATTAAATAAGATCGACAAATTTTTGATAAACATACCAAGAAAGTGCAAGCCGCTTCCATCACGTGCATTATGCAAGAGCATCACGGCTTCTTCCACTTTCGAGATTATGGCCGATTGGTGCAATCCTGCCGCCTATTAAAGTGGAGTGTGGTGCAGTAGGTTAGGCAGCCAAAAAAGATTTATTGTGTTGTATGAGATGTGACATTTACACATAATATATACAAAAACGACAGATGTTACACAGCATTCCAATAAATATTAGACACTTTTAGGCGTTTTTAATACTTTAACACCTATAAGAGACAAATCAGACAATAAACATTTACTGCTTTTGAATTGAATTGAATTTAAATTCGCAATGCTCCAAAAATCAAATTAAATCAAATTAAATCTAAACATTGTACCTGTGATTCTCAGATGTACACATTAGGGGAAAATCTAACTGGTTCGTTTAAATCCGGTCAATACAAAATCTAAAATTCTAGGCGTCTTTTTTTCATAATTTAAATCACAAAAGAACATTTTAGCAAGTCCCCTGTGTCTGTCCCTGGGTTGTATCCTGTCCTATTTCTATGCTGTTTTGGATAAAACGGTAAACCAGCCCCCTTCCTGCCCTATTTGTTTTATTGCTCACTTTCCTGTTCTGGTTAGTGTGCGCTTGGGGCATCTAGAGCCAAAAGGTGCTGCCCTCTCTCCCCTTCAAGTCCCTTAAGCCCATGTGCACGCTGCACAAAATCGCTGACCGGCTCACACACTACCCGACGTTAATCACTCGCGCTCAGGTGTTTGTAGGGGTGTATGTAGGGGTGTACACACTACATGAACGCTGCCAGATAAGGGTCACATGATCTCTGGTCCAGCTTGCCAGATTCCTTTATCTCCTTTCTCATATAATTCTGTGACTTTGTCACTGTTTAGACAGGAACAAAAGAAAAAAATATAAGAAATAAAATGAAACAAAGTAGAAAAATAAAGAGGAAGTGTTGGTTGGGACGGTGCAGACAGTAAGGATTGCCTGTTCTGCAAAAAAGAACTAGAGGTAGTAGTTATTTTTATACTGTGCAGCTGAAATGATGTCTGGTTTTCAGTTTCTTACATCAATTTCAGTGTGAAAATCTAAAAAAAAAATTAAAAAAATTTATAGGAGCTTTATTATCATGCTTCCATTTTGTTCCACCCCAATAGACGGATGATTAACTGGATTCAGGTATCTGCTGCACATGACAGCAGATGACTTTCATGTCTTCTTGGACTCTCATCGTCTGCTTCTCAGCTCTGTTCACACTCCATGATTGATCACAGGGAAAATCAAACATTTGAAAAGATCTGAGCTTCTGCAATCTCCGTCACTCAAGCTAAAAAATCATGTTGATGAATCATTTGACATTTAACTAAAATCGTAAATATATATATATCCCCAGATAGGGAAATCCAAATCACCTTTTCACCACACCGTTGAACCTTGGTTGGTCTAATTAACCCTGAGCTCAGCCCATGACATCCACTAAGTAGGACTTATTTACCTTAAGTGGGTTTTATTGTACAACCATGGCCAAAAGTTTTGAGAATGACATCATTTTTTTGAAGTCTGCCGCTTCAGTGTTCTTACATCTTTTTGTCAGATGTTATTATGATAAAGTGAAGTATAATTACAAGTGTCAAAGGCTTTTATTTACAATTACATTAAGTCCTGTGACCCTTCTTTTTTTTTAAGACCTCTGCAATTCGCCTTGGCATGAAGTCAATCAACTTCTGGGCCACGTCCTGACTGATGGCAGTCCATTCTTGCATAATCAATTCTTGAAGTTTGTCTGAATATGTAGGTTTTTGTTTGCCCACCCACCTCTTGAGAATTGGTCACAAGTTCTCAATGGGATTAAGTTCTGGGGAGTTTCATGCCCAACTATCTAAACTTTGTATGTTTTGTTCCCCAAGCCAGTTGGGTATTCCTTTTGCCTTATGGCAAGGTGTTCTATTGTGCTCAAAAGGCATTGTTCATGGATGAACTGTTCTTGGATGGTTGAAAGTAGTTGTTCTCCGATGATGCTTTTGTACCGTTCTTTATTCATGGCTGTGTTCTTAAGCAAAATTGTGAGTGAGCCCAATCCCTTGGCTGAGAAGCAACCTCACACATGAGTAGTCTCAGGATTGTTTACTGTTGGCATGACTGTTGGATGCTTTACTATTGGATGGTAGTGATCATCTTTTCTCCTCCACTTTTTTCCGGATGCCCAATCAATCATAAAGGAGATTCATCAGACAAAATGACTTTACTCCAGTCCTCAGTAGTCCAATCCCTATACCTTTAGCAGAATATCAGTCTGTCCCTGATGTTTTTTCCTGGCGATAAGTGGCTTCTTGACTACCATTAGTTCTTTCCAGTTGCTTCTCAGCCAAGGGAGTGGGCTCACTCGCAGTTTTGCCTATCTTGTTACTCACAATAGACAACCGTAGAGGTTTTTTTTCCTCCCACTTTAATGCATAATGGTTGAAAAAAAAACTTTAAACTTCATTCACACTAAAACGTTTTGCACCAGTCTGCAGCTAAAAATCCATACAGTGTGAGCTAGTGTCCAGGAAACTTCATCTTGGCTCTTCTTGAGTTGAATCCCCTAGGTTGCTCTCACTCTGTTCAGTGATGGAAACTGACTGGCGTGTTTTTGCTGACGTTCCCCATCCAGGTTGTCGGGTTGAGGAGCCGTCTCCTTTGTTGCTGATTGTCGCCCATGTGACCTGTTTAAAAAAACAACCTGTTGCCCAGAACCAGAGCTCCCAGCCGGGGCAGATTCATGGCCTGGTGACTCACTGTGCCGCCTCTCTCAGGTTGTTCATCATCTTAATGAGAGCAGAAATGTTTTCCAAGCCACAAAGACGGAGTAAGAATAACCAACCATGACTGGAGTGTGAGACTTGTGTGAAATGTTTGTGCGAATATCCCTGCTTTGCTGTGTGTTTATTCGGGGTGAGACTGTTCGGTAATCTGGTAGTTTTAGTATGTGGCCTCACATTCTCTCTCTCTCTCTCTCTCTGATCTCTTTCTCTGTTTTAGGCTGCAGGAAGTAGAAGAAGATCTTGCAGTAGAACTGGGACAAACCTACAACCTCAACTTTGAACCTTTAGAGGCGGTGAGTTAAAATACACACACGATTCTAGATTCACACACATACACACACACACACACACACACACACACACACACACACACACACACACACACACACACACAC
>JAOVVA010000051.1:20998627-21009862 GCA_028565275.1 Leiocassis micropogon
GATGTTTCCACCCCCATGCTTCACAGTAGGTATGGTGTTCTTTGGATGCAACTCAGCGTTCTTTCTCCTCCAAACACAAAGTTCTATTTTGGTTTCATCTAACCATATGACATTTTCACAATCCTCTCCTGGACTTCATTTTATTGCCATATAATGTTGCAACCCCAGATCATAACACTGCCTCCAGAGACCTGTACAGTGAAAGTACCCTGATACTACGGATGATGGGTGCATCGCTTCATGCGCTTCCCTTCTTACTCTGATGCGCCCATCACTCTGGAACAGGGTCAATCTGAGCTCACCAGACCACATGACATATTTGTATTGCTTTAGAGTCCAATCTTTATCCTCCCTAGTTGAAATTGATTAGTCTTACTTACAAGTGGTTTTCCTATGGCCTCACAGCTGTTTAGTCCCAATCCTACTTTGTGGATCTCATCACTTTGTGTGTGTATGGAAATGTTCTTACTTTCACTATTAAACATACCTCTGTTTTTTTTTCTGTTGATTTTTGTACCATGCAACTGCACGGTTGAGGGTTCAGCACTATACTGTCCATCCAGGTTTTAATGATGTGTTGAACGGTTCTTTACCAAGTTCCAGTCATTTCAAATTTCCCTAGTTGTTCTCTTTGCTTGATGCAGCCCAATAATTTGACCCTAGTGAAATGGTGATGTTTTTGTCCAGGCAGTGTGTTTTACTGTAGATAGTCTCTGTTAACAGGGCATGGGGAACTGGAGCTCTTTAGTTAAAAGAAAAAAGAAAATTGGATAGAAATCGTTTAAGGGAGAAAATGACAATATTATATAAACATTTTAAATAGACAGATTGATGCTTAAGGACAGACTGATGCAATGAAGGCAGTGGGCTTAGTTTTATTTGGTCAGACATTACTATCTTCAGGCTCTTTGTGACTCATGGGAACCCCGTAGTGCAAAGCAGGAGGAAGCAGATCGAGAATCCTCATGTGCAGCAGGAGTTGAGCCCCCAGCAGATCTTGAACACTTGACCCAGTGCTTCGTAACCAAATCACTCGCATTTTGTAAAGAAATCTCATTCCCATGCTGTTTAAGAGTGAAATCTTTTTCCCTCGGCGGTGTGCAATCTCTGCCCGCTCATACCCGGCCTGCTCCTCGCTGCCGCGCGCTAATTAAGTGGAAAAAAAGGAAGCCATTTGCAGACTGACAGGCTGTTTTCACTAGAGGTCTGAGAAGCGTCTGAGAATAGCTGTTATTTTTTTTTAGCATCACCTCCTACACAGCATGGCAACACTCAGTGCTATTAACAGGCATAACACCTTATTTACATCAGGTTCACGTTCACACGTTCAGCCTGTTTATTTTTTCATTTCTCAGTCATTTCTGTGCACTCGTATGCAGGTGATGTTTAATTAATTGCAAATGTGTGTAGCCTAAGGACTAGTCTTCAGTTGTGTTTAACAGAAGCTGCAGGAAAAGGAGTCAGCCAAGAGCAGTCTGAGACTGTCATGGACACAGACTCTCCCAAACTGGACAGTTGAAGACTGGAAAAGACTAGGTGCTTTTTTTTTTCCCTCTCTTTCTCTCTAATTTCCGGCTGTCTCGTTTCAGTGAGCCAGTGCCTGTTTCTTGGTGAACAGAAGTGGAACCTGATGTGCTCTTCTACTTTTACCGCATACACCTCAGATATGTGAGATGCTTTTCTGCTAACCACGGTTGTAAAGAGTCTTTTGATTATTACTGCTAGCGTTTTTTTTCCCCCAATGACTGACATGCAGATACCGTCCAATTCTATGTAGCTTTTTTTTATTCTAAGAAATATAATTTACAGCATAAACAAAATTTTTTTTAATTATTATTATTATTTTGGGGATTTTTTTTCCTGATTTTCTCCCTAATTTAGTCGTGTCCAATTCCTCCCCGCCGCTAGAGCGCTCCTACATTAAGGCTACTACTACCACTCAGTCGGGAGCACCGAAGACTATCTTTTCCTGACTCGTTTCCTCCGAACCCAGCCGGGGGTGGTATACAGTAACACACTCGGAGGACAGCGCTATCCGCTCCTTCCGCTGTCGTGAGCTCACAGACGCCCCTGATTGGCCGTAGAGCCGTGATTAACGTGGGAGCACTAAGTACCTCTCATCCCTCCCCTCTGAGAGAGCTCGGCCAATCAGCTCTCTCTTGACCTCCGGCTGCGAGAGGTTACAGCATCATCCGGAAATCGAACTCGCGATCTCCAGATGATAGGACGAGTGCTTTACCACTGCGCCACTTTTCTTAAATGAAAAATTCAGTTGCATTCACATAATAAAATCTTTTCTTGACTTTTCTCATTCAAACTAATTTTAAAATAATGATGATTAAAAGAAAGCTCAAGGTTACTTGACTCCTTTCCTGTACAAATAAAAATCCACTGAAAATGAGTAGACGGCACGGTGGTGTAGTGTTTAGCACTGTCGCCTTCTATAGAAAATGGACAGAGTGGCTGTTGTCGCTTTGATTTAATACTTTTACTTGACGTCATGTTAATTCGACTAATTGTGTTTGCTAAAAGTCGGACACTCAGATAATGTATTTGGGAGGTCGCGCCACTCCTGGACGTATAACTCAATCGAACACAGGAATCAGCCTAGACGCTCTGAGTAGTTCCCACACTTGGCTTTGACCTGGAAGGTGAATGAAATGCATAACAGAGGAAGTGAAATGTACAACGCTGTAAAGTTTCAATGCTACCACTTTGCCGCGAGCTAACCATTGTTTTGGTCTGTGCTTTAATAGATCAACCAGGAATATAATACTAACAATTTGAAAGGGGGGCATCAACTGTCATAGGAGACGAACATGCTTCGGTCAATAAATCGATTCTCTACTCGTAGTTGAATAATGGGACAAGGACAGTAGTCTAATTAAAAGCCCTAGCCAAGCTATAACCTTATGTAAACCTACTGATTGACATGATGCTACAAGCATGACTCTTCCTCCCCAAGAGCACAGCTAATCTGCTCCCCAGCGTCCTGTCTACGGATGGCTGGAATCTTGCAATCTCAGTGTGATAAAGTGGCTGTCGTGCCTCGCGGGAGACTGTGCGTGATGGGCACAGAATCACATATACCTGAGACTTGCAGTATCTGTCGGTTACCGGTCATGGCCGATCAAGCAGAAATCATCAATAGGTGCATCATTAGTGCTTGTTTGAGTTACTCTACCCTTCCCTGGAAGTTTGACCTAATCTGAGCATTTTATCAACATGGTGTTTCACCGCTCAGAACGGTTTTCCACCACAGTGAGTCAAAGTACTTGACATTAAAAAGAAAAAGATTTGGAAATATTCTCAATAATGCAAAATACATTAAATAAATTACCCAATGTTCATGGTACAAAATTGTATTTTTGCTCAACTTAAACCAGCACAGCCCTGAAAGTGAAAGTGAAGCTGCATGGTGCACGGGTTGTCCATTATCACCACCATATTGGCCTTTTCAGCCCAGATAACACACAGTGCCACAGTATGCAAATGTGCACATTTATGCATGCAGATTTATTTATTGTGTTCTGTGAGCAGTCTGACCAATCACATGGGCTACTGATAAGATTTCTATCGGGGGGGTTATTAACAATGACATCTGAATAAAAAAAGAATCTTTAATCTGCCCACATTCAAGCAGCCTTATCTTGAAACCTTACGAATCATAAGGTCGTGGGTTCATAGCTCTTAGTGGATGCGCAGCAATAACGTTAATGTCGGCTGTATTTGTGCAGCCCTCGAGATGAACCACTCGGCAGATTATTACTAATGGACTGTGTGAATATGATTGCACTGGTACACTCGACTTTTAAATGCTTTTTGAAGAGGCATAAATAGGTTCATTTATTGAAGGATTGAGCCAAAAAAAATCTTACTTGCTGCCTTTTGGCAAGTGTGTATGATGTGCATACATTTTCTTGTTTATATTCTGAATCCTGACTGAGAAGGTGAGGGTTTACTCTCTCTCTCTCTCTCTCTCTCTCTCTCTCTCTCTTTTTTTTATTGAGTCTACAGCACTCTAATAATATCATCAGATATATAGCATTGTGGGCGGCATGGTGGTTTAGCGGTTAGCACTGTTGCCTGGCACCTCCAGGGTCTGGGTTCGATTCCCGTCTCTGTGTGCATGGAGTTTGCATGTTCTCCCTGTGATTGGTGGGTTTCCTCCGGGTACACCGGTTTCCTCCCGCCGTCCAAAGACATGCAGATTAGGCTTATTGTCGTTCCCAAATTGCCCGGAGTGTGTGTGTGTATGCATGTGCCCTGCGATGGATTGGCACCCTGTCCAGGGTTTTCCCCCGCCTCGACCCCTAAGTCTCCCGGGATAGGCTCCAGGCTCCCGACGACCCTGAGTATAGGATTAAGCGCTATAGACGATGAGTGTCAGTAAGTGATAAAGCATTGTACATGCATGCATAAATTATTTTTGTGAGGACCTTATTCTGACATAATTATTAATGCTACTGTAGTCTAGTCTTCAACTAGGAATCATCAGTCACCTCCCGATACAATATTACCGCGATAATGAGGTGCCAATTTGATTAAAATTACAATTTTGTAAGTATCTTTTATAAAATTTTATAAATATCCTGATTTGATGTAAAATTTTTCCCTGATTTTGTTACAATTTACAAATCTTTAAAAAAGTTTCCTAAATATTTAAATGTAGCCTGTTCCTTTTAAAATTAGTTTTCTCACTTAAAAATCAGGGGCAGCGTTTAATCAATGCAAAATAACTACATATACAACAGTGAAGCATTTAACTCATCAATATGTATCTCTGTCATCTGCCATAATTATTACTTCTAAACAAACTTATAGCAAATAATTCACTCCTACCACACCAGATGAAAATGTGTAAATAGCTCAGAGTGTGCCACCTGTGGGATTAGAAAAAAATCGCTGACTTTTTACAACCACAAATGCCTCCAAAACTCAACTCGACAGGTTGAGTGGCTCCAAGCACGTGGGGCTTCTAACGCATGTGATTTTCAACCTTATTAGCACTTTTGGTGTTTTAAGACTGGCGTAAGCATGTGTAATGACTGAGTTTGAGACTAATTCATTCACAGAGTTTAGAGGTAAAAGACGAATCTGAGACTTTTAACATATACGATTTTTGATGATGTAACGCCATGAAAATGCGTTTCTGTTCCGCCACTCGGAAGCGTCTGCTCTTGATACAGAATCATTTATATTTAAGGCCGATCACCAGTTATGGTCAAACAAACTAAAAAACAGTCAATTCCGGTCAATAGAATTGAATCAATGATTGTCTCCATCTCTAACGTCTACACCTGAAGCTCACGCTGACCTAACTCAAAGGAAACCGTTATCAATAGAATATAGAATAGAATTTATTGGAACATGTGGGATGTCCAACAAAAGTACATATTACACAAGATAGACAAATTACACTTACACACTTTATACACTTAACATAAATTACAAAAAAACAGTTTCGCTTATGGCATCAAAATTTTATGTATATTTCACCAGAAATTTTAATTTCCTTATGTTAAAATATAAACTTAAATATACAGTATTGCAAGTGATAGAAAAATATTTAGCTTTAAAAAATAAGCATCATCAAGGTTAAAACATCACGGTCAGATAGGATAGTTCATGTGTAGACATTTGGTCTCCACCAAGACATATAAACATATGCCCACACACACACACACACACACACACACACACACACACTTACACACCCTTTCTTTCTCACTGGACTGACTGTGGACGAGGCTGGAAGCACCAGCCATGTCGGCTCCCTGGTAAGAGGATTAGCAGCTAAAGTTAGCGTCTCCGAGCTCCTTAAGGGGCGAGCAGACCACATGCACCGGTGACCAATAAACAAAGGAACATGACCTCACCGTCTACGAACGTCAAGTGGCCTTAGCTAAACCACCGTCCTGTTGTTTTTCCGTTGTTTGTTTGTCTTTGCTCATGGTTAGCTGTGTGTGAGTGGACCGAGGCTGTCTGTTCGAAAGCTTCACGTTTATTACATCATTTTTGCCAGACCTGAGTAGCTGAGGAGGGAATGAGGTTGAAAAAAAGGCATGCTTGTTTATGTTAGAATTGAAGGATTTATTGTTTTTATAGGCACTTATTAAGAATGGACGCATGTTTGCTCTTAGGAGGAAGACGCACGCTTGCAGGAGGGAGTTTTAGTACCGCTTTCTTACTCAAGCAGTTGTTTTATGCCATTATTTCATTCTGTATCTTTATATGTAAACTACTAAATCTAGTTTAGACATGTTTGAGTAACATGAAGCTGGAAAAAGGCAAAATCATCCCCACATGTTGAAGTGTCTAAGCAGTCACTGCTAATGATTGTTCATTATCATTTTTCTCTAATCTCGGTCCTGATTCCCAACCGAATTTGACACAAAACGTTTCTCTTCGAATCGCTCTGAGAAAATAAATTGAAGCATCCAGTCCTAATCTTGTAATCAAGTTTGCCATGTCTTTTAAGCAAGTAAATTGAAAGTAATGAAATATATCAGTGCTGTGCCAGCGGTGCGGACAGCCACCCGAGAGAACAAAGCGAGAGTCTCCAGCGCCGGTGTACATTAATAATGCAAACTCCAGCCTTGTTTTATATTGTCTATAAGAATGCGGTACATAATGATGTAATGCTTTTACTGGAGTCTAATTCTTGTCCAGTGTTGCTCTTGTTGATGCATGTACCTGTAACCTGAAGTTGTAAGAAGTATAGTTCCTTATTTCCTTATTTCTTTCAACAAATCTAATAGAGATTTGTATGCTAAGCTATTAAAAGTAAAATATCATTATTCTCTGGTAATGCTATAAAAATGATATATATATATTTTTATATATATATATATATATTTTTTTTTTCCAATTTTCTCCCCAATATTAGTCGTAGCCAATTCCTCCGTCACTAGGGGGCTCCCACATTAAGGCTACTACTACCACTCAGTCGGAAGGGCAAAGACTATCCCGTGTTTCCTCCGAACCGCGTGACGTCAGGCGACCGCATCTTTTCGAACTGCTTGCTCACGCACCGTTAGGGACGGAGTAACACACTCTGAGGAAAGCGCTAGCCGCTCCTTCCGCGTGCGCTTATATATATTTTTTCCCTTTTTTATTATTATTTATTTATTTATTCTTTACTGTTTTTATTTATTTTTTTTAATAATTCTAATCTTTCATTTTTATAAAGAAGCACAACTTCTGGCAACTATCTAAGTATTAGAAAACAATAAGCTTGTATATATAAATATATGTGTAGAAATATTTTTAATAATCTTATATGTGGTTTACTGTAATTTTATATTAAGAAATAGTAAATACATTTTACCTAAAGTCAAGATTTTTTTATATCTTTTTTTTTCCTTCTTCTTCTTCTTTCTTCTTTCTTCTGACTTTTTCATAATCATTGGGATATATTTTGCCTTTTCTTTAAAAAAAAACAAAAAAAACATAAAGTTGCACAAACCCCTGTGCTTAACTGTAGAATCCTGTTATATTTGTAGCCAAATAATGGTAATTAAACCATTAGGAAATTCAGTATGTAATACGTGAGGACACTTACCATGAAGTGGTACGTTCGTTCTGAATGCCATAGCATGCGTTGCACTTGGCGGATTTTAACAAAATAGTCGTTATGTCCTTGATATAAATAGCGGTGGAGTTTTTCAACGGAGTACTCACGTAAAGTATGTGTAGCAAGGCATCACCAGATGCAGAACCAGCAGTGTATTTTAGTGCATTCAACAGAGCAGTTACAAATGTTGCAGCTTCTGTAGCAGCTCCTCCGATCATGTGTGTTTATATCAGTTATTTACAGGGAGGCAGACTGTTGTTTTGTTCGTTTGCTTGTTTGACTAGTCAAGTGACGATGTGGCATGTTCAACAAATTAAACGAGTGCGTTTAAGATAGATGTATAGATAGATAGATAAATAGATGGGCTACTCATTAGTATGGAGCAAGCGCAGGCATTTTTTTTAATAAATAGAAATAATGTATCTGCTGCTCAAAAGTTTGGGATCATGTTTTCTCAGAGAAAAACACATTTTCATTTTCAAGCAATTTAAATTTTATCCATTTCACAAACAATTAAAGTTATCCAGAGTTCTGACTGTAGTGGAGCGGCCAGCACAGCGTCCGGATCTGAACCCTCCTGAGCTGTTGTGGGAGCAGCTTGACCGTATGGTACGGAGGAAGACTCCATCAAGCCAATCCATCTTGTGGGAGATGCTCCAGGAAGCATGGGGTGAAATCTCATCAGATTATCTTAAAAAAGTGACAGCTAGAACGTCTGCCAGGCTGTAATTGCTGCATTATTTATTTACTTATTTATTTATTTATTTGTTTGTTTGTTTATTTATTTTTAGATGAAGGCAAAGTTTGAAAAACACATTCATCATTTCCATCAAAATTATTATTTCAAACTCAATGACAATGTCAGCATGTCTTGTTCTTTTGCTATATTTTTTATTTAGACTAATCTTTTGGTTTTAGTTCCTGTATAATCTACAGTACATGGAATATGTTGCCTGTCAATAAATAAAAGTTTGAAATGTATGATACTTTCTCAGATTGTAATTATATTTGTGCACTACTGTTAAAAATAGTTATTTTTTTGCTGCTATAAATCGTACAAAAATATCAATACTGCACAATAAATAGGACACTTTAAATAGAAAATCCAATAAACCCCCACACACCCGTGACCAGTATTGTATCGGCCGATTCTGATTTAAGTCCTTTAATTCTCCAAGTTCTTTATTTAGAATGTTATACCTTAAGAGTTTTACAGATTTTAATGGCACATACCCTCGTCGTCGTCTCCCCCCCCCAAATGGTGCAGCACATAAACAGTAAGTGTTAACATCCTGAGGGCGAGTTTTGCAGACTCAGCACCAGGCCCAGCTTTCTAATACACTCTGTGGAAAAGAAAAGAGGCCATTTTCAGTCAGCTGATCCCAGTGCAGGATCTTTGCAGCATCTCTGCATCCGCAGTCTCTGCTCAGCTTTATGTCCTGATGCTGCGAGCTGCAGTGCTGGAGGCAATGTTTCTGATAGCGTTGCGTGTTTCCTGTTATTCCGTAGGGATGATGGATGAGTCCGGGCCGGGTCCGATCAGAGGCAGATTGTCAGATATGGGTGTGTAATAGTGACTGGGCTTTTTTTTTTTTTTTTTTAAATATTATATTATTGTTCCTTATGGAGAATTTCTTAGTGCAATGAAGAGATTTTTGATCTAATGACAGCCACAGTGATTTTCTCCAGTGCGTAGATAGCCATGTGTCAAAGACCCACTTCAGTGTCCTGCTGAATATAAAAAAAGAAAATGTTCTGAAGGACTTAGATTATGTTTTAGAAATATGTACCGATTTCATAATGTAACAACATTTTGTGCCGGCTGCAAATATCCTCTTATCACTTGGTTTCCATATTACATATGCTTCCGCTGTCACTGATGCCCATCTATAAAAATCTACCCACAACACCATGTAACCCATCACAGAGTGTCACTGGACCTCCAAATTACCCAGACACAGCTGCTGCTGTTCTGCATGACTGGACCCCCATCCCACCCCCCGACAGGCCCAGCCTGAATTGATTAGAGCCTCTTACAGGACTGATGATGTGTTTAAACAGAGATGATAGAGAGTTGCTATGAAACCATCTCTCAGGAATATCTGCTTGCAAAATGTGAGGCACAAACTCTATGTATATGCAGTGTCTTACATAGACTTTTTACTGATTTGGGGTTTGTATATATTTAAAGTATTACTGATGATGTTCAATGAAGCAGGAACAATGAATCCAGACATTTGTGATCCTTAAACAGTAACTTTAACAAGTTCCTTTACGCTGAGATAAGAACAGAAACCATATTTATTCTGAATTCACTTTTATTAAATAGAGGTACAGGAGCAATTGATGGATTTTATGCAACAAAAAAAAAAAACATTGATAAGCTAGTGCCATCTTGACGGTATAACTTCAAGATGATTTTTCCTTTGATAGATTTCCCTGGATGGGTCCAGCGCCATCTGTCTATTCCATAGATCTAAATAATAATAATAATAATAATAATAATAATAATAATAATAATAATAGTGATAATAATAATAATGTTTTTGCACATTTCTATTATTTCTGCATATACACACTACCAGTCGACCAAACATGGTATTAGTGCTAAAATGTGTCTCACCTACTGTAGGTAAAAAAGTGAATTTTCAGACAGCATCATATAACACCAATTTTTATAATACTTAATGCTTCTTATCTCCCGATCCATGTTTAGTTTTTTGTAAATATGCTTACGATATTTTTAGCAAGAAATACATTGCTAAATACAATTTCGTGTCCTTTTATGTAGTGTCTGTAACTTTTTTTAATTCAAATCTTTCAATGATCTTAATTGTCATTCAGATGAAATTTGGCCAATTTAGATTTCACATGTAAAGAAATAATTTTAAAATGCAAAATCGTTATGATATTGCAACATGAATTTCACATGGTTACGGACACTACAGATTTTTTGCTCTTTAACCTTTTACCAAAAACCGGAATGCTTTAATTTAAGCAACAATTTTTTAGGTCATATTCTTCTAGAAACTTACACCAATTTTAGTATCAATACTTAAATATGAATAATTTCCATTTTAAGTTATGATTGTTTGAAACGAGACAGTATAATGCTAAGAAATGGCCAGTTTTGGGGGACACATATAAAATCATCTCGCAAAAATGTTAGCAACTTGATATTTTTAGGTAAGTTGGATTGGGCACTTACATGTTGGATAAACATCAGAAGTAGCTTTACACACATTTTCTGTATTATATTTATAACAAAAAAAGAAATAAATAAATCAGCACCAATAGTGTTTTGACTGAGTCAAGTTTGGAAACACCTTCTAATTCCATAGTCCAACAACTGACTGTTGTTTTTGCTCAATTACCCAATGCAATATGTGTTATTTTATAGTTTTGAAATCTCCAATATCTATAACGTAGAAAAGTAAATCCAAAATTTTGTCCAAACTTGTGACTGGTACTGTATGTGAAGGCAAGTCGGATTCTGCCGCCACATGGCCTTTAAATTGATAGATAAAGTGAGCTTTTATTGTATTGCTTTCTGTCAATTCTATAAATTTATCCCCCTGTTTTCGAATTTTCCGATTTTCTCCCCTAATTTAGCGGTGTCCAATTCCACCCCGACACTGGAGGCTCCCACATTAAGCTTC
>JAOVVA010000051.1:21009962-21021886 GCA_028565275.1 Leiocassis micropogon
CTCGGCCAATCAGCTCTCTCTAGGCCTCCGGCTGTGAGAGGTTAACAGCATCACCCGGGGTTCGAACCAGCGATCTCGGGATGATAGTGCGAGCACTGTATGCCACATCGGGATGTCTACTCTGTGCACAACTGATGTTGTCTGTATATTCGACTAATACGCTTTCGTTTTGTATAATCGCAAACATGCACTGATGAGAATTATTTTCCATTAGTGAGATGTAAGAAAATGAGACAATATTTGAGAAAAGAAAGAAGGCAGAACGTAAAGTTTCATAGGGCTGCTGCTTACAAAGTGTTCCAGAAAATATTAAAATAGCATGGAGTGTTAGCTACAGGATAACAGACCCTCAGCGATAAATCTAGCTTTCTTTTTATCGAGGCAAAGCAATAAATGCCGTAAAGGAGAAAAAAGAAAAAAAAAGTAACCACCTCCTTACCTTTGCACCAACTCTTCAAACTCCCTTACTTTATGATTTTTTTTAATGTTCATAGAAAAGCAGAGGCACAAACCTTAAGGGCAAACGTGCAAGTTTATATATGAATATATTTACCTTAGTGAATATATTTACAGAGCCTGCTCTCAGATCCTTTCTATACACGCATAATTCCAAAACTAAACATTGGTACAGGGCAAACACATCCTTGTCGCTTGTGCCACGGCGATCAGGCAATGACTGTGCTAAACGCTCACCGCTGAAAGCTCCAGAACTGCTGAAGGTCACGGTGAGAATAGCCGACAGCCACCACGTTCATATCTGCGGTCCGATTTAGCACAGGGCCAGAGGTTCCTGCTGAGATCAGAGCCAGGAATTTACCACCTCCAGCTTCTCCTCGCCGCCGGCTTAGGGTCACTGCGTTACAGGTGCGGTTAATGAGGTTTTCTATGAGCGTAATTGCTTTGTAATGATCTACAGCGACTGGGCTGAACTCTGACTGACCGCCTGCGTGAATCATCCACGCGCAGATGGGTACACAGCCCTGGCTTATTTGAGCCTGACCAGATGTGGGAGAGAGCGCAGATCCTGGCCAGATGTTGCGCTGCACGGGGAGATAAGTGAGAAGCGAACTGTTGATGTTGGCCCACACGTGAGACTGGGGCTTAGTCGGCGAAATGAAACTCAAGCAGACGGGACGGGTAATGCGTCTACGCTTCAATGGCGCGCTGCTCAGACAGAGGGCGTCTGCGCTAACCAGCGGAAGCAGCGGTGTTTGGGTTGGAACGCGCCCACTGATAGAGAGATGGGAGAAACACTGCGGTGTTGCAGGCAATGTTCCTCAATAAGAATTCTCAATAAGGATTGTTATGACAAGCTTTGCGGTCTTGGTTTGACTACAGTCACATTTGCAGTTTATTTTTTGTACTAAGGCAACGCTTACAAGCTCGGAATTAAGATCAGATTTTCTGTACTTTGTGCCATACTTCTCGGGATCTCTTATCTTTTCTTCCGTGTTTATCTTTTCTTCTGAATTAAAATATTTTCATATGTTATTTTATATGCATTTTAGCATAGGTACAGCTCCCTGTCATTCTCTATATCTTTTCATTTTAGAGTTTCAGAAATCGCCCCTGGCGGTAGATGAGTCTTATCCTCTCCAGCATTTCCTCCGAGAGATTCAGTCGTTCAGGATACATCCGAGTCAAGATACTCCATTGTTTTTCATCCTAATCTCCATTCAACATGTCTGGACTGGAAGTGTGATTACCACAGACAAATTCATCTCCCTGAGAGAAAAGAATAGAAGGGAATTACAGCAAGGACACTCGCTGTAATTGAAGGTTGTTGAATTTTCTCAAACATCTACATATATGACCTTATAATTAAGCAGTATCACAGAGGAGTGAGTGCCGTTGTACAAAATATATCATACTGTGCTAATATTCAGCACAACAATATGTCCTTGAGTTGGATATTGCTTTTATGCAAAGCAACAAAAAACATCATTTATTATCAACAGATTGATTTTTTTTTTAACCAGTTATTTTGTTCCGCCAACACATAACCTTCCGTGACTAGCTGAGTTAGTGTAAACCCGTCCTATCGGTGCTATCCCAGCAAACATTGGTCCGATGGCAACGTTGTGTCCCCGGCCAATTTAATTGATAAAAATCTGTGAGACAGAACATTTCCTAAAAATGCATTAAATTTGACTTTTAGCTAAGTGTTGTTCAATATATACCCTCCAAGCAAAGAATTGGACGATTTATGACAGCTGTTGTGAATCAGATAATGTCAAACACTTTCATTTTGGAACTATTTTTCAACCATGACGGGACGTGTCGAAGCGACGTCATTTCAACGGTCATCAAACGTCCAAATGTTTGCTGGGATGTAGTCGAAAGGCGAGGAGAATAAATCATGGAGGTGATGGACAGTCTTAAGAAACTTTTGAAAATATTTTTTTTTAGTTTTTTATAGTTCCACTTATTCCACTTAATCCTAAATATCATAAAATGGAAAACTAGCGCACTAGGGTGTACAATCCCTTGTTCCGCATAGCAAGTAGTGCCCTTAATTAGGGGATAGTGACGAATTTGGGATTCAGCCTTGTCTTAAAAGCTAGTTAGCTTTGTAGGCCATGTTAACCGCAAGCACAAACCAGGGACGGTCCAGAGACAATTTAGAACGATTAGCGAGGAGACAAAGTGTTGTTTCAGATCACATAGTGTTGAAATGCTTCCATGACTGCCTTTGTATGTGGGGTTTTGCAGGCAGCAGCTCTCCCCTCTTTCAAGGGTGACCCACTTCCACTTGTCCTGGCGATCGAAAGTGAGTGCAATTAATGATTTGTGCAAGACCTGTGACACGGAGTGATGCGTATAGTTAAATAATGTTATGCTCTATATCACCACTCATGGAAAGCCTCTCATCCAATCAGATTTTTAGACATCTAAATTACATTTATATAGTTTTAGGTGAACTCAGATATACAGTATGCACTAGCTAGACTAGGATTATTCCTTTACTCGGCAGTTATAACAAACTGCTGTTGAACTCTCCATTCTGATTCGTCAGCAGGAACGGAGTAATTTTCTATAAGAGCAGCGCGGACAGTAGTTTTTGCCGCAAGGCTCAAATTAATGCGCTTACTCTCTTGTTCTTTGTTTGTTTAGCATTTTTGTTTTCAGCATCAGCATTTTGTAACAGTCAGAGGTAAAGCTGGTATTTTAGAAAGGTCTTAAGCATATAAAGACGTTTTCTTGGTTACAAGTTGCCTTACAAGAAACGGAGAGGCTGTTATGAATGGGAATAGTTATATCCGCTGTTACATACAGTAAGTGATGATTTTGTTGTCATTGTTGGAAACTGATGAACTTTGGGGTTGAAGTGGCCCTCGGCTTTGCGTTGGGCTGCATCCCGCCACTCTATCATAATTTATTGTTTACTTGCGTTCCATTTAAGTGCGGTTCAGATTTTTTTTATTCGTTCATTCATCTTCTGTAACGCTTCTATATCCTGCACAGGGTCGTAGGGGCTTGGAGCCTATACAAGGAGACTTTGGGCATGTGGCGGGTTCAGCCTGAACAGGGTGCCAATCCATCACAGGGCACACGTACACACACACACACACACACACACACACACTACAGGCTATTTACAGTAGGAACACCAGTTAACCTAATCTGCATGTCATTGGATTATGTGAGCAAACTAAAGTACTTGCAGGAAACACATTAAGCACGGGATCGAGGAATATGCGGGATAGGCAGGAATCGAGCCCTAGACTCTGGAGGTGCGAGGCGACAGTGCTAGTCACTACGCCACTGTGCCTCCTGGTTTAGATTTCTTTTAACTAATTTGACAAGCACTGTAAGTAAGTCATCAAACTGCAAGTCAGGATGTTTCTTAACAAGTTTAATTCAAGTTTTGCCCCACATCTTTGCCGGTTTCTGTTGATCTCTCTCTCTCTCTCTCTCTCTCTCTCTTTGTCTCTCTCTCTGGCCTAGTTAAAAGCAGGCGCGGTAACAGTAGCTCAGGCCGTGAATGGCCCGTGCGTGGGAATGAGCACACCAGCATTGTTCTCCAGCAGGAGCTGAGAATGTGTTTTGTAAAGGATTTTGTACTGAGCAATGAAACTAATCTGCCTAGTCTCAGGATGATGCTGGCTCTTACTGAGTGTGCGTACTGTATGTGCCGTGTGTGTGTGTGTGCATGTGTGTGAGCGTGTGTAAGGGTATGTTAGAGCGGCAACTGCTGTCATCCCACATACGATGACTCTTGGATATAACATCACTGGATTATTATTACTCTCTTGGTCCTCTCAGGACTTGTATTGACAGCAGGAGATGCTCTCTGTGGTGTAACACACAGTTACGTCTTGACACTCCGCTTCTTCTTTATTGAGTTTTTTTTTCCCCGCTCAATATTTCTTCTCCTCTTTTGATTCGGCTCACATGGCTGCTCTGCAAGAGACTCGGCAGCGTCCAGGTGGCGAGATCGTTACCTGTCCTCTGTCCCTCTGCTGTAGATGTCACGCAGTGGTCTTTATGAGCTCCAGCTGTGCCGGCCACCTGGCCCCACTTCACCACCCAACACCTTCCTAACTCTCCAGAGTGCTGACCTAGATTCAGAGCCCCAGGGAGCAGATAACGGCACCGCAAACAAACAACCCCAATCTGTCAGGTGCAGGGGACTGCAGAGGAATTATTAACTCTTGGGGAAAGAGAAGAGGGGCGATGTTGTTAGCTTATGACCGTTTAAATATCTGGTAAATAAATGCCACTGGACGCTTAGTACAATTAGTTTTTTCTTTCTTTGTCTGATTATTGTCAATATGTCACTATTTTCTTTCTTTTTTTTTTTTTTTTTTGAACTTTCCAGTGTTACACTCTGTAAGGACTTTTATGTAGTGCCAACCAAGCCAGACGTGAGTTGGCACCATGAACAATACTTCTTAGTGCCAACTTGCATGTACATTCTGTACCTGTATGAAAGAAAAGAAGTTCATGCCCAGATGTGAAATCCAGAAAGTTTATCTCCCAAACTGCAGGATCCCTTAAAGATTTTGAAAGCGAAATGTTCCGTTTTGTCAGGGAGGATTGGCATAAGAACCCATTTACCCAATTACGCCGAGGAGTGAATAAAACACGTTGAGGTGTGCTGCTAAAGGAAATCTGAAAGTTGCATATGTTCTGAGATGCCCTTGGACAGTTGACAACTTCACACAGGTGACCTGACCAGGAGGGACCAGTTCCCGGCTTGCATCTAAGAGATATTAGCCAATAGCTTGTCCCTCCTGATCCTCCGCCATCTTGAACTTTTCTAATCCATCTGTGAAGCTCTGCTCATGGCATTTCATTTCTGTACACCAGAGATCTATCTAGGCCAGTAATGCAAGAGCCTTTGCACAGTGATTTCTCCACATAGCCCTTTCTTCCACTCATTCCACATACAAGGGGCGTTTAAGTGAAACCGGGACTTGAGATGAAATTTCTCATGAATAGAGTGAAACTCTTAGCTTCAGTAAAACATTTAAATGGTGCAAAGAAGCCCTTAAACGACGTTTCCAGCTGAGGTGGTTCAGGGCTCACTGCAATCGTTCCTGTGAGCATTCAGCGAGTGAAATGCCTAATCCTTGAAAATTCTAAGGATAACGTTGCCAATTTGCAAGTCTGTCTGTGGGACTGTACACACAATCATTCATCAACACCACTTGCACATTACAGGAACGCCGCGGGTTTTATTGCCATACCCCCCCCCATACAGTCCTCACCTCGCTCCAAGCCATGTTTGTTCCATTAAAGGAGTTCCTGGGAGGCCAACGTTTCAGACGTTAAGACTGGCTCCGACGTACTGGGAAAACTTTTTATCTTGATGTTATCCAAGCACTAGTGAAACAATGGGATAAGTGTGTTAGTGTAGCGGGGGATTATATAGAGAAATAAACAGATTTTTTTTTTTACTCTCATAACCGTGTTCTGTTGTTCTGCACAATCAAAAGTCCCGGTTTGACCTGAACGCCACCTATATTTACCTTTCTTTTCACTAGCAATTAATCAATAACATTGCTTCTTTGTTATTTCCTCATAATTTCATGATTTATTCCTATTTGTCTCGGTGAATGTGTGTTATCATTTTAATGTTATCAACGTTGTAGTAGTACAGTATCTATAGTGATGTTGGAAACATCACCAGACAAGGTAGCCTACTGTATGTAAATGCCATTTTGACTCCACTTTTAAGCAGATTAAGTGGTTTATTGTAGGTGAACGGAATTCAAATCATCTTGCTCGATTTGTTCGAAAAAAAGAAAAGAAAAAGAGCTTCAGCAAATAGATTGATGTTGATTACATAATGAACAGCTGGGCAGAGGTTAAGTGACGAGAGGGTCATTGGTCTTTTTTTTTTTGCTTGTTCGGACAAACAGCTAATCGGAGAACTTTTCCCTACTGGCCTTCTATGGGTTGTTTCAGTGCAATCCCTGAAGGAAGCGCTGCACAAACTCCCGGAGACACTCGAGCCCCCGAAGCTTAACGGCGTCTCCTGTTTGGGAGCGTCAGGGTCATAGACTGCAGATGGCAGTGACGAACTGAGCGCCTTCGTTGTCAATCATGACTCGAAGTCTACTTTGTATGCCGGCTCCTGAGATAATCGTAATCTCCCTCCGATTCGGAGAAATCAGCGCTCAGGGTTCTTCTTTCTGATGTAAACCCCCGATGAAGGTCTCGTGATAGCCAGCTTTTGTTGCCCAAGTCGCAAAGGAGAGCGAGTCTCAGTCTTCAGCCGGCACCGGGGCCTGCTTCCTCAGGGAAACAGACCGTACATTGTTTTCCTAGCTCGGTGGCAAGCAGTCAAATCTCTGCCTCCCCCACACACACACACACACACACACACACAAACATAGTGTACACACGACCAGTATGGCTATGCATGCAGCCAGTCTTCAGGACTACTTAAAGAAGCAGCCCCTGTTTTCAGTGTCACATTTCTGCTCCTGGTAAACAAACACAGAGCAAGTGTTTCTTTTCCTGGCTGTGTTATTATGTGTGTGTGTGTTTGTGTGTGCGCCTCCTGTTTTTGTGTTTGCACATTTGCACATTCCCGTGTAGTAATGATCTTTTGCTAATGACCTGAAGCTTCCTGATCTGGAGATGGAGAAAAGTGCTGCGTGTCTGCAGTCAGTGTTTCCTCCCGCTCCTACACACACATAAACTCACACAGCCCTAAAGCTATTTATGTTTTTTTTTTTTTTTCTTCCCTAATTCCAATTTTTATAGTTCACCACAGAGCAGAGCATGAATGTCTGTCATGAATGGCTGGTTAACATGCAACTGGCGTCTTTCAGGGGGTTTTATTGTACATGTCTGGTTGTGTTGTGCCTCATCTGTGTGTGGCTTACCATTGCCTGCTCTTAGAGAACAGTGTGTGTGCGCATATGTGTGTGTGGCTTGCGATGGAACAAGAAGATCTCTGCAGTGTTGAATATTTAAAAATCTGCAACACAGAGAGAGCAGAATGCCCAAGGCAGAGGAGAGGCTACAGGGGATACGTTCACAAGGCATCTTTTAAATAAATCTAATATCCTCCCAACTTTCCTGTCGGATGTTCACACTGAGTGCAGCAGCAGTAATTTTTCCCTCATGTCCTTTTCCACTGTCTAATAGCTCAATATTTCCAGCCCAATCCACCAGCAGTGCTGTTTTTTTTTTTGCAATTTGTTATAAGAGCTGAAAAAACATACTAGCTCCCAAAGGACCACATGTAAGCCATAGAAAAGCAGCGCTAATCACTGTTGCACCAGGAACCAAATTGAACCAAATTTTGAATGAGATGTGCCATTGATTAAAAAAAAACAAACATAAGAAGTCGGTGTGTTAAATGTTCAAGAGAATCTTGAAGGGAGTCAAAATGATCAGAATTTATTTTAATTAACTTTTTTCGAAAAGACAAATGCATTAATTCCTGACTATATCTTGCTTTTCAATACTTTGTCCTTCTGTCACCAAGCTTTCGAATTCGATCATTACAAAAATGTTTTCAGCTGAGCTGCGAGCCACAGATGCACCGCTCTCTTCACTTCTTCATCAGAATCGAATCTTTGTCCTCGTAGGACTGCTTTCAGGAGACCAAACAGGTGAAAGTCTGATGGTCAAGACTGTAGGGAGGATGTCCAGCGGACTTTCAGAGTGGCGCAGTGGTAAAGTGCTCGCCCTATCATCTGGAGATCGCGAGTTCGATTCCCGGGTGATGCTGTAACCTCTTGCAGTCGGAGGTCAAGAGAGAGCTGATTGGCCGAGCTCTCTCAGAGGGGAGGGATGAGAGGTACTTAGTGCTCCCACATTAATCACGGCTCTACAGCCAATCAGGGGCATCTGAGAGCTCGCGGAAGGAGCGGATAGCGCTGTCCTCCGCCGCCCCCAAAGGTTCGTGGCTCGCAGCTCAGCCTAAAACACTTTTTTTTAAATGAGGGAATATAAAAGCTTGTTGTCAAGATTAGGACTATAGGAAGAATGCTTTAACATTTTGAAGCAAATGTTTTGAGTTTTGTCGGCAGTGTGAACAGAAGTGTTCGGACGCGCATTGATCACAACACCCCTGGACACCAGTGCTCTGCCTTTAATTTAAAGTTTAGACTTCAGCCCTTTAATAAGCCTCTCACTGTAGATTGTTGAACCTTTTTCCTGATAATGTTCCAATACTGGCCCTTGAGAATCCCAGAAAACTCTAAGCATTGATGAATTTTTCAGCTGATCTTTTTTTTTTTTTTTCTCGGTCAGTGATTGAGGATGTTTCCGTTTAGTACGCTGACGTTTATTCTCAGGCTCGTAGTTATGAATCCATGTCTTGTTACTAAGTAAGTTAGGAAACTTTCACGTTCCTTAGAGTATCGTCCAAATTTTGAGACAGTAGCCTTGAACGGAAAGCGTTGATATGCCAGAAGTTTTAATATAACCGGAGTGCGGATTATTCTTGCCCTCACTCTTGTATGTATTGTAAGAATTTCCTAGCCAGACTATACCCCAGAAACGCTTCGGTATAGTATTTGGTCCGTCACGGATTCCCATGATGAATTTCATTCACGTGATCGTGTTTGTTCCAGTCTTGCCTCCTTGTCCTTATCCTGTCACCCTGTTTGTTTCCTGATTGTATTCGCCCTATCTTTGTTTGGTTCTGATTAGTTTGTCGACTTATAGAGCTCTTCCATGTGACGTCAGACGAACAGACAATCTGTCTGACTGAAGCTTGTTGTGAGCGAGATTGCCGCAGCACACAAGGTCAAAAACCTGAAAGGCGGTTTTATCAGTTTCCCCCTGACAAAAAGAGAAGAGATTTGTGGTTATCAGCCATCCAGCGGGGAGACGAGGCTAATCCTGGTCAGAGGTGTGCCCCCTGTTGGTGATCACTGGTGATGCTTGTGTTATGACCATTTTATCTGAGGGAGCATAATCATGAAATAAATGTTCAGTAAATTTAATACAGTATACATGATGTACGTGTGCTACGTTTGCTAGAGTACATGCAGGGGTTAAATTGAGCTGGCTCGTAAGCATTATATTTTTAGTAGTGTGCTTCTCTTGGAACGTAGTGAGTGCACGTGCAGTGAGCTCAGACATTCGTCAGACAGCACAGATAACAGAATGACGGGAGAATAGCAATGTAGGAAGAAACAATAGGTCAGAAACTGACGTGTATAATTACAGAATATAAACTGGGCTGATATTCAGTTTACACAGTGTAAAAACATAGTCATTGCCAGTGACTATGAATTATACAGAAGTAAACTGGTGACAGGATCATACTGTAGGTACCCAAGGCTCACCCATGCCCACGAGGACAAAAGGACAACCCTTATAATCTGATTCCACAGAAAAACCAATGCAGCACAAATTGCTGTGTTGGCCACAAAACAATGGTGCCAGAACCCCCAGTTCTGCACTACAGCCAGCCATGAGAAGGGCCCAGCAGGCAAAGAGCCCACGGCCGCCAGCCCGGCCTCCAAACTCCTCAGATCCCAGTCTGATTGGGGACCCATGGTATGCGCTGGACAAACAAGTCTGATCCACAGAGGACCCACCCTGAAACCCAGAGCATCCAAAGGATCTGGTTCCAGTCACCACAGCACACCCCCAGAGGTCTTGTGGAGCCACGATGAACCACAATCCTGGGCATGATGTTTTGACTTGCAATTTTATGATTGATCTGTGTAAGGAACAGCAGGAGCTTGATTAAAATCAAGTAAAATCAGTAATCTATCCAGCGACAAAAGTTTCACAACACGGTCTCTCGTAAAATCCGCAAAGGAATCGTCGTTATTCGGTCTGGTGGTATCATCTGCGGCGAGCGGTGAACTGTTTGATTGTGAATCACATCAGCACGAGAGCTCTATACTCTACTCTAGTGTTTCAGGGTCTTCTCATCGAGGCATACTATGCAGTTTTAGATCCAAGATTTAAAGCCTTTCCGTTTTGACTTGTTTTAGAGAAGTGCAAAGAAACATGTCACATTTTTTTAAGGACTAAAACAACTTGAATTCCCAGCATTCCATGTGAACTACTATTGGATTTCTTTATTATTATATCAAGGTCTAGTCTATTGGATTTGTTTTCCTTCTAGCTAGCACAGTCTATTAAAGATAGACTAGATTTTGCTGTAGAACGAAATGATTTGTTAAAAAAAAAACTGTTAATAAAACATAATGTTAATAAAACATAGTGTGAGCATCGGAACCTGGAATCTAACTTGGAAAGAATGTGAAAGGCTATTAATTTATAGTTAGACAGATTAGAGTTCCCACTGACCCATCGTCATCCTTATCAGATAAAATCTCTGATGATACCAGAGCTATGCGATTTGAAAGCCCTGAATATCATATTATTTCAAATAAAGAATGAACTTGTGGTGTCTCTGGCTGTCAGGGATACTGGTGATATTCTTCGCAAAATCATCCCCCAGCCACTCACGTTATTTCCTCCACTTTCCTGCATTTTTCCCCACAGTGGTCATATTTTTTGACATATCTTTTAACACTGCCACTGACAGTAAAGCCGTATTTTAATAATCCAGCCATCATGAACAACTGCTTCGAAACAATGCTTTAAGTTCTAGAAAAGTGACAGTGTGAGAATTTAATGGGCTAGTGATTTGTTAATAGAGGTAAAGGGGAAAAAACACACACACACACACACACACACACACACACATGCCATCAAGGCAAGTGTTCACTTAATCCACGGAAAAAATAAATCTGCATTTTTAAAATTTATTTATTTTTAAGTGAGGGAAATGTGGAACGGTGTGGACAATAGACAGATGTGACCCCTGGTATTAACGTTTGTTTTGTTCCTCTTACTGTTTTTTCCACCATTCACATTCATTCAGGACTCCTCTATATAGCCATTTTTAGCATGGACTGTTCTCTATGCAGGTTCTTCTGGAGAACAGTAGATGCTGGTGCCCTCATTTGGTCAGAACTCGTACTGCCACTTCTGGAATTGTAAATGCAGTACTGTGCAAAAGTATTGAGCCACTGTTCATTTCTTCATATGTTGTTCCCAAAGTGTCAGCTCTTGAGGAATAGTTTCGGAGAAATCATTTCGGATGAATCATTTATGCATAAAAAAAAAATCATACTTAAGGCATGAACCGATGAGAAACGGGTACAGATGATGACAGAAGATCAGGCGGTGATTAGTACTGTATACTGGTGATGCTGAATGCTGAGTGGGTTGGAACTGACGAGAGGGGAAATGAGGTTGCTGCTGAGGCGCTTTGCAGCCGGTCACAGTAAATCACTTGTTCCTATTTCTTTCATTTAATCATTTCTAACATAATCATTTATGTTAATGTGAATCTGTGAGGGCTGGCTCCAGACTTTTCCACTGTACTGTATTTGACATAGTTCCTTTTCGACACTCATTTCTCTAAAGTTAAGTATTTCTCATTTCCTCAATCAGTCCCTTATTGCAGCAGACCTGCTCACTTT
>JAOVVA010000051.1:21041709-21052521 GCA_028565275.1 Leiocassis micropogon
GCAGCAGAAATCAGATTCCGATGTAGAATTTACATAGCAACAATGATGAGTAATATTTTACATGATATTGCTAAATGTTATTGCATATAGCTTATTGATTTTTTTATTTTTTATTATTGATTTATAGCTTATTGAAAACACATGATTTTTAATTTTTTTTTAAATAAATGATATTGGGTTAAGTTCAACCTTTATTCGTCATGCATACATTACTGCACATTGAAATTCTTTATTTCTTTAGCATACCCTAGCTTCTTGTAAGTAGGCCGGGGTCAGAGCGCGGGATCAGCCATTACACGGCGCCCCTTGGGGCAGACAGGGTTGAAGGCCTTGCTTGAGGGCCCAACAGCAGCAACCTGGGGTAGCTGTTTCTCGAACAGCCAACCTTTCGATCAGTAACCTAGTTATTGTATGTGCAAGTTACTGCAAATGATATTGAAAAAATACTGTATATTGCACATACTATTAAGGAACCCTGTCATACAAATTGCAAAGGTAACACTAGTGCACCTATTACTTCTAGTCTATGAACTTATGTATAAAGTTCAGTGGCCATAGGAAGGAAAGACCTCCTGTTGCATTCTGTGGTGCTTCACGGTGGTCTCAGTCTACGCCTGCCTGAATGTGTTCCTGTAGGACACTAATATGACATGCAGCGGTTGGGACGTATAGTTCAGAATCCTGAGAAGTTTCTTCAGCCTTCTTCTCTCAGACGCCTTCGCCAGAGAACAGCTCGACTCCAATGACAGAAACAGCTTCCCTAATAAGCTTGTTGACTGTCGGTCTGTTGGCACCGGCTGTCTTTACGCCGCTACCGCGACACACTGCAGAACACTGCTAACCACGGAGTCATAAAAAAAAGCAAGGTTCTGCAAACATTGAAGGACCTGAATCTCCTGAGAAAATCTTGGTGGCTCTGAGCTTTCTTATACAGCGCATCAGTATTTTTAGACCCATCTAGCTTATTGTCTATGTGTACACTCAGATACTTCCTGTATACTGAAGCTTATCTTCTGTATATCTAAGGAAGTATCATGAATTTAAAACCTTTATTTATTGTAAGGCAACATATGCAACTTATTGCGTTGCATATAGATGAAATAATAAGAAAATGATTATTAAAAAAGAAATTAATATTATTATTATTACGATAAATGTTTCACTTTTTAGCTTACATCAAGAGTTTCGCAAAAATTTCAACATATTTAAAATGCGGCTGTCGTACTGCGCTCACTCATTATAACACGCAGCACATGGATCAAGGCCACGTCAATGAATAACAAATCGAAACTCTGCACCGAGCATTTTTAAATACGCACACACATCAGTGTATTCCTCTTATTATCCAGAATGTGTGCAGCCGTGCTGAATAGTCAGCTCGCATGCATGTAGCGGTAACGCAAACCCAGGCTGCCTCAGAACAACTCCTTATTTCTCTCTTCATTCTTTGTATTTGTGATAATGTTTTTAGCCTTTTTATTGTCTCCAGAGTAAAGCTCAAGCTTTTCGAGCGCTTCTGCATAAGGTGGTTGAGCGAGAGTCGACTTCTGAGGTTTAGCCGCTGCCTTTGCGTACTTCTCATACTTAAATTATACACACTGCGTTGTTCTCGAGCAGCAAATAAGGTTGTTAAAGCTTTTGGCAGACGTTCCTCCACATAGTTTTGCTTTAGAAAAAAATGTAGGATATTGAAAATTTGACATCTTGGTACCAAGTCTCAAATGTGACACTTGGTAATGTTCCCAGACTGGCGACGGCATGTTGATGTGGCTGTCACTCAAGTATTTTGCGTCATCACAAACATATCAGTTCACGTGATCGGCCTGTCGAGAGACAACCGATCTGTTGTAATTAAGCGATTATCGGCCGATTTCGATCGGCGCACCCTTAGACAACAAGTGTGAGACTTTTGAGACAGTTTTCACAATTTCTAAGCTGAAATGTGGAAGTTAGACACTTAGAGTCTGCTAAGAGCATCGTATGTTCAGGCTAATTCTTTCAGCACCAAGCGTTCTCTCAAACCGATGAAACCGAGGTCAACACGGGTCATGACATTAGCAGTTTCATGTTCGTTCCTTATTGATGTGAAAAGGGGTAATTTGCCTCTCGGAACGCAAACGGCTAACAGCAAACGGATAATTCCCACGCCTTCCCATCATTTCAGTTTCGGTAAATGTCTTTCCATCCATGACAGAGCAGCAATTTCAGTCATCTCTTACATTCCCTCGGTGCATTTATCAAGTCCTTAAAAAATCAAGAGCCGCTTTGTCAAAGCTTTCCATCTGCCGCTTTTGTGGCGCGAAGTCCTAAAAGCATTCAAAGTGTAAAAAACCTGCAATTTGCCGCAAGGTGAAATTGGTGTTGGCAGAGTAATTCGAATCTGTTATTGGTCATTAAAGTGCAGAAATTGAATAATGGAGCGGCAGAAATGTGTGTGGCGACGGGCGGGTTGCGGTGCTTGCGGCGAGGCAGAGGGGTGGCTGCGCTCGTCACCCCCACACACCCGGCCCATCAGTTTTAATCAGGCAGAGCGACGGGCAGCTCTGTCCTCTGGGAGCCTCTCTTCATTAAGCACCCGGTCAGCCAGCGTCACTTGCACGTGTGCTCCATTAAGGATCATTACCTGGATCGAGCCGGTGTGCAGAACCGCAGAGGTGCCGAGCGGAGCTGCATTGCAGCACAGACTGCTATCCTCTGTACATCGTGAACACACCTACAGACCCGCCCTCCCACCATGCCGATTCATGCAAATATAGACCTCAGTGGGGTTTTAATTTCATTTTTCTGAACTTCTTTTCTCATTATCTCAGATAAAATATACTGTATGGCTACCCCAGGGTCTGGAAGATATCATTTCAAGGATCTGGAAAGATGAGTGGTTTGTGGCACCATTTTGGAAAGGTTCCTCATTTCTGAACGAATCAGTTTTGAACACTGGATCTATCCGTCTGCGTTAGGACTTGGTGGGGTGGCTTTGACAGTTTGCGTCGGACACCGGGCCCCGGCATCCCTCATATTCCCTCATGTTAGCACGACCCATCCATCTCTGTCTGCTCTTGCTTTTTTGCTCGCACTCACTCGCTCCCTGCCTCATGATTACTTTTCCATGCCTGGCGCCCTCCGACCTCCACCTGCTGTTGACAAGTGGGCACCTTGTCTCAGACCTGCAGGGCCACAAGGCTATGGACTGTGAGGCACATTGCTATTTTTCTCAGCCTGTAAAGCATCTCTTCCATGCTGGAGCTCAAATGGTAAAATAAAAATCTCTTTTGTTTTCCCTCATCTTTACTTGTGATGTAGGCTCAGCTATGTCGCAAAAACAGGACAGTCACATTATTCAGTATATTAATACTTTCTTATAATCTAATATGGTTTAATTGTTTAGTGTCTCAGCAGGACATGTATTTAGAGGGTAGGAGAACACATCCAGTGGTGGGTGCTAGTTTGCAAACCAATTTTTTCCCAAACTTCTTGTATCAAGTCAGCTGTCTAGTATTTGTAGTCTGGTATTTCATCAGTAAACATGTCCATGCAATTCTACCAGAATGAAGCCATTTCTAACCTTTTTTGTCTTTTATAAGTTCTAAGGATGGGATTCTGGGAACTCTTCCATCAGATTATGTTTCAAAACCTCATCATATTAAGTTATTGCATCATTTCCTGCTTGAAAGTGCTAAACAGAATGTGTACTGCACAACATACAGTATATTAGACATATTGTTGTACATGAGCAGAGCATTAAAAGTTGGGATGCACTTGAAGTTAGTCCTGATTTTAAGACAATGAAAACCAATGCACAAGTGTTCCTTCAATGTATTTATGCAGCTCTTCATCAGGTTTGTCTGCCTCTTTTAAACATGTCAGAACCCAATTCACCAAATGCGACTTCTTCATATTCATCCGCCGTAGCTTGAGGAAAGCTCTGGGCTCGGAACTGAGCTGGGCTGAGCTGAGCTGGGCTGGGCTGGGCTGGGCTGCGACAATCTCGACGGAGGGGAAATGCATGCCCTAATGATTCCATCTTCCCTTAATACTTTTATTTCCTTCTTACACAGCACCTTGTGTCTTACCGTTCGGAAGGTAATGGGATAAGAAGTGAAGTGACTTTTCCCTGCGCTGGGTGTGCTGTAATTGGAGGCTGATGGGGAGCCTAATTGTAAATGGGTTTTGTATCACTACTCATTTCTTCTGATGTCCAGTGAAGGCTCGTCCGGTATCTGGTGGGAGAGGAACGTCTCATGCATCCTCCAGCCTCACACTCTTACACACGGCTCTGGCAGGATTCCTGCCCTTCTTTGAGTTGCGTGTAATGAAGTTGTTAATAGAATGTGAGATTTAGGAAAGACAGTTAAAGTCTATTAGAACTGGTATTAGATGATGAGTCCACGCACAGCCTTATATTTTAATGGAGTTGATTAAATGTGGAAAAGATTGAGGCGAACCTGTTTCTGGATGGAAGTGACTGACTGTCAATTGCGTGCAGATTTCAGGTTGAAAATGGATATAATTATGCACATGAGATGGAGTGCTGTACTGCTGGATATATGCTCTATATCCAGCAATATAGCACGACCTCGAATGTGGTATTGCTTTTATACAAAAGTTGTTAACAGGTTATTGTTTCTTTCTATATGTAACCAGTTATTTTGCTACTCCAACATGATCCACCTGCAATTGGCGCAAATAACAAACTGCGACTGGTGGAGCTGGCAACTGACATTTACATTTAGGCATTCGGCAGACGCTCTTATCCAGAGCGACTTACATTTTTATCTCATTACACATCTGAGCAGTTGAGGGTTAAGGGCCTTGCTCAAGGGCCCAACAGTGGCAACTTGGTGGTTGTGGGGTTTGAACCTGAGATCTTCCGAACCGTAGTCCAATGCCTTAACCACTGAGCTACCCCTGACCCAACTGACAATTACTGTAATTAACTGAAGTGAAAGAGGTTTTAAATTCCTAATGGTATTACAGTATATAGACAAAAGGTGGGAGAATAAACCATGGAGAGGGTGGAAAGTCCTGTAAATCTCCTAAGGTTTCTATTTATAGTACAACTTATTATCTCCAAGGTTCCGGGATCGAATCCCAAATAGCTTTCAATGGAAAGCTAGTATGCTACATAGGGCGTACAGTGTACAGGGATGCGGAGTGATGGATATAGTTAAACGTCCAAGTGGCGTTACCGTACATTATCACCACCCAATCAGATTACTCGGTCAGAGCTACCTATTATATAATGTTTGTTAAATTGACAGTACCATCATTTCTTATAGGAAAGTTGAGCATGAATAAAAACTACCATGTACCATCACTATTTATTATTTAAATTATGATGTTAAGAAGTAATGTAAGAAAAATCTATTATTTAACATCCTCACCTTTTTCTAGATGTTTCAGATCAGTATCAAGGGCTTTTCGCAATGTTTTTAGTGATCCTTTTTATTATTAATTATGCAATCAGGCATCTCCACAGCCAGTAGGTTGGTTTAGGTTAGGTGCATGTTGATGTATTTTTGATTTTTTTTCTTTTCTTCATGCAGCCTGTAACTTATTCCGCTACCCTTGAGTGGATTATTTAGTTCCGAACCTTAAAGGATTCTTAAATTAGCAGAAAAGCATAAGAAAGCAAAAAGAAAAGGCTTGAAAGCCTCAAATCTAGAATATATTCGCCAGTCACCTGATCACGAATTCCGTCTGTAGAAGCTCCTTCAGTCTGCCTTCATTTTAAAAGATGGTCCTTCAGTGAAATGTAGACTTTCTCTAACAATGTTCAAGGACCAGGCAGTGATTTATCATGAATTCGCTATCATTTATTGATAAAACTATCCTACTGCGCATCACAGTCTCGCACCTTTTAATGATATCTGATCCGACTGCACGGCTGCAGAATTTATGACTACACAGTAAGACGGCGTGCACAGTGTGGAGACCCTTAGTACAGCCCCATACTGTCTACTTATACCAGAGGTCTTTCTTACTGTAGTTATAAAAATAAAAGTAATATAATAATGAAAACTCTCTTTATGCTTCTTTCTCTTTTTTTTTTTTTTTTTCGTCTGTAGGCTGCGACACTGACGGAGGCTTTAAACAAAGCGCACTGCATTGTTCTGGGCTCTTGATGAGATTTTTGAGGTTTCTATCTTGAAAAAATAAAGAAAAGAAAAAAAATCCCTGAAGGCCGTATTACGATAGGTTTAAGAGTAGATCTTGCAACACGTTGCATCAGATTTCGCAATACGAGCATTCATGCAATCTGTGTTTAATCTGTTCAAAAGTTCTAGCATGTGTTTATCAAAGGAATAGGATGCGTGAAGCTTGTTGAGAATACACTTGTGGCCATGGGTAATGTTTTTGAGCGTATATCAAACGCTCACACGAGGCTGAAAGCGATTCTCACGTCGAACACAGCAGTGCCGCTCAGCCAGAAAAGTGGAAGCGTCTCCTTGCGAGTTTTGTTGTTGAAAAGCTGGTAAGTCAATGGTGCATAAATCCTTCCCTCAGCACACACAGAGAGAGAGAGAGAGAGAGAGAGAGAGTCAGCCATATTTTTCAGCATAAATGGCGCCGGGGGTGATGGAGAAATAAAGGAACGTCAAAGGGGCCGTGTAAAAGGCAGGGGGAAGGCGGCCGACCTATAAGGTGTCAGTTTTTTGGCCACTCGTCCTTGCAATGATGGACTCTGAGACTGAGGTCGTTTATTGCCATGAGCAGACTCTTATATTCGTGCATGCCGGTGATTTATGACTGCACCTGGAGGAAAATAGAAAAGCTTATGTGGGGACGGGGAACGGTTACTACCACTTTGTGTTAATATATTCTCACGTGTACGGGTTCGAAGTGTCATTCTTCGTTTCGGTGCAGACGTTTGGATTTCCATTTAGAAATGATTTTTTTTCCCCTCATTTCACTTCTGTGAAATATCCACCTCGTCTGCAGTATAGCCTCCTGTAAAAGCAATCTCGCATAAACCTGTCCGATCCAAAATTCATATCCAGCCCACTACAACTTTCCACCAGTCAGACGTTCGCTCTTGCAGAGCGGTGATGAACAGCCGGTCGTCAGATATTAAACCCTCCTTCTCAGCACAAAAAGGCTTTCGCACCTCTGCAACCTCCAGCTAAGCTCGGCTCCTGATAGCAGAAGAACAGCACTGTGGACTCAGCATTTCTGCTCTAAAGTCTGCTGCCGCTGCGGCTGCAAGCTCTCCAGCCGGCTTAAATCTCTTCCTCTCGCCGCACAAACACGCAAGAGCACTCTTACGAAGGATGTACTGCTGTTGCGTTCCCAGAGCTCATAGCTATGTCATTTCTTAACCTTCGTACTTTAAAAGTGTTTAGCTCATCACCTTCCAATCCGCTTGAGAGCTGATCAAGAATGCAGGATGTTGGTATATCAGGTGTTAGAAGACAGCAGTTAGTAATTAACACAGGTTCTTTGATGAATGTCAAGAAATATAGCTATCGACAACATCTGTCATTTATTTTTTTTAATTATTTATTATTTCACATTCTATAGCAGTTCTGTTTTGTAAATAATTTAGCTGAAGGAAGCTCATCAGGACAGGAAGACACTATACAACCATCTGTACACCCATCTGTGCTTTTTTGACTGTCTTATTCCAGATGTATTCCCCCTTTGCTGTTTTGATAACCACCAGTCTGGTTGAAGAAGGCTTTGACCAGAGTGTGACTCTGGAGATTTGTGTTCGTTTAAGCCACATGAGCATTAGTGAGGTCTGGGGTGCAGTCGGCGTTCCAGTTGATCCCGAAGGCGTTTAGTGAAGTCGAGGTCACGGCTCTGTGCAGACCACTCGAGTTCCTTCGCTCCAACCTTAGCAAACCATGTCTCAATTGAGCTCACTTTGTACATTGTCATGAAGGAACAGGTTTAGGCCACTTCTTTCCAGTGAATGGAAACACATAGACTTTCTATTCAACCGTGTACTTTGAACTTAGTGGCAACAATTTGGGAAAAGACCTCGACCAAGTTTGCATTTCTTCTCTCCACTTCAAGTTTAAGACCGACATGTCTCAGAGTGAAGGTGTTGCAGGAGTTGCTAGTTTTTACTTTGAACCAGGTGGTCAGATTTGTAACTTGCTGATCATATGAAAAGCCATGTTTATTCAAATTATAAAGTACAGGATCTTCAGTAACTGGTGCATCCTAGTAAATATCACAATGGTATAATTGACTAAATTGTGATTAATGTATATTTTGTGGAGTCGAACCACCTCGGGTTTGTGTTGGAGTGAGAACACAGCATTTGCACAATGGATTAATAAAAAAATATTTAAAAAAACAACTTAAAACTAAGGTAGAATATACAGTATTTTAGGGTTGAAGGCTATCCCTATGTTCACATCAGTCAATTCCGATTGTTGAACCCAGTGTGACACAAATCAGATATTTCTAGGGCTGTGAGAATGCTCAAATCTGATATTTCTCAAATCAGATCTCAGTCACTTTCATGACAAATACAGAACAGGTGAAAGTCCGATGAAGGCAGAGGTGTGTGGACATTTTGTTTATACGTTAGTACATCCAATACACGTTCATGTGACATGAATCGACAGACCAGAATTTATGCAACTTATCGAAACTGCACATGCATAGGGTGCTTGCTGACAGCACCGGCAGCACTGGGATTTCATAGCAGCGCTAGCATCAGCTGCTTAAACAGTTAAAGCGGGGCGTCTGGCTTTCTTCCTTCTTCTGGATCTCAGCAAATACAGCTGACCAACTGCCTGCGTCTTCCAGAGCAAAATCCTAAGCATATATTATATTACTAAATGTGTCCGTGATCTCGTTCTTGTGGAATTGAATTGCACACTCACGATCGTGTTTTAAAAATATACAACGCCATCTGTAAAATTTTGGAATGAACTAAAATTTTTATGTTACCATGAAGTAAGTGGAATGAAGGTGTGAGATTTCAATTGCACACTCATAAGCGTGTATTACAAAAATGTACGACGCCATCTGTTGGATTTTGATAAGAATTTAGGCTTTTTTTCAAGGTCAGATTTTTTTTTTAATGGTACAACAGCATTTTCCATTTAAATTTTAAACTTGCATATCCAAAACCTATATGTTTCCTCAAGTTTATTAAAATCTGTTCAGTAGTTTTTATATGATGCGTGCACAAACAGACCAACAAAAATACCCAAAACATCTTGATGTATTACTCATCTTACGCCCCCCCCCCTGCCATGTATAGACATGCCAGCTTTACAGCTTTATTATATGTATAAATACAGTATATAGTTTGAAATAAATTTGTTGTCTCATAAACTCATGATGTGTTGTGCTGTAACCCAGATGGCATGAATATGGAAAATCGTAATTGAGCAATGTGGCATGAAATGTGAATGTACCCTAAAAGACTAAACCATGGCACTGACAATGACGGGGTATTACGTCAGTAGCTTCAATCCTTAAGCATAGAACCGCCACTGGCTCTTTAATTTGTCTTTAGAAGTCCAATGCACAGCTCTGTTTTAATAATGGAAAACAAAAAAATTGCAAATTTTACGGCTGTCACTATTTAGACATCATTTTATTAGCTGTACATTATCTGCAAGGTATTGTACTGTATATAACTCGACCTTTATATGTTTCAGTTTACTGCAGCTATAGATTTTAGCTTTGTCGATCAAAGGACACCTGTGGTGCTTTATTCACAAAGAGGCATCAGAGGCAGTTTTTAACGCAGTACCTGTCTATAACTCTCCGACAGAGACCTGCTTCCTTACTTCACACACTGACATCCTCTTAGATCATCATGATTTCCAGGCTGTGGAAAGCAGTCTTGGCCGTAATGCCTTTGGTTATTTATAGAGAAGTCCTGCTGTATTCTGACCCGAGGGCAGACGTGCTGCTCGTCCTGTCAGCCAGCCATATACTCTGATCAGTGCTGCCATAAACCCAGTGATTTAAAGCATGCATTTTTTTCGCAGAAACTTTCCTAGAGACTATCTTTTAAAGACCGTTTTTTTTTTCCCCCATAGAGTTTGTTAGAACAGTTTCAGTGAGCTTTATGATGCCTGTCATATTAAAGTATGCAAGCTGATGTTTTTCAGCACGTCTAGTAAAAGTTTTGAGCGGCTTAAGACTTCGTTAATACGCTGTGCCTTTCAGAGCAGATTTAGAAGAGGTGAAGTGATAGGAGGCAGAAGTAGCTCAGTGTAACGAACGTCTTTGAGAGAGGGCAGATCTTTTCATTGGCGCATCATAGATGCTCTCTAGTCACACTGAGCTCGGGCTTTGCATACCGCATAAATTTGTGTACATTAATATAGTGAAGTTGTTAAAACCTAATTATTTGTATCATATGCATGAAATAGATGCACACTTTCCTCAGTATGATTAGGGTCCAGTTTCCCAAAAGCAGCATTAACATTTGATGGTTACAATTTAAGCATTATATATACTATACTATATTATATATACTGTGTGTGTATATATATATATATATATATATATATATATATATATATACACACACACACACAGTGGAACCTTTGGATTACGAACATAATTCGTTCCCGAAGCAGCTCGAATTTCAAAACGCTCATAAATCAAAGCGAATTTCCCCATAAGAAATATTGGAAACTCAAATTATTCGTTCCACAGCCCAAAAAAATAAATACATAAAAATAATCAATACAAAATATACAAAGTAAAAATAAAACAAATTAACCTGCACTTTACCTTAAAGATAAATCCAGACAGTTAAGTGTTTCCGTTTATGCGTGCAGGCGCTGTGTGTGTGTGTGTGTGTGTGTGTGTGTGTGTGTGTGTGTGTGTGTG
>JAOVVA010000051.1:21080000-21093944 GCA_028565275.1 Leiocassis micropogon
GTGTGTGTGTGTGTGTGTGTGTGTGTGTGTGTGTGTGTGTGTGTGTGTGTGTGTGTGTGTGCGTGTGTGTGTGTTAGAGAGAGTGTGTAAGCACAGGCCCTGTCACTGAAGATGAGTGAGCCCCTTGTTCATAGTTATCTGTTTCCCTTTGCTATTATTTAGACTATTAAGCTCCCTGTCATAAAGAAAAAAACAGGCCCTGATAATGAGTGTGTGTTCTGCAACGGAAGTCTGAGGATCCGTTACGCGAGCGATGCCTGAGGGAAGATGGCCGTTAGCAGGTGAAGAATGGCGAGCTGTCAGGGCGTGGCATTTCATCACTTGTATTGCACCATTCCTCAAGGTGCCATCATGCCTTGCTGGATAGGGTTATTTATCAACATAAGCAGAATCCGTTGTGTATCCGGATCTCCTCCGCTTTATGATGCATGCCTTCCTCTGTTGCACTACATCATCTGCGTAAAAGGAATACAGCAGAATATCTGTCTAATGTATAAATAGTGCTGCAGGATTCGGACTTTTATGCAGTATAACTATTTTGTATTGTCTATTACGACTGTAAGTATTATATTCATACTCACAGAATAACGCAACTGCTTGTGTTTCTGTTGATAAATTTTCTACAGGATGTCTGATGGTAGTTTTTCGAGCTTTATATTAATGTGCTCATTCTTGCTTTAAATGGAGAATAAATGATTTCTGTTTCACATGACTTGCAAAGACCCCAGTTTTTTGTAAGTCAAAGGTGAAGCTATAACTTCACGATTTTCTGACACTGTTTAAGAAAGTGTTCAGGAAAGAGGACAGTGAGTTTTGCAGTTTCATAACCTGACAAGCCTTATTTTCTCATGACAAACTTTTCTTTTCCTTAATAATAAGGAAGATAAAAAGAGTGGCTGATGAGAAAACGAATGAGAGCTGCTATAACATAAGTGATAACAGGAAGTTGTTTCTTGGGCGTTCGATAACGTTAAGTGTAAGTGCTGTATAAACGGATAGCATGTATGAAGTGTTGTCCTACATCAAGGAAAATGAATCGATAAATAAAGCATATTGAGTTGTGCTACTATTAGAAAACAGACCTGTTTCCATCACACCCCTCGGTCATTGATGATTTTTCTGTAACAGTATACCCCCAGTGTTTTATTGACTTGCATATTGTAATATACAGTATGTTTACCCTACAGTCTCTTAGTGCAGCTCAAGCTCTCCAAAACCATTAGAACGCTCAAATATTTACAAAAACATTATCCCTGATAGGTTATTACCCAGCTATCATGCTTACGTTAGCAGAATGTCCTTAGACCTATTTGGTAAAAATTCATTTAAATGTTTGCATGATGCTGAGACGTTTTGCTAACACAGACATTGTTGTTTTTGTCTACACGAGAAAGCCGTCTGAAAATTACTGCAGATATTATTAACAGTATTATTAACAGTCTAACCTACTTAAAGCATGTTAAAGTGAGATATGTTTTCTGCAAACTCAGCAAGTAATCTAGTCTTTCTAGTAATGGAGTCTAGTAATTGTCTAGTCTAGAAATGGAGTTCTAGTAATGATGTAATGGAGTCTTTCTTAGTTAGCTAGGTATTTTCTGTTAATTTGTATGTTGTAAATTTATGTAGTATGTAGCACCTTGGTCCTGGAGGAACATTGTTTTGTTTGACTGCGTACTAACTGTATATGGTTGAAGTGACAATAAAAGCCTACTTGACTTGACTAGTCGCTCACAAGCTCCACATTGACAGGATAACTCTCTTAAACACAGGCTGGTTTGCTCTAACTGAGAAGGAAGTTCCAGTTTACTTAACAGAGAATGATCTGGAGGCTGTGCACTGTGGATCGTCACCCTTTTCAAGCTTCGTCTATGGAAGTCTTTTACTCACCCGTCTCACTGAATTATTAATGTCCCTGCTTGCTTTTTAGTTTTAAAAAAAGGTCCAAAGTAAAGCTTGATCTTGAGTGCATCTGTAATTATTTCTGCTCGCCGTTTGATTAAACGGTCTGCCTTATAGCCAAGAAACAGCAGAAATATGGGCGTTAGCCAAGCCAGGAAGGTTCTCGGTTAATGAAGTCGCCACATTAACAATAGCTGGATTTAAGGCTGCGAGTCAGGCTGGCTTTAGAAGCGGCTGATTGGCCGTAGCGAACAGAAGAGCTCCAATCACTTGAGAGCGCGATGCCGACATGGCGGTGCAGCAGGTGTTGTTTGGGGGAGTCGAGCCCGTCTTGATTAGCCCTTTTGATTGTGTGCTGCAGAAGGACGGACCCCGCTGAGGTAGTCTTGGGATGTGAAAGCTCAGAGTGATGGGTGTGGAGGGGGTTGGCACGGAAGAACGGCACTAATGAACCCGTTCATCTCATACCCCATGTGAGCAAAAAGCATCAAGCCCCAGGCTGCTCCTGTGAGCGCTAGAGAGTTTTCTCCCAAATGCATTTGTCCTTCTTCCTCCTTAAGGCCTTGTTTTAATTTCACAAGTTCTTAAAAAAAAAAAAAATCCCATTGCTGCTGTTTTTCAAGACATGTTTCCATAATTATGTCATGTTCCTGACCTGTTTATTTCACCTGCGTAGTCCTTTTCATTCAGCGCTTAATGGAAAGAAGGGGAAACATCATGCTCCAGGCAGAGCGAAATATCTTTTAATAGATCTACAGTCATGAAATGTTTGTTCTGTCATTTTCAGTGATGTGCATGTGTGTGTGTGTGTGTGTATGTGTGTTGTACAGGTGGAACGTGGTGGGGATCCAGGGCTCGCTGATGAGCTACTTCACTGAGCCCATCTACTTCTCGAGCATCATCCTGGGCAGCTTGTACCACGCTGATCATCTCTCCCGGGCCATGTACCAGCGCATTGCAGACATCGAGCACCTGCCCCAGCAATTCACCCTCAACCGGCCCCTGCTCAGCGGTGAACACACTCCTCCACCTCACCTCTGCCTCCTCTCACATGCTGCACACGGCACTTGTGATAAACCCACATAGGGGCGGGCGGTGTTTCAAACATGCTGCTGAAATTTCAGGAGTCGTAATACACAATCTAGAACAATAGTGCCATAGACGTGCATTCTTTTTACTCGGTTGTCTTTGGTTCATCGTTATCAAGGCTAAATGGTTGTTTACCCCTCCATGTCCGAATGCAGTAAGTTCCGGCTTCCTGTAAATATCACAATGCACATGCAAGCGGAGAAAAATGACAAATAAATAATGACCGTCCAAAAGCGTTAATCATATTCACTCAGAATTGGGGCTCATTATGGAAGGAAAGTGTTTTATTATTCAAAACGTACAAGAGACGATCATGATAGACCATGATAGCACTACGGTCTGAAAGCACATCAGCGTTATAAAGTTTCAGTTTTACACCAGTAATTTTTAGTTCTAGTTTTATTTTTTTTTTAAATATTATGAGGAGCGGAGACAATATTATTTTCTCAAAACAATTTTATCATGAATTAATCACAATAACTTGTGTAACATTCATATTGCTGATCCTTATTTTTCTAGATCACATCTAGACTTTCTAACCTTCAGCATCATTTTGTGTTTATAGAGTAAAACAGTTATTTAAAAATAGCTCTACTATTCAACAGAGTGAACAGGTGAGGTTTTACCGTTTAAAAAAGTAATTGATCCCCCCCTTGCTAAATCATGAATGCACCGTGATTAACCACATTCTTTGGCAGACTGAATTAAATTTCACTTGCCACACCCAGGCCTGATTACTGCCAGATCTGTTGAATCAAGAAATCCTTTAAATCTGTCTGAGAAAGTGAAGCATGCTAAAAGATCTCAAAAATCCAGACGATCTCAAGAAATTTAAGAACAAACGAGAAACAACGTAATTGACATGTATCAGTCTGGAAAGGCTTACAAAGCCATTTCAAAGGTTTTGGGACTCCAGCGCACCACAGTGAGAGCAATTATCCACAAACGGAGTTAAACATGGAACAGTGGTTAACCATCTCAAGAGTGGCTGACCTACCAAAATTACTTCAAGAGCACAACAACGACTCATCCAGGAGCTCATAAAAGCACCCAAAACAACAGCTAAAGAACTGCAAGCCTCAACTTGGTAAAGAACAGTGTTTATTATTCAACAATAAGAAAGAGACCGGGCAAAAATGGTATCCATGGGAGAGTTCCAAGGCGAAAGGCACTGCTGAACAAAAAGTACACAAAGGCTCGTCTCACATTTCCCAAAAAACATCTTGATTATGTCCAAGACAAATTTCACTTTTTGGAAGGTGTGCGTCCTGTTACATCTGGCGTTAAAAAAAAAACTACTGTAGCACAGCATTTCATACCAACAGTCATACATTGTGGTGCTAGTGTGATGGTGTGAAGTGAAGCCCGCTAAAAAGATCTTAAAAAGCAACATGTCATGCCGCTATCTAAAGAAATTCACGATCAGATGAGAAACTAGGCAAACACTTTTTCACAGCACTGTATGAACCACTTAAATAAGGACTCTTTTTCTATTCCGTGTATTTTTTTCCTCTTTTCTCATGTCCCTTTATGAGCTGTATGTTAAATATGTTGATATTTAAATAGTTTGATGTGGTTAGCAATACCGGTGCGTTTAAGTTTTTTTTTTTTTCTTTTTGCTTAGTGAATAAATCTTCTTGTTGTTTTTATGAGAAGTCAGCAAAAATACGCTGTGATGGGACGGGATAGGACAGGACAGTTTTCCCAAACGTAAGTAATTAGATTGTGGGTTTGCAGAGAACATATCTCATGTTCTAAATTTTTCAAATAACAATCAATATCAAGTTTCTGAGAAATCCAACTTAGAAGTAAGGGAGACAGCCGGACATTAGTCTCAAAGTCCCAGAATGCAGTGCAGTGTGCTGGGAGACTTGGCTGAGCTACTTGGTGATTTACAAGATGCACACATCGATATTAATGGTGTTATTATCATGGAAGCTTTGGGAGATGATCAGTTGGAGTAGAGTGGATACAGATAAGGAGGTGAAAGTGCTGGAGACTGAAGGAGAAAAACACTGCTGCACAGAATTTCCTTTACGAAACACACCATTGAAGACCACATGGTAATTATGAAGATTAATATGCAAGTCTTTCAGGGTGGATTATTTTCCTCTAATGAATTTCTGGAGTTCTCAGATCACCCTCCGAAGCTGCTTTATTGCAAGTTGAAAACTTTAGATTAATCCCTTTTCCTTACTTCTCTGGTTCTATCTCTCCCTCTCTCACTCTCTCTCTCTCTCTACCTCATTCTTTTAACAGTTAGAGCAAGAAATTTAATCTCTTCTAGGCTGTGTGCAAACACTGTGTCTGCTCTGTTTAAAGACAGAGTGGTATTTGAGAATGTCAGGCTCCTTCTAAGTGATATTTGCTTGAGATCTTTGGGTCACATCACCTTAATCATATTATTAGACATGTATTATTCCACAAGATGTTACAGTGGGTTACATCAGTTTTCCAAGACGATGAAGTCTAGTGATTACAGGGTGTCTAGATGAATCCTTTAAAAAGGTTTGTGTCATAACATTGTCACAGCCGAAGCCGGAGCCAGGCTTGTCAGCTTCTACTTTCTAGAAAGTCTTTTGATTTTCAAAGAGCTACGTATATGGAGGCTTTGAACTAAAGCTTGTTTTGTAAAATATAGATATATACAAGGATGTATAATGTGAATTACGCTATGTTCGCATTACAAGCCATATTGCTTAGTTCCAATTTTTTTGATTAGATCAGATTTGCTCGTTATGCCAGTTCATGTTCATCATTTCTAACGACTTTGATTTGACTCTGACATGGACGAATCTGTCTCCCTGCATGCACACATCGATGCGTCTTTGTTCACACTATCTGGGTTGAAACTAGGGCTGTAAATATTAAAGTGTTGACGCATGTGATTAATCTAGATATGCTATTTTTTTAACGCACATTACTCATATGACCAAGTTTGATGCGCATGGCTTTTCATAATCCTAGCACAGTGACCTGGCTGTGTGTGATAATGGCACCTTTAACACGGATAATAAGATGGCTGAGGAAGCATCACCAGGTGTGCTGAATGGCAAGTTTCATTATACTGTAGAAAGCTTATAGATGGAAGTTTGAATAAAAACAAAGTTGTGTGCTTGAGCTGCCTTAAAGGTGAACTATTTTTATAAGAATACATTAAATGTAAGACACTGAAATATGCTGTGAAAGTAAGACAGTTGGCAGAAACTAATTTTATTGCACTTACTGGAGATCACTGGACATCAGTAAGTAACTATCTAACTACCTCCGTGTAACAGCACACCTAATCAATGACAAATGGCAACTGCACCCATTCACTCTGGGCGTGTTAAAAACTGTGCCGAAGCATGTACTAGCCAATTGAGCTGGCCAAGTTAAAAAGGAGATAACAGACATAAGGTCCCCACTATAGGAGCAGACGGGGATCACAATATGATTGCTGCTGCAAGGAGTTTACCATTCGAGAGATTTTAATGTAACATTTGTTGAAGATATTGAGATGTTGAGATATTATAAAACTACATAATCCGTTTCCTCTAACCAGTGTGTCGAATGCATTTTTTTATTCCAAAATTGTTAATAATACTAGTAAATCTGACTGTTTTAAAATCGTGATTAATCGTAATTAATCACAATCTATGACTGCAATTAATTTGATGAATTTTTAAAATTGATCGACTATTTGAAGCTCATTGTATTTTTGCAACCACTTGTTCATTTCAAACATTGGATAGGATTTGAATAAAAATATTGGGGTTTTGCTCTGGAGGAGAGCAAGCAGTTAGTCGGTGGTATTTGCGGAGGTTCAGAAGAAGGAAGAAAACTATAAGCCTCACTTTAGCTGTTTTAGCAGTCGTTGCTAGCACCGCTGAAAAATTCCTGTGCTGCCAGTGGTGAGCGATGACGTCAGCGGCCCACACATGCTGCGCAAAGGCAAAAAAATCACATGAATCAAATGTTCTCATTCAAGTCACATGACTATGTATTGGATATATACAGTATATACATCCGATCTACTGTAGGACCGCATACGAAAGTGACTCAGATGCGATTTGAAAAATAGGAAGTATGGGAAGTACGTTATGACTAGCTAAAAAAAATGCACTTCCACAAAGGGCTGTGTCTGTGAATTTCACATGGAACTATTCAGACACATTTTGAGAGGAAACTGGAGTACTGCGAGAAAACCCACCTACGTACCAGAGGCCAGTTCTAAACCCTAAACCCTGAAGATGTTAGGCAGCAGTGCTAAATACTAAGCCGCTCTACTGATAGCATTAACACAGCATAATAATAATAATAATAATAATAATAATATAAAGCACAATTAATGTTAATGACTATAGTATTTCATTTTAGCTAAGAGAACTAAAGTGGTAGTAATTTTTCTTTGAAAGTTTCACTTGCAGTCTAATCCTTTCCTTCATGAATATTTTTTTTTATTAATCCACACAGTCTCATCGCTTGTCTTTGTGTGTGTCTTGTGCAGGAATCAGTAACGCAGAAGCACGGCAGCCAGGAAAAGCTCCTAATTTCAGTGTGAACTGGGCGGTGGGTGACCAAGCTTTAGAGGTTATTAATGCCACGACGGGTAAGGATGACATGGGCCGGCCTTCTCGCCTCTGCAAGCACGCACTCTACAGCCGCTGGGTTCGACTGCACTCAAAGGTACGCTGTCCCGAGCGTCCTTGTTTATAATGCATAATGAAGGAAAATTATTCTTGCTACAGAGTGCTTGCTGCATGACAGACCAGCATGCAAGTCATTCAGAGAAAAGTGTGGTGTACGCTCTTCTGCATAAACAAGTTGCCAGGTTCCTGTGATTGACAGGTGGACAGTGTTGGGTGTAACGCGTTAGAGAACTTGGATTACGTTTTTGATGTTACGAGTAATCTAACGCGTTATGTCCACCATTTATGTACTCAGTTATTTAGTTACTTTTTCAAAAATGTAATCGGTTATTTAGACAATTTATGTAATCCGTGAGCCAGACAGCAGTCATTCCCAATCCGTTAGCGTGTGTGTGAAAGTCGTACAAGCCCCGCCCCCCTCTGTTATTCCTGAACTAGGTACTTTTATCAGAAAGTAACGCTGTAATGTAACTGATTACTTTTTAAAAACAGTCATTTTGTAATGTAATTAGTTACTTTAAAAAGTAACGTCCCCCAACACTGCAGGTGGAAGAGCGTATACCAGTCCACTCCCAGACAGCATAGGCTTTCCTCCTTATTTTGGAAGGGTGGACACTTGTCCCTTCTCCCATGTGCCACTCAGGAAGACCGTTCTAAGCACTGAACCAACAGTAGCATGTTCCGCTAAATCGGCTTAATATCTGGTTTAAGCCTCACTGTAGTCTAACTCATGAAGCATAGAAAGGTTTATATTTCACTGTCACAATCTTAACACTTGTTTCCACTTTCTGTCTTCAGCTCTCGTCCACCTTGCGGATCAAAGTAGCCAAACCGAGCTCGTACCACGAAGCCAAGCAAGCCGCAGTGGAGTACCACACCGCCAAGCAGACGCTCATCAAGGCCTTCCAGAAAGCAGGACTGGGAGCCTGGGTGAAAAAGCCCATAGAACAGGACCAGTTCTCTCTGAGCTCCTGAAGGGGGCGCAAGAGGGACAGAGCAGAGATCTGAATGAGATAACTACAACCAGCTGTTGATACTTCACTTGATGTGTGTGTGTATGTGTATGTGTGTGCGTGTGTGTGTGTGTGTGTGTGTGTGTGTTTTTGCCTGTGCTGATTTCCAGCCCTTTAGTCTCACCACTTTGCTCTCATCACTCGCCCGGTCATGAGCCCGATTCTCATTTGTAATGTAGTCTGTTGTTTTTACCAAACGGCTGTGTTTGGGGTCATAACATCAAACCCGGTGCACGGAATAGGACACAGTGTTATAGTTTACAACTGGAAAATAAAAGTTTGTCACTTTATTCCTGCTAAAAGAATAAGGGTTGCCCGTAACCGGTCGTGCTCATGTGTGGTGGCCTAGGATTGACCACGTAGGTTTACGTTAATCATGTCTCTCGTCAAGTCAAGCACCATTGCTGAAAAGCATCCTCCTGTTTTTAATCATCATCCCTCTCTTTTATTCGATTTGAAAATCTAGACTGCATACCTTCACCATTATTATAATTTTTTTTTTATATATTGCTGGTTTCTTTAGTGTTGTGTTCCTCATATGATGACACGATGTTTGTACAAGTCAGACGGACTTGTGTTCTCCCCTTTAAAACCGACAGTAACTTTTTTTTTTAAAGCATCCAAAATTAAACATACAAAAATGCAGCCAAAGTTCATGGTTCTGGTTTAACTTCATGCGTCCTGTCGGAATAACCACCTCACTGCATGTCCGTGTTGTGTACAGTGGTGCACATCACTCTGAACTGGTGCCAGAACTTTTTTTTTTCCCTCTGGGCCAGATGTATCAGATTTGATGATGAAGCTGCCTTTTTTTCGTCCATTTTAGAAGTTTAGGCGTTTAGGTACTTTTACAGAACAATGTCTCGTCTTTTTTAAACCTGCATGAAGAACATTCGCGTGTAAGGAGTTAGGTTTTGTAGGTATTGCGACGCCGTCTGTTCATTCGCATCGATCACCGTATAAGCAGATGGTAGAAAATGATAACAGGCCGCCTCCCGATTGGGAAAAGGCGGCACTTCTCAGTCATGCACGTTTATCGTTTAAAGCTGTCTCTCTGCATGGAAAGAGTGGACAATTTTCAGGGGGGGGACTTAAAAACAGCCCTCATGGTTTTTCAATCAGGGCTTCTTTTTTTTTTTCATTAAATATTTTAGTGCCAGTGTTTTATGTTTTGGGGCACAAATAGTCCTTATTGCTGAAAACTGCTGCATCCCTGATACTGATACTTCTTTATGCAAGATGTTTTAGTTTTTTTTTCTGCTGTTTTTAAGCTCGTGCACTCTTTGATTACTGACCAACAAACAGCAGCATGTTGGACTGATCCTGAAGTCATATTAATAGAGGCATGGTTTAGTAATCTTTGATTCTTTTCTCGACAGCAGGTTTCTTTTCCCGAGTTAAAAATGAGCCTCGCTGATCTCGAGGCACAATGATTTCCACCTTGTTTTTAAGGCAGCAGTTTCATTTGATGAAAACTGATAGAGGAAGGCCATGGTTTTATATAAAAAGAAACAAAATCAGTGAATATATTTCACATAAAATTCTGGGATGCGGCATAGTCACATGACCTCTGCAACCCAAACACCACTGGACATTTCTGAGTCTCTCTCATGACTGTATAGAGAGATGGTGTTCTGTTTTTGTGTTTCTGTGTGTGTGTGTGTGTGTGTGTGTGTGTGCTCGTATGTTTGTGTGTGTGCGTGTGTACACCTGCTGCTGAGCCCAACCGACGCTCTGTCGAGATGTCATGGCAACAGGACTTGGAGATTGCTGTTGAATCTTCACCAAAGATGATGTCTCTTTCTTTTGGTTGTTTTAAGGTGACAAAAAAAAAAAGTGTAAACTTTTATTTTTAAAAACAAAAACTGTTATTAATGCAACGTTCAGTGGACATCTTATAACCGGTCATCAAGGTTTTGTATATTCATTTATTAATATATTTTCAGTTAGTTGACCTGACTATATTTGTGTTTTGCGGTGATATGAGAGCAGCTCCTTCTTTCTCTGTGTTTCTAAACCTGTTCGTTTACAACTGTAAATATTGTGAACTTCTCTGTTGTTGCCATGGACACTTTGCATATATTCCTGGTAGTTCTGAATGAGTATTTCATCATCACACATCTGCATCCAAAAAAAAACAACAAAAAAAAAGACTTGTATGGAAGAGGTAGTTTCTATCTAACATTGCTTTTTTTTTTTATGTAATGATTTATGTTTGACAGTGACATTGGTTATGTCCTATTAGTTCATATTAGTTCAGCTGTCCTGACCCTGTACCTCATACACAGATATAGAAAGAATGAACAAGACAGAGGAAGTGTCCTTGGGGAACTTTGGAGAGAGTTGCCAGGTCTGTGTAAAACTAGGCTGATACCGAAGCTGAAAAAACAGGACTTTCCTAATACTAAAGTCCAAAATCATGAAGATCGCTAACGAATATTATTGTCTAGATACACAATGCAGTCGGTAGTTTAACTGTGTGTGTGTGTGTGGGTGTGGGTGCATGTGTGTGTGTGCATTGGTGGACTGATGCACGATTCAGGCTGCTTTTCTGCCTCAAACCCAGTGTTCCTGGTGTTCTGCACTTACTGAATGAATGACTTAATATAGTTTAACTCATTTTAAACATCTAGTAATCCTGGACTGCTACATACATTAATCATAATTATGAGAATAAGGAACGCAGTCTACTAAAGCACAGTGAACACATTCACGTTTTTTTCCATTAATTTGCTCCTACAAATTAATAAACCTGAAAATATCTTTCTATCTCTGCTGTAAAACCACAACCACAGGCCTGGCAACAAATTGTTATTGATGTTGATTTATTTAATTATTTTTTTAATTAACATTATAATGTACTTCTAAGTTTTCCCTTATTTTCTATCCCAAATATGAAGAGAGGGTGATATTTTAATCTTTATATTCTTTTCAAATCTTTTCGACCATACGCCACCCATCATGCTCCCATGCCTTCAGTCTGTAGCGTACCGATCGTCGAACATGTACTTCATACACCTCTACTGTTCTTTCTCTCAACTACCCAAGATGTCAATGAATGATGTCATTAATACAATTCCCAGTCCCAACCAAGGCAAGACTTTTTTTTTTTTTCTTCTTCTTCTTCTTTTTTTTTTTTAACCGTTTTGGAACTGGACCGTGTTTCAGTCGTGACTCTGGTTCTGGTCAGCCCTGTCCGGAGAGTGTTGTGATTAGTTGACTGTACAGTGGGGTACGGTGGTGCTGTACACTGCCTCCTCCTGCGTGTCCTCTGTAAAATCCATACACAGGCCACCTGCATGAGCTCCTCCACTGAAGCTGCACCCAGCATGATGACTATAAAAGGACTTGTATGTAGAAAAAAAAAAAAGAAAAAAACATAGATCTATATATAAAGGAGAACAATAAACGAGATATTAGTTTACCTTTGTATATGAGTGGAGTGTTTTTTGTTTGTTTGTTTGTTTGTTTTAATAATTTGTGAATTAAGCAAATGTTTAGTGTCTAAAGAGCTCAAAGGGTTGCTTGGTAAAAAACTGTGTAAAAAACAAAACAAAAAACTTTCATGTCCAACTGTAAAACATAATCTTATTTGATTTGAAGTTAATTTAAAGTGTGCCATCATTTTTCACATCTAAAGTCAAATTGCTCATGCTATCTGGACAGAAGATTGTATTTGTGCAGACATCTGAGAGCCTTTGTATTCAGAGGAGCACAGATAAGGCTTTCCTTAATATCCCCTGTGAGACAGCATGAGCAGTTGGTACTTCTGTGTAATAGGAAGAGTAAGCTGCTCAATGGAAATACGCAATATAATATAATAAAACTGTAAAGTTGGCGTATCTGTACGTTGAAGATATTTGCGAAAAAATAATCTTGTCGGACACATGATGAATAATAGAACACATCAAGATGGTGATTGGAATTTTTGTTTGTCTGTCTGTTTGTGCAAGCATCATGTAAAAACTACTAAATGCATTTTAATGGGGTTTTTACTGGTGTATTTGGCTGAGCTTGAGGTAACATATAGGCTTTGTTTCATCACAATCAGTTCATGGGTTAGAGAAGGTATGCTAATTTGAAATTTAAATGAAAAACACCCTTGTATCATAAAAAAAAATCATTAGTTCTAATCCAAATTCAAGAGCTGTACATTTTTTTAATACGTGCTTATGAGTGTCCAATTGGAATCTACTTAAACCGCAGTTTACAGTAACACGTAAAAATTTTTGTTCATTCCAAAATTCAACAGATGACATTGTACTTTTTTTTTTTTTTATGCACGTATGAGTGTACAATTAAATTTGACGCGAATGTCGCGGGCACATCTAGATTTAAATATATTTTACATATAAAATGTAAAACCAACAGGAATATGTACAATATACAGCCAAAAGTATGTGAACACCTGACAGTATATCTGAATCTTCACTACATTTTTACTGCAAAGTTGTATGTTTTTTTTTTTTTATGCTTTAGCATTACAGTTTCCTTCCTCCTCACAGTTAAGAGGCTAAAAACTGCCCCAGTATGACAATGTCCCAGTGCAGGTCCCTCCATGAAGGTATCGTATGGTTGACCAAAGCTGAAATGCAAGAATTTGAGAATCCTGTACAGAGCCATGACCTCAACCACACTAAACAGCTTTTGAAGAAATGGTAAAGAAATGTCCTTTCTAGATTGAGATAGTTCTTGAATCAGCTGAACCTCTAAGCTGCACCCATACGAACTACTGTACAACCCCAAAACAGCACATTTATCCAGCTTGAAACACACTGACGTGTCTCCAGCCATAGACTCTTCCCATGAATATACCCAGGTTAGAGGTGGACTCTTTGAAAATATTGATTTCTCTAATTAGCCACACTAGATATTTTAGTCTAAATCAGTACCAGCACTGTGTTTAGGCTTAGCAGGATTCATTCTTCATGTTATTCTTTAACAATGCCTGCACTTTTAGAGACACGTTAGTATCCGAGAGCCTGCAGGTGCAGTATGTCCATAAAGGCTGTTACGTATCATTAATCACTATTGTGTGTTGTGTTTGATGACAGTAATTCTTGTTTTATTACATTTAAAACCACAGGTGTTTAGAAGCTTGTGACTAGCAGTGTTTGTCATTAAAGATGAAAAAGTGTGTTCTGATTTCTCCATTGATGTTCGCATGAATAGAGAGCAGTCAAGTGTAGAGACAAAGATGAGGCTTGACTTTTTCCTCAGGCAGAGGTGGAAAGGAATGAATTACATTTACTCGCGTTACTGTAATTGAGTAGTTTTTTTGTGTACTTCTACTTTTTAAAGTAGTTTTTAAA
>JAOVVA010000051.1:21094044-21107048 GCA_028565275.1 Leiocassis micropogon
TTTACTTGTACTTCAGTAAAAGTTCACTAAAGTAACAGTACTTTTACTTAAGTACAACATTTTATTACTCTTTCCACGTCTGCCCTCAGGTGATGAGACTGAGACGAATCTTCATGTTGCACATAATCAAAATGAGAACTCATTATGGTTCTGTTTTTTGTTTTTGTTTTGTTTTGGGGCGTGTACAGTAAATAGCTAATCATGTTTTAAGTGGCAATGAAATGAAATAATTTGAGTTAAATCAGATGTTTCCTCAGGTTGTGAGTTTTCTAGACTCCAGCACATTTTTTATAATAATAATAATAAAAATGTTACATTTTTGCCAACCTTTCAAAGCACTCAGACCTTACAGAGTAGTGTTAAAGCATCAAAACGCCATAAAATCAAACGGTAACTGTAAAATACAGTAGTAAGAAAACCGAGTTGGTAAGATTAAAAAACAATGTGTTTTAAGATGAGATCGAATGGTGGAAAGCGAGTCAATATTTCAGGTGTCCTGAGGGAGAGTCTCAGAGGTGGGGAGCAGAACGGCCGGAGGCTCGAGACATCATGGTAGTTATGCGGGCAGCGAGTGTAGTGAGTTAAATAGCAGCAGAGAGTCCGAGCGTATGAGGGGGTAAGTAGATATGACTGAGTTCAGAGTGATATGAGGTGCTACTGTAGGTTATAAAGAGCCTTGAAGATGAGAAGCAGAATCTTGACTTGTAACTGGTATTAAACATGGAGTAAGTGGAGTTGCTGAAGAAGAACAGGAGTGGTATGTTCTGAGGACGGAGGTCTAGTAATGATACGAGCAGCTGCGTTCTGGACTAATAAAAGTTTATGTAGATGCTTATAAGGAGACCAAAGAGGATAGAATTACAGTAATGGTACAGGATGTAACCAGAATGTGGAAAAGAATAACAGTGGTGTGTGGCGGGGGATGGGTGGACCAGTGGCGGTTGAAGCTACACGGATGGAAATATGTATATCTATATAAAAATAAGAAAGGTTTTGTCTATACAATGTTTGTCTGTTCAGCCAGATTTTGTTACAGCATCACACCAAACTGGCTGGACGGAATTTAATGAAACTTTTGCAATACTTGGGTTTTTGCCTGAAGTTAAACCTGTGCCATAAATGAAATCTAAATGTTGAGTACAAGTGAAGTTATGAGCAGTTACATACCAAAATATGTCACAGCATCACACAAAACCGGCTGGATGGAATTTGATGAAACTTTTGCAGTACTTCGATCTCTGCCTAAAGTTTAACCTGCACCATCAGTGAAATCAAAACGTTGAGTAAAAGCGGTGTTAAGAACAGTTTTAAAATAAGCTACTAATAAGCTACTTGCTCCATGTAAACAAACACCTGCACCAACAGATATTATTAGTTCATATTTTCACCCCAGAAATAGCAGCGCTAAATACGCGCTGGAGTCATTTTTAGACAGAACTTAATTGTTATGTGATCTACCTTTTGGATTTCTCATCTGTGATTCGCTCTCCGATTAAAATCAAATTCAAATTTTATTTGTCACATACACAGTTATACACAGTACGATATGCAGTACTTATATGTCCGCTCGTGACCTTAAAATCAAGATTATCAATAAGAAAAAGAATTACGGAATAGAATAAGAATAAAATATTTTTAAAAAACTTAGCTGTAGAAAAAAAAACAACGAAAAAGAGGTCGGAGCAGTCGTGATGGCAGGATGGTTACAGGACTCCCTGCTGATGAAGGAAGAACAACTTGGTGTAAACAAGGTGTAAAATACTCAACCTTACACATTTTTATTTCTTTGTAGTAATAAGTCAGGCAGTAAAAATGCAGGCACTTCATGTACATGGGATTTAACATGAAATAATAATATCACTGATTACATTAAAACTGATCAACTTCTACTTCTGCTACTTCTACAATCTCTTTTCCCATAAATGTTGTGCACTACCCTAGTTGTTAATATGTAAAACAAAATATGGAGTACTGTCCAAGATGACACCCAGAATCTTTAGCCAGCTTTAGCTAATCTCAATAAAACTACTGTACTGTACACTTACCAATTCACATATCATCAGTTGTTGTGCCTTTGGTACAGAGTAAGAAAGTGCTGTTTTTTTGTTTTGTTTTTTTGCTTATGAAAAAGCTGGTCTTCTTGTAAGACAATCATTTACTTCATCGTTTCTAAGCTAGAAGTTCCTCTTAATCTCATACCGAGTCTAATGAACAGGCATACATTCATAGAGCGCATCAATAATAAATCAATACTCTTCAGTACACAAAGGCTTCAGAGGCACTTGGAGACACTGGTGTGTGGGATACGCTGATTATAACAGATCTGAGGCATGACCTCATGCTGGAGCACCTTGGGAAGCCCGTCTCCCCGGCACTCAGGAGGATTGTTTGTATTGGACATCCATAATTTAACAGGCTTCAGCCCCACTAAAGAGGGAATTATTCACTTCATTCTCCAGCGCGGACAGGGGGTCGCGTCTGATAGGAGAGAGTTTAGGCAAATGCTGGAGAAAATGTCTTCTGTCCTACCAAATATCTCGTCTATACCTGTGTGATATGTGAACCTTTTTAACATTGTAGCACTTGTACAAAATGCATATAATTGTCTGTTAATTCTTACCAACTGGATTACATTCACCAGAATTGAATTGATGTTCTTTAAATTCATCCTTTATGATTAGGAGTTATGGAGTTACGGTCTTCCGGTTGGTTGAGTTCTTGTTTAAGGTAGCAACACCAACAAAAAAAGAATTTCTTAACAGATTAGTTTCCAATGGCTTAGATATGATCTTACAGTCAAATGTTTGTAGTGGCGGTAATGCAACTTACTGCTTTTAATGCCTATCGCAGTAAAACAAGAACCAAATTTTTTTTATTAGGTATTTAGTCTTTCATACAGATTAGACAGGATAAGACAATCACTTTTTAAAAAAGCAAACAAACAAATACAACCCCATAAAATATTAGATTACATCACACAACTTTTGTCATTGTGCAAGATACATGTACAAACCCAGTGAAATGAAGTTAGCATCTAACCAGAAGGGAAGTACAGTATATAGTCAGTGGCCTGTTTACAATAAAGTACTGTAGGTATAACAGTAGAGGCGGGAGGTATTACAAAAGGTATTTATGATATAATATGCTACTGATCCTAAACACACAGCTGGAAACTTCTCGGGTTCTACATACAGTCAGTTCCATAAGTATTTGGACAGTTATTTATTATTTGTTTGTTTGTTTTGCGCTCCTGTACACCAACACAATAAAGCAATCAAGAAGTGATTGAATTGGAGATTTTTTTTACATACTCCCATTTCCACAGCCTCTAGAGTAATTATACAAACTAAGATCATTATGACTATTTGGATTTTTTTTTTTTTTTACTAATTGGAAACTGGGGAGCATCCCTCCAGGTGCTTTTCCAGATGTTTACTGCGGCAGCATTCAGTTGCTGTTTGTTTCTTGTTCTATTTGCCTTCAGTTTTGTCTTCATGCTCAATTGGTTTGAGGTCAAGTTACTGTCTTGGCCCCTTTAAGAACATTTGATTTCTTTGCCTTGGGTTGCTTTCTCAGTATATTTGAGGCCATTATCCATCCGTGCGGTGAAGTGCTGTGCTGTCACTTTGTAGCACTTGACTGAATCTGAGAACAAAGTATAGCTCTATATACTTCCAAATTCATCCTGCTACTTTTAACTGTAGTCACATCCTCAATAAACACCAATGAGCCAATTCCATTGGCAGCCATACAGTACCTGCCCAAGTCATAACCACCATATTTGCCATGTAGTATGATTTGGATCATGAGCCCCTCCTTTCCTCCTCCATATTCTCTTCTGTATATGCTTAAAAAATAAATATATATAAAAAAATATATTGTATGTTTACAATAGTCTAACCTGGCCTTTCTGTTTTTAAGAGTTAGCTATGGTTTGTGCTTAAAAAAATGTTAGGTATAAAAAGAAGAGAATATGAAGAAGGAAAGAAAATCATACCGCATGGGAAACATGGTGTGTGATTGAAGACTTTGACAATGATATACTTACTTCCTCCTGCATGTTCTTGACTTGGCTAGATGTTTCAAATGAGTTTTATTATTCATTTATCTTCTGCTTCTCAGCCTAATTAATGGCCTTCTTCCCTTGCATTGGCAACACTTTGGCCGGAATTTGGAAAGGTTTCATGAGCAACTACCAAAATTCAATGCTTACAATCTACTCCTGACCTTTTATCACCTTAATTTGTCATGACATAACTAAGAAACAAGCCACAGTTGGCCATCAAACTACTTGATGGCCTTAGTAAATGTTAAAAAATTGATAAACAGATAATGCAATATCTTCATTGAAACCCTTGAATAAAAGCTGAAAGTTTACACTTGACACACAATCTTGACTTCTTCATTTCAAATCCATGGCAGTGGTGTACAAATACAAAAATGCAAAATTTGTGTCAGTGTCCAAACTTATGGCCCTAGGAGTCATTTAGTAAAAATCTTACAAATGTTCAACCTACAGCCACTCATTTTTCGAGTTTGCATATTGTGTAGCCTTCCTTTGTTGATTATGACATAAACACTAAGGCATGTAGTTTATTAGTGTGGCCATCTATTTTTATACTTTTGATGTATCATCATTTTGGTAATCATTTGGTAATTAGTTTCAAGTTTTCAAATTTCAAATTTTCAATGAAATGCTTGGGACAATTAAGAGCCAGTCAACTTTTATATGTATATATGTGAGTTTGTGTGTGTGTATATGTATGTATATGTACGTACTGTATATGCATAAGTGAGTGCGTTTGTGTATATGTGTTATTGCACATGGTCACATACTGTACATTAAACCTTTGCATGATTGTACATTAAGTTTGTATTTCACAAAGTCGATAAAGAAAATTAAAGGTGTCCTATTGTAGCAATTCTTTTCAAACAAGGTTTTAAGTGTCCTAAACATTAATTAAATAATCGTACAATAATCAATTGTATGTATTATTACCTACAGTACGGGCAAGCTTGATAATCACATATCCACCAGTACCTTCAGGCCAAGTTTAGGATCATCAATCAATATTCTGCCTCTTTAATCCCAGACCATGCTCTGGTGGCTTGGCAGTGATGCTGATATCTTCCTATAAACCCATGTAGTTGGATTCCGGAACCATTTTTTTTTTTCATTCTTATCATGAACATGGTAAACATCCCTTTTCTCCCAACCTTCACTCACAGTGCAGATTATCAATAAGAAAAAAAAATTATGGAATAGAATAAGAATAAAAGATTTTTAAAAAACCTTAGCTGTAGAAAAAAAAAGAGGTCGGAGCCTCCAAAAGCATGCATGATTAGCGTCAAGAATCAATATCTTATAAATCAGTCTATGATTAATGGAGAATCAAGAAAATACCAAGTGTTTTGCCTCTCTTCCAACAGTAAATGAAATAGAGCTGTGGAATACCTCAAAGGCTTAGCAGTTCATAGGAAAGTGCTTATTTTGCATCTGATGATGCTAATGAAGTCAGTCAGTCATTAGTCTACTCCCTGCTGTAGTCTCCAGAGCTGTGGCACAGTGCTTCCCCTCACCGAGCAGACTAATGGAGCTGGAGCAAAGGATTCACGCACCTCGCTCCTGAGCAGATGGTACAGGAGAAGGACACTTCTATCAGCTCCAGCCACACACACACACACACACACAGCTTCCCTGCTTGAATGTTAACCCACTATACATACTATAACTGAGGTTGACATGGTGGTGCAGAAGGTAGATCCTGGGTTTGATCTTGAGCTCTAGTTATTGTCTGGGTGGAGTTTTGCTTATTACTGATCGACTGTTTGTGTCCTGATGTAAAAATATACCCCTAGATTCCAGAATCCTAAACTATTGCACTTAATTGTATACATGAATATATAAATTAGTTCTAAAATTAGTTCAGGGTTATAACAGACTGCATAATCATCATATTTGGGCTGGGAAAGCTAAACAGAGAACTAGGACATGCCTTATATTAAGTGAATCTTTGACATTTCATAATCTATAAAAGTTTGTCTTTGTCTCATATATGAACTTAATTCTTGCTCAGATTTTTCTCCTCGGTATAGTGAATGACTTTGCCCTGACCTTCCCTCAGGACAAAATGCTAGAGTGGAGATTTTGAGTCCCGGAGCTGGGGATTTTCAGTCCCTTCCTTCATCCATCATGGCTGGCTTCTGGGCAATGCTGATTCAGGAACGCTAAATACCATCGCCTGTGGGGGACTCACTTTCTTCTGAACATAGAGGAACAGTAAAAGAGAGAGAATTCCGGCCGACCATGTGGTTTGCTGAGCACTAAACACCAAACAAATGTTCCAGGGATGAGTTACTGAATCCTGTTTGTGTCAGCAGACAAGTCTGAAAAGCCCACAGGGTGAGACAGAAAACTGTTTGCTTACTCTGAAATAATGCTGTCTTAAGGCTGTGTATTCTTCACAGAAAAGCACTGAACGAAAAAAAAGATAAATGAGATGTATAGCCAATGATGCATTGGACATACTTGAACAACTATTAACAGACATAATTTCCACATAATAGTTCGTGCAAAAGTAACTAAATGAATTGCATCGCTCTGAGGCCATGATTCAGAATAGGTGCTTTAAGTCTAAAAGTAAATGCATTCTGATATTTTTTAAACAGGCGCTTAATGTTGCTCTGGGTGCAGCATGCAAATTACCTAATTGTAGTCCATACCTCCAAGGCTGCCACATGTATTTTTAATGGAATAGAATATAAACTTGAATATTCAATAGACTCTTTAAAGAACTTTAAACCCTTAAGAAATCTAATAAAAAATGTAAGCTGATGAAGCAAACAGCGTTTTCCCTCTTCGTGGTCAAATGTATTATTCTAGAACGTATAGTATAAGCAGTGCTGTCTTCTTATCCTGGCCTACCTTCAGACAGTCTGTGGCGTCAAGATTATCCTATTCCGAATCAAGAATTTAACCCAAAGAATGTTAGGGTTCTAGCAGCCCCTGCCATCAGCCGAATCATTTTAATTGTACGTACAGTAGAGTATACATACTAATGGGCCATAACATTATGACCACCTGCCTAGCTCCACCCTTTTGTGCCAAAACATCCTCTGACCCTTCAAGGCATGGACTCCACTAGACCTCTGTATTTTGTGGTATCTAGTAGCAATCCTTCAGTACCAAGTCCTGTAGGTTGCGAGGTGGGGCCTCCACAGATCTGACATGTTTTCCTGCACATCACACAAATGCTTGATTTAACTGCGATCTGGAGCATTTGGAGGCAAACCATTCTTGTACCATTTTTGGCAGTGTGGCAGGGTGCATTATCCTGTTGAAAAAGGCCACTGCCATCAGGGAGTATCCATTTCATGAAGGGGTGGTAAGTGACAAAGTAACATCCACATGAATGGCAGGACCCAGGGTTTCCCAGAACAACATTGCCCAGAGCATCACACTGCCCCTGCTGTCTTCCCTTTTTTCTATAATGCTTCATGGTGATATCTCTCGCCCAGGTAACCATCATACATGCTCCTGGCCATTCACATGATGTGAAAGAAAATGTGATTTAGACCAGATCACTTCCACTGTGCTATGGTCCAGTTCTGATGCTCACGTTCCCATTGTAAGTACTTTTGGTGGAGGACACGGGCCACTGGTCCCATGTCCTGACCAGTCTGCAGCTATTCACCTATTCATTTTATTTAATTATTTTTTAATGAATTATTTGATGCACTTAGCATTTTTTTTAACTTGTAAGTGACTATTTTTTTTGCCTTATTTATTTTTTTTATATATATTTTTTATATTTGGTTTAAAAAGGTTTAATGACCATTTGACCATAAAAAAGCAAGAGACTATTTTATTATTTAAGTTGCATCATAAACAAAAATTGACAATAGAAAACACAGCTATGTTTAATAATGACAGTAAGATCATTTTTACACACAATGTGATGAGAACTCATCTCATGTTCATGACTCAGCTGTGTGGTCATAAGAAAAGCATTTGTTAGTGAAGCTAAGGAATCATAAAGGTTGGACTTCGGAGCAATGGAAAAAGGTTATGTGGTTTGTTGAGTGCAGATTGACCCTATTTCAGAGCACTGGGTGTGTCAGGGTAAAAAGGGACGTGCATGAAGAGATGCAACCCTCATAAATATGTGTTATGATCTGGGGTTGCTTCAGTTGGTCAGATCTAGGCTCAGCAACGTTATGTATGCAATAAAATGAAGTTAGCTGACTAACTGGTGTACTGAATGACTAGGTTATCCAATCAATAGAGTTTTTCTTCCCTAATAGCACAGCCATATTCCAGGACTCAAACTGTGAAACAGCATGAGGAATCATTTTCACAAATGAACTGGCCACCACATTGTGTGCTGTAATCAAAGCTAAAGGCAGTCTAAAGAAATAATAGCATGTGCAGCTTTTTTTGGCATCACACAGCATAGAGCCAATATACTGTACTGCCGCGTGAGTATTTTTAACTGTAATAATCACATTAATCATCACAGATTTGGTTTAATTAAACAATGTGGCTTTCACACTCAGTTTATAATCCAGCACATTCAATTTTTTGCAGTTACTTTGATTTGTCGGAAAAATAAAATAGTTCAATCTCTGTGTTTTCCTGTAAAGAAAATGCGATTAATGTTAGAAAGATAAACTAATCAAGCGCTAATCTGCTACTGTATACCTACAGCTCACTTTCAGTGTTTTTTCCATCATGTTAATTATTAAACATTTGGTCTGCAAAATAAGAAATGTCTCCAATTAAAATGCTGTCTATTACTGAATATTACCCTGGATATTCAGTATACAGTGACAAAAAAAGTATGTGAACCTTTTGTAATTGCATGGTCTTCCACATTAATTTGTCATAAAATGTGATCTAATCTTCAACTAAAAGAGTGTTGACAAATATAATATGCCTAATTATTGCACAATATTAAAAAGTAGTCTGGTGCAATAAATAGAGAAATTTTGCATGGCAAGCACAGACTTACAGTATGCACATAGCACATAGTGCTGCTTGACCAATCAGATTAGTTGGACGAGAACTAACTATCATTATCGTATCGCCGGCATCGACCTCAGAGCGGCACGTCTGACTCCTGTTGACATCAATAGTTTTCAGTTGAAGTGAACTGTCAGAAAGCAGATATTTTGTTCATTCTGTGACAGTTAATAAGGTTACTAGTAAGGCATAATAATTTAGCTTAGGACGCCTTTAGTGTAAGGTACATTGTTTATCAGGTCAGCCAAATCAGCAGAGGCCTCCTCATCTTCAAGCCAGTGGAACCACAAATATACTGTATGTTTCAATGCACATTTATTTCACACTTATTTACAAACTGACGAACCTGCATTTAAAAACCAATTGACATTCAAGGACATGCATTTGTGAGTGAATCTTCCTTCACGGCATTCTTTCCAGCCTATGAGAAGTCTCCTACAATTTCAGGTAGGTTAATCACATGAATTGGAGGACCACCTGCCCTGAACATTTTAGTGTGTTCTCAGCTCCCAGCATAGCTGATTTAACTAATCGGCTAATTAACAACCTTTTCTGGATTAAATTGAGTATGAGAGCTGGGAAAACATTAAAATGAGCAGGGCAGGAGTTCCTCCAGGAATGGAGTTGAGAACTCCTGTAAGCCCATTACAATTGTGCATGATTACACATATCAGTTGAGTTTTGAAGGTTTGCATAGTCAGACTGCACAGAATAAAGCAGTGTGGTCACATTCAATCCTACCCTCTAATTTATGTTCATGTGCTGAAATTGTAGGAGGCATTCGATAGGCTGCAGGGAATGCTGTTTGAAAGAAAAATGCATTTGTGAATGTAATAATGTCAGGAAAGACTCGAAAATCCACACAGAAATGCAGCAATGTTCACAAAAGTCGAGCAGTTTGTGAATGACTGTTCATCAGTCTGTAAATAAATGTAAGAATAAATAAATACACGGCCTGTCCAAAAAGATTTAAAATTTGAGTCCCATAAAAATATGAGTCCTGGAATATGCCTGGGCCATTAAGGAATAAATACTCCATAGATGTGATAACCTGGTCATTCAGTACATTCGGGTTGTCAGCTGACTTCATTTTATTGCCGCATAACATTGCTGAGCCTAGACCTGACCAACTAAAGCAACCCCAGATCATAACACTACCTCCAGAGACTTGTACAGTGACGCATTCATTTAATTTAATTCATCGAATAAATGCCGTCTCTGCAATATTTTCCCGATTAGCAAATGCTGCCCTTGCTACATCCTGCCAACATAACTTGATATATCTGTGAGACATCAGCAAGACATATGTGTGCTGTTAGAGGTCAATTTAAAGACAAGACCTCTTTAATCATCACCTATATACAGTAAATGCTGCAGATGAACACTGAGATCATCCAAACTTGCAACTAGCACAAAAATGCAGGGTTTTTTATTTTTTTTATTTTTTTTTACAGAAATACAATAAAGGTGTTGATACTAAAGCATAATTACATCAAATAAATATCAAATTATGTTAATTTACATCATTTAAATTAATATAACAGACACATTACTTGTATATGTTGAGAAAATATAGTCAGTACTTTCAATCATGAAATAAATGTTCTTAATGTTCTTAATGTTTAATATTCAATTATAGTATTTCTTTTAAATGCCAAATTCAAGGACATGTCTTGTCACTATGCTCATATTGCACATGGAAACAGATATTTTTTATCTAAAGACAATTTTTTTCATGAAATAAATCTTATTCACAATAACATCAATATCTTATAAAATAAGTGAAACACTAAATTCATGAAACAGTAATTGATAATAATTCATAATATAGAATAAATATCAGTCAACTCAAACTATGTCATTGGTGTTACAGGTACACAAAAAGAGATTTATTTTGAAATACATTTGTCAATTTGAAATTGTTCCTGACTCAGAGGTCACTAGATGAAGAGAACTGGAAAAATGCAAAAGGTATATCAGATGTCTTGCTTTATTTGTTTAGAAATGTCATTTTGCAATTTTAAGTGAAGCTTATAAGTAAGTCATTGGTCTTACTCGTTTTATAATTAGAACCGTTTTATTTTGTAAATGCTTCCAATTTTTCTCTAAATCTTCCGTGATGTTCCTTCTCTTACTGGTCAACACCAATGACAACGTTAGTCCCTGTATAAATGAGCCGATATAATACATCTATGCTAAAATCATATTAGCAGAGGAAAAACATTTAGGTTTGATTCACTGTCTTTTGTTATTATTTATACCATTTTAATTTTTCTCAAGTTTGACCAAATCAGGTAAAAAGTAAAGATTGTCAGGGAGAGGACCCTGCACGTAAGGTCAGAGTCTTAATGATGTTGTAAAAAAAAAAAAAGAAAAGAAAAAAAGTGGGAGATATGAGTGAGGGAGAGATGAGAGCTGGCATGCTGTGTTAACCAAGCAAGACACAGACAAAGGATGAGAAGAGAGCAGTCGGCTTTGAGTTTGACCTCCAGTCTGAGTCATAAAGATCTCCTACCCCAAGGTAAACCTGGAGAATTACTTCAGAAATTAACTAATGAATTGTTTAAATAAAAAAATTAAATTGGTCTGTTAAAACCTAATATATTGAAATGACTTGGAATGTAAATATATTTTAAAAAATGTTATAAATTACATGCTTGTCACTGGTGTTTCACTGTGTTGTTGGTGTTACTATGTGTGTTTTTTTGTGTTTTTTTTTTGTTTGTTTTTTTACAGTGGTGAGTGTTTAAATGTAGGCTATAGTAGAAAATAGTTTTTCAGTTGATTGGATAAGTAATTAATGATTTCTATTTTAGAGTTTTTATCATGCAATTTAAAAAAAATAAATAAATAATTAAGTTCGTTTTGGTCTTATCATTCTTTTACTCTGCCATTTAATTATCCTGATTGTAATGAGAAAAAAAATACATTAATGTTTAGATTATAGGTAACACCAATAGCAAAACAACACACAAGTTCTTTAATTAAATGTATTAAAAAATTCTAATGCTTTAAGCTCTGATATATTGTTTATTATTGCTCTGTTAAAGCATTACAAATGCAGGTAGTGTCCATTATTTGATATTATTTTATACAAAGATTTGTACAGGTGCTTTTATTAAATTTAATTTAAAGAAAGTTTTCTTTTATTTTTAATAGAAGACAGGCTCATCCTTGTAACAAAACATATAAGGGGTAAAATAAACCATGTGAGTGTGCACTTTTTTCTTTTTTTTTAACTTTTTACAGCTTTTCTTCATCATGATTATTTTTCACTATAGTGCTCATTTCTTTTCTCATCGCTCACACTGCTATTGTTTTTTTTCTGCAATATCTTCTACTTTATTAACCCTCGCTGCCTAGTGATAGCTATCCAGTCCAGCTGAAGAGTCATCATATTCTATCTAGAGGACCTAAATCGCACTCCCATTCAAAGTTTTACTTGAACTCACCTGTCCAGCGCTTGGATAAAATGAAGTGGCGAGTGGGGATCCAGCAGCCCTAAAAGAAATCATAAATCATGAAAGTCCATGTCCTGGGGACAATGGGATCTGCGCTCATTCAAGGCTACGATTTCCATTTCAATTTTCTGCTCAGTGGAGTTGATGTATGTGGCGAATAGCTTGGCGGACCCACTGCGCGACCATCTCTCTCTCCACACTATTTATTAACGTGGAATCGCGGTGACCTTGGTTCTGCGTCCAAAGTTAATGCCACACCTGCTGGCACTTCCTACAAAGCAAAAAAATATTTTAAAAAATCACAAAACCAAACAGGGCAGAAACTCATGCACTGTATATTTATCTCAGAAAATCCCCTCCTGCATTCTATAACTAAGATAATATTCTGTAAACACTTAATATAAGATGATATACATATATACATATATATATACACTACCGTTAAAAAGTTTGGGGTCACTTTCTAACTCCATGATGGTTCCTGATTTTTATTTCTTTCTACATTGTAAAGGAATGCTGAA
>JAOVVA010000051.1:21126736-21139088 GCA_028565275.1 Leiocassis micropogon
AGTGGTAGGGTATATATTTAGTGGGTTTTAACAAATAAATCATTTACAGTCAATTTTCATTCTAAAATTTATGAATTTCTAAAAAAATATCCCACAGCTTTTGCAGAAAATACAAACTGCTTTAATGTTCTGCAAATACTCTCATTTTGCTAGAGTATCGCTTCTTCTTTTGAGTTAATTTGTTATCGACTACTGGACTGGAGAGGATTGGGCAGAAAAATTGATTATGACTTTGTAAGAGAACTGACATTTAAATAAACAATAACACAAGGTGCACAGTGTTTAAATGTTTATTAGATAATTAAGTAGTTTTAAATACTTCAAAACCTATAAGACATAGCTGAGAGAAATTAGCACTGAACGTTAGTATTACTGAATCAAATCGAAAATCGCATTGCCCAAAAATCGAATTGAATTAAACTGGACATTCTCCCTACGATTCACAGTTTTAATGAACACAGTGTTTTGCACTCCAATACTTACTTAGCTTTTTTTAATAGGAACATTTATAGGACTAATGAAATAATAGTTTCCTATTATTATGAGCTGTGCTGTGGCGGTCTGGTCATGCTAAGGCTGCATAGTTTCACTTATATATATATTTTTTGTAGTTGTTAGAATCATTGTGAGTTATGTTAGAATTGTATTAAAATTTTGTCTTAAACAAAAATCATTTAAAACTCTTTTATTTTTACATAGCCATCAGATGCTTCTCCACACCAGGTAATTTCTGCAGCTTCCTCTGCAGAAAGCTCCCTCAGCTTACATTGGACTGAATACTTACATTTCCTCTTTGGGATTGATTCTCTACTCAGTATGGGAAGGTTGCCATTATTTTCCCACACATTTATTTATTTATTTATTTATTTATACATTTATTACAAATTAGGACAGATTTTGTACTTTTAATTGTGAACTATTTTTTATTTCTCATAAATGTTTAATGAAAAGTATTATTTATTGTATTAGTGTTTCTTCATTTTTACTCAACACTGGTCAATAGTTTAAGGCAAGCTGTGTACTTATTTATAAAAAAAAATATTCTCTTTCAGAGTTGTAATCATTTTACTTTGTAGAAGGTAATTGATTCCATGTCAATAGTGCTTTAGTAAGTTCAACCAGTCATGTTTTTGGCACCGCCAAAGCGCATAACCAATTTTTTTTGCAAAAGGTTCTGGGTTAAAGAGGTTTGTGTAAAAACGGCCATGGAGTCATTAATGGTCTTCCTCTCCCTTCGGAATTAGATTTACCTGACATTTCTCTGACTTAATCTTAATCATAACATTCTCGTGTCTTGGTTGTACTGTACATGCGTTAAGGTTTAACCTGCCTACATGCTTTAAAAACAAAAACACCTTTGTGTTTGCTTAGTAAGGTATAAATCTTACACGCCCTTAGTCCAACTATGCACTGTTCAAAGCTCTGTTCTTGGTCCTCTTTTGTTTGGAGTCTTGCTTTAGGCTACCTAGGCACCATCCTACATCATCATGGATTTAACCTGTTCTCTGCCTAACCTAATCTGTTCATCCACATCCTTCACAAAGGGATTAGAAAACGAATTGTCCACAATACTGTAACAACTTTACAGCTACGAGAGATCATGTTTAAGTGGTGCAGGGGTAGTTCAGTGGTTAAGGTGTTGGACTACTCATCAAAAGGTCACAGGTCCAATTCCCAGCACCACCAAGTTACTACTGCTGGGCCCTTGAGCAAGGTCTTAACCTTCACCTGCTCAGACGTACAGTATGATAAGATAAATGTACAAGGGTGTCTGCGGAATGCCATAAATGGAAATGCATTTGTGAGTTTTACCCTACAATCACACTGACAGCAAGTCATTCCTTCTTAATTACAACAGTTCAGAGCTCTGAAGCCAGATTACATTCATTCCTCCTATCCTCTGAGGAGTCCTAGGTTGCACTAATTTCACATCTTATTCAATGTCCCACTTGTCATTTAATAGCACTACACAGTATTATGTGAAAATAATGTAATGTGAAGGGTGTGAGTAAATGTGAAATGACCAGGCTTTTAGTTAAGAGATTCACTGTCTGAACCTTTCTTTCCCTGTGTTTAGCTGGATAGTCCTGCCAGAATACCCAGGCCTTCCTCTGCCAAGGGACAGAGACGCAGGCCCAAATCTGGAGCGCCAGGTAATCCACTAATCTAACACGTGTTTACCCAAGTCATAGCGCTCACAATTCGATTAGAATAATAACAAGCATAAAGACAGTGAATATATTCACTTTATTTGTTTTCCTACATTCTCGTAAAAAGTCTCAAATATGATTAATCAGAAGGTGTTGATTAATGAGAAAAACGCTATGCAGCAACGTAGCAACCGATCTTTAAAAAAAGAACCACATTCCATTAATTTTATGCCTCAGAAGATTAGTTTTGTGCAATTTTGAATGATATTTAAACAGTACAATTTATTCCAAGATATTGTACTTAGTAAAAGTTAATATATTTAACCATATTTGACAGCTTGTTTGTGGTTTGATAATGTATCAGTTCTGATTGTTTTCCCGTCGTGTTTTTCTCATTCTCACTTTCTTTCACAGACGAATCCGATAGTGATGGAGGTGAGTAGCAACTGCGATTTTTCATGCAACAGCACATCTTGCCATTCTTCATGAGAAATCTCAGGCATGACTTTAAAGCTTCTTTCTTTTTAAAGCATCTGGTTTTAACATTTTTTCATTTGTTTCAGCGAGCGACAATGCTACAGCGGATAAACCTGTTCGTCTTGAAAATGGAGATGCATCAGATGTTTTGGCACAGCGTACATCCCACAAGTAAGATCTACTCAAGATGTAGTTACAGTAATAGTAATTTTAAGCTGTCTTTATTTTGCCCTCCTCATGATACTGCCGTATGTGATTCAGCATGTTAATACAGTTCCATTTCATTGATGCCAAACGAGTTAATGAGCGGTTTTGAGTTTTTCCAAAATAGTGTTGTATCTAGAATCACTAGGTTGCAACTGATAGCCTTATTAGGCCACCTGGTGCTGTGATACAAATTATATTTATCATAGCTTTCAGTTAAGTTTTGGAAAAGTGATAAAACTAGCTACAGTATATAGTTAAACTAACCTTATAAGGAGGTGCGATAATAGCAGTGTGCTTTTTAAAGCAGCAGCAGCAACAGAAGGATAGCACGGCCCAGTAGTGCGAGACCAGCCCCTCCCCGAGTAAGGAGGCAGGAGAGCTACACTGACGCAGGCCCAGTGGAGCGGTGAGTATTTCGAAGAACAGATGTGCTTAAGTAATGATGAAAAGTCTCCACAACTCATAGACAAAACTCTTAAAACCATATTGCATTGTGTAAGGTAAAAACAAAACATTCTGCTATAGGGAAATAATCAGATAACACTGAAGGTGGGGTGGTGTGGTGTGGTCTCAACAGGGACAATTCTGTATTTATTTAAGAATGATACATTGTATACTGCACAGCTAAAAAAGTTTACATTTGGATTTAAATAAGCAAATAAAAAAAAGTGACTAATATGTATTAACTGGCAACAATTCTTTTAACCCTAAGTGATAGAGTGAGTAGCTTCTTATTTCTTTAACTACCATGTATCCCTTTGTTGTGAAAGTAAAATTACTGCCCTGCATCAAGCAAAGAAAACAACTAAGGCGATTGCAGGAATGAATTAAAGGATAGTCCTGAACCAGCAATAAAGTCATAAGAAAAAAATTTGACGGGTCCAAATTAACCCTGTTCGCGAACGGTGTCCAGGATTAGACTGATGATCAGGATTAGAAGGGAAATGTTTGCAGTGTTTTATATGGTTGTTGAAACAATGCCATGTTGAATGCTTGCCGGAGTCAAAGCTAAAGCTGATCTAATTAAATACTAGTGTTTGTGAGGCCAGGCAGTGTATTTAACCTGTAATCACAGAACATTGATAAAGCATCATGGTTGCTTACAGTACAGCAGCTACATATAATATACATATTTTTCACAAGACTTTTTTCCCTTTTTTCATATAGTCAAAAAAACAAAAAAAAAGTTTATCGATAAACCTCAAAGCCATCTGTTGTAAATCCTTTTTTTTGCGTTTAAAAAAGAACGATTTATCTTTGAATGGTACAAAATGCTGACACTGTAGAGTTCTTCCATTAAAGCATAATAAATGTCTCCTTACAGAAAATGGCAACACATCAACAAGTAAACACTGTTTGTCTAAGTCCATTTATGAGAAAGATTACATGTCCATTAGAATTATTAGTGCATTAAAATATTTGTCTTGCAGTGAGCACTGCTGTATGTTGTGAAGAATTAATCAACATAATCAGAAAAGAATTTAAAAAAATCATTTCACTAATCCCACTGAAAACTGATAAAGACTTTTTCTTGATTGTGTTTTTCTCCATTCATCTTTGAAAACCATTTGTAACCAGTGGTTTATGAACTTGTACTGCCGTTTAAGGAATATTTTTGTATTTTAGATAAACTGGTTTTCATCCTAAATCAGGAGCAGTGAAATAAAGTATTTTCTCATGTGAAAATCATTTTGGCCCCCTCCGCAGACTGGGCAGTGCCAAACCTCCCCCTGCAGTCATCGTGGATGGCAAAAAGCTTTCAGATGATGAAGATGATGAGGATGGGCAGTTTGTGGTGGAGGAGGCAGGTCCACTTCCCCCTGACATGCCTGAGCTGGAGATGGTGAGTGTTTTTGGGATCATTATGATTTCCTTTTCAGGTTTTAAAGGAGAATTTACATCAGTGGCTAGACAGCTGGGTCTGAGCGTCTCTGAAACACTAGGTCGTGTGGGGCGTTCATAGTACGTAGTGGATGATACTTATCAGGAGGTCCAAGAATGACAACCAGACTTGAGCACCCAAGGATTATTGATACACACGGCAAGCCAAGACTAGCTTAATGAACATGTTTCGATTATCGACGTTTATATTGATCATTTTTCTCCTACAGGGGCCATCAGTTGACTTACAAGGTGACGAGAAACACGGTGAGTGGAAAGACCCCTTGTGTAATCCAGGGGCTGTAATTTTATCTTCTGGAATGTATAAATATGTAATATGTTATTCATCCTGGCTTCATTTTACCGAATTCTTTCTCACCAAAGGTGGCCTTGTGAAGAAAATCCTAGAAACTAAGAAGGATTATGAATCATCACCCTCAGCTCTGAAGTCAAAAGACCAGGTAGATCATTTTTATTTACTGACCACTAGAGGGCACTAGTGTCCTGTCAGGCTCTCATTGCAGCAAAGCCACCTTTTTAAAAAGAATTTCTCAATGGCATTCCACAAATGTGAGTAGTTGCATGTTAAAGTTTAGGCATCCATTGAATGAGTGTTTATTTCAGTAAACACAGTACCTTAGGCATGGGCTTTTAAGCTATATACCTTATCCAGTAAGTCACTAATTTAGAAAAGAAAGCAAATTTGTAAATAACCTGGAATAGGGCAATTTTGTGGTTTCAGACCCAATAGTGTATTTATATACTGTAACTGCAGCGACTAGAATAAATCCTATTACGGATCCATAGATCATATTTTTCACATATTGCAACCTTTGGTGTGCTTCATTGTTAGTGACAGCTAGCATGAAGTGTGTGTTATTTATTAATATACACTGTGTATATTAATAAATGAAAAAGTGTAAAATCTGGCATCACCAGTTAGATTAAGTTTTTTTTTTTCTTTTGAGGTTATTGTATTGTGCCCATGGCCTTTTGGATCAATGCTTAGTGATTAACAAGAATTAATATTTATAGAGGATGCATAGATAATTTAATAGTATATAATGCATGAATACTCTGAATTCATAAAGTGTATTAGATAAATACCTTGAAACTGAGGTGTGAGTTAATCAAAAGCAGCTATCCTTTCTCGGTAACAGATTTGGCCAAATAGTATAATTAACTGGTGTGATTTTAAGAGGCGACACTATTTCTCTTTGATGCCTCCAAAGTCTAAAGGTGCCAATAGAATTCCCTCCCTCCCTTGTGACTCATTATTGTTCCATCTTATTATACTACAGCACTGTTAAATTGGTCGGAAGATGATTAATGTCCTATAACTGCAGCTCTGACAGTAGTGCCAGCTGTCTTCTTTTAGAAAAAGAGCAGCTGCTTATAGCTGTTATAACATAAGTGATGACGGGAAGTAACTTGTTTTAAGGAAGCTCCACATCATTAAAAGTCATTTATACTAATTAAAAGTATTTAAAAAAAAATAAAAGTGTAATCATTCGGGTGAATGCAACGACTTTGACATTGCTGTAGTGTAAAAGGAATAACACACTTTAGGATGTGCTGTTATTTTGAAAAATAATCAATTTCCAGTCCCTTTACTTTACAGTTTTCCTGTAAATATGATTCTTTTTCAGCACAACCATTCATTTTAACTTTTAAATAGTAGCTAATGTCATCATGTTCTCAATTTATTGCTGATCTGTAGCGTTATAATTTTTTTTTTAAATCAATAAAAAAACATCTGTTCCACAGAAAACAATTCTTTCAAGGCCATGCCCTGCAGTCCTACTCCAGCACGCACACAGACAATAAATGTAGTTTCTTTTCCTCCATTACCAAGTAGTAACAATAAACTGGACTTTCCATACTTTAGAGTGAATATATTTTTCAGAAGCAGTGGCATGTGATTTCCATTCAGACGTGGTGCACGGTGGAGCCCTCTCCAGTCCTCAAGCTCTGCCGCACTAGCTTTCTCTGAGTCAGCTCCCACAGTCAATATTTAGACACTGGTTTGGTTGGGAGGTGTTTTTATCTGTGCCGCGTTCACAATGTTGGGTGGTCCACCTTGCCGGAGTGCGCCCTCTGCTCACATCTGTCTGAGTGTGACTGTTGGACTGATGGATGCGTTGTTTAGTAATGCAGCTCATGCTGAAAGCCCCAGCCTCAGCCTGACCTTTGCCATGTGTGCCGACACGCAGAAATGCATGCCTTGTGTCTGTGTGCTTCATAAACCGGTCCGGTACTGTGAGTGTTTCACTGTCCAGCTTTTTTCTGCCTTGCTGCTCCGCTCTTCAGCAGTGCCATGTAAACACACATTCCTGACACAGCTCACATTCTACCAACAGCCAGTGCCGAATGCCACGCACCCCTTTTTCTTCTTTCAACATTCTTCATTTCTAAATAAGTCTGGATTTCCTTCCATTCCTAAATAATCAAATTAGATTTCTCATGAAACCTGATCACTGAACAAAGCGCTCCACTAATTCACTAAATGCTGCTTCATCAATTCTCTGACTGGGCTGGAGGTGGCCATGGGCTGGGCGTTTGCTTTGAGTGTAAAGCACGCTCCTAAACAGAGCTGCAGGTTAACTAGCACCGCGCACCTCCCTCGCCTAGTCAGCTGCATGGAAAACAAGCTACAATGACTTCCTTCCTGACTTGAAAGGGGTGAGAGTTCAGCCTCATAAAGCCACCGCCTCCCTGTAATCTTGGTTGAACGTTGAGGGTTAAAAATGTAAATGCCGAACTTCCTTATCCTCCAGACATGTGTAGACTTACAACATTAATACCTTATTTAAGGGCTTATGTATGGGTTCTCTGATTTAGAAAATTCAAGCATGTCTAATATAAATGCCTTTCTGTGATCAAACATCCACATAAATCAATCATTATTAAATGAGTGTAGATTTCAGGTATTTATACGAGGGACATTAAGGTCAAACCATGAATGACGATCTCAGCCAAGGTGATTCGGAGCCCACTGCAGTCGTTCCTGTGAACATTAACCGAGTTGAACGAGTGATTCTTGAAAATCGGCGGATATTTTGTCACCTGCTTGTGGAAGAGGCGCATCTGTCCATGGGAACTGTACACACTCATTCACAAACACCACATGCATATTACAGGAACTCTGACCTTCCTCTAAGCCATTTTCACATGTTTGAGCCATTAAAGGAGTTCCTGGGAGGCCAGTGTCAGGTTCTGGTTTTCTGAGAAAAGATTCTACTGTGTTGTTTATTATCCAAGCATTAGTAAAACGCTGGGATAATGCAGTAGTGTAGCAGGGGATTATATAGAGATATAAAGGTAGATTAACTGTGTTCTGTTATTCTGCACAATCAAAAGTCCTGGTTTGACTTGAACACATCTTGTATTTTATACTCAGCATATTATAGCTTATAACATTCTAACAGCCCAGATGTTTTGGTCGGTGTCAATAATGCATCTATCTATATCTGGTCATTATACATATTTCATCTACCAATGATTTAGTCTCCTTTCTGTAGTATTAAATTGTTTTTTTATTCGTGTATAGTCATGTCAGTAGGGTTGACTATTATTTGACTGTGGTGATAATACAGAATGAAAGTAAATAACTGGTTAATAACTGATATTAGTTAAGCTTTATTGTCTCTCATCACATCCAGCTTGACTGAAGAATGTTCTGTGTATTTTTCGACCAAACTCATCAGTGACCCCCTGAGCGCATGTATATTATTATAAAATACTTGACGCAGGGCGTCCTTTTATTTAGACAGTATCGGCCCCTCTCAGCAGCTGCGTTTTTATAAGCACTTTTTCTTTCTCCCTTTTTTTTAAATTATTTTTTTTAACACCATCAAATTAGGCCTGATGAAGGTTGGCAATGTATAAATATACCGAACTGCACACAAACGGATGGCTGTGGAGTGAGCCCCACACAGGAGAAGAGCCCAGCCGTATTCTGTGCAGCACAGGCGGGAAAATAAATCTTCATCTCTTCAGGCCTTTATTTTGATAAACACCTGCCTGTTTGAAGAAGAAAAAGCCTTTAGTTTCATTATACATCGAAATTAGGAATGCCTCTTTTAAAGCAGTGTAGTTTAAAAGGACTATATACGTACGTTCAGTACAAAACAAGGAACAAGAAGAGAGATTGAGAGATTTTTTTCATTTTAACCCTTAATGTTTTTCTTTTATTGTATGTCATCCTGAGAGAAAACAAGAACTTTAGAGAATTTGTCAAAATGAATCCTGTATTGAAGTCAGTCTCTGGTCAGTAAGTGAGAATTAAAACCCTTAACAACAATTGCTGCAGGCTGACATGAAGCCAAGTTACTACTATTGTTCTTACGTTTCAGGTTTTACTTTATACTTTTTTCCTCTTATACCTGATTATGGTTTGTTTTATGGTATGCCGTAAGTCTCCTGGGCCTGTGACCATGTACACAGAATAACGCTGTATAGAAAATTAATGAATGAATGTTGCATCATATTCAAGATTCAGGATTCAAAGAACTTTATTAATCCCACAGGGAAATTGCTTATTCTTGGTTACAGTTGCTCAAAGTTGTAATAATAAGTAATATTACTACATAGTAATGAATAAGGAACAAGTAATAAATATAATAAAAAATTAAATAAGCTAAAAAAATTTTTAAAAAAGAGTCCTAAAACAGTAAGTACCATATTGCACACTAAATATGACCCAAGAACACTGGTAAATATTGCACAATATTACATAGATTACTGTATTAATTGTGCAATATTTGCCAGTGCTCTTGGGTCATATTTAGTGTGCAATAATGTATTCAAAAGGTTTAGTGTGCAATATGGTACTTACTGTTTTAGTACCATGTACTGTATGTGCACCGTCAGTAACAATAACACAATAAGACAATATTAATACAGGTATGTAATATTGTCTTATTGTGTTATTGTTACTGACGGTGAATATCCACATAGTATATGAGTTACAGAGAAGAGTTAATTTTATGGCTGTGTCTAACACTTGGTGGTAATCAATCTCTGGCTGAATTTGCTCCTCTGGTCAGAGAAAACATTGTATAGTGAGTGAGAAGGATTCTTCAAGATGGATTGTACTTTGGACGGAATCCTCCTCTTCGCTACTACATCCACAGAGTCAAGCTCCATGCCTAGCACAGATCCGACCTTTTTAATTGCCTTGTCCAGTCTGTTCCTATCAGACACCTTCATGTTACAGCCCCAACAGACCACAGCGTAAAAAATTACACTCGCCACAACGGTTTCATAAAACATCCGTAGAATGGTGTTGCAGACGATAAAGACCTAAGCCTTTGCAGAAAATACGGAATACAGAAAATATGTTTTGTTCTTTTTGGCTAATGTTGTAAACTGTGTCAGTTCACGTTATCATGTTATAACAGCTATATACATCACTCTCTCTTGAAGCCTTTCTCGTTAAGAAAAACTCTGACTGTGTCAAATCACTGAAACTAGAGGCTCCTTCCTAAAATGCTATAAAAAAAAAAAAAAAATCACAATATCAACAATTGCTCATTTATACAAAGCATCCGTCAGGTTGTTACGACAGAAGGAACGCATTAGGAAAAGCCTGCACTCTTGTCAAAGCTGCTGTTATAGAAATAATTTTTAACACCTTCTGATCAATCAGAATTTTACCAGCCCTCTGGTGGAACAGCCATTAGACATCAATGATGCTGTTTCTTTGGCACTCAGCTGTGAGAACCATCTTGCATGACTGGCTTCTACTCCAGGGACATTTAAACAGTAGCTAGCCTCACTGTGCGTGTGTGTGTGTGTTTGTGTGTGTGATTCTCCTGGAGCTCGGTGATGTCAGCGGTGACCCCCATGGGGACAAGCTGACCCTGCTGCATCCTGTGCTCAGGACTCTGTCCTCTTCTCACCCCATTACCATGCTGCTATTTTTATTATGTAGCTGGACAAGGTTCATGCTTCTCTTATGGAGAAAACTCCTGAGGAGAGCTCTATTAATCTTTCTTCTCAAAAGCCCACACCGAAGCCTCACACCAGCACGAGAAATGTAAGCAACATCAGGGGCAGAACAAAGTTCTGGTGGCTCTCTCTCTCTCTCTCTCTCTCTCTCTCTCTCTCTCAGTGTGTGTTTCACGTTAACTGAATGTCTGCAATATCATCTTCAGCCATAAAGGTCTAGTAACTACTAGGGATGATTTAAAAAAAAGCAAGCAGGGTTATTTCTAATTACTGGTAAACAGAAATTGGAAGGCAGTCCTGACTGAATTTGCAGTCTCATAAAGTTTTGAAACTATCTCTTGTTTTTTTTTTTTTTTTTTACTGTAACAGTATTATATTATTTGGATATATAAACACTGAATCACAATATATCCCATTATATCATGTTGTATCAAAACAGCTGTTTTAAAGGTGGCATTAAATCACCTGACCAGCTGTAAATTAGAAACTCCAGATGTTTATTCCCCCCCCCCCCCGCCCCCCATTCCTCCTCTGTCCAGTTTCAGTAAGCCTGTGCCCACTGTAGTTTTTGGCTGTCAGAAGTGCAAGCCGATATGGTCCTATGCTGTTGTGGCCTATCCACCTCAAGGTTTGAAGTGTTGTGCATTCTGAAATGCTTTTCTTCTGGCCGCATTTATTATTTGAGTAAGAAGAGCCCTCCTGTCCGCTTGAACTGGTCTGGTCATTCTTCTGCGACATCTCTCATCACTGTTTTGGACGGTCCACAACAGCAGAAGACCGTATCAGATTACACTACTGGCAGCCAAACACTGAAACTACAGTGGGCACAGGCTTCTTTAAACTGGACAGAGGAAGATAAAAAAAACAAAAAAAAAACGATTAGGCTTCAGACAATTATAAACCTGTAGGAGCCTTTGGCTACTAAAACCAAAATATTGAGGACCCAAATAAAATTTTAAGACCTAAAATTAAATGTAAGCATTTTTATAACATCAGGTGAACACAAAGCTAAACTGGAGCCTTGAGTAGATAATCTTAGCTCCTCAATTATCTTAGCTGTGCGTTGCTAGCATTATCTAATAATGGCGAGTCAATTAAATTCAGTTTTATTTGTACAGTATAGCACTTTTAACAACCATTATTGTTGCAAAGCAGCTTTACACAATCAAAAGAAAATAATAGAAATTTGTATAAAATGTGTATGAAAAGATTAATACTGACTGAGTCCGACTGGGATGACTGTACCTGAGACCTTTCACTGGTTTAGAGGAGGCAGAGTATGGATAGGCATGAGAAGAAGTTTAAGATTTTGAATTTGGCCATTTCATTTTCTTGATTAAGCCATGTCACATGCAATAGGCTGCTTAAACACTAGGTGATCGGGAATGATTGCTCCACCCCTCCCCTCCCCTCCAACCAGCGTTCATATTATTATTATTATTATTATTATCAAGCATACTAGGGTACAGTTGCATATTTACGCGCTCCAATAAAGCAGGTGGTAGTTTGCAAGTAGTTGGTTTGTGAGCCACCAATAATCTCAGAGAGAAGAAGAGCACAATGAAGTCAATCTTCACACTATAGCTAATATTCAAGGATTCAAGGATTCTTTATTGTCATACCAGCACACTTCCATGTTCTGGTACGAAATTAGGACCCAGGTCCCGTTTAAGCCACAAAGATAG
>JAOVVA010000051.1:21154117-21184154 GCA_028565275.1 Leiocassis micropogon
ATTTTGTGTTTACTTGTGTTATCTTTGACTAATAGTTAAATGTGTTTGATGATCAGAAACATTTTGTGTGACAAACAGGCAAAAGAATAAGAAATCAGCAAGGGGGCAAATAGTTTTTCACACCACTGTATGTATGTATGTAAGTATGTCTCTCTGTCCGGCTGGGCAGCCATATAGACAGACATACATACAGGCAGACAGACATACATACATAAACAAAAGTTTATTAAATTCTGTAAATGTATGTCTGTCTATATGATATACAAACAGACAGACAAACACACAGACTGACAGACATATAGACAGATTTTTTTTTTCTTCTGAGACTGGTTTCTTCTGTGTATAAAACGTAAATATATCATTGAAAGACCGAGTTCTGACCAAGACACAGACAAAACCCTTCTTTTATTTATATAGCCACTACTAATAAAGTGTTTAAATGCAGTGTCTCGCACAGTGCACACCTCACACTGCTCCCTCTCTACACTTGTTGCTGTACCACCTTAACTGCAGCCCGTCTGAAACCCGGAAGTGTTCTCAGCCAATCAGATCGGCGCATAGACCAGCAGCTCCAAAACATCCGTAATGCCACCGAGGCTCAAAACACTGGCGACGTAACCGAGTTGTTTTCGCTGTAGCTGCGCTGGTTTTGCATTAGCTCGCGTTTCAGTCGCTTTGAGAGCGGATTGAGAAGCGATGGCTGACGGTGGGAATGTTGCGGAAGGGGAAGTGGATGATGATGAGCCGCCCACCATGAGCTACCCACTGATCACTGTGTCTGACCTGCCCAGCAGCACTACAACGGGTTATCTCACACACACACACACACACACTAACTAACTACATACATACATACATACATACATACAGACTTAGTTATTAGTGTAAGAATCTGTGCTTTTAGATTTGGTATAAATCAGATACTTTTATTTGTGCATGTCAAGATCTTGTTTTGTTTCATTACCAGTAAGAAATATACTAAGCTCATCTATTCGAAAATAGTGTGTGTGTGTGTGTGGTTATTCAATGTATCCCATCTCTCTTTCTGTACTGTGTGTCAGGGGCCATACTTGAGGATCCCTACAGAACCAGGATGTCATGTGCATTGTCAGTGCAGCAGTGACATTGCCATGATAGTGGAAGGAGTATGGTGTTGAAATGAGTGTATCAGGTTTAGCAGAGCTACGTATCAGTTTTTCCACACCGCTTAGTTGTCTTCAGACTTCAGTTTAAACACAGACCGTGTCATGTTAACGTGCAGGTTCTCCCTGCGGGACCTAAAAACATGCAGGTTGCTGGATTTTCTTTCTAAATTGCCCTTAGCTGTAACTATATAGTGTGTGTGTGTGTTTATGTGATGTGTGTACTCACATCGCACTCAGTGTCCCCAGGACCGACTGTGATGCAGACTGGGATTATGTGATTACTAAAGATGCATGAATTAATAACGCACCCGATGTAGGTTAGTACCTATAAAGGATAGGAGTCAGGGCACTGGTGGCTCAGTGGTAGTGGTAGGCCATGCGGAAGGCCCGGGTTTCCATTCTCATCCAGTGCCCAAATCCCAGCCACTCGATGCATTGCCGGCCCGGATAAAATGGGAGGGTTGCGTCAGGAAGGGCTTCCAGCGTAAAACCTGTGCCAAGCTTGTATGCTTGTATGGATGGTCCGCTGTGGCGACCTCTTGCCAGGAGCAGCCAAAACAACAATAAAGGATGGGAATCAACACGGACCTCCTGATGCGATATTATCACAATACCTGGGTTCTGATTCGATTTGTATTGCGATTCTTTAAGTATCACTATTTTATAAAGACAGTAGTACCTCGGCATACGAATTGAACCCGTTCTGCAGGCGAAATTTTTTAAGGCAAAAATATTACCAATTTTCAAGACTATAATCATATTATTGCATGTAAAAACAAAGCATTTAGAAAAGACAGGTAAATGAAGTAAAATATAAAATAAATAGACATTAAACCGCACTTAACCTTAATTCATGATTCCTCTTGGCAACGAATGCTTTAAAAATCAAACTAAAGTGGCTATCTTTTCTCCTAGCTAACATTCTTGGAACCCATGGTGCTATGTCTACTCCATATCTTGCAAAAATAGATTGTAAACTCTCTTTGCTTGGCTTTCCGCTGACGCAAACAAGTTTGAAATGGCTCCTAGAAATTGATTTTTCCTCTAGTACTTGTACAACATGCTTGTTTTTGTACACCGTGCGTGTGTTAAGTGATTTCCATCTTCAGTGTCGCTTTGTTTGTGGGATATTTCTAGAAATATATTCTAGCAATATTTGCTGTGCTGAAAATGATTCACTTCGCACTTGGCTGGGTAATATCTGGTTTGTGGTGGACCCTTTGTGGCTCGCATCTTACAGTATTAATAGAATCAAGGTTGAGGACTGATATATCTATATGGATCTGTACCATCTGTATGGTGGGTTAACCTGATGAATCCATCTTAGGCCGTAATCTGAAAGAATGGCTTCAGGAGCAGTTCTGTGACAAACCTCTGGAGCAGTGTGAGGACATGCGTCTGCATAATGCTGCCTACGTGGGAGACCTAGACACTATCAAGAGCTTGTTGCAGGAAGACAGCTTTAAACAGTGAGTGCTTTCCACCTTTTAACTATCATATTTCACACAGTTGTTATCATTCCAGTTAGACTATTCTACATGCGATACCTTTGTGCATGATGGCTTCTTAATGTGATTCGTAATGTAATTGTCCTGACTTTGCAGACGGATCAATGAGAAATCAGTGTGGTGCTGTGGCTGGCTGCCCTGTACACCTCTGCGCATAGCTGCTACTGCCGGCCATGGCGACTGTGTAGACTTCCTCATCAGCCATGGGGCAGAGGTGGACCTGGTGGACGTCAAGGGTCAGACTGCTCTGTACGTGGCTGTTGTTAATGGACACCTTGATTGTGTTCGGATCTTGCTGGAGGCAGGGGCAGACCCAAACGGCAGCAGACACCACCGCAGCACGCCGTTATACCACGCGGCCCGGGTGGGCAGGGTGGACATCCTACAAGAACTGATCAGGTGGGAAGTGAAGATATGTGGTTAGTGGCATACCCCATAATTGAAAATTTCCCTTTAACTGCAGACACTGATTTATTCCTTACATCACTATCATTATTAGTTTAAAAACGAGATGCTGTGCAACTCTCCAGGTTTAATGCTGATGTGGATGTGGACCACCAGCTTGGGCCAAGGCCTCTGTTTAGTGCCCGCACCCTTTCCACACTGGTGGTGTGCCCTCTATACATTAGCGCGGCCTACCATCATTTACACTGCTTCAGGCTGCTCCTGGAGGCCGGGGCCAACCCAGACTACAACTACACCGGCCCTGTGAGCCGTGAAGCTCTGAACAGAGGCCTGGCCTCCTGCCTGCTTGATGCTGTGCTTAGACATGGCTGTGAGCCGACCTTTGTTAGACTGCTGCTGGATCACGGTGCCGATCCAGTACTTGTGCCATGGGAGGAACCTGACCATGATTCTATGGGAAGAGTGCGTGTCAACCCTGAGGCCTTACACATCTATCAGGAGGCCAGAAGTAGGTTTTTTATTATTTATTATTTTATTATCTTAAGGTCGAGATCATCAGAAAAATCGGATTTTCCATAGTTTTTAGTCGTTTTCTAGAATTTAGCCACAGCATTTGACAGTAAAGTTTTTAATAAAAATTAGATCTATGGTGATATAGACCTCTACTCTCTTTCAGAACACCCGAAGAGGTTGACTCATTTGTGTCGCATAGCAATTCGGCAGGTGATGGGCAAACCCCGCTTGAAACACATCTCAAGCCTTCCTTTGCCTGATTCTATCAAGAATTTTCTGCTCCACAGAGACTTCTGCTCCCTTTCCTGAAGGAGGTGTGAATAAAACTGATGACCCTAAAAGCTATATTATGTACTGTACGTCCTTTACCTGTATAAGGAAACCTGGTAAGTTTTTGTGGGCTGGAGATAATGGTGATGGACAGAAGATCTATAATTCCTTAGAAGGCTTTTGTGCTGTGCTGTGCTGTGGCTTTATTGTTACTGCAGTAGCAGCGCAATCATGATGGGGGGAGCACATTCTCTAAGAATGCAAACACTACCAGATTCATAGCACATTGTTCTGTATGTTGCATGTTGGTAAAGTGTCTTTGTTTACACAATTTACTTACAGTAGTATATTCTATAAAAGTACTATATTCACCTCAATACTCTAAACGTGTAGTCATGTTATCCTGAAAAATATTTAGAATATTATCTGTAAGAGCATTGGTAATTTATATTTAAGAATAAATTTTATATTTCTTATTTGTTGATGGTCACTGTGGTACAAAAGTCAAAAAGCGTAATTTATGATTCTGTATAAGATGTATTTATATGATGCTTAACCATATTGTTAAACCTTGCATTTGCCTTAAATGAAATTCAGATGCCTGTAATAAAACTATATTATCTGTGTTCTTGTGTGAAGAAAACCACTGATGTCTCATATTTCAGTAGACTGTGCTTAGTGCATCTTGGTTTTTTTTAAAAGTCATTTCCCTAATAGTTTACAATACTACTAAGGTTCGAGTCACATGAATATGAGTCACACTTTTGGATTTATGGGTTGTGTTTTGAAACATAATTACCATTCTGTGGAGAAAATGGAGAGCCACATCTTCCTATAGGAGCAGCCAAAGATTATTCCTCGCAGCTCTAAGAGTCTCAGTAGATATCATGTTGAGGTCTCACTGACAGAAATAGGTCCTTTATATGATGTAGGAGTCCTCAGAGGTTTCCAATTTCCCATCAGCATTGCTTAAGATACCCACTGGGTAGCTGGGTAGAACTTATTTTGTGCTTTTTTTTAAGTTTAAGTTTTAATGTTGTGAAAGTAAAACCACATATTGTTGGGACAAAACCACAAGCTGCAGAAAAAGTCAAGCCTGGGAAATGTTCAGATCTGCCAACACATCGCCGGCGGACCCCAGACCAACTGAGAGCTGCAGATTGTGGAGGTACTCCTGCCAGATGAGTAAAAGGTGGGGTTGTACAATAACTACCAGATTCACTGTTCAGTGAACCTCAAGATCATCCTCCTCCTCTGTCCTCCCTGTTTGATTCCTCTTTAATTTGGCTATTAGGCATTTCAGCATGAGAAGGATCAAAGAAGAGACATCATCTCAGCTCTCAACTCTTCTGCGGAAGACAAATCATTCTATTTTTCCGACAGCTTCTCAGTTGTGGAACTGGAGCGCTGCCATAGAAAAACCCAAAACCCCAAGAGTGCGCTTGTGGAGTGACGTTTCCCACTGCAATCCTCTCTCTTTTTTTAGACCCATCTGCCTGTGCCAAGTCTCTCCTACACAGGGTAATTGTCTGATTATGATTCTCAGCCTACTGTAGTAATTGAGCTACATGAGTTTTTAATATGAAAATGGGAAAATCCAGCTGTGTGCCTTTGAGTCTGTTTCTTATTACAGGTGTGACTAGCCAGCAAGTGTTTTCTGGTTATAATATTTAGCCATAGATTTTGTGGGTCAGTGTTAACCACACTTTTACAGTATTGTACCCATGCTGTTGTCTGTACGGATCAGGGCTGCCCAAAAGATGGCACTCTTCTCATGTCAAGTGCTCCTCTCTTTCTTCCCAAGACTCGCATCTGTTTTAAGAGCTGGTGGTGTGACTTCCCAATATTATCACTTTCGTGAAAGTTCTTTAGTATATGGTGGGTATGCAATTACAGTTAGCTTTTCATGACACGAAAATAGCATTTTAATAGGGAAAAAGTATAATGATATGAAGTGTTGGAAGCACTAACACGGAGTTGCTGTGAACAGCCGAAAGATTGTCTTTGATGCACAGAAAGGGTTTGGATGTTTGTTTGTTTTTTTTATACCATTGGGAATACTACAAAAAGTTTATTCAAACCATCTCAACCATTCAAAATAGATAAACATAATCCACTATAAATAACTTTATTTATCCTAGTTTGTGTGGGGTGCTCACGAAAGCATCTGAAAATGGCTATTCATTTAAATCATCTACAATGCTGTGGCAGTGTAGCTTTTGTTACCGAGACACTGGGCTCAAAGCACAAAAAAAAGCTATGTTATCTCAAGCATATAAGATTCGGTTTTAAAGAATGTCCCATCTGACAGGTGAAGCTGTAGCAACCTTTCACACAAGCTACTAATTAGCATCTAGTTAGCACACTGTTTATACTATGCCTTAATTTACATTTGTAGATGTTTTTATTTTTTTTTAAATTATTATTATAGCACTTTTGAAATCTTTTCCCAACAAGCATTACTTATTTGATCAAACTTTGCTAAGAACTTACATCTGTGTACAAGATACCCAGTTTTATTAGCAAACACTTTTGTGTGTTAGTTTTGCTAGCTGCAATTTAGTTATGCTAGCTTGTGCTAGCACTATTCATTAATGACCTGAATAGCTAACAAATGTTAATGCAGGAGTCATACTTGATCACATGAGACCATCAGGTATTTCTGAGGTAAATGTAAATAATTTTCTTGTGAATTTTCTCAAGCAGAAAAACCTCTTATCCTGCAATACAAGCCACTGCATTATCAGTTGGGAAGATGAAGTAGACAAGACATTGACAAATTTGCCCTGATGATGATGCATACTTGTGTCAAAATAGTACCAATTAGCACAAGTAAACTGTGAATAGAATTACTGTACTGTTGCAGTGTGTAAATCCACATCTTTTATGTAGTAAACAGAGAATACTGTCTGAACTAATATTCAGGATAGAGCAATAGAACGGAAACAAGATGTAGCAAGCAATCCTACAAGAAAAGGACATAAGGAAAGGTTACTAAAACAGAACATTAAAAACTTTTAAATAATCCCTAAAGTACTCTGCTTTTGGCTGTTTAAAATGTGGAGCTGTGGTTTAATTCTTTCTGAGATTAATGCACATGCACATACACAGTAGTTATTATATAAATAATAAATTATAAATAAATAGTTGCATCTTTTTGCTAACCCACCCACCAGCAACCAAATTTAAGACCTGGTTTATAATTAAATGTTTCTGTTTCTGGCTCAGTTTAAATAATTATATTAAAAGTTTTCTCTTACTGTATTTGTGTGAATTGTCTGATAAATATTACATTTACAAATGAGTGCGTAAAGGTAAACTATATTTCAAACAAATTGAAAGTGTGCTTTATCTCCATATTTCCTGCGAATTTTTTTTAGCCAACCATATTTTTTTTTAAACATGTAATAATTAAAGTACTAAGCTAACTATTATTTTTGCATTCATTTGTGAAACATATTTAACATTTCATGCTTGAATTACCATTCCCTTTTAAAAGTTTTTAAAAAGTCTTGAAAAACATTTTACTCGACATTTACCTGAACACATTCACCTGTAGAAATTTCCCACACGGCACAGGTTTTAAGCACAGAGGAAGTTGCATCATCCACACCTGAAGATAATGGGAAGAAGAAAAGTAAGTACTCTCCCTATCCAAATTATAGATTTAAAGTAAATTATTATGTCTGAAGAATCTACTTAATGTCCTAATGATGTTCGAATATATTCTCTGTGTATTTACTATGATAAAAGACAGGTTTTTTTTAATACGTTACTCATTTAGGGCCAAAATGCAGCCATTTTAGCAAAAACAGTTTAGCAAAACAGTATTTTTTTTTATTTAATAAAAAATACTGTTGCATGCATTTATGAATTGTGTAATGTCTTCCTTAGATTCAGTGTTAAAGAAATATATATACATTCTATATTTACAAAGAGAGTTACAAAAAGTATGGTACAACATGGTACCCCAGTCATTGGATGACAAATTTAAATTCCACACCACCAGTATTATCAAATAGATTAATATGTTGTACCATTATAATCAAAGGAAAGATATGATATATGAACATAGATTACTAATATAATTTAGAGAACTGCTTGTATTGGAACTTCTCTTTATTTGGCCTGAAACTGCTACTGGGATAAATGATCAGTTTTTCATTTCAATAAATTAAGCCTTAGTTCTCAATGCATTTAATAATGGTAAAGGAGTAAATTAGTTTACTCCTATGCTAAAGGAGTAAATGTCTGCTGGTTGGTTTCAATAAAAGACAGTGGACTCTTCATCTGTGTAATCAGAATGAGATGTAGGCATCAGAACATGGTAAGACCTGTAGCTGTAACTTCTTCGGCTGCATTACAAAGAGTCTTATTTTATAGAAAGTCTTATCCCTGCTTAATTTCAGAACTATGAATATTCTAAATAGACATTTTGACAAATAAATGTGTTTGCTAGTAATTAAGGTTTTTAGATAGAAAAGGATGTAGGTTAAATAGGAAATGCAACAGACATCATGAAATATTTATATGACCGTATAAAATGTGTATGCGCCCATATGGGATATTAAATGACGTATTTCACTTTTATAGAAATTGTATAACAGCTGTGCGTTGTTTGGAACTTATTTTAATCTTCCTCTCCAAGTAATTCACACTTGCACTAGGATTTCACTGCCTTAATTACAACACATTTTTCTAAGAATTATTAATTTTTTTTTTCCTTTTGAACTTCCTCTGTTGCTTTAAACATTGCTTGGTTTTGGATACAGGGCCAACCATTTTCCCCTCCTTACTTATTTGCAGATGGTATGTGATTTGGATCACAGTATTTAAGCTGTGACTCCTGTTAGAGGAATGCTATCAAGAAGTCGAACCCTTTTAATATGAAGTCCAAATAAAACAGTATTTTGCAGGATGTTTCTGTTTGAGATCACTATAACGGGAAAGGTTAGCCATGGAGAGTGATTCAGAAATGATTGGTAATTTTTCAATGTATTTGTGTCATGAGCATGCAGAATCAATTAAACAATGTGTGTAAAGTATTTCCCGAATCAGGCGGGCTGGTGTTATTCTTTTAAGATTGGCATAAGGGGACATTGAAATCATTAACAGGGCTTAAAACAGGAAATAAAGAATGGCGGAAATTTGCCTGTAAATTCGTTACTTGGTTTTAATTGGACAACCAAAATTGCGTAGTGGCACTTAAAGTGACTTGTTTTCCAGAGGCACCGGTAGTTGGAAATTGTGCAAATACAGGAAGTCAGGATCATAAAACACTGTCTCGCTTCTGAACCATATAAGAAATCTAAGCACTACGTTGAACAATAACATTAGTGATGTAGAGTAAATGAAACTGTCAGTAGTTTTGCAGCTAGTAAAAACTAGTTACACTGATTAAAAAATATTTATTATCTATAAATGTAGTAAATTAATGTTAATCACTGTTTTATTTTGTTTTATTTCACACTCATATCTTATAAAACTGATATATGTTACCAAGTTGGAAAGTTGTTTTTTCCCCACTTCCTTTTGAAATACCACAGTCTCAGAATCTTTCCAGCTCTGTAAGTACAGAGGATCTGTAATGGATAGTATTCATTAAGGCAAATTACCCATGGTTAATTGCTTCAGTGAAGCCCTGGCTCTGGGGAGCTGTTCCACAGCTGAGAGGAGGGCTGTGTTATGTTCTTGGCCCACGAATGCAACAATCAGCCAGCGTGTCTGAGGGAAAATGGACAGGAATTGTCACTCGGCTGACAAACCACCATTCAACTTCAGCAGCATACATAAAAGTGGAAGAAATTTATTCTGCAACCAGTGTGTGAATGCTGTAAAATGTATTTTCCTGCAGCCCACTTTTCCACACTTAGGCCTGAAGGCATGGAAATTAGGAAAAGGAAGGGTTTGCATCTCAAGAGACATGGCCAACTCAAATGGCCTGTGAATCCGATTGGCACAATGATTCATCATGATGCGAGATGAAGTCACCACAATGCATCATTCTCACACGCATGACACCAATAGTGAACCCGGCCTGGTCTACCCCAATGTAGCATACTCTTTTTTCAAAATGTAGGCTATTTTTTTCCATTACATAACATGAAAAATATTAATAAACTCTTAAAAAAAAAAAAAAACTTGAAAAGGAGCCTAGAGAAGAGCAAAGATTTGGGGTGTCCCGTTTGGAGCACAGCCCACTTCCCTCCTCCTCCCCCAAGTATGACCCTCTGTGGGAACAGCTCCAAGTCCACAAGCCAATGCCACATCAAATCAACCATTTCCTCCCATGATAAGAAGGCACGGACAAACTTTACAGATATCCTGTAAAAGTTGGAAAGAGACATTTAGAAGTCCCATGTTTGTGGCGGGGGCCCCTGAAAAGCATCTCGCGTTTCATTTTCTGCGTTGAGGGATGTTACCTTCAGCTCCATGTTGTTGGAATAAGCTATGCTGTTTCCTCTACACAAGAAATTCATGCATGCAACTTGCTCTGATTTATTCACCATAATTTACGAAATGTATTTTGTTATGCCTCCAAGCACCAAATTCGAGAGCATGACAGTCAATAAGCATATTCTCTGAATTGCGTATTTAGCAGGAAGGAAGTTGAATTCAGGCAGACAGAATTTTGAAAACTCCCAAGTCCAGGGGGCAGTGAGATTGCGTGGACAGACAGCTGTGACGGAGGGATCTAAATTTGAGAAGTCAGCACATGAAAAGAGAAGGCGCATACGGTTGGGCCCATGTGGCAGAACCTGATACTCCCTGAGCTGAACAGAGCTGAGAGGAGGCCTAAATCAGGCACGCTCGTTTAGAGCACCCCTACTCAGCCATGCTTGTTTAGTGAGCCCTGATTTTTAAAGACTTTTGACCGCTCTCCCCCTCTTTCAGCTTCCTGTCAAAATCATGAATTTCCTGTCTGGATCGTTTTTTCCCCCCTTTCAGACATTAACACCGACAGGCAGGTGTGCATATGATACTCCCTTTACTGCACTCAGAATACTAACATTATTACACAGATCACAGGCTTAAGTTTATCACTATTTCAGTTCACCAGAAAAAGACCAACGTGTAGATTATATTCATTTGTTTTTTTGGGTGTTTTTTGTGAGAGGTAGTGAGAATAACTGACTGCAATAGATCAGATGTTGTGTCAGTTGTGTATATTGGATGAATGTGTAGATACTGTGTATTAATTGAATTAGGAACATTTATTTTGAGCATGGGTTGCAGTAGTGATTAATACTCAGGAGACCCAGAAGCCTTAAGAGCGTTCCTTTGGATTGCCTCAGTGTTGCGTGACAGTGAAGCGAGGATTCTGTCCTCTGTGAATTCCATGCTGAAGTATATTGCTCTTGTGGTTTCCAGCCATTTCTGAAGTCTTTGAGCAGGCTGTTGATTTATAATCTCAAATGTCAATTCTTCACAGTGACACTCCACTGAGATAAACTCGGTGCTCCGATCCTTCTCTATATCAAGGCAAACTGCAGCTCTTAATGTGCTTTAGAATGGGCCTATTCATTAGATTTACTTCAGTGTATAAACTTTCAACAAAGTGTAGTACAGATCTTACAACTGGCTCTTAAACTAAAAACTTAACTTTTTTTTAAAAATTTCTTTTAATTAAGTTACTCTAATAAAAGTATCAAATGGCCCATCAATTTAGGCAACACGTTAGTATCCTTGATTTACAGCAGATCCTGATATTTTTCTATTACATATTCCAAATTACAGTTTTTGTGGGTGTTAAGAGTTATCATGATGGCATGATGGCTTAGTGGTTAGCATTGTGGCCTTGCAGATCCAGGGTTGAGGGTTTGATTCCTTCCTCAGGGTCTGTGTGAATGGAGTTTGCATGTTCTCCCTGTACTTGGTGGGTTTCCTCCAGATATACCAGTTTCCTCAACAGTCCAAAGACATGCAGATTAGGATAATTTTGCGTTCCCAAATTGCCCATAGTGTGTGAATGTAAGTCTAAATGTTGACTGTTGTCCTACCACGGTTGTAAAAATTTTAATAAATAGGAACTGTGTAACATTGTTAATAAGCTGTTTACCTTGTACGTTACTGCACATTTGGGAATGTCCTGTTTAATAGCATTCTTTCTCCACAACCACCCCTGATTTATTCCTTTAGTCCACAGGACATCCACTCATTAACACAAAGGCTGCCTGTAATTTACTCATCATCAAGGCAGGATTCTCATTTTGCTGAGGTCATCTTGCTTCTTATTTTCTTGCCCGCACACCAGCAACATGGTACTCCAGTACCACATCCTTGTACTTTCATTTACAGCATGGACAACTAAAAAACAGTGTGAACAAAGTATTGAGTTTTAAAAGAGTTTAAGAAAGAAATCCTTTACAGAATCACAAAATAGTGGGATATTTGGTATGCTGACTTTGTAGACTTTTGTAGAACATTAGAGTTCGTGTGTTATGTTAGGGACAAAAACGTTTAAGGACACTAAGATAAAGAAACAGCTAGATGGTGTGAGTAATTAAATCCAGTATTTATACTAAATTCTCTAAATGTGACGTACTGATATCCTGATGCATGCGCCATAAACTTGGTAAGCAGGTAAGCACCAGATGACATGCCGTGGACCAACCATTTTCATAGCACAAGCCTAAAGATGTTTAAGGGAATAACAACAGTGACAATCCAAGTGACAACTCAGTTAGAACACCATCCGATCATTCTTGTCTGCGCCATGCTAGTAGTATGTTAAGTCACTAAGAGCTGTTAGTTATGGCATTAACTGGTCAATGCCATTGTTCCTACATTAATTATTAACTTATTAAGTTCTTCCATTATCTTACTTCAATCAGATCCTCACCAGGATCAAGAGAAACAAACATCAAGAGAAACAATACTATGTCCTTAACAGTTCCTACTGCATTTCTGCCAAGATATACAAGATCTTACTGTGTTCACCCAATTTTTTGAGGACAATAATGGGGGCATGTCTCAGGGTGTAAAATGTTACCAACTGATAAAATGAAAAGGAAATTACCAAAACTGTATTCATACATTTGAATTCCCAGAGCAGGTTTAAGCTGAAAATTTAGAAAAGTTCTTCTGATGGTCCTTAGAAGGAACGCATTTTCCTTCATCTTTAAAGAATTCCACAGAAAACTTTACCTATTTGAATACCCCCCTACAGAAAAAGAGCTTTTTTCAAGGTTCCTCAAGGGAGTTTTAGTTACTTAATTGGTTCCTAAAACAGTTCTATATGAAACCTGTTCTGAGAAAGAAACTTTGTGTTGTACGTTGTTTTTTAATCCGTTTAAACAGTTGTAATTCAAACTCGCATATGATCTTGATTTCTAACCCTCCTGATCTTGTATTTGGATCAGATATGAGTGAAATATGTGATAATATCAGAATCTAATAAAAGTTCTTTAAAGGACAGGATGTTCTATGGGCGCACGTTTATCGCTTTTTCACTGTGTTCTGCAGGGATGCATGTCTGCTTGGCAAATTAGAGTGCGCAGTGATAGAGAGAGGATGGAGATGGAGCTGAACCAGGGAAACAGCTGGATCTGAGCCCAGCAACGTTCCACAGATCCAAGCTAACTTCTGCAGTGTGACTGTTCCTTACTGTTGCCAGCCAGCATCTGACTTTTCACTCACCGATAAATCAAGCTGATTACCAGGAGTGATTTTGAAATATGCATAGAATCCAAACTATTCCTAATGTTATATAATGCTGGGTAGTCCAATGGAACTAGTAGTACTATGGTAACACATGCTACTAGGTGTATTGGGGTAAATTAGCAGCTAGAAAGAAAAAAAACATATATCCTTTCTAATTTTACTTGAAAACTGCAAGTATTGCTGCATGGCTGCTGACATGCTATGTGGGTATGAACGGATGTATCTAGCACCCTAGGGCTTCATTTAGTCCCTTTACTTTCCCAAAGAAACATTGAGAAATCTACAACCCCTAACCGTCCACAGAATCCCGGTTCTCCATTGATTCTGAGGGGTCTGTGACATACTGTGTACCATGGGGTCCCTCCCTGTATTGCTTTTTTAAATCACATGATGCTACTGTAGCAGTTATTGCAATCAGCTATTTCACTTCAACTGCAGTTATAATACATGTTTCAAATCTACATCTGGATGGGATAAATACAAAAATAAAAAGCTCTAACAGTTCAAAGTATTGAAAGATGGTGCATATTTGCCTTTTCTTCTTACAATTAAATCTGCACTGGATGTTTTTGGAAATTCTTTTACTCTGGAACACACGCACATGCAGACACACACACATAGACACATACAAAGAACACATCTTAAAGAAACCAGTTTTATAAAGAGAGACCCAAATCCTTTACTCGCATGAAGGCAGAATTATGCATCTCGATAAAGCGTTTGGTAAAATGTTGAAATGCAGCTTCACATTCTTCAAATCAATCAAAGCAGAGATGTGTAGACTCTTACATTTGCTTAAAGTATGAAAGAAAATTGTGAAAAACTACAAATTGAAAAGATGTCTGTTTCAAATCGCACACTAACTTGAGTTACTCATGCTAACATTAGCTAAGGATTTATTGCTGATCTGTCAAAAGTTAGCTAGCATGATTATAACTGTAACCATACAAATTGGCTGAATGCTAAGAGCCTCAATAAATACATAGAGTACACAGTGACAGATAGATTACAGTGATGGTTTTTAGGTCTCAATCTTGCCATCACATCTGTCAAAGTTTAGATTTGAAAAATTGAAACCAAATCTTTGAAACTGTCCAATGCTAAAAAAAAAATCACTTTCGGTTTCGTTTAGTACAATTCGTTTAGTACAAAAAATATAGCACTTTTAACAATGGCTGTTGTCTCAAAGCACTCACTTACTGTACTGATCGTCTATAATGCTTTAACCTGTATACAAGGAGCCTGGATCTTATCCCAGGAGACTTAGGGCACAAGGTGGGGTACACCGTAGGGCAGTTGTAATTTTTATTTTTTAGTAAAAAATTTTTAAAAAACTGTTATAATTCACATTCACACGTAATCTTGATTTTACGTGTGAAAATGAGCAATTTAGGAATGCCATTTTGTCTAATCTGCATGTCTTTGGACTGTGGGAGGAAACCAGAGAACCTGGAGGAAACCCCTGGAGCTGCAAGGCGACAATGCTAACCACTAAGCAACTGTGCCGCGTGTCCTAAAGCAGCTTTACAGAAAAAAAAATCTCCAAAATATAAAGTGAAAATTTGACTTTTGAGAGGTCCCAGACTCAAAATAAAATCCACCTCATTTTGGGTGACACAGAACAGTACAACCGTACAACCATGAAGTATACTTTGTTGAGGTTACAACCTGTTCACTGAAAACTGTTCAATGGAGTTCCAGTCTAAAATCATCAGAGTGACTGAAGTCATAAGTTATCATAGCAAAACTGTTTGTATCAAATGCATTCCTAGACATCTTCCTCAGTAGTCACATACATCTTTAAGTAGACCATATGGGGCCACCCTAAGCACCAGTGAGAACAGAAGCAGAATTAGGACATCAGGATCGATCAGTCAGGTCACTGGAGGATCAACATGATTGTGTTTTTTATTTAGTTTTTTTAACTCAGTAGAATGCATTCTTCCTCATTACATGTGGTGGAAAAGACTCGACTCTTCATTACTTACAACTATTTTCCAATTTTATCATATCACCTGTTTTAAAGAGCACATATTTTTCACATCTCCTCAATGTAAAGCACATTGCATTGCTGCTGTGTATAAAATACGCTACACTACTTCCCAACTCTGATGATCGTGGACCCCCTTACTGACTGTGACACTGCCAGCAGCGCCTGTAGCATCATGTGCAATCATCCCCTCTATCATAAACATTCTTATGTTTTAGTTTGGTTCAGACCCACCATGATAAACAGGAGGCAGAAACATACGGCATGTGTGTATGTGGGTGTTTATACTGTTATGTGTATGTGTAATAGAGCTGGTCTAGGCTGGTAATTGCTTTTGTGTATTTTCTTCTGTCGGAGCGTGAGGAAGGGAACGAAACGCGCTCGGCCCAATTACGCTTCTCTAACGCGCTGCGTAAACATTTCATCTCGTAGTGCCTTTGTATTTATCGTAACACACTTCCTACAGTAATGGTGGTCATATTTCTCAGATAAAAAGGGGGCTTGGTGGGGAAGAGGATACAGAGGAGGGTAGGGTGTGCTTTGCATGCAACCGAGTGCTATACACTGTTATTCTTCACTCAGCGTTTGATGGGTGGGAGGTTTGCCAAGGAGGTTGTGTGTGTTTATAGTGTCAAATGTGTACCACATGTGGGATCAGGTCTGCTTTTTTGCCTGCTTCCTCTCTCTCTCTCTCTCTCTCTCTCTCTCTCTCTCTTTTTCTCTCTCTCTCTTACTTACTTTTTCTCTCCATCACCACCTCCACCTTTAACATTGTGTCCTGGTGTACAGGAGTGCCTTTCTTGTCTTCCTCTGCATTGCCATGCACCTGCTCAAGGCTGATGAAGCACTTCACATGCAGTAAACAGGGTTTTGGTGTGTATATACCTGTGTGTGTGTATGCACATGGTCCTCTAATACTACAGCAGTATTCCATTGCAATATGATGATACTGTGTATCTTTTATCAATGCAAAGTTCAATACTGTGAGGCTTCCATGAGACAGTTGTTCATTACTTCAGTTATAAGCAATCATTCCCGCTCCAGCTTAAAGATAACGCAACAAAAACTGCAGTTTTCATATAACACAGAAACAACGCATTCTCCTGGGTTAAAGACTTTCTTATGATGAGAAACTTTTAAAACTTTTACTGTTACAAAGCATTAGCACTGGAGACTCCTCCCATACTGTAAATGTTAAATGAACATCTGGTCATATTAAAAACTTAGCAATAGATGATTTTTAAAAATTTATGCTTACACATCCACCAAACATATTTCTTTGTATGTTGTTACTATTCAGTGGTGTCCACATGTGCTGAGATAAAAGTGAAATTATATTTATTATTATTTATTTTTTTTAAATAATAGCAATCAAGATTATAAGGATAATTTGTGATTTTGTGCAATGCAACTTTAAGACAACAATCAATTTTTGGTATGTGTATGTAAGTGATTTATTCTTCAAACCTTGATCATCTGGCTGGTCGTGGAATCAAAAAGACGTCTGCAGTACTCTGGTGTCACTTGCTCAACCCATGCCTGCTTGATTGCTTCCTGAAGATCATGTACAGAAATTCTGTAATTCATTTGGGAATTCCCTAGTTTTAGCCATTTTGGGGCAGAGGGGGACACTCCGGCTGTAGGAAGTAAAAGTCCTGCCACATATTTGTTCCATCTAAACCAACTGATTCCAATAGGCAAGAAATAAGGTATGAAATTGCTTGTTTCGTGCACGGGGAAACTCTTGTTTCATGTTTTGTCTTAATACTTTTGGCCACCGCTGTAGAAACAATAACATATTAAGATGAGAGGATTAATATTAACCCTGCCGAACCTGTCTGAGTTGTGTTATAGAATTTTTTTTTTTTTTCCTAAGCATTTAGAATCAAAAGGTTGACAGAACTATAGCTTTTATACCGTCTTAGTCTTTGACTGATAACTTTTCAAACTTCACAAACTGCCTCACGGTTCTCCAGGAAAGCACTTGTGCGTCTATTTACGGTACCATACAGTGATCTACTTGAGCCCTACTTTTTGCACTTTTACATAAATGGCTTTGTTCCCCTTTGATCTATAGACATTTCTTGCACATTTCACTACTTCACTTACAGAAAGCGGTCCTGAAATTATACTCTTTCATTTAAATCACACTCTTTCATTGCAACCACCAGACACTGCGTTGCCTTTTAGAGTCTGACAGTGTCGTTAAATACACTAATGAAAACCTGAGAGCACAGCATGCTCTGATAAATACAAGCACCAGGCCAAAAGCTCCGACCGCTCAGCTGCCACTCACTCCCCTAATCCATTCGGAGGGAACAGATAGCTCGGATCGAGAAGAACGAGGAGCGAAAGGCGAACCGAGGCTCGGTTTCATACTTTATTGGGAAGTAAATGTGCTTTTGGCATCATGGTGTCCACCAGCCAGCTGCCTGGATAAAGAGCCAGCTTCGGACAAACGACAGATGTTACGGCAAATGTGCTTCCTCGAAGAGGTTTATTTATCCAACCTATTTATACACACACTGTTTATTTACTTCATTAGTCCTCGTAGTGCCTGTCAGCAGGTCACTTCCATTGAGAAATTAAAAGTGTTTACAGTTTCCCCCTTGACCAAACACATGCACGCACATTCTCAATCCCAGAGCTTCATGAACGGCAGAGCACTTCCTACTGAAACTTAAAAAAGCTGACATATCACGCAGTTTATCTAGAGACAATTGGCGTATTATAAATCTGGCTTTTCAACTTCAAAACACAAGTGATTTTCATTTATTTCTGTATATATTTAGCTTTCGAATCAGCTAGGTCATTACCGAACTACCCCCCCCCATAAAAAAAAAAAAAAAAAAAACGTCCACAGTTTATATTAACATCTGTCCTCTCCGGTCCATCAGCCAGCTTCTGATCAAGGCGCAGAATCACCTTAATCTGGTCCCTGCAGCCAGATGTGTACAGATGTATTGTCCTGTTGAATATTTAAATTCTTCAATTGTTTACAACAGCTGCTGTTCCTGCAAAATGCATCCGACATGTTCTAATAGTTTCCTTTTCTGCAATGAAATCGCCGGCACAAGACTGACCGTTTTGGAAGTGTAACCGGATTCAGCAGACATATTAAATTATATCCTGTCTTGTGTTTATCAATGATTCTGATGAAAAGCAAGTGTCCAGATCCAGCACCATGCCAACTGTATTTCTCCAATACAAGGTTACTATGGAACGTACATGAACAAAGCCAGGCATGCTTCCTAGACTTCCTGACTAGAAAAGTAATCCTGAACCAAATAATATGTTGTTTGGAATCTCGAATTAATTTCAACTTGAATAAACTGGTCAATTCAAATATAAATTATATATGACGATGGCAATAAAAAAAAGACTTTATTTTTTACACCAAAGATGGAAATCTGAACAATGAGCTTTTTAGCAGTTTGTCAACGTTAGGTAGTTATTGGTTGCTCTGCGGCCCACCATGTCACCTCCCGAGGCGCGGAGGGAATGCCGTGTGTGCTATTCCCCTAGCTCCTAATTCAAAGCATCTTTCATTGAGCGAGGCTCTGAAAAGGATGTGGCTAAAACAAATAAAAGAATCATAAAGAGGGGATCAAAGCAGGCCTGCAAATCTATTCCTTCTGGGCAAAGAGACTTTCAAATAAAAAGAAAAAAAGGGAAAAATCCCACATCCCGAACTACACGTCTCTTGCAGTAGGTCAGTACCGAATGCGTGCCTACGTTGACTTGATAGAATGGACCGCATGAGATCTGGATTCTGGTCTCTCCATTTCAACACGTTCCTCCATCGTCATAACTCTCCCCATTGATCAAGCCTGCAGGGGATCCTTTGAATGTCTGTGCGCACGGGGTTTATAGAGACAGATGCACGCATGAACATGTGACAATTATAAAGCACAGGCCACCAGGAAGATGATACTTCTCACAAAGCCTGGGTAAGAACATTTGGTTCGCAGAGACCAAGTGACATTTGTGAAGATGTCTCTCATCACAGCTGTCTTTTTCCCCATCTGCTAGCGCCGAGTGGTCTGGTCCTCATCCTCACATGCAGCCTGCTCTAAGGTGAGGGCTTCACTTTGACTCCTGAAATTCCGGACATGAAGCCGTGACCAAACCCAGACCAACACGGACCTTTACACACGGCACGTATTTCTAACATGGGTCCTCTTCTTCATCATTCATAACTTCCACCTGCTGTCATTTTACAGTCAGTGTGCAAGACAACACATTTTCTTCATAAAAGAAGAAAAGACATTTCTCCAGTTCATATTAAAAAGTGCATCAAAGCCAGCAAGTGTTACAAAGCACTAAAAGATTAAAGATTTTTTTCTTTCCAAATAAGGGATGTTGTAACTAATTTGATTCTATAAGAAATTCTTCAAACCTTTCAAACACAAGAAACATATTAAGATGGTGAAAAGGAACGCATTTGCAGATTGAAAGCTTCATTTTAGGTTGTATTAAATCTTTAGTTTTTCCAGAAAAACAAAAGAGACACTGTATGACAGTTACTATGTAGTCAATAGAGTTTAAAAAAGCCCTTTGTAATCACCACAAAGGACATACCAGTGGGGTAAGACAATAAGTCATCCAGCAAACATACTCTGATGTTGGTAAATGATCCAAGCACTTTTTTGACTTGTGGTCTGTCTAGGATCGGAGATGAACAATACTGCTGTGTGGTGGATTTCTGACCTCTGTATCATGACTATAAACAGAAAGGAGTACGTCTTATGTAGAAAACTGACATCTCATGATGTAGACCTCTCTGTGGACTTGTATTTTCCCTACAGCTTTGTGGTGACACTAATATTCTCTGAAAGCCACCTTTAAATGCAAACAGTTTATGCTGGTCAGATTTAATTTAAGCTAAAGATGATTGTCTGCCTAACTTATAGCATGGATTTTAAAACCCTTTTTTAAAAATATTGGAGCGTTTTTGGAACTTCCCATGGTCCAAGGAATGACTGGGGGAAAAAAGTGGTGTAATCAATTCCAGCAGGATGAATAAAGTGTAAACCTGATCCGCTCGGCCATCGTGGAAGTGTGAAGTGTGAATCACGCATGCCATGGAGCAAGGGGCATTGCGTAACAATGATCCGCCGACCCCCGCTGAACGTGCTGCGCAGGGGCTCCTCTGATGCAGCCTTCCAACCTTCCAACGAAAAAGGAATCGTTCCCAGCTATTAAAATACCTCCAGAAATATGGGATGCTTATCAAATAATAAGAACCACATTGGGCCATTTCCTCGCCAGCCTGGCAGGGATTTGCTCAGGCGATATCTTCACCTTTCTGGTCTCCTTTGAAGTCGGCGATCTTTTGTGCGCTCTGCGTGTCTGGGAATGCAGCGTACGAGCCATTCGAGCTCAGCGGAGCAGGGACCGCTTAAGGGTCAGGACCCTACTGCAGTCTGAAGTCAACTCTTCTAGCTTACTGTTCTTTCTGCACTTCCGCCAGGACACATGATCAGCTGTCAGCACGAGGGAAAATTCACCGATACAGCCATCTCCCAGGAGGAGCTTTAAAGTCTAGAGTCTACATTGTGAAGCGTGTTTTGGCCATTTCTGTCTTCCGCCATTAAAAAAAAAGAAATAGATAATCGCTTCTCCTTTCTTTCAATAAGGATGAACAATCTAGTTTGGGATTTTGGTAATCTTCATAGAAATTGCTTATAATATTTTCCACAGTGCTGAGGTTTTTTTTTTCCAGCATTAAATGGTTGAGTTCATTTAAATAGGCGCAAACTGCAGGAGTGCTTAGACTTGAGCTGTCAGAATCAGTTAGGTATTACTGAGGACAAACATATTTCCATAGAAAGTTATTCAGGATTAGGAATGATTTCTAATCACTAAGCGGTGATATGAGGAAGGGGTTTGTGCGATTAAGGCCAGGCTAGGCCAGGCAGGGACAGATGCCTTTAACAGTGTATGAGGAAGTAAAACTCAAAATGAGAACTGCAGGTGGAGTGTGCTTGATAAACCTGCAAAGTTAAATAGTGCTTGTTCCAGTCCCAGATTTAAGACTTTATTTTTTAACACTGTATCTATTTTTAATATCTCTCACAGGGTTTAAAAGACACCTTTAATTTAATTTTATGTAAATACTGCTGTTAACAATACAGTTTGTTACAAAGCAGTTTTACAGAGTGTACTGTAGATTTGGGTCCACAATAAGCCAGCCAGTGTCAAGACGTTAAACTTCCTGAGATGACATGAACAATTAAAATAATAATAATAATGATATTTTTTAAGCATCCATCATTAAGAATAATGCCTATTTAGAAAAAAAAAACTCTCACTTTTTTTCTCTATCTCTTACACACACACACACACACACTCATAAACATTGGACAGTTTTTAACTTGAATGGGTATCGCTTTTAGTTTGCTAGCCTTTTTCAAGTTTTGCGTCTGTTAAGAAAAAAAGGAAAGAGCAAAACTACAAGAGGAAGAAACCTTGAGAGTTACTGGACTCAAAAGGGAACTTTTCTCTTCTTGGTGACACCTGATAGCAGGGTTGGAAATTCAATTCAATTCAATTTCATTTATATAGAGCTTTAAACAGAGGAAATCATTACAGGACTTGATTCTGTGCTATTCTCAGCTGGTTCAGATGACGGGTGGTCATAACCACAGGTTTGCTTTCACATAGGAGATTTTTTTCTTGACCGATATTGATTTATACACTTTATACAATTCTATAAATGTATCAATTTATAAATTATAAATTCTATAAATCTATAACTTTGTGCATGCAGGCTTGTAAAATATTAAGGACTAGGATAATTGTTTGTTATTATTATTATTATTATTATTATTATTATTATTATTATTATTTCCATACCAAAACTTACAATTCAGTTTTGCAATTCAATTGTTCAAGTTTTATTTGACGATTTATTAAATCGCACTTTTAACAACAGTCATTGTTGCCAAGCAGTTTTACAAAATAAAAAAATTATGGAAATGAGTTTGAAAAGTTTGAAGAAATACACTACCAGTCAAAAGTCTGGACACACCATCTAATTCTAGAATCTAATTTTATTCCATCATTTTAATTTCTTTCTACACTGTGTGTAATACATCCAATATATACAATAATCTTTTGTGAACAGTTGATATTGAGATCTGTCTGCTACTTATGCTCAGTAAAGCCTTCCTAACGGCTCTAATTTGAGGTGCTGGTTGTTTAATTCGTGATTTTTGAGGCTCTAATTGAACTTCTCCTCTGCAGCAGAGGTAAGTTTTGGTCTTGCTTTCCTGGGATGGTCTTTATGAGAGTCAGTTTTATTATGGTGCTTGATGGTTTTTGCAAATGCACTTGACAATACTGTTCTTGCAAGAACTGTTTCAGGACAGCTGACCATCATGTCTTTAAATAACAACTGACTGCTGTTGTTACTTAATTACCTAATACATATGTGTTATTTCATAGTTTTAAAATCCCCAGTATTGTAGAAAAATAAATCCAAACATTTTGACTGGTACTGTATGTATAACATATAATTAGCAGACTGTCCCTAATGAACAAGCTGACAGCTTACAGTACTTCATGAAGCACTTTCCAAGAAAGGATGTGCATTTTCACATTTTATTTCAGTCCAGCATTCACACCCTATAAGGTGTGAACCTGGTAGAATCTGGTTTTATATATCAGTAATGTGTTGTGTCCTGCAATGGATTGGCACATGTCCAGGGTGTACCCCAACTTGTGCCCTAAGTCTTCTGGAATAGACTCCAGGTCTCTCGCGACCCTGAATACAGGATAAAGCGGTATAGAAGATGAGTGAGTGAGTGAGTGAGTAATGTGTTGTGTCTGCTCTGTGATCACTGCCATCAGAAACCTTGAAAGAGGAAGTAGCATAGCAAGCTGAACCAATCATCTTACTCTGCAAATGGCACTGAGACTGAATAGTTTGCAAATGTGATGTGGACCGCACACCATTCAGTTGAAGCGAGCCCTAGACCACTGTTTATAGGAGGACCAGGGATTGGTTCTCTGGCATGATCCCAGGCTCAAAAACTGATTTCCAAATGTACCAAAGTCTCTGGCCAAATGGCTCAGAATCTGGAACAAAAAATGCAAATGTGAAAATGACCTAAGCGTGTTCAAGGAGAAGTATATCGTGAATAGGAATCCTGGGATGCGTGGAGGACAGTGTTTATTATTCCAGTAGCCATTCTTAGGTACACATCTACAGTATCCAGGTGTGATTATCCACTGAAGCGACCATGGGTTTTGGGTATAAACTGTTTAAACCCAGTCCAAATCTTTAGGGTGTCCATTAAACAGACATTGTACTTGGAAAAGTCAGGTTCTGTTTGTTTCCTGTTACTAATTCACCATAAGCACTCTTTTCCTCCCTAGTGTACAGAAATACCTTATGCATTAGAATTTGGGTAAATACTATTGTAGCATGTGGATGCAAGAAAGGCTGCCTGTCTTTGACATTTTAGGCAGTTGTACATTCACGATCACACATGCATTCCTCAAGCATGCTTCATATTCTTTGTGTCCAGTCCAAAACAGCTCCCTCATGCAGCTCTTTCAAGAGGAAATTATTTTTCATTGCCCCCGAAAGAAAAAGCCATTGCCAAGCACTTTTTCGTCTAAGCAGCATTGCCAAATCCTTCCCAAATTCCCCCAGGAAGCATTTTCCTGCCCTGGTCCAGGGGAGTAATAACGAGGATTTGAGATCAGGGTCAGTGAGCATCAAGGATCTTTTCAGCTACCTGCATGCACCACAGATATAATTTATCTAGAAAGCAATGACTTTCTAAAAATATGTATACACACATCACTTCCTTTCATCTAGTTCTTTTCTCCATGGCAACATTTATTGTAGGCAGTGCATTACCATAATTTGGGAAATGTCATTTTACAACTTTCATAAATACCTTTTTTTTAATGTTCATGTAATCTGTCACATCTTATGTAATGCGACCTTAAAATAATTACCGAGAACCACGTTGGCCACATTCTTTGTGTTTGTGGTCTCTTTTGAAGAGTTTGTTTTCGTTCCACTTTTATGTAGTTGAATTATTATAGCTCTCATATAAATGTTACCATTAAAGCGAATGTTAGGTTACCCACATACATTCCCCTTTGGCCTGTCAAAGTCTCTCATGCAGGAAATAATCTTTAGGCTCCATGCCATACTTCTCATACAGCAAATGGATCAACGGTGTAACAAAATGTACTTTAATATTATTATGTTTGTTTTTTGAATCATGGAATGACTCAGACGCTTTAGGTAGGACATTCTATATACATCCCCCACAAAGTGGCATCAGGATCACTGTCGATCTGAACTGATCGCTTCGATTTAACCCCTATCAAATCAACAAGCAACGGGCGACTCCCTTTTTAATGATTCAGATCCTGACTTAAGTAGCCAGGATTATTCTCATAGGCGTGCAGCCGGCCCTGAAGTGTCTGGTGTATGTCTGGTTGCCTTCTCTCGCTCACACCCGATGTATCATGGAATATGATGAGCCATTGATCCTATGTTTTTTTCTCCATGGAAGCACTTTCATCCTGTTTCCTGTTTCTGTGATTCTCTGGTTGGTGTTTATGTTCTGCAATCTGTTTCTCATAATCTTTAGCTTTTTTCCCTCTTTTTCTCTTTCCTTTTCAAATATTTTTTTTTATTTAGGAAATAATGGCGGATTAGGGGCTAAGGCATTTGGCAGCAGTTGAAACGCAATAGGAAGTGCAACACCTTTGGCTGCACGAGATGTTCTGGCAACGTATAGTTCCGCATCACTCGAGACCAGATGACTGCTAGTGGTGTGACGTACTGCTGATGGATTCTCATTCTATAAAAATCCTATTTATTGTAGTCTGAATTGTTTTTGTGCGGATGTCACTCTGCATATGCTTCGTTTGATCTCGCATTATTTGTTTTAATTCTACAATTAAATAGCATATCTGTCCTTACCACAAAACTCACTTTGTAATGCCTAAAGTATGCCTTTTTTCTCTCGCTGTGTCTTCATGGGAAATTAAAGTGATACCGCAATGACTGTGACCTTTCACCAAGCCTTGAGGCTTTCTGCAATTAGCAGTTCCAGTCACATGGCTTCTGTGGAGGCTCTCACTTTGTTCTTCTATACCGCTTAATTACAGGCTTTAACCTTGATAACATTTAAGTCTAACGTTTAAATTTCAGTCCCCCCTTTAAAGTGAACAAGTGTTAGAATATTTTATAAAAGGGGTCTGATGCTTTTTTCATTGTTTGTGATTTGTAAAGGACGTAGGAAATGCCTCTCTCTGTGCAGGCAGCTGGATAATTCGCACACTCTGGCATGCAGCCCTTATCGATGTTTTCTTTTTATGCTTCGATGCTTGCATGCTTTACATGCAAATGCCTGCTTGTATCTTGGGCATAGAGAGGAAAACAGACTGGCACACTCCCGGTGTGGGATCTCATGGGACGTCACCCCTCAGCCGTGGCACCCCCCCCCAACAAATTGTCCTTTTCACGGAAACTAAGCAGGCTTTTAAATTGTTTTCAGATGTGAGTTTTGGGTTACAAGAATGTAGTGCGGCTTCTTTCTCTCAGAGGTTGAATTAATTTATTGCTGCATATTAAAATGCTTCAAGAGTCTCCCTGGTTTTAGATTTAATATATATGCGTGGGTGGCAATTTCCTCAAAGCTTTTTACGGTTTCGAAAGGATGCGTGTGTACGGTATGTGGAGTTAGGCCTGTTTTCTCCAATTAATGATGCATGCTATTTTGCTTTGCTGGATCTGCACAATCAGGAGACTCTTAATTAGCTGATTCATCAGAAAGAAAATTCCACATCATGATTTTATTTTTTCAGAATAGAAATCGTCATGCATGACCACATACAACATTTATTTTCAGGGTACTTCTTACTTCTTTCTTTCTTTCTTTCTTTCTTTTTTTCCCTTCTTTGGCCAAATCACTATATCGTTTCAATATAATACAGTTATCTCATAATGCAGATTTTATGTTGCAGCCTAATACTAGTGGTACCCCATAATGACAAAGTGAGAACAGAAGTTTAGAAATGTCTGTCAATTTATTTAGAAGAAACAACTGAAATATCACATATACCTAAGTATTCAGACCCTTTGCAACAACACTTGAATTTACCGTAGCTGAAGTACCTCCCATTTCTTTTGATCGTTGCTGAGATGTTTCTACACCTTAATTGAAGTCTACCTGTAGTAAATTAAATTGATTGGACATGATTTGGAAAGGTACATACCTCTCTATAGAAGGCATTACAGCTGACAATGCATATTGTATTAGAGCAAAATCCTGGCAAAAGGAACTGCTAGCAGGGCTCAGAGACAGGATTGTTGCAAGACACAAATCTAAAGAAGGCTACGAAAAATTCTGCTGCACTAAAGGTTGCCAAGAGTACAGTGGCCTCCATAATTCTCAAATGGAAGAAGTTTGCCACTAAGAGGACTCTTCCAAGTCACGCAGTCAAATGGACCAATCAGGGGACCAAGAATCTGATGGTCACTCTGACTGAGCTCTAGATACTCTGTGTGCAGCTGGGACAATGTTCCAGAAGGACAACAGCACTGCACCCCCAACCAATCTGAGCTGTATGGCAGAGGGCTAGATGGATGCCTCTCTTCAGAACAAAGGACATGAAAGCCTGCTTGATGTTTGCAAAAAAGCACCTGAATGACCCTTACTCTGTGAGGAACAAGATTCTTTGGTTTGATGAAACAATATTGAACTGTTTGGCCTCAATTCAAACCATTATGTCTGAAGAAAACCAGGCACTGCTCGTCACCTGCCCAATACCATCCCAACAGTGAAGCATGGTGATGGCAGCATCATGCTGTGGCGTGTGGTCAGGGTTGAGGAAAAGCTAAATGGAGGTATAGAAATATCCTTAACGAAGACCTGTTCCACAGCGCTCAGGACCGTAGCCCATGGTTTCCAGCATGACAACAATCCTAAGCACACTCCCAAGACAACACAGCAGTGGGTTAGGGACAACTCTGAGAAAACTGTGTGAGTGTTTTAGAGTGGCCCAGCCATAGCCCTGACTTTAAACCTATTGAACACCTCTGGAGAGACCTAAAAATGGCTGTCCACTGATGGTCTCCATTCAACCTGACTGAGCTTGAAAGGAATGGCAAAGAAGAATGGCAGAAAATCCCCCAATCCAGGTGTGCAGAGCTCATTGGGTCATTCCCAAACAGATTTCAGCCGAAGGTGCTTCAAGTACTAAGTAAAGGGTATGAATACTTAAGCATGTGATATTTAATTTTTTTCTGTTATATATATTTTCCTATGTTTGAAAATTATGTCTATGTTATTAAAAAATGTTTACAGTTGAGCTGCGAGCCACAAATGCACCACTGTCTTCATTTTATCACCCAAAGTGAGTCTTTGTCCTTGTAGGGCAGCTTTCTGGAGACAAAACAGGAGCAAGATCAGGACTATAGGGAGGATGCTTTAACACCTTAAAACAAAGTGTGCGGATGTGCATTGTCATGTAAGATCACTTGGATAGCATTCAATCCAAGCGTTCAATCTGAAGTGTAGGCTTTAGCTTTTCATTAAAAAGAAATAGGCCACAACTGGCTACCAACCTGCTTACCAGTCAATTGTCTAATAACGTTTGAAAGTGGGCTGATTTCCATAAATGACTGTAATTCCTAAATAATTAATTCGATATTTGTGTTAAACCCTTATAATAAAGCTATAGGTCTACACTTCAATCCCAGCTAGTTTGCTTTATTTCACATCCATTGTGCTAGTGTATGGAGACATAAAATGCTGTCACTGTCAAAATACTTATGGACCTACAGTAACTGTACTCTCTCTCTCCCTCTCTCTCTTTCTCTCTCACTCACACACTCACACACACAGTTTATAAATACTGCACTATTATTTGTTCTGTATAAAACAGTAGATGAAATAATGGCCGGAGGAAAATCTGTGAGTCTTTTTTTTTATTGGTTTTACCCGTAAATAACCTTTTTTTGTGGGAAAATAAAACTTAATTTCAGTAAGAATCCAATGCCAGTAAAGCTGAATTTAGAGCACCGTCAAAAGAAAATGGGTAAAATAAGTGTTTTGGGGGTCAGCTTCTTTGAAGATCCTCCTCCCCAAGATGTTTGTGGAGCTGCTTATTCATCCTAAGGCCAGGCTGCTGAGTGGCTGTTGATGAGCCAGGATGCATAACTGTCAGACTTTGGATGCCACCTCTGACAAAGATGGAGAGTACTTTTTTCATTGCGTTTCATTCCATTGTGTTTCTGTAGGACCTGACTCAGTGTACTAGCGTTTATGAGGGATGACTCAACGAGCCTTAACCGTTCATAGATTACTCACTGAGGCAGGGAAAATATCTATAAACAGAAGTATACTTCCCACTCTTATTTAGTTAGCGTCTGGGTTTAAATAAACAATATTCAAAAGCTTAGTCATAGTTTATGTGTTTACGGTCAACTAGCCAGATAAAGAATGTATTATAATTATTAGATTAATTTGACAGATTTTGTGTAAGGGTGTTATTTTTTAAATTTCTTTCCTTTTTTATTGTTAGGACTCTCTAGGATTATCTATTTTTGTCACACACCTTCATATTTACCACTACAATTTGCATGTCTTCATGAAGATATGCAAATGGTTCAAGGAAAATTGAAGAGTTAGACATTTTAAGGAAAATTTATTTTTTAATTATTATAATTTTTTTGTCAGATAAAATATCCCCAACTGTTTTCTTTTTAAAATCTTTTTTCTTTTTAAAGCCTTTCTGCAGTGAATAATCTGCCTGTAGACTTGTAATTAAGAACTGATGCTGTAATCATAAATAATACTCACACTGAACATCCTGTTAACGCAATTAGCACTGTTGTTACTGTATACACTGGATATATACTGTATATACAGTTTCAGAAGATCTATTGTCACCCAGTGACCTTTTTAAGTCTGGTTTCTCTAAAGGTTTCTTAGTCATGTCATTTCGATCACCTCTGACTTGCTTATTTTGGATCGAAAACTACATAAAGATTTCTGAGAGGCTCACTCACATCCGTTAAGCTACACATGGCGCTCCTGAGCTGCCAGTCATCCAGACCCCCTCTGCCCTTCAGACCTCATTGACTTATCCTGGTGCCCCACTTCTGAATAGAGATTTCATGTGGTCTGCTTGGGATGTGTGTGGTGACTGGGGACGGTTCCACTTGACCATGAAGATGGTCTTGGACTTGGCTGATTCAGACAGCTGTCCTCTGAGGACTTGTGACTGCAGTCACTCAGTAGTTCAGGACTGAGACTCCAGTAATGAAATTGGAGTCTAAATAACTTAAATAACAATCGTTCCCTGTTAAGTCTGGTTCCTTTCAAAGTTTATTTCTATTACCATCCCTGGGAGTTTTTTTTTTTCACCCTCGGCTTGCTCATCTGGGAGAATTATGTTTTATACATATTTTCTCACACATTTCATACTCTCTCATCTTCTATACCGCTTTATCCTGTATTCAGGGTCGCGGGGACCTGGAGCCTATCCCAGGAGGCTTAGGG
>JAOVVA010000051.1:21184254-21196882 GCA_028565275.1 Leiocassis micropogon
TCGAGCCTGGCCGGGAATCGAACCCGGACCCTGGAGGTGCAAGGCGACAGTGCTAACCACTACACCACTGTGCCGCCACATTTCATACTCACTCATTTCCCTAATTTTATTTTTGATTATGTAACATTGCTTTGTGACATTTACCAAAATATAAATCAAATTTAATTTAATTGAATTTTGCATTGTTAAAAGTGCAATCCAAAGCTTAACCTGATTATTAAAGCAGTGTTGGTCTACACTTATCCAATATTGACTTTTTGCATGTGACATCACAACATCCCACCCACCTCTGGATGGCAAAAGGGACAATATTTATTGGAAACCAGTGGCAAAACCCATATACAAAACCAGTCACAGAAGCACTTTCAGCTAGAAAATACATCTGATTAATGTTGTCATCTTAAACAAAATTTTGTCTCCTTATTAATTACTTCCAAGTCATATCAAATTCATGGAGAACTAGCTTCTAACACAAGGCTGAAGCCCAAATCCCTCTCAAAAAGACTTGAACAAGGCCACTACTTGGTACAGTATGTGCAACAAGGCATTCAGCACCCTAGATAGTATACTAGCTTTCCACTTTACACTATTTGGGGATCAACTCTGGAACAGCTAATTAGCTATTAATTAGAAAGCTTAAAATGCCAGTATTAGTTAACATTACTTGCACATAATTTTATGAAGCATAAAGCATAGCATATTCCATAGCGTTGTGTCATGTGCAACAGAAGCATTGAATGAGCTAGCGTCAATGTTACAGTAGCAAACGCCACCAAATCACATATTTGTACACTAACTGAGATACTTTAAGATAACAAATGAAACCTCTGCAAATTAATATCCTTCTTAATATCTTCTTCATCGATTTTGAGACAATTGTCTCTTTTATGAATGAGTTATGAATTTCACCACAACATACTGCATTGTGAAAATAATCAGCAGAACAGAATCAGTTGCTTGGTTACTCTTTTATCTGCATGACAAAGTGTCAGGTAATCCACTAGTTAAACATGTAATCATCAGGTAATATTTCTGTTATTTTTATTTAGTTCTGAAATACACCTCGACCATAATCATCATCAGCTGTCACCTGTTGGGTCTGAAATCATGGCAGTCACATGTCTGCAAAAGGTCAATATAAAAGTCTATTCATACCGCCAGAGTCTTGTCTCAACTAAAGGAGTTCTGTCATGTAGAGTTATGAAAGATATCTCAAACTCTGACAAATGAAAAACAAAACCAGGCCTTCAGCACAGCCGCCATATAGACCACTGGTGTTATAGACAACAGTCACTGTTCAGGTTAACACCTGCACCTGTACAATGGACATAAAACCCATCGGTCTTTATCTCATTGAGTGCTATAGGAGAAGAACAGCCTAATCATTCACATATGTCCTGTCAACAAGATCATCTGTCTGAGGGTCTCTTCACCTTCTGCAGTCCAGGGTGAAACGTCTCAGTTTCTCCCTCATCTCTTTCGCTTTGCACATCCTCAGGAGCCCGAGAGCTTTGACCCCCTGAACCAAAGGGCCATTCAGCTGCTCTGTCACAAGCATTTGAGATCTGGAGGAACAATCAACACCCCCTCTCCTTAGCCTGACCCAGAGAGAAAGAGAGAGAATGAGGGGAAAAAGGAAGAAGGGACTCTTGCTTGCAAGTCATCAGAATGCATGTCAGTGCCGTAAAGCTGTGGCTTAAGCCTTTGCCGTGTCTCTTGTGGTGTCTTTGCCCAGCCCACGGTTGGACTGTTTATGCAAGTGGATTTTATGCACATGATGCCTTTTCCAGACAGGCTGTGTGATGGAGAGAGCCGGAAAAAGAGAAAAAAGTGTCCTGTAGTTTTAATGAGAGGAAGACTGTGTGGTTAAGAGTGTCACGGCTTGGCTCCCAAAAGGAACCACTGAATGTGCGCTGGTGTGGATGGCCTAGGTATCATGGTATAAACACTTATTCCACTTTTTAATTTAAAATATCTTGACCACTTGTTTCATAATAGAGCAGAAATCCAATATCCAAACTAGCAATTGATAGCTTCTGTTATTCTAATTATTTTCATATGCAGTATGTTGTTCAACACAGAAACAAGCGTGTGAAGCTGGATAAAGAAGGTAATAGGGATATTAATTTGCAGATGTTTGATTTTGTTATCATTACATGATTACCTCAGACAGTGTACAAAATATGATTCCTCCTGTATTTGGTGGCATAAATCCAATAGCATCAAATAAACTTAGATTTCTTAATTTTGCAATGCTTAGGAAGGCGTTCATCACATCTAAATAACTGTTTTCAAAACTTTTGCTGTCCCCAACAATGTTTGTTCCAATCATGTCCCAACTTCATGACATGATTTGTGACATGATTTGTGACATGGTTAGTCTCCTCACCATATCTAGGCTCTTTTTTTTTTTAAAGATCAGAGGGAGTAGAAAATGTGGTAATCAGGAAAATATGTTATAATCCAATGGGACCAATAATCTTAAATCATTGCAGAAAAACATTGAAGAACATCTGAGTAGACTTTTCAGTCTGAACAAATTTAGAATTTATACTGTACCTGCTATCTGCCAAAAAGGTAAAAGGTCAGATTGAAAGATGCCTGTGACCAAGCTGGACATAAGTGTACATAGACGGTGTACAGACACTAAAGGGTGGTTCCATCTAATTATGTGTAGAACAAGGTGGATTTGTTCATTGGTACAAAGGGAATGGTTATGGAATGGCTTTCTATTAGTAATGTACAACATTAGTGTTGACTTCATAGTTGCTCCTAGCTTGCTAATGTTAAAGGAATTTGATTAAAAAAACAAAACATGCAAACTACAAAGTAATAATTTAATCCAGGACAAGGCAGACAGGTTCCATTTTTATGCATGAATTGCTTATGAGTAATAGACAACTCAGAGATGTTTTGCAGTTAAGGAACTTCAAGAATGATTTCAAGGGTGGAAACCTTGTATGAAGCCTGACAACCACACTCACACTTGTGTACTTATGAAATCACAACTCTACATTATTAATTTGATTTTAAGTGAGGTTTAATAGTCACCAGTGATTGATTTGAAAGGCCGTTAAAGGAAATGGGTTTAAACTAAACCTGAATAACTCAAAAGCATGTCTATCCAAACATAAAACCATCGACTATGTGACGCAATAATATCAAATGGCCCTAACCCAGTGTGGCAAAAACGACTTTAAAACCACATTAATATTAAACTGATGGACTGAGCAGACTCGGCCAGTCACTGCGGTAAAAGGACTGCATAATTACCACTGAAATGTACCGAAGTATTAAATAAGAATGCAGTCAAAAGAGTAAAAAAGAGCTCTGCTTAACATCTGAGATTTGTTTTTTGACAGCAGATATGATGCAGTTTGGACGCAGTGCAAAAAACATTTTACAACAGAGGAATTTGGAGCTAAGTTGGAGCTTATGGTAATACATTTCAACACTGAGAGATACATGCATGACATGGGATGCAGTGTTTGTGTGAAAAGCTGTTATGTCTGTCCCAGTCTCAGGATTTCTGAACCCTGTTAGAAACTTAAGAAACCATGGATGTGGTTAGACATTGTGTGAATATTAATTGGCATAAATGCTCCAAATATTGGTTCAAATTTCATTTTTTTTTTTGGGTTGTATTTTCTACATTGGGTTTCCCAGCTGTTTCATTGAAATTGTTCTAACTTTAAAAAAAAAACAAAAAAACATTCCAACAGTGGACGTCATTGCAACATCATTATAATTATTTTACAACAGTCATCCAACATCACCCTGAGCCACATTCCCACTGTGTCCACAAGAAATTGGGTGTATGCCGTAAGAACTTGTAGAACTTGGCAGAAAGCAATAGGATTTGATTGAGCCAAAAAGCAAGAAGAACTTAATGGCATTGGCCAGTTAACGCCATACCTAACAACTCTTATAGACTTCATTGATGTAATATAAACATGGCTCAGACAGGAATGGCTGGATGTTGTTCTGACTGAGTTATCATTGGATGTCACTGCTTTGAGGCTGCATCAATGAAGATCTCACAATAGCCTCTTTAGGCTTCTGCTATGACCATGGTAGGGCCATACTACCTTGTAGAAGACTGCATTGAGTTCATATTATGTGGTTCTGTTGCTTACCATGTTTATGTCACACATGCAGAAGGTTATCAGTGTGTCTATGCTACATTCAGAGAATTTAGTATAAATACTTTTCTATAGTGTAGTATACCTTCTTTCTTCATGATGAAAAGCACTTTATGGTCTTTGTCGCAGTGATGGTGGCCTTAGATAAGATATATGTTACATTGCTTTAACTGTTCTGAAAATTTCAAAACACTATTCTGAACTATTCTGGCAGATTTGACTTAATTAAAATTTGTCATGTAAGACTTTCAGAATCAGAATGATGTTGCAAGGAACTGATAGTATGACTTCAGTTCATTTTAGTTTTCTTTGACAAAGTTCAGTATCAGTTACAACGTGAACTATTAACCATAATAAAATGATTTCATATCCGGCAGCTGCTGGTGAAAATGTTCCCTGGAAGTTAAAGGAGCAGGTGTAGGGTAACTGAGGCTAATATGCCTTTAATCCTGGGTTCATTTATATTTCTTGTTTTCATCAGCATAATTCTACAGTCAAGATGGCTGCAGAACTCAGGGACTAATTGTCTGCAGATGTGTTGCTGAACTGGACTGAAGACCTGGTTTTTCACACATCTAGTGAAGAAGCACACTCGCTAGAGCTCTTGTGCTAAATCGGGATAGGGTTTTAAGTTTCCTAACATTGAGGAATATTTAAGATTAACAGTGTGTAAATTCACAAAGGTTTGTACAATATGACATGAACAACTACCTTATTCCGGCTTTATTTAAATCCCAAAATTCCACTGATAAATTATAGGATGAATAAATCTGTGCAACTTTGGGATACGAGTGTGTTGATTGCACTTTTGGCTTTTTATTAATATGGAAAACATCAATGTAATAATGTAATTTTTAAAATTCACAATTGTATTCCTTAAGCTTTATACCATATGTGGCTGTAAGTGCATTGGTATTGTATGATAAAATTTAAGCTAAATAAAATAGCTTATTTTGTCTTCTTCTAAGTTTGTCTTTTGTTAAGGTCCCTGCATACAGACTATATGTCTAAATGCTCTTAAATCTTATTAAAAACATATGTAGCATAATTCAAACAAACACTTGTACAAAAAAAAAAGGTTATGTCCATGTGTTTGTGTGTGTGTGTGTGTGTGTGTGTGTGTGTGTGTGTGTGTGCGTGTGAGTGTCAGCTGCAGCAGACTGGTCCCTCTGCACGGCAGAAGGTTCTGACAGTCCCCTCATTTTTGGTACTTCTTCTCTGAACAGCTTTTATTCTCTGCTCTTTAACCGGCTGTCTAAACAAAACCTATTAAAAAAGGCCATGGTGAATATGTTTAACATAATCAACTAGATAATAGTTATACTGAACATGTTTGTGCTTGCTATATTTAATATTAACCACTTTGGCCATTTTACTGTGATGCCTGATATCTGCAACTTAACAGTCTAAGTTAACAGTTTAAAATTTTGCCAAGTTTAGATACAATTTTTAAAAGTTTAACCCATAAATTAATTGGCCTAGTTGAATTTTAGGAAGGTCTTCCACCATCATTTCCATCAAGTCAATCATTTCCACTGTTAGGTTGAAAAGTCCTCAGATCACTAGAATGCTTTTTTTTAGTTCTTATGAAAATAATAAATGGAAATAGTCTTATCTGTATCTAGAACATAAAACTCCTTGGCTAAAGTTCACAAACACAGATTAAGAGAATACTTGAAAATTTTATTCTCTCCCATGGATACAGTAACAACTACAAACTAAATTAAAGAAATAACTAAATAGTAACAATCTAAAACAAATGTCCAAAATTCTAGACAACCAAATTTCCTTCTAACTCTACTTAAATAACCAGTGAGAGTTATGGTACTATTCTATATTTTGTGGTATTGTGTTGTAGGCCTGTGTTAGTACAACTGCAGCAAAGCCCAGTCCATTAAAATGTTCATTTAAAATATAGGCTAGCCTATTATAACAGGCAAGCCTGTTTGTCACTGTATTTGAATATATAAAAAAAATCTTAATATTTTATGATATAAAAACTGTCTCTTTAAGACAGCTATACTATACTATACTATACTATACTATACCATACCATACCATACCATACCATACCATACCATACCAGGCCATGCCATACCAGGCCATGCCATACCAGGCCATGCCATGCCATACCATACCATACCATACCATACCATACCATACCATACCATACCATACTATACCATACTATCCATCCAACTAGTCTATGCCTTAGTCAATTACATCTTTACCTGGTAGTTCAGTGTATGACGTTCAATAACCTGGGATTTTCTATCATAATATGGACTGCATAATTTAATAGGCCTAAATAATAACCTGAGTAAAATAAAACTAGCCTATAAAGTATTTATAAAAACAGCTTGTTCAATGTCTGAGCAGCTTGGCTACCTTAGTCCTGAACTGCACTGTATGTTAACTAGTGTGTACTACTGTACATTTAGTATCATAATAAGGTTTATAAAAATGCAAAGTAAAACATTTTCTATAAATAAAAATAAGTTGCTTCAGTGTTTGCAGAAGTTTGTCCTGCCAGACTTGTTCTTTACTGGCCATGTGCTCTGTCTTAAGAGTCTGTGTGCAACCTGCTCATGTGTGCATCGCAAATAAGTCTTTTCATGTTATTTAAAAATTGCTACATCTTTTGAGCTGTATGGGAAACAACTTAAGAGAACTTAATAATTGTGCACATGTTTTTTTCTCTGTATTTTCAAGATCGGCTGATCCATTTGAATGAGCCTTCGCTTCTGTATTTAAATGGCAATGAGAGTGCTATTTGAAGGAGGCACGTGTCCTAATGAGGTCTTTTTCAACTCGCTGAATGGACATAAGCACCCTGCTGTGAGTCCTGCTAGGCCTCGAGCTATTTAATCCCTTCTGGATGGGCTTAGCGTCAGGAGAGGCTAGTTGGAGGACAGAGCCCTAGTGCTCTACCGCCAAGCTCTCAAGTGCAGGTAGACTTATAAAAGCAACAAGTTGATGTACGAAACGGACTTAGTCACAAGTCACTCTGGTAATCGCTCAGACATCTTAATAAAGCAGTGATGGAGGACATGCTGTTTGACTTTGACCAAGATGCAGCTACAGACTTTGCCTTCTGGGGCCAAATGGACCCCAACTTTCAGTTTCAGTCACAGCTTGACTCTTTTCTGTTTGATGGCACAACAGTGACAGATGAACTTTCCCCATGGTCCTCCATCGGGTGTCAGTCTGTGTTCCCCGAAGCACAGCTTGCTTTCCCAGAGCTGGAGTCTCGCTCCCCACAGACTGAGTTGGACAGCGGGGCTGCAGAGACAGAGCAAGAAGAGCAGAAGCGGGGTAAGCTCAGGCCACGCCGCCTTGCCTCCAACCATCTCGCACACCACCAGCATCATCACCAACATCAGCATCAGCACCAACACCAGCTTCAGCACCACCCGTACCGCGTCCAGCGCCATGCTGCCAACATCCGCGAGCGTAAGCGCATGCTCAGCATCAACTCTGCGTTCGAGGAGCTGCGCTGTCACGTGCCAACGTTCCCCTATGAGAAGCGACTGTCCAAGATCGACACTCTGAGGCTGGCCATAGCGTACATCGCTTTGCTCAGAGAGATCCTTGTGTCTGGCTGCGACCCCAAGGCTTACGTAGACGAGTGCATGAAGAACGGCTACAAAAATCAAACCGATGCCATCTGGAACACAAGTGGTAAAGCTTGATCCTGCCTTTTTTCTAATTTAGAAGTCTTATTTATCCCCAATTCTAATTCTAGAATAGTATTTCGATGATATTTGAATTATTTAAATAAGCACTAGATTGATTTGATGAATGTGTCATGAATGAGCATGTTTAATCTTTTACAAGATGCAATTTTTTACACTTTTGAAGATAAAAGGAATATAAATATCCAACAACTTATGAACAAACTAGTACAGAATAATTTAATAGAATCTTGGCTTTACTTATTTAATAAGCCCAGTGACAACTGATCAATGATCAACCCATTACATTTTGCTATTTTCGATTGAAAGGTTAAAGCTGTTTAATGCATGATGTCTATTTCTTAAGAAGTGCCTGTTTCATCCCACTGGGCACTTCACTTTTTAATATAATTTTTGAAATACTAATTAAAAAAAAAATCATTATTTATGAACAAATATGGGAATCCAAATTTCATGCTTGAATTAAGTTTCCACAAGTCATCCATTGTAAGAGATGAACATTGTTAGTCTCACACCACTTATTCAAATCTGTTTCCTGAACTCGTTCACCCTCAGGAAATATTTTGGGCGTGTCACATTAAGACAAACTGTTAATTGTTGTAATTGCAATATATATGTACAAAATATCAATTTTAAAAATCATTATGTCAATACAATGTTTGACAAGTGTGTATACACAGGTTTGACTTGTCATATTTTATAAAAGAAAATTGTGTAAAAATATTTGGTCTGTAATGCTAGTGTTATGTAAACATTATTACCGAAATTCTATACATTTTATTTTACTTTATTTTAATAAAAGATTGCTTCCTTATCAATTAGTTTAATGTTCTGTTCAAAATAGGACATGACACACATATGGACAATCATGGCGAGCAGGAGCTCCATTTAATTACTTTTTTTTTTTTTACTTGAGAGGGAATATGCAAATATATCTGAGCAGATTTAATTCTAAAAAAAAAAAAGGCTTCATCACTTAAACAGACACGGTCAAACAGTTGTATTTATTGTTCATTATTTTAAGTATGTTTGTTGTTTTATTCCCATCTGTCTAATTCTTGGCTTTTGTGCCCAGAAGCTTTGAGGTAACAGAAGTACTTTATTTAAGCTCAATGCCCAGCCTGTGTGTTTTACTTAACCAGCGTCTCAGTGCAGCCTCTCATCCGGGCGAACCTTTTAATGAATAACCGGCTCCTGTTGTTAGTCCTGTCTCTAACAAGCCTTTGAGTGTTTCATTGGTCATTAAAATGTATCCAAAGGCTTACGTTTGTCCTGCTTTTGTCTCCTTCACCTCTAGATCTGACAGCTCGTCTTTCTTGGATAAAGTGGGATTAGTTTGTGGGACAGACTCGCTCCAATTGGGGGGAGAGATCCTGCTTCCCTCCACTCTCACCTCACTGGCAGCTTGGCATCATGGCACACTGACATCTGCACATTTCTCACCATGTCATACGTCTGCACTTGGCATCCAGGGTGCTTTTTATATTCTAATTTGTTGTGGGCAGAGAATGAGACCCGGTGTTTTGCTGTGCCACTTCAGTCATGTTATAAGGATGAATGAGACCAGGTTTCATCCATGGTAGGGCAAAGACACTTGAAGACAAGGGGACCGCTAAGAATCTTGGGGTGCCTGTTTAAGTGTTTTGTGTGCGTTTTAATATAGTTGCAAGCTGATGGGTGAGAATTTGCAGCATGTCCATTGATCATATTTACATGAAAGAGGAGTGTTGTTTTGCACTAAATACACCGAAATTGATAAGTTTAACTATAAATCTGTTTGAAAAATTCTACTGGAACATTAAATGTTATTTATATACAGTATTTATGATCTTTAATTATAGTTAATTATTTATTAACACTATCTTATTTATTACCCATCTGGGGGTTTTTTTTCTGTGTAACTGTCTTCGTACTATTTAAACGAATTGATTTTGACCTAAATACCTTTTCCACAATGTTTCATTAAATATTCTAACAGCTGAAACTCTCAATGGATGAATTTATTTCTCCAAGTCATTTCATATGATTGCAAATAAAACATCCGAATATGTTTTTATTATTATTATTTGCCTTTATGAATCCGTATCAATTTTTTAAGCTTCAGTGGTAAATCAATTAATGTACCTCTGCAGTAAATGTGCATTAGTACAGGTGCACGTGTTTGCATTGGCCCAGAAGAATCAGTTCCACTATCCACATTGAATTCACAGCTGTCCCGCGCTAGCATATTGCCGTTCGCTCACAAGACTGTGCTTGCTTTTGCGATTTCCTTGTAAGTATTTATGCCTAATATGATGAATGCTTATACATCCTGGTGTGCTTATAAAAATGAGCGCAGGTGAAAAAGCTCAGTCTGAGAACACACCTGGGTTGCAGGTGAGACATGGGCTATGTCTCTTCCCTATCCTGTCTTGCAAGTGCTATTTCGTAGCCATTAATAGCCCTCGGTGGAAATAATTAAGCAGGACCAGGGAAAGGTATGGGAAGTTCATTATAGTCACAGTCACGGTCAAACTCAAAGCTTTAAACGAACTGAAACTCAACTTTCCAGTTCGTCCTAGGGTTTCTCGTCCTCTTGTGAACAGAGCAGTCTCTTGGGCTTTGCTTTGTTGAAGCGTCACCTCTTGAACGAATATCATTCTCTTTACTGCGTAGTCTCCTGCTGCTTTACACAGCCTCTGTGTCTATGCACGTCCAAAATTTTGGACGGATTTTTCGGTCTCTCAGGCCTCGTCTTGAGGGACTGGTACTTAATTTATACGTTTGGCTGACTCCTTCCTCCAGGGCGATGTGCTTAACAGGACCTTAACTCGGTCTCTGGGCGCAGCGGCAGGTGTGTGATGGCTCTCTCAGTCCCAGCCATTGATCACCCTAACATGATCCCTGCTGTGCTATTGCCGTAACAGAGGCTTCAATTACAGCACATAGGCAGTGTGCTTCTCCGTTTACATGTTGTGTGGCCCAGGAGGACGCTGTGTGTCAAGTGTTACACTCTGTCTGAGTGATTTACACTTCTGGGTAGAGGTAGATCTCTGGATCCTCATTGGAGACTCTTTCTGCTGTACGGATCAGGGCAGTGATTTCTCTTCTTATGTCATTTGGGCAGGTACAAAATGTACTAGTTTTTTTTTTCCTTCCATTCGTTAGTGGCGGGGATTGCTGTGATTTGACGTAATTGATCCATGGTGCATGATTACTCGTCTCCCTCTAGTGGAATGCCACGATTTGTGTTTGTTCCAAGTTGCCAGGTATAGTAAGGAAAGGTATTGTAGATCAAGTGTCTCATATGACTGATCACTACATAACCATAGTGATGATGCCACAACTGAGGTGTGATCCATTCCTTGTATGTTTTTTACAACATTCAATCTAACAAAGCATGCATTTATCCGTTCCAAAAAATGACCCCGTCTTAGGAAATAATATCTACTTTTTCCAAGGTTTCTGTGCTGAACGACTGCAGTATGATCCCAAATGAGAAAGCAGCAGTGTTTAGCAAGAACTCAAAATGGGTTAACCTTGAAAGCACCATCCTGTTACTTAATCTCATTGGTTGCAAGGTCATTGAAAATAAGGAAAATAAGGAAAAACTAAACTAAACAGTGGACTTATTTACTTCACTTTTTTCCTATTATATTCAGGAAATCAGGAAAGCTTTCTGTTTAACTTGTGGAATATTTTCCATAGTCTATAAAAGATGACTTAAACATCCTTCAAGCATGATGTTAAGTACATATGCACACAATAACATGTTAATAAGATTTAAATGTCAAGGTTAAGTGTAGTCTTAGAGGGCTGTCATGTGTTTATGTGGATTTAAATGATTTATCTAAACTAAGGTAAGTGTATGAATGTATGTTTCTATATATGTATACAAATTACATTGAAGGACACTTTAACGACGATCAAAAAAACCTTTTTCTTTACATTTTATCCATAACATACTTTTAACTGTTAATAGGTATGGCACATAAATGGCACCGTAGTTGTAATAACCACTCCCTGGATGAAAAGGTCTTCACAGCCTTCATACACATAATCCATTCATTCTGCTAACTGTATCAAGTTCCAGATTGTTTATTCGTACAAGAGGTTTGCTTTATTCAGCAAATGTCCATGTGATTAGTCTGCTAACACGGGAAACAACAGGAAACCTTCTGTACACAAAGAGGCAGGTGTGTTTATGGTGTCTACTTCAAAACCAGCCTGCTTTTATCCCATTTAAACAGAATTACATTCGCCTGGATCCTCCGTCACAAAGAAAACTACAGTATTCGTTTTGATGTAATACTGTACGTCGACTTCGAGAACTTATAGTATAGCCAAGCAATAACGTCATATTAGATTGATTTCACTTGGAATGGACATAGCTGAACAGTTTGAGCTCATGCTAATGATGCCATAAGAAAAGTTACATGTGGTACAAACTCAACTTTTATCCCTAGTCACCTGAATTCTGTCAAAACATACTTAGTCGAATCACCTGCCTAGTCAAAACATCAAGCAACGAAAACAACTAAGAACTTTCCAGTGCATTATTAAAACGTGGAAACGTAGGGCTGAACTGTCATGATTATCTAAGAATTATTGGTGGAGAAATCAAGAATGACACTGATGAATTTAATATGATTTAAATGCTTGGTGAGGCAGCGTCATAAAAATCGATAATAGAAATCACAGCTATGTTTAACAGTCAAAGTAATATCATTTCCACATGCACACTGTGTTGAGTGATCCTCTCATAGGATTGAGACCAGCTGCGTGCCTTATTATTATATTATTAATATTATT
>JAOVVA010000051.1:21196982-21207307 GCA_028565275.1 Leiocassis micropogon
ATGCACACTGTGTTGAGTGATCCTCTCATAGGATTGAGACCAGCTGCGTGCCTTATTATTATATTATTAATATTATTATTATTATTACTTTTGCTCACTGTTAATCTTCACAAATTCATGTCTATTCTATACACATTATTTTGTTGAAATTACATTAACATGTATTACGAAAAACATTTTCCCCCTAGTTGAAATCAAAGACTTTACTATGAGTTTAATTTATGATTTCATAATAGTTGGTGTTTTAAGAGATATATACCTCTAATCATTTAAATTATACTACAAAAGCATTTCTGCAGGATTTTGTGTGCTGTCCTTTTTTTTTTTTTTTTTTTTTACATAAAGACTTCAGACTTACACTTGACTGTAAATGTCTGTCTTGCGTTTACACCAATCATGGCCCTGTTACTCACTTGTGCCTGGCCAATCAGTAGGGTAAACAAGTTGTGTTTGCCCAGGCTCAGTGGGGGAGTCCTGGCCACCTGGTCACACAGTGCTGTGAGCCTAAGGCTACCCTTGGCACCAGGGTCACAAGTGCATGTCTCATTAAAATATACTGCTCAGAAAAGGGTGTGGGTGAGAGAAGAGGGAGCGCCGAGTACCTTTACTTCAGTAATGAGCTACAGCCTCTTCAAAGCTACCAATAACTAGAATTTCCCATTAAAGTTTAACAGTGAATGAAATAATGAATGTTACATGCTGGCAGTAGGTTAAAAATGTCTTGTGGTTGGAAAAAGCTGTGTGGAAGATGAAGGAGGTTACTGATGACTTAGATGTCATCACAAGCCATGTAGCCAGCAGCGGGATAGTATTATACTCTTTAAAATAAAAGACATAAATGTTATGCAGTGCTGAATTAGGATAGACTTTAAAAAGAAAAAGATTTTAAGAAATAAAACATGATTTTTTTTTGTTGGTTGTTCTTTTGGCTGATCCCATTAAGGGCTTGCCACAGCTCACCATCTGATTCGCACATGTGACTCAGTGCAGGTTTTATACTGGATGCGCTTCCTGATGCAACCCTCCATTTTTTTCCAGCTTGGGACCCACACTCAGGATGCTGAGTTTGGCTAACCAAAATAAACTGTAAAAAATAAAGATAGCAGAAAAGTTTTTTTTTAAATCATGCCATAAAGGAACCATTTTTCGATTCCTTGATTTTTGAGGCAGCCAGCATGGTGGTATAGTGGTTATCACTGTGGCCTTACACTACCGGAGTCAGGTTTGATTCCTGTGTTTGTGGAGTTTGCATGTTCTTCCCATGCTTTAGACTAAAAAGCTAACTGACGTTCCCAAAATGCCGATTATGGACTGATTTTGAGTCCATAATTATTTAACATCATATTTTGTTTGTCCCATGATAAACCAAATAATAATTTTCAGTCATATTTCCACATGCCACCTATGAAACTGGTTTATTTAATTTTCTGTGAAACCAGCAAAATACTTCACTATCAACCAAACCAAGAGTCATCACCTGGCAGACACAGTAAAGTATTTCATCACACTGAAAGGAGTACCTGTCTGAAGTTAGGTGATCTATTTTCCCAAAAATTAAACAGCTCATCTTTTGAGTCAGATTCTCTGTCCACATGTATTTATGTACATTTTTAAGCTGAAAATAAAAACGAGTGAAAAAAAATACTCTACTTTAGGCTCAAATCGTACATCTCATCTGTTGAGAATCTGTTGTACATTAATTTGAACATGAAAACAAACTATTCTTCAAGCTGTACTTTTTATAGATATGAATGAATGAAATTTCTTTCTGGCAAAACTCTTTTCCAACTGTAAGGGAAAAAAACTGATACATGAGACTGACTTAAGAGTATTGAAACTGGAGTAAGAAATTTTCTATTTATTCATTCATACAGTTCAAGTAACAGATGTATCTAACATATTTCTTTCCTGATGGATCAGGAACAGGACTTCCAAATGGAATCCCAAACTTTCGAACTTCCAGTCAACCAAACTCCAAACTCCCAGACATTAATCCATTATTGGTTTGCAACAGTCTACCATCCTATAAGCTCAATTTGTATTTGCAAATAAATGTAACTATTTAGCCTGGTACAGAATAATTTCTCACGTTTCTTTAACTTGTTCCCCTTTAAAAATAATAATAAGGAATTGCAGGCTTGGCCTGTCAGAGCCCAATCCAGAGTGTGTGATGGAAGCGTTCTGGCCCATTTGCTTCACCTCAGCTGAAATCAAAGCGAGCAGCGGCAGCAGTGTTCTGGGGCCCCTGGCACCCTGGAGAGAAGCCACGCAAAGCCTCAGTGATCCAGTCCTGACAGCACACACAGCGGCTGAAGCCTGCATCATATTAAACAAACCTAAATGCTTCAAGCTGTTACACACTCCCTAATGCAACATTTATGAAGGACCCTTTAATGCGATTTTAAACACACCTTGTCAGGGGGGTTACAAAATGAAAATGGAGATATGTACAAACCAGAATAGTTAATTTCCTTGTGTATAGGTGTAGCGTATTGATTTGCATCCAGTTGACAAATGAACTGGGCATGTAGGTGCCTGACACTTATAAACATGACACGAGATCAAATTTACATCTTTAATAGGGTTTAATAATCAATACTGCATGAAATGCATTACTGCATTAAAACCTGTTAAATAAACAAAATGTTATCTTTATAAGCTCATTATATAACAAAAACAAGATGAATAAACCTGTTTCTAGACATTTTTTTTTCTTTCAAATTTTAGGTTAAAGTTTTAGGTGTACAGTTACAGTTTGCTTTATCCATTCCATCACCAGCTTTGGGGACATTGTCCTATTAGAACACCCAGTTTTACCCAAGTTTTAACTGTATAGCTGATGATTTAAGGTTATGTAAAAGTCCTTTTCTATTATTCCCTCCGCTTTGTGCAATGCACCAGTTCAACAAAACAGCCTCAACGAATGATGCCACCTCCACCACACTTAACAGCTGGTACAATGTTCTTGGGGTTCAATACCTCTCCTTTACTCCTCCAAACATACATCTCATCAAAACTTCCCTCCAAAATTTTTTTTATTTTCTTTGTCCATGTCAGCTGGTACCTTTAGTCAGGCTTAATGGGGTTCATTTTGGAGCGGAGGCTTCTTCCTTGGACAGCAGCGTTTTAGACCATGGCGATGTAAAACTGGCTTGACTATAGACAGAGACAATAGTGTTTCAACAACTTTCATTTCATAACAGGCCTGTGTCATGGTGGTTCCTGAGATGTTCCTGACACTCTGAATCATTTCCATATCTGCTGAGATCGACACTTTCTTCTTCCATAACTTGTTAACGTGCCTTCACTTCCCAATAATTGAATTCTGTTAAAGATGTATGTTGCACAATCATTCTGCTGCAAAAAAGACCAGTTCAAAAGAATTACTGAAAGCCCAAATATTCCCATGACATTCAGTTGACCGTAACTGTATAATGTATTCCACAGATGTACAGTTGACCGCAACTGTGTAACGTAAGTGATCACAGGATCCAATACTGACATTCCACAACATTTAACATAACTTTAAAGTTAACTTTAAAGAATAAAACATACAGTGGGCTAAGTAGTGGGAAATATTTGTGACAAAACAAATATTTGTAACAAAAAATTAAACATTTTGGGATGCACTACTGATGAAAAATAATCAGGGTGGTAACAGTAAATCGGCTTCAGCACACTACTTCGGCCCCAACGTTGATTAATTTCCTATAACCGCAAGCACCCAAGTGTTATATTATTTACATAAATTACATCAAGGGTCAAGGCATGTTAATACTTCTGAAATAATAACAAAGCAAACATAGGTTGAAGTTCCTATGAGAGGTTTGTTTTTAACATTCAGAAATCATTTTATCCTTTATAATCCAAATAATTCTTCCCCCTCATCAAATGGATAATACGCATTCTCTTTGTTCTTGCTAAAGCGATTCCCTTTGAGTACAGATGACTTACGATAAAGTAAGTGTTACTGTCAGTGGAGTCTTGTCCTGACTGTTGCATGGAAGGGTGCGAATGAAGAGCTTGTGTATCCAAACAGCAGTGTTTGTTGGAACATGTTTACACTCCTAGTTCACCCATGTGTGTCACATTCACACCGCCTTTACAGTCTGTGCAGTGAAGCACATATTGACACTCTGCTTGAAAGGAAAGAAAATGGATGTCAGCTTAGAGTCAGGACACTATGCTGAAAGTTTGTGCATGTTTTGGCACCACAGGATTAAACAGGTAAGTGTGATGCTACACACAGTAGCACAGGGCACAAGCTGATGGCAGTAACACTAATAGAGTCTGAAAAACAGCTGCTCCCACTTTTCCTGCATCATCTGTTCATCTTGGTGTGAAAAACATATTGCATGCATACGCTCACAAGCCCACTCTGTACACCTAATCAACAAATGCGAGATTCATAAACACAAGAACACATCTGACTTTACTTAGGATCAGCCAGGTTCATTTCAGGCAAGGCCTTATACATCAATCCATAGGATACATCTGGACTGTAAAACCCCTGATCACATCCAACAAATCATCTCCTCTATGGATCACACCAGTTCTTCTTACTTCATATAACATTCAGAAGCAATATCATCCTCTAACCTACACAGTACCCACCTTTGTTCTACCAGATTGTTCAAGGAAACGACTATTAAAACCCTGTGAGCTGCCACTGACACAAAAAGTCTCCAGAAACTTTCTGCTGTTTCCTTTCTATTTATTGCAGCCTGAAAGCAGCCGCCTTAGCCCTCTGCCAAGGCATATGACAGGCCTCTGCAGAAAGGATTTCAGCTTATTAAAGAGTTCCAGGCCATGTGGAGCTGATTTAGAGGTGTCAGGGAGATGTAAACTCGTCATCTTAACAGAGTGAAATATGGCATTACACATCTTTGATCTGATGTGGGTCATCTCTAGAGCCTGCCCAGCGGTTCAGGGGAACAAGAAGAGCACCTATGAGGATCAGTGAGGAAATGTGTATGGTATTATAGCTGCCGTCATGAGCACATGTTCTGAAGGAGCTGCAGCATCCATATGGAGTCTCTCTGAAGCCGTAGGGGTGATGGAGGAATGCAGGTTGGAGGAAACAGGTCTCTCTCATCTTCTTACCAAAGCTGAATGGACAGATGATGTTTAAATTATGTCTGCTACATGGTACCTTCAAAAGGCTGGGTTGATTTAAATAAAAAATTTGTGAATAGTCAATTTTACATGAAATTATGACATTGTATGTGCGTGTGTATGTGCAGATAAAAAGAACCCAGTGCTGGACAATTATAGTGCTAGACACAGTGTTGGATGTTCGTTGCTGAGTTCATGTTCAGTCCTGGTGCATCAACAAATCTTTAGTAAGATTGTTTTTTTTTCACAAGACATCTGGTTGAGGCATGCACCAGGACTGGGATCCAACTGAACGCAACTAACATTCGGTTTTCACTTTAGGATATGAAGCTTCCAGAAGAAACAAAGACCATGTTAGGATGATTGTGCCATACTGGAAGAATTGGGCATTATTTACATCATCCTTTGTAACTGTCTGCTCAAGGCTACTAGTTTGGGAAATGGAACCAGCTAAATTTGCTAGAAAATAACATGTATGTGAAGATGCACACAAATACTGTATTATACCTGCTGAAAAGCTGAAAAAAATAAAACAAGGCCTATGCGATTGAGGTAATCAGTTCATATCTAATTAAAAACAAACAAACAAAACATTTTTGGTTTAAATCTGAACACAGATACAGACATCTAGGTCACTAAGCAGAAACAGACATTGTCACTACGTTACTCACCTTGTCTCTAGATAGCTAGGTATTTTCTCATCTGTAATTCTTTCACTTATTAATGTTTTTGAGGTCAATACTATGAATTTGTGGACTATAATAGTTTTTATTTTTCTAATGACTGATCATTTTGCATTACTTTAATTTTTTGTTCCACTATGTTTACTTTATATCTTTCTGTCATTTCTAAAACCATCTTGCACTTGTTTCAAGTCTACTGGTGAAGAACCCAGTCTTCTCATACTTGTATCAGCTCATTTCATTGCTTTCATTCCCAGAAAATTCTGGCTAGGATTTTAAAGAGCACCTCTTAGGTCAGGAACTATAAATTCTAAAGATTAAGGTCTATAAATGATCTTCATCGTGTACCAGTTTGCCAGCAGTGTAACTGCGGCTTAGATTATAAGCATGGAGTAACCCAGGTTTTTCGTTAATTATTTTGAGATGATCTCTCTTGCATAGGTCAGAATTAGTTCTGGAATAATGCTGCCAGTAGTGATTAGTGTTTTTAAAAAAAGAAAGAAAAAAAAAGAGAAAAAAAAAGATCTAAAATATCTAAAATTATTAGCATAAATAGTGATTTTACTGTTGGTTTCTTTTTTATGGCTGAATGGATCAGGCTTAATCTTTGGCAATGAAACAGATTCCTGAACGACTTTCAAGTCATATCATTCTAAAGTTCTGATACACACTCAACTACTCAGACTTCCCAGAAATCAGACCAAAATAGGCTACCAATTTTCCCATAAGCACCATGCAAAAGTTCATGTAGAGCAACAGTAGAGCAAGTGTGACTTTAAAGAGGTTTTCTTGTGGTTAAAATGACCTTAATGTTCAGATATATTTAAAGCTAAAGATCCTGGATTAGACTTTGAGATCACTGTACTCTCTGTGACCATTTCAGGAACCTGTTCTCAATTCGCGTGTGCATTATATGCTCATAATTGAATGAAATATCAAAAGAAGATGCATTTCACAATTTAAAGCCTAACAAAACTGACCACGCTTCACCAGTATATAAAACATCCAACAGCCTTTTCTGAAGCACTGGACGCTGGTAAAAGAAATCTGACATACATTATTATTGTCTCGTACAAGGAGACAGTCCAGACTCTGCATTGATGCGGCAGAACTTGTGAGGCTTTGCCAAAAGTTCAGCACAACAGGCCGCCTTGGACATGTGGTTGGGGTATTGTGAAAGCCTGGACTTTTTTTTCTGGAAAACAACAGGCAGAAGACTTTCATCATGGTTGAAAGAATAGACTCAGAGGAACATATCAGAAAGCACACCTTCAATCTAAGCCTATTTATTCTGTTTTTGACTAACATGGACCTGGTACATTAGAACAATTTGAATTTTAAAAAGCTTATTTATCTTAATAAAAACTAATAAATCAAACCCAGTTTACTCTATCACACAGATAGACGGGTTTGGATTCGTTCCTTGAATGATGAAATATGAGACATGACATGTGCATTGAGAAGAGAAAATTGGGCTTGGCTTATTAACTGCTTCTTAACCAGCTGGTGACTTTGGTTTAGTAGGGGAACTTGTATTAAAAGGGGAAAAAAGAATTCCATAATGAAAGATAGTGAAACCTGTTGGTGTAAATATTGTATAATAACATGTATTGTAGTAACATGTATTGTATAAAAACAAAGCTTCCGACCTTAATGCTGCCATACAGCTAATACTGTTACTGCTAGCACTTCTACTGAAGACAGAGCAGATTTTTAAAAACTCTGCATTCTAACATTGTTTATTGCAACCTGATTTTAGAAACGTCCTAAATATTCTCCACTGTGCTTTGAGACAAAGTTATTATGTAGTGATTTTGATGTTTCAAACTCACCTGTTTATTCTGATAAAATATGACTATTAATAGACTGTATGAGGATCCGTTGATAGTCCGGAAATAATGATATGAATGCGCGACTTTAATAAAGAGAAGCGAGTGAAGGCGCATTACTCCCTGCGGTGAAGAGGAGATGAAGGCGTCAGTCACGAGCTGTGAAAAGCGGAGAACTCGCATGATAGAGTCGCGTGCGGCGCGCAAGGTGCACAACACCTGACGTCATACACGAGAGACTGACGCGCCCGACAGAAACAAACAATAAAAAAACATGAATTATTAAACGAATAAACCGAGTCCGTGTGTGTGTAATTCACAACGGAGAATAAATCTCTTAATGTTCGGATTTAATGACTTTCTTTGTAGTTTCACAGCATCAAAATGATGTTTTAAAATAAAACAAGATTTCTTCTTCTTATTATTATTATTGTAATTATTAACAACAGCAGCAGCAACAACAACAACAACAACAACAACAACAATAATAATAATAATAATAATAAAAATAATAATAATAATAAAAGTGGTAGTATTAGTAGTAGTAGTAGTAGTTAAAAAAATAATAAGTTAAAAAAATAACCACGCGTATTACCGCACTGATGATGATGATGATGATGATGATGATGATGATGATATTATCATTATTATTATTGTTGTTGTTGTTGTTGCATTTAATACTACTACTACTACTACTACTAATAATAATAATAATAAGAAGAAGAAGAACAACAATACTAATACTACCACTATTACTACTACTACTACTACTACTACTACTACTACTACTAATAATAATAATAATAATAAATAACTAGGCTATAACAATAATAATATTACTAGTACTACTACTAATAATAATAGTTAAAAATATAAACACCCTGTGTATTACCGCAATGATTATGATGATGATGACGATGATGATATTATAATTATCATTATTATGTATTATTATTATTAGTAGTATTATTATATTGTTGTTGTTAATAATAATTATAATAATAATAATAATAATAATAATAATAATAATAATAATAATAATAATAATGTTTCAGAATAATTTATTTCAGAATACAGGCTGAAAAATTAGTAAGAGGACAGGACCATAAGGTATAATAGGTAGGTAGAATATGGACATACAAGTATTTGAGATGAAATCATTGTTTTAATTGATCTGAGGTAGAGTTAGTGTTTTTCTTGCTGTTCTGCAAAAAAAAAAAAAAAAAAAGATTGGCGGCTATTTGGTAGATACTTCTAGCATATATTACTATAGCATATAATTCTACGTCTATTACAAATAATAATAATAATAATAATAATAATAATAATAATAATAATAGTTGTCATTATTATTATTATTATTATTATTATTATTATTATCAGCAGTAGTAGTAGTGGTATGAACCTGCCTGTTGTTGCAAAACTGATGAATTGTCGGCTGTGCTTATCCTATATTTATTATCAGATATTTAGGAAAGATTTCTTTTAATATAAGATGAGGCTGCTTGTCTGACGTGTGAGCACAGGCTCAGTGTAACCTAACACTGCTCCCTCCTGTGTGCGTGTCGGCCAATCGGACGCGGTCCCTCCTCCCTCTCCATCTATTTAGCATCAGAGACTGGGATAAAGTTTCCATAAAACATTAGGCAAAAACTTCCTACGGGACGAAAAGTGGCGCAAACCTTCAGTGAGGAAGCTGTAGTGCACGTCAGAGCGAAAGAGTCATACACACACACACACACACACACACACACACGCATACACAATCATATTGAGGTGGAACATCCAAACGTTTTTTCAGTCTGTTGTCATCCCGCACGGATTTACTTTCTCACCACGGATCCGCAGGCGGACAGCGTGTTTTCCTCCGTCGTGCCCTTGCATTTCTTTAAACGAGAAATGGAAGAGAGCTCGAGCTCCCCGGTGTCTCCGGTGGACAGTCTCGGGACCAGTGAGGAGGAGCTGGACCGCCAGCAACAGCAGCAGCAGCACAGGCGCTTCGCCCGGAAGAGGAGACCGAGTAAGAAGTCGAGTGAGGAGGACAGCTCCGGAGGAAGTCCCGGCTCGACGAAACGGAGCAAGAAGCCGAGCCCGAGCCGCGCGCAGTCCTACGAGGAGCTGCAGAACCAGCGCGTGCTGGCCAACGTGCGCGAGCGCCAAAGGACTCAGTCTCTGAACGAGGCGTTCGCGTCTCTGCGCAAGATCATCCCGACGCTGCCGTCCGACAAGCTCAGCAAGATCCAGACGCTGAAACTGGCGTCGCGCTACATCGACTTCCTCTATCAGGTGCTGCAGAGCGACGAGATGGACAACAAGATGTCCAGCTGCAGCTACGTCGCGCACGAGAGACTCAGTTACGCGTTTTCGGTGTGGCGCATGGAGGGAGCCTGGTCCATGTCCGCCTCGCACTAACGACCAGCAGCACAGCGCGCCGCCGTGCACAATGCCACATGGGTATGTACAGGCATGCAGCATCCACAGACACACACACACACACACACACACACGTTGGAACTCCGTTTCACTTCTAAAATTAAATATAATTCCTTAAAATGGAATAAACTTAATTATAAATAATAGAACATTGTAAGCTAACATCAGCGTCACCGGCAGGGTAAAAAAAATACAATATAGAGATCACATAATAATTAAATGATTATGATCTCCTTTAATAATAATAATAATAATAATAATAATA
>JAOVVA010000051.1:21216101-21246806 GCA_028565275.1 Leiocassis micropogon
TACACATTCACATTTCATACAAACTAAAATAATTCTTTTGATTGTGTAAAGCTGCTTTGCGACAATGTCAATTGTTATAAAACACTATACAAATAAAATTGAATTGAATTGAATATTTTACCTTTGCATGTCAAATAATTGTGTTTTGACCCAAAGGAAGAGTGTACTGAATAACACAGCTCCTTAACTGTGGTATCTACTGTAACTAATGAAATACATTTTCACTGGACAAAGAATAGCATAATGCCTTCCTACATCTGAGGTGGACAAATCAGCCCCGTAAGCACTTGGGGAAAAAAGACAATGGTATTTTGAGTGATGAGATTTTTCACAGATTATTCATAATCACCTGAAGGAAAGTTTCGCTATCAGTCATGAGCAGTTTTCCTTCCCTCCAGATGAATACTTCAATAAATGATTTTCAAAACGAATATCTAATGAAAACAAAGCACGACACACAGTCAGCATTAACATGTCAAGAAGAAATAAAAAAAAAGTTGAATAATGAATTATATAATACACCACAGCTCAGGGATAAATACTGGCGAAGGAACAAACATGATGTGCTACCTCAGACAGTTTCTTATATATCTAAAATAATAATAATAATAATAATAATAATAATATTATTATTAATAATAATATTAATAATAGTAATAATAATAATGTTGTGATCTATGCTGGAATTGACAAATTTGTCCAAAAATGTTTAAATTTGATGCATTTATTATACATGAATCAATGTGAAAAGCAGAAAGTCCTCTTCGACAATAATGTGTGAAGCAATAACAGAGTGTGTTTGTTGTTATGGACAAGGAAGCAGTCCTGAACAGATTACCGCACAGAGATGTATGTGCTAATGCTTTCCTGATGTGGAGTCTTTAGGATAAAAACTAAGTCTCTTTTACAAGGTTAGCTACACTTGGGGGGTGGTGGGGGGGGGGGTGTTCATGTAGAGGGGGCTGAAATGAAAATAGCTGTGAGGGGCTTGAGCTTTTTTCTCACTCGCTGTTTCATCTCATACAGCAGGAAGGTGGCGGGTCACCTGTATAATCCTGGCGAGCGCACCAGGCAGAAATTGATGCAGCTTTAATTTGCGTGGGTTTCCACAAAGGTGAACGTGCAGTTAATGTGAAAAATATGGCTGCACCGCCTAAGGGCCACCTTCCTCTGTGTTCGGTATGTGTGTGTGTGTGTGTGTGAGAGAGACATTCTTCTTAGTATAAAGCCTGCTGAATCTCTTTTAATGCCCACAGACGGAGCAGACAGTGGAAAGCATTGTGTGAAGCCTGAGTGTTTACCGTTCTCTCAGGAGGTGAAGAGCAGACATACTGTGAGCGCTGTGATCATATTTTCACTGTTGTCGTTTTTTTTCTCCCCGCCGTGGTGCTGTGCCACATTCCAGCAGTGAAGTCTCACCTGAGAGCACGCAGCGATGGGTCAGTAGGCAAATATGCTCTCGCCGTGCCTTTGCAGGCTGGGTGCTGCTTTCTAGACTAAACAGACAGCAAGACAAGCAAACGTAGGCCAGCTTTCCAAACACGCCATCCACGAGGCCGAGGTCTGAGCAAGGCTGGTCAGCGAGTCTACAAGAACAGTTCCTCTAGCTGCTCTCTGATAAATGATCCGAATTGCCTGTCTGGAATATCGGAGTATCAGTAAAGCAATGGCACAGCGTGAAAACCACAACCACCTTGACTTAGATCTGAAAGCCAGATGAAGAATTAAAGTCACTGAACCTTAACTGACAACCTGTAGAGAAAAGATATGTGTTTATTTAAAAGTAGCTTTTGCTCCCATCAGTGTCCAATTTAATAAAGTCGAGATGAAAAAAGAAAGAAAGAAAGAACGAAAGAAAGAAAAAGAAGAAAAGAAAAAAGGAAGAAAGACAAAACTCATACCAACAAACTTTAGCTTTTTTCTTAGTTGCACTGGAAAATTCTTCATGGTTTAAAAATTTTTTTAAACTCGATCATCAACAAATAAGGATGTCAACATTGCTGCCAGGGGTGTAACTTCTTTTTGAAAAGTGCTGGATTCAGGAATGACGACAGGGAAAAATCAAATAAAATGTACCAATTCAATCGAATCCCAATACAAGGAGCAACATGCGGGGTCCAAGCATCCTTCATATTCACCCTGATAAAGCAGATGGCAGTATGTACTATATCTGGTTGATTTGTGATCTCAAAGAGAAGAAGAGTACCTTTATGTTTTGCCCTATATTATTGATATTTTTGAAGAAAATGTTGACAGCAACCCTGTCATCATCTACCTTCGTATTTAATCAGCTATGGCTGTGTAGCTCAGAGGATAAGATCTGTCAAGATCTTTACACGGTGCTGAAGACATCACATCCTAAATATCGGTCCCCTTCCATATTTAGGTACAGTTGACTTTTAAAATTTGATTTGCGCTATCCTGGAGTATGCCATACCATCCTCAAGTACATTGATGGTACATTGATCCATACCCAAGCACAATACAGAGTGTTCACATCATGCAGACGAACCAGACTCTGGGGGATCAGTGCCTGGGTTTATAGTGTGAAAGCACCCCAAGTTGCATCTGCTTCATGATTGCTGGGTAATTTTGGGTATGATCTTTGTTTTGACCATTTTCAAAAATTGATAGGCAAGCCCAAGGCAAAATTGAGACAAAATGGAATCAGGCCTGCGAGGTGGTCTTTGAAACAAAGTTGGCTTTTGAGAACTACAACCCAGCCTCCCTCACTAGCACATGAACCGTTTCCCATGTCATATGGAGAAAACTTGGAAGGTCTGATCTGTAATTTGGTGCAGAGATGCAACGGGGCCTCCACCACCATTCAACACCACAATTAAATACTAGAGCAGTGTATAGAAGGATGCTCTGAAATGAGACACTAATATAGGAGATGCTAATGACAGACTGAGTGGCCTTACTGAAGAGGATGAGCAGAAGAAGGCAAGAACACACAGCATGAGAAAGAGAGAGAGAGAGAGAAAGAAAGAGAGAGAGAGAGAGAGAGACCACAGACAGGACAGCCATTGTGGTAAAAAAAAATAACTGGGATTTCTTCAATACTGTATGTCACGATTCAGTTCCTTGTCAAGGATTTAGTGTGGGAAATGAGGCTGCACAGGGCTCTTGATGGGAAAAAAAAAAAAAAAGCAAAAAAGCCAGGCCAGGGTATCTCAAATCAAGTGCAGAGCTGCTCCTGAGTTTATCTAACCCCAAGCTACAGGGCAGGGGTTATGGGGTTAGCCAGCATGGTCAACAGTCACCTACTGATGAGCTGTTTAGCAATTTCACTGGCCTTAACAGCACCCCGGCTCCTAAACGTCCTGAAATATAAACACATTCCTCAACTTCACGTCTCCTTTGTCCACATTTGTCCTGTCTGAAGTCATGCCTCTAATGATGGCTAAGACAGTAAATATTGTCTCTTGTGTCTTTGTTAGCTGTGCCGTACTCCTGACATGCTCGGCTCCCTTTTACACATCTCACATTTTAGGATTTATGAACATTTAAACATCTCGAGTTGGACACCCAAACCTACACTTTTCGCATATTCACAAAAAGACAAAGACTTTATTGTGAGCAAAGCAAACAATACAGAATGAGGCACACTGCTGTTTATTTACAGATGGCTTTACAGGTCAGCTTGCTTTTTCTGTTTACTGATTCTTTTTATCAGCTCTTCTTTTGACAAGTATCTGCTTATTTAGACAAATATCTGACCCATGTCTCGCACAAAATTGTTGGCAGTCTTTGGCATTACTCCAGGCCCAGTCCTCCCTGCTACCCTCCACTGGTCTGAAAAAGCAGTGCAGCCTTTTAGATGTTAAGCCTTCATTTTTTTTTTAATAAATAAGAAAATTGATTTTTTTTCCCCTTATAATTTTAACACCCATTCAGTTTAAAAACAGGATCCAATTTTGTAAATTTTCACACATCATACAAATCAATACCACATAATTCTGATTCTGACCCACAGAAACAATTAAATGTGGTTATAATAAAATTTAAATGTGCCTGATTAATGTTATGGCTTAACATTCCTTGGTAATGACAAAATGATGGAGTAAAAAAGAAAGAGAGAGAGAGAGAGAGAGAGAGAGAGAAGGAGGGAGTTATCACCACATGCTGTACAAGTGTTTAAGAAGCACCTTTGGCTCTTTGCTGAATGCACTCAGTATAATAAAACTGCAGGTGTGCAATCTCTTGTATAAACACTACCAGCCAAAAGTTTGGACACCCTTGCTTATAAAGCTTTTCTTCATTTGTTATGGTTAACGCATAATAATGAAGACATGAACACTATGAAATAACAAATATGAAAGCATGCAGTGAGCAGGAAGTGTTAAATACATGAAAACTATTAATAACAGAATCAATATTAAAGCTTCATGCTTCTTTGGCATTTTCTAAATAAGCTTCTTCAAGGATCGATTTGGAGGTTTTTATAAAATACAGTTTGTTTTAGGAAAATTAACACATAATGGCTATTAGGCTTACTATTTGCATCCATCCATCAACTAGACCCCTTATCCTGTGTAAGGTTCTAGGGGGTTGGGGGGGGAGGGGCGGTGGAGCCTAGTCCAGGGAACTTGGGGCACACCCTGAATGGGGTTGGCACAAACGCACACTCACACACCCAAACATACACTATGTGAAATTTGAAAATTACAATCAACCTATGTGCATGCCTTTGGACTGTGGACGGACGGATGGACGGAACACAAAACGTTCTTTAAAATGATCCCATAAAGGAACTATTTTGGAATCCTTGATTCAAGCAGCATGGTGACATAGGGGTTATCGATTCCTGTGTGGGTTTCCTCTAGGTACTCCAGTTGCTTCCCACAGTCCAAATGCATGTTAGGAGCCCCTAATTGCCCACTGTGTGTGTGTGTGTGGCCATGCAGTGGATTGGCACCCTCTCCAGGGTGTACCCAGCCTCGTGCCCAAAGACTCCTTGGATAGGCTCCAGGCTCCAGCATGAATGAATGAATTAATAAAACCCTAGTTTAAATTTATTGTATAGTTCAAAAATACAAATATGAATTAACAAGTAGCAGAGCAAATAAATCAACCAAAATAGATTTCACCATAATCAGCTGCTTGTCAGAGTTGTAACATTACTGCTAATATCTGCAATACATTCTTCCATACAAAGACAGTTTGCTCTGAATTAAATGGAATTTTTATTTAATAAAAGCTTAGTAACATTCAGTTGACTTTTAGTTTAAAAGTGGAAGGAGAAAGAATGAGAGAGAAAACAGCTTCGGTCCCTCGTCGGAAATACCTGAAACTGATCATGAAGGGCCATTAACAGTTAGTTAAATCAGAGGAAAAGTGAGACGTGCAAGTCAGAGCAACTTCAGAATTGAGATTAAGAAACACCAGGTTACATACAGCACCACTTTTTTATCGACCACAGCAACATGGACTGGACCCCATGAGACCTACCTGTGATGGCAATAAAATTCAACGTGGTGAAAAATATCCACAGTCAGTCCATCTCAAAGGCATTGTGAGACACAAAGTTAGTTACTGAAGTGTGGCAAAAAAGAGTGCTGTTATTTTCTCTGATATATTAATGTATATTAACATACTGTGTACGTACACTACCTGGACCAAAAAAAAAAAAGGAACACATTGAAATTTTATTTAATCTATACTTTTTAATCGCCTGTTAATAGCAATAAGAAGTGCTGGAAAGGCACAGAGTGTAAGCTCGGCTGTGATCACTTGACTGCTGCTTGATTAGATCAGGTCGATCTGGTTCAAGCTCTTTAACTTTTTATCTTTCTTCCTCCGATCGCCTTGCGAAGGGGTATTTTATGTAAAAGAAATTACAGAATTTTCTGTCATATTTAGCTGGCTTCCACGTCAATCCCTATTCAATACATTAACTAACAGGCTCTCACTCACTCACTCATCTTCTGTACCGCTTTATCCTGTATTCAGGGTCGCGGGGGCCTGGAGCCTATCCCAGGAGTCTTAGTGCACGAGGCGGGGTACACCCTGGACAGGGCGCCAATCGATCGCAGGGCACACACACATATACTCATTCACACACTACGGGCAATTTGGGAACGCCAGTTAGCCTAACCTACATGTCTTGGGACTGCGGGAGGAAACCGGAGTACCCGAAGGAAACCCACCAAGCATGGGGAGAACATGCAAACTCTATGCACACAGAGACAGGAATTGAGCCTGGCCGGGAATTGAACTCGGACCCTGGAGGTGCAATGTGACAGTGCTAACCACTACACCACCGTGCCGCCTAACTAACAATCTGCTGACCGTTAATAAGACTCGTTAAGAATGGTCCAATCACATGAGCCCAAATATTCAAAAACAATATTGATTCGCTAAGAACAAAAGTGGGAGGGTTCGGGGTGCACAGTGCTGCATCCCAAGGATGATTTGAAAAAATCCAATTAGAGCCCAGCCTCACATGCTTTTCAAACATTTACGTACCTACACGTACATAGACACTCGTTTGTCTGGCGCCGTGCGTACATGAACACCAATGAATGTAATACAGTTTAGATTTTTTTTTTGTAAATTAAATTATATTAAAAAATACAGAGTGAAATATTGTGACTAAATGACCTTATTTCATTATTAAATAAATAATTATAATGTTAAATTATTACATGTTAAAGTAGCATTCTTCTCTGCCTTACTTTAAGGGGGCGGCGCCCCCACGCCCCTTATTGACCGGCCGCCACAGTTGGACAGTTTGGTGAGTCTGTGCCTATGATAGCCTCAGTTTCCTGTTGTTGGCTGACAGGAGTAAAACATAATGTGGCCGTGTTCTGTTAAAACCCATCTTCCTTTTTTGCATTATGATATGCTTTTCTGCTCACCATAGTATTAAACAGTGCTTATTTGAGTTACTACAGTATATCCTTAGTGGCAGGTTCAACCACTCTCTCTTACCCTCGATACAGCTTATTCTATACAGGGTCATGGGAGACCTGGAGCCTATCACAGGGTACTTGGGACACGGGGTGGGGTACACCCTGGATGGAGTCCAATCCAACGAGGTACAGAAGCACACACTTGTGCGCACATAACATGGAATTTGGAAATGCCAAATGTTGGAGTGTTGGAGAAAACTGGAGTACCCAGAGGAAACCCGGCGATCACAGGGAGAACATGTGAACTCCACGCACACAAACCTGAGATGGGAATCAAACCCTCAACCCTGGAGGACATTGTACTACAGGTTCAAGCAATGTAGTCAAATTATTCTGATGAACTGATTCTGGTTTTTGCACTCACAGACCTGTTGATGACGCTTCTTTTGTTTTTCTAACCATTTTGTGTAGTTTTAGAGAATTTCGTGTGTAAAATTCCCAGATCATCAGCAGTTTCTGAAAGACTCAAAATAGTCCATCTGGTTCCAACATCCATGACCCGGTTAATGTCACGGAAATCACAATTGTTCTGTAATTGAGGTGTGATATGAACACTAACTAAAGGTCTTTACCCACATCAACATGAATTCAGGCGCTGACCTGCTGCCACAAGATTAGTTAATTAGATAACTGCATAAATGTGCAGGCGTGTCTAATGAAGCGGACCCTGAGTGTATGTAAAACAAATGATTTTTGCCCAAATGTGGTTGGTGCAATAAAATGACAAGACATCGTGGTTTTCCAAAACAAGATACTTTATAGTTGATGTCAAAGACAAATGTTAGAGCAAAGGTCCCAAGAAAATGTTTTCTGTAACAATGGAAACAAAATCAAAACCAAGTGATAAAAATAATATGCATTTCTGTAAACCTAGAACTGCTCTCGAGCCACAGTGGTCATAGATATATTACTGGCTATAAAGGGAAGTACAGGCTGAGGATGACATACCTGTCAAACATCTGGACAAAGCCCTTTGATGACTCCAGATGCTCTCCGCTCAACCCGAAAATACATCCAAAGAAGGCGAGGGGGGAGGGGGGGATATATATATTTTTTATATATATGTATATATATATATATATATATATATATATATATATAATCACACAGGCATAATATGTAGTGTGTAGTTCACCTAAAACAAAGTTTTACATAAATACAATAAAATCTGTCGTCTGTATGTCACAAGTGCTAGATAGTTTTGTTTTGTAAAATATTCAAATGTTTTGAAATTGTTTAGCTTTCTCTATTCCATTTTTTTTTTTTTTTTTTTTTTTTTTACAAGTAAAAAGCACATGTTGGACACAAGGAGCATCGTTCTTTCTGCTTCCTGACCACAGAACCGACAAGAAAGCAGTCGTGTCCCAAGCCGTTCTCCGATGCTGGAAAAGTGTCGTCCTACAGTGCTCATCGGTTGTGCAAATATGTTACAAGGACAGACAGGCATGCCGACACATAAACCATGCAGAGGTGGAGCAAAGAGAACGATACAGAAGTTTATCCAGGCCTTCGAATAAACAAGCTAGACCCAGATTTAATGGCAAATTAGCAGGAATGACAAATTGTCCCAAACAAATTTTAAAAAATCATTAAAAAAAATGGGAATAAAATCAAAATAAATGGAATGTGGTTTCTGTTATTTAGCTGGATGCTGGGTAGAGAAACCAGACAGACAAAGATTTTTTTTGAGGCAAAAAAAAAAAAGAATGAAAGAAAGAAAATGGCCGCCATAGTTCAGACTGTTGCTGCAAAGTGATGTGTGAGTTCTGGTCAAGTGAGCCGCTACTTCATTAAGAACACTGATTAAAGCTTCAGCAAAACTCTCAATCAATGACATTTTGAATGTGAATCATTCAGTAAAAGAACCGAGGCGTGACAAACTAAAAAAACAAAAAATAAAAAAAAAACTGCAGCTTTCCCCCCCCCCAGTGATCATGCTACAGTTCAACAATTAATAACAAGTAAATTTTACTTCAAGTCAAGCAGCTGCGTAATACACAATTAACTGCACTGAGAATTTGGATGCGTCGAACAGAGAACGGAATTTCATTTGGTCTAAACTGACAAACTTGCCAGAACATTCACTGAGTGTAGCTTGTGATTTCAGTAGACATTATGCGTTAAAGTCGCTGCATTATGTATGAAGTGCCAAGGGACTGGAAATGTAGAACCAGTGCAGTGCTAAACCACCGGCAGCCAGAAGGAGAGAAGAGAGTGTACACTGAGCAGATATACGAGCATATCACCTTGAACTTCCAATTTTTTTTTTGTTTTTTTTTCCAAACATGATTGTTATTTTTTTTTCATAATATATATCTATAGATAATTTTTTTTCTTCCATATAGAAATCTACTATAAACAGAACATATAGTAAATACACAATTGTGGGAATCATTATACAAAGTAAAAATCTCAATTTCACCCTCCCAAAGAAAACCAGAACCCCAGCATGTGTGTAAAAGGCTGTTCTCTAAGAGAACAATGATCTTTAAGCATGTAAAACAACATTGTCAACTGTACAGAGTGTAACAGGGAAATGATCATCAAAAACTAAAATAAAAAAAACAAACAAAAAAAAACTATAAAATAAGTATAAAAAGATTTGAGATGACAAGAAAAAACTGACAAAACTGGCAGAATGGAGTAGTCATGCGGTATACCAATAAGACTTTAAGAACAACTGTGACTCTGCAAGTCATGTCTCCTTCGTTAATATGCCCGTCTCCCACCTTGCGTATGAGAATAAAAAAATAATTAAAAAAAAGAAAAGGGAGAAAAAAAAATTCGTATAAAGTTCATACAATGACAGGTAAGGTAGTTGCCAAGAGGCTGAACATGAGTTGGGGTTTTCAAACAAATTAGCCCGTCTGTATCAGTCCACAGTGTGATGTGTTCGATCAGTGTCAAAGTAAATGAAGTTGCCAGCGAGCATGCTTGTATATACACACACACGCACGCACGCACGCGCACACAGGAAAATGGATCGTTAAAATGCATACATATGCTGCCATGCAGGTGCTCCATACCTACAGAATGCACTCTTGTAGGTATGTAGGTATGCACTCAGCCCCGAGACTCATGCCAGCAGTGTCACAGCCATTTCCGTTGTTTTAGCATCATTATCAGGCTGGTGGTCCGATTACTTCCTGGACTGTGTTACACACACTCACACACACACTCACACACACACATACACATGTACACACTCGATCAGACAGTAGCACCTGCCTGTATTGAAATCCGTAGGGACGTCCACTGCAGTGCTGCTAGGATTGCAGGAAACATCACGCTGGGCACCAGCACCGAATCTAACAGCTGGAACATCTCGAAGGCTCAATGGTATATTTTAAAATTGTTTTCCAGCCCTTATGCTCGTATCTGAAAGAGGCCAATGAAAACTGGCCATCTGGACAGAAGGTTGTTATCGGTGATTAGCTAGCACTATTAATTGAGTCGAATATGAACACTGTGACATTCATACCTACTGTATAAAAAGTGTAATGTCTGCTGTGAGAAATACATGAAAGATAGAAATAGGTCGGTAATCCGACTTTTCTCATAAACGACAAAGTTGTAGAAGAAGATAAACATGTTAACAGTCCTATCATGTTCACCTGCAGTTAGTGGCACTGAACTACTGGTTAGATCTCATGCAGTTAGTTCGTGTTCCCCTTACTGGTCTACTGGGAATGGTGTTCAGGAACAACAGTGCATGCGAGTTTAACGGAGACGGATGTATAGATTTGGTCATAGAGTTTAAACAAGTAGCTACATCGGGCTGCACTTGCTCTTAAAAGTACTAAAGAAATCAATTGAAAACTGCTCCAACAATGTTTGCCTGGATATGGCTGGCAACTACCTTCTCGGTTATTTCAAAGTTAACTCCAAAGCAAGTATCGAAAAAATGCAGAGGAAAACAAATTGCCAATAAAATGATGATAATGTGTGTGAGACACGCACAAGTCTGCAGGACATTCCTGGTAAACATGCAAAGGGCTTTCTGTCCTTCGAGCCTCCAGCCATTCCGCTCCTGGAAAAAAAATGGAGGAGGGGGCGGAAGGACCCGATGGCCTTCCCCTTAAGGAACTAGTTTAAGGCAATGTTCTTCTTAAATCATCATTAAATCCACCAGCTGTGTAAAAAAAAAGGCACAAGCTCTCAGTGTCTCTCTTGTATGCGTTAGAGGGGTTTCAGACAAGCTGCTTCGTCAGCCTTCTTCTACACATCCTCTTCATTTTTCCACCTCTCTCCAACCCTGTCCATGTCTTCGGCCTCTCCTCTCAAGCATCTTGCAAAGCATCCAGAAGTAACTTTCAAAAAAATTTCCCAATTCGGAATGAAACAGCACCAGTCACTTTTCCCTCCCTCAAGAAAAAGACATACCAAATAAACAACCAAAGAGACACGAAATAAAACCAGACGAGGACACAGCCATGACAATGTCCACAGTTGAAACCATGCGGACGTTAGTGGCCATGAAAAAAAGAGTTTGTTTCTGAAAGCACCAGCTCTCGCTTCGAAGCAGTGACACCCAAGTCCGCAACCTGTTTGAAAGCAGACGTCTGTGAGGGACAGAGCAGAAGGGAGGCCTAGACACACCCTGCTCTAGACAGAGACAGACAAAAACTGCGGAGGTTCTCCACATTGGTGTGCTTGGATTGTTTTTTTTTGTTGTGTTTTTTTTTTTTTTTTGGAGACGTCTTCGGTCTGTTTTGCTTTCTGTGCTGAAAAGGCACTCGCAGGCGGCGGTGCCATGGAGCCTGGTGCGGCCAAAATGAAACATATGGAGAGAGCAGAGTGAGGTCACACACCAGTGAGAGGCTGTGAGTCAAGGAGGTTACCTAGTCAAGTCAGTCACCTGTCATCTACAGTGGTGGTTCTTCCTCCATTGGCTCCTCTTCAGACCTGCGACACATACACACAAACTGATGATTTGTTTCTGAGTACACCGCCAATACATGAAGCTACTTCAATTCAACAACACAGCCTACCTTTTCCCCATGTTTGTGGTGGCTACAGACAACGAGGCCATGGCGGTTACAGTCTCAGCCTCCTCCGTCTCACACTTCTGAGCCTCAATCAAAGAGTAGCCTAGTGTCGAAACGTTGCGTTGCAGACAGCGCCAGTACTTACCTTCAACACACATGGACCAATTTACAATGTTAAGGATCATCATTAAATACATATGGATTTTTCAGGTTAAAAATTTTTTTTTGTAAATTTTGGCTTGGTTTTAAGCACAAGGGCACTTACTATGCGCTTCCACAACCTTCTCCATGGAGCGCACAGCATTGAGATTGGGCCTCTGTTGAAGAACCTTCTCAGGTAGTGGTTCCAGCTAGGGTAAAGAGTTCAGAACATTACATTACACATTGACAGATTGCATCGCTCTACATTCATTACTTGGACAATCGTACCCGTTTGTCTTATTATCAACATGCTGCCTACGAAATCTTTACAAGTCTTTGTTTCCCACAATATTTTTACAAAAAAAACAATCAACTTATGACTGACAAAACAAAGACACACTCACAGTTGGGGTATGGCCCTAACAGATAGCTGAGAGTTCTTGTACTTTTCAACAGCTCCTAGAAACAGTGCTAACAATTAGACAAACTGTTGTCCATATTGAGGCAGCAGTTGTGTTTTGCACGACTACTGATGTCAGACTGGCAGGGTTATCTGCACACTATTGTCCATTTGGCAAGGCTATCTCCGGGACAATTTTCTAGCTGACGGGTTTATCCGCAGGCCTGGTTTGTTCGACAAGACCATCCGCAGGTCTGAGGTCTGTTTACCACTTGTCTGTTTGGTAGGATTAGTTGCAGGACTGGTGTTTGTCTGGCAGAGTTGTCTGCATGACTAATATCTCTTTAGCAGGGTTATCAGCATGACAGGGCTTTGACTGACAGTGTTATCTTCAGGAAGGATATCTGACAGGATTGCTGAAAGGACTGGTGTCTGGCGAGGTGTTCTGCAGGACAGGTATCGAATTGGTAAGGTTACTTGCAAACAAGTACCTGACTGGCAGGGTTATCTACAGGACCGCTGTATATTTGCCAGGGTTACCCAATGTTGTGCTGGTGGTTAGTTGGGACTAATCTGTGATACGGCTGAAAGAATAGTGTGGTGATCAGGTATGTCGTAGTTAAAGCTCATAACACTTAGCAATAGTGTTGATACACAATACATACACAATAGTCCACAACACTCACAACGTTTTGTTCCTTGTCAAACCCCAAGGTACAAGTGTGGCCAGAGACAATATCCCAGCACTGATTCATTTTCATTCACAGAAACCTTTTACTTTGAAAATGTACAGAAAGCATCTACCTTAAAGGGTAGTGTAAAAAAAGTAGAGTCTAATGATATGGTGTCCAAGGAAACAGAGACAAGCTTCTCTATGCAGGCTTATGAAGAAAGATGAGATTAGGAACACTCCTTCTATGTACCTTAAGAGAATTTGACGTACAGTGCGATTTAGTGGCATACAAATACAGCACTGTTTCTCCTCATCAAACAATAATCTACAAATGGAGAAGAACTAAATGGAGAAGTGTTCGTGTTTGACTTGTGGACGTCTGCCATGCACATTCAGTACCTTGCAACTGCAGATGAGGAAAGCCAGAGTTAAATGTGAGGCTGAAGCTGAGCCCAAGGGCCATGGCTGGCCGACAGTGCATCCATGCCAGACAATAGAGCTCAGTGTTGAGCCACTGGCATTAAGCAGACTGAAAGTATGGCAAGCTCTAACAGAAAAGTGCCCAACCCTATTCTCGATTTTGGCACCTGTGATCTAAAGGGTGCACCGTGACCAGACGTTTTAGTGCGGAGAGGGTTCTGTTTTCACTCAAACAGGCAGGGTTTGTGCCCATATGCATAGTCCCATGTGGTAAGGTAATCAGTCATCTTTGTGTTTGTAAAGCCAGGTGGTCATCTACTCATGATGCCCTGCTGTGCAGCTTCCCTGTAGCTCACTTCCAGTCTCAACCAATCTCCTCACATTCTGTCAGAAATCTCTCATTGCACCTCACCATAGCCTCGACCCACTAACCCCAACCTACTCCTCCCACTCCCCCGTCCCTCCTCTAGACCCTGCTGAGAGTGTAACCCTCACCTGCTCTGGCACAGGCCATGGGGGCCAGTCTGTCCATCAGCTTGAAAGACAACCATGGTGCATTGCTATAAACTTTAATGGGTCTTGTCAGCACTCTCCAAGCAGCTCGGCAGGTATGGAATGCAAGGCCATCCCCGTGACACAGAGGTTTATTGGAGTTCCTCCAACTGAGCCAAGTAAGAAGACTCAAAGTCTCAAAAGTTTCAGAGATAAAGAATCACTTTTGCTAGCACAGTACCAAACCAATCCCCTTGTCAAAAGGAATTTAAATCTATCGCGCTGATTTCAAACATGCAAGTGCGAAGACAATCCTATACACACCCAAAGTCACAGGTTTTAGAAAACGTATGACAAACATGCGAGAACCTTACATAAATTATGTACATTTCATGGTAATGCCCCTTATTGTGTTATTAGAAACATTCCAATGGTTTGCCTTAGCTGATTACTGTATATTATGTTTAATTCACAAAGCGACCTTGTAAGAAATTACTAGTGCCCTTGGTGCGGATTTCCACGGGGCAGAACGTGGAGCTGGAAGTCAGAGGTAAAAGCATGCATGTTTACAGAAACTGCTGGGTAAACACATGGATAACCTCATCAGTGACTGGTAACAATTAGCCTATTAGATTGTTGTTTATCAAATAATTACTAGGAACCACAAGTTGGAGCGCAACATCTGTTAGTGAACATTCACCAATCATGAGTTCAGAGTTGAATATCGTCAAATCTCATGCATCATTCATGAGGTATTTAACCTGAAAAGGCTTTCGATTAGTCACTGAGGGCTGAGGTGGAGAAGCAAAAAAAAAAAAAAACAGGTCAGTGGTGGCCAGGTTTATTGCCAGCCATCCATCCTTTTTCGGGAGGAAACACAATCCTTATTATAGCAGACTCCTTGTCTTTACTCCTTCACCTTCCAATAAAATGGAATTTTTCGCACGCTGGAGCCGACAGTAAAACGCTTGATATAATGACCAGTCACACGGGAGGAGGCGGTGGTGGGGACAGACCATCCATGCCTTTCTTCCATATGCAGCATAAATCTGATCTCAAAATTGTGTAGGCTTGAGACTGTATGAATATGATGGGTTAATTTAAAGCTCGGGCTAGCTGAAGCAGCTGTGCTCCCATAAGAGCATTTAAACGCACTCTAGAGCGTGTGTGCGTACCCACACATATACACACACACTCCCTCTCTTGTTCTATCTGCCTCATCACGAATCAGTGGCCTGCATTCCAACTCTATTACACTAAAGCCTTTGTAAAGACCGTGATAAAACACTTGCTTCCTGAAATTTTGATTACAGGCCTTACTCTCTGTTTATTTGATCTTTTATCGAGTTTGGGGATTTCAACCCTGAGTTTTGGATCCTGAGTTACTTGTTGCTCGGGTCATCAAATGAAACGCATGGCTGATTTTGACTTGTTCAGATGCAGAGAAAACCCCAGATTTTCCATGAATCCCTGCCACAAAAAACACCAGTGTTACTTATTAATCATGTGTGTCTGAATCTGGCGTGCGATGCATGTAGTTATTTTGCATGGCGGCGAAACAGTTGGACCCCGCTACCGAGCTGAGATGAGTTGAACGGAGATGTTGTGCAGGATACTTACAGGGTCCTTAATATCACAGCGGCAGTGTTATTTTAAGGTTTGAAAGCATGTGAGTATATGACTGTTCGATTCCCTAAAGGTTACAGAGCAGTATCCGTCAAGAACACTAGTGCTGTTTTATGACGACAGCTTCCGTTAGACTTCAAATGATTTCTAATTTCCTTTGATTACTTCATCTTTGTATCTCGCTCTCTGTTAGTGACCCCATCTGCATAGAGTGTGAGCTTAACGGCTTGCAGATGTGGAAAGGGGACACTATTTAACTGCAGAGAGAGAGAAAGAGAGGAGCAAGGGGATGTTTTTAACTATACTTAAAGACTTTACATTCTACACCCATCACACCCCCAAGTGAATGTTAACTGTAGGCATCTGAAAGATATCTACAGAGCAACAGTGATGTTTTTTGGATTGACTGGTCGCTCTATTTTTAACAACAATCCCACTCTTTTCCTCTCGTCCGCTGTCTCTATATCCACTTTACCTGATCCTTTTTTGCTCTCTCTTGTACAGCCCTACATTCTTGTTACCATCCTTGACCTTTCATCTATAATCTCTAAGCTGGGATCCAATCTGATGAATTGGTTAATAGTAAAATGTGGACCAAGTTTATACCCATTCTTTAGCTTCCAGGTCAGGTCTCAGTGGGCTGTGGTACTGATACAGTTCACACTCAGAAAAAAATCCTTTTACAATCTTCAAATGGCAGTTTTTTTGTCTTTTTTTACTTCTCTCCTTGTCCAGAGGTTATTACAGCCCCGGGACTATATAGAGTCAAGCTTCTCACAAAAGTAAAATTAACATGGTTGTCATCTTATACAAATGAGAAAAGTGCTGGAGTGACAGCGATCTGTCCAACATGCACTGTTAACAATGCTAATCTTAGACTGCGTCTAAAAACTTGTAATGTCAACCCAAGTGTTTGATCTTGGCTGATTTCTGGTTTAGGACAGGGTGCAAAATTTGTTATGCTCTTCGGCCAATCAAAACAAACACTATCAATTTGTGCCCACATCCCAAGCATTGCATACAGTAGCTGTCATGTCAATTAATGTACTGTATATGTACTTTCTTCAACAAGCAAGAACCCTGCCGCAGTTATACTCCTAGACTAGTAAAACCTACCGTAGACTATAAATGATTCTAAACAGGGTTTATTAATGTTGTAATCAGAACAACGGCAGCATACAGAGTCTCCAATACTGGGCGAAAACGCCGATCCATTGAGTTTCCAACACACGATTCGAGCCGTACGCCTATGAGAAAAGTAAGACCTGCATTTTATTCAGTGCAATCACGTGAATCATGAATCACAGAGAACAGCCTGTTCGAAAGGGAACGCACTCCGACAATTAACCTCCATTTTTTCGAACTGGACTCCTCTGCAGTAAGAGCTTCCTCCTACACTGTACAGCGAAGACGAGACCAGCGAGGAGAGGGTGTAGAACAGGGAGAGGAAATGCAGGATCGGCAGAAAAAAAAAGTGGATGGAAGACTACTGCTGTCTAAACAATAAAATTAAGGGAGCAGGATGATGGATTGGGATAATAAAATACCTTAAACCTAATGCTAAAAAAAAGAGAGAAATACAATTAAATAGGCTACAGAAAAAAACATTATATGTTTTAAAAGAAATATCTGATGAGAATAATCAGAAGAGTTTGCTCAATATGGGTAAAAGTCTTGAATTAACATGAAACTTTGCATATAAAAATAACTAAATTCATACTTTAAAGTTGTGACAGACTGTACACAGTGACTGGTCATGTTAATAAAGGCTTAATTTTAGTTTTATGTGATGGTAAGAGATTTCTGGTGTTGAATTAAATCACTGAATTGGCGATGATACCACATTTCCATGCCACTGCATTTAAGAGCGGTTAAAAGGGGACGATATTCAGAGAGCAAAACTTTTATAGTGTGATGCAATGCCTTCTAGGGAAACGAGACTTGCCGTGTCTCTGGTGCCAGGCTGCACTGTGGTTACAAAACCTGGCAGACATTTTATTCACAACAATGCGCTCCGGACGGAAAACGTTAATTGTCAAAGGTTTTAACGTGCCCTGTAATCAGGCTCGTATTCTCCGTCAGACTGAAGGGCCGTCTAAACCCGCTTACTGCATTACTATCCCTGACCTTACTTTGTGAGGCTCTACAGTATGTTCTTACCTCGTTTCCTAGCAAAGCAGAAACACATGCTTCAGACGCATCGCAGATGGCAGTGAGGTCGTGACCCCCCTCGAGGGCGAGCACCAGGCGGCCGCCGGCCAGGCCCATCAGCTGCTTGGTCAGGTAGCCAAAACCTGCAGAGAAGGAGAAAGGAAGTGTGAGCGGTGTTCGGCGCTTACCCGAGAGCTTTACCACTTGGCCCTCCATCAAAGGAGACAAGGACGAGGCACAGATGGAAAGAAAGAAAAGGAGGAAAAGAAGGGTATTACATCATATTTTTTCTTTGGTTAAAAAAAAAAAAAAAAAAAAAAAAAGGCACCCAGGATTTAGTAGGTCTAAACGTCCTGTATAATAAAAGGCAGGTTTAATTTTAATAAATGTGGCTCAGGATTTTGGCTCTGGTCTGCTTTTGATCTCGACTATACGAATCCTGTTCTAACCATCTCAGCCTCCTCTAAGAAGCCAATTTAGGATCCAGATACTCCGCTGAATTCCCTTGCAGCACAAAGGAAAGAAAAAGAGAGCACGAGATAAAAGGGGAGGTGATGTTTTGTTTTTTGGTAGGCCCGAACACCACAGTGCAACCAGTAGATACGTGCACAAAGAACAACAGAGTGAATTCACTGATACAGAACTAGACACAAAAATCATTAGGTTTATTTATTTATTTATTGGAGGCCACTTTCTGGAAAAAATGTGTGTGTGTGTGTGTGTGTGTGTTGTTCAAAGGCACTAACACTCATCTGTGTGCATATTCCTCTGCTGAGAAACAAGACAAAATTAGGTATGGTTAAGTACATTTCTGTGTGCATAGACAAATGTGTGCGTTTATGTGTTCACCAGATATGTAGATAAATGTTAGTGTGCACGGTTCCAGAGAGGTCCAGATAAGCGTGCATGAAAGTGTGTGTACTACTTTCAGATAAGCCTGTGTGTGTGTGTGTGAGTGTGTGTGTGTGTGTGTGTGTGTACGATAATAGGTCTTGTCACAGGCTATTGGACTGATATGAGACCATTCTGCATCACAATCAGATTGAAAGTGTACTTTATCAGCAATGTTGGTGCAAATGCAGGATAAAATGTGAACAAAGGCTCCACTCAACAACAAACTAGTGTTTATTCTTTAGTATGCATGCGTTAAACCCAAGTATGCTGTTTTACCTTTTCCAGTGGACTCGTGCAACAGTTCCCGAGCATGGAACGATTGTGTTCTCATTGATCAAAAAGAACAAGACTTCGGGGTCAAGTGTTCTCGGAAACGATCACCGGATCCTAATGTGAAAACGCCTTTATTTAATGGCTATGTATGTAAAACTGAGAATGATCTATTTACAACATATTTCTAAGCCGAAACTGGTCTGTTTGTGTGTGTCATGATAATGAAATCTACAAGAACTGGAATAATAGTTATCGCAAAGAACGTAAAATAAATCTTTCCGTTTGCAGAGCAGGTTGTGATTTTCCTTTTCTCTCTCTGGCTACACATGCAAGCCACAAAAACATGGACAATGCATAAAAAGACAACAAAGGGACAAAAACAGAGAGAGAGAGAGAGGGAGGGAGAGGCAAACAGAGAGAGGGAGGGAGAGAGAAAGAGAGAGATACTAGTACTGTATGTTAATGACTCATCGTTTAATTATGTTGCATGAAAGCCTGGTGTGTAGGACTCATGTGCTGGTGTGTGCCGCTGTGTAAATGTGTCAGAGTAAAGTGTACTTAGCCACTTACACTTGGCTGTGAGTCTGTATCCCCCCAGTGGTGGCGGGTGGCCCTCCACAGCATCGAACCCTGACGACACCAGGACCACATCAGGCGCAAACTCGTTTGCGATCGGCATCACTATTGTTCTGTAAACAAGATAAATATACATGATCAGTCCCCAATTCATCACAATTCTTTATTAAACATCAACGCCAAGAATACACTTTACACAAGTCTGAACACTCACAGTCTGATTTACAAATAATGAACAAAACATAATGTTTAAACAAGGTACCGTAACATTTTTATAAAACTAGTGGGGGTTAATCTTGAGTAGAGCCAAAATGTTTTAGAGTATCATGATATTTTTGTAATACAGACGTTAACACCGGTCTCAAAGCTCTGTGTCTGTTACCGTAACCGTCCAGTTTAAAAAAACCCTCAGATGTATTTTTATACCTCAAACTGCCTCTGATTTACTCCCTATGTCTATGTAAAAGAACAACTGCTGAGCCACGCCTTTCTTAGAGCACTACACCTATTCGTGTGTTGTCACATTATCAGGAAAATCTCATTGGCTTGTTTAAGCCCAATGCAAAATAATAAAAGGAACAAAAAGTCATGAAGTGACCATTATATAGCCGAATACAGGAGGCTCTGGTAGGACGCACTGTATACACTGGACAGGGTGCCAATACATTGCAGGGCACACAAGCAACTTGGGAACGCCAGTTAGCCTATCCTGCATGTAATTGGACTGTGGGAGGAAACCGGAGTATACCCGGTAGAAAACCCACCAAGCACAGGAAGAACATGCAAACTCCATTCACACAGATCAAAGAGAATTGAACACTTAGCTTTGAAGGTGCCAGGCCACAGTGCTAACCACTACACCACTGTGCCACCTTAAACATAACTACAAATATGAATTCTACATACAGTAATAGGTCCCATTAATAATTAGGTGTTGTTGCACAAATACAAAAATATATGTTAACCCCATAGTTCGTATCCGCCATGAAACCATAGACACTTCAGCTACTGACTAATTTCTACCAGCATCTAATTTCTACCATTCACTCCAGTTACTAACAAATCTCTAGTTGTCTTTCATACTTTAGGACAAACCTTCATCGACTTCAAGTTACAGTACATGCTCAGCATCAATGTGTGATTTATAGAAGGACTGAGGGTTTAATAGCCCATTTTGTGGTGAGGCTGTGTTTCGTAGCCCAGAGCGAGTGCAACACACACAGCGCCCCGCCTTGACTTACCCAGCGTGCAGTGCTGACCTGACGACAGCGTGACTGAGTACAGCATATGGCATTAAAATGCTCCCATCAGTCCTCTCTCATTCCAGAACTTTAATAAAAGTAACAAAACGTATGTTCCCCTGTCTGAGTCTCGTGCCATAAAGCATAGCGAATGTTATCATTGGGTAAGGAATATCAGAGCACATGCCAGCATGAGATATGTGTATCGCCTGGGCAGGAGGATATTATGACTGAGCTTATGACTATAACCTTTGGCTGGCTGGTTGCAGTGTCCCTGAAGCACAGCCAGCTGTGAGGCTATATTAAGCACTGTTACGATGCTGCATTTCCATGGCCGACCTGCAGCTGGAAAGGAACTGGATCTGCCTGGGGTTTGGTGGGGCTACAGTCAAGGCTCTCTCTGAGGATCTGGATCCATAGCAGTGTAGGTGTAGGCAGATTATAGGCTGGCTTTGTGTTGCTTTTCTTTAGATGTGGGTAGGTCTTGCACAGCTGAAACGTGGCTGCCGGTACCACAGCTGAAGTCAGGCTCTAAATACCCATCACAGTCTTCAGTCTATCCTTAAGAAAAAAATCTGTATCTTACAACAATCCGTCTTCCTTATTCTGATTTGGTTAAATGCCAACATCAAATCTTGACTTTATTTTTGTATTGGGAACACAATCCTGTTCCATAACTGCCAAAGATCTTTAAGTGCAAGTAACTCTATTGTTGTTAGTGCAGCTTAGGGTTGTGTCATGTAGGTAGTTTATCTGATTTGGTTCAAGTAGCTTGGCTGCTGTAGTTACAACCATGTCACAGTTGTAAATCTAAGTAGAAAACTATCAGAAGTAGTTATATCTACACAAATTTTGGAGCAGCGGTAGGGAGCTGCACTTTGCTGACCACTGGAACATAGTACCTGGTGAATGCTTAGTCTTGGTCTTGGAGATCTGGCTCTTGAAATCATCTTCAACCAGAATTTAGTGATTCTGGAGTTAGGGACCTCTCTATTGTGGTTTTTGTACCATTTTGTATATTGGCGGCACCAAGATGGAGTGATGAAAACAAGGGAAGATGGGGTGAGAAGATTCCAGTGGGTGTACCAATGAATATGGTGAGTATATTGGTTTTCAGTAAGTGCTGGTCAGAGCATCACAGCCTTCCAAGCGGAAAATACTTAATATTTTCAGTCAACAGTGGCCCTAGTCATTGCATGTTTTGGCTTGTTGGGTGGCTACACATAAAAAAAAATTCAGTGTCACAACAACCGCTTGGAAAAAATGTTGACTGGCCATTGAGTCAATATTTAAGACAGCTCTAAGACAGAGACAAGTAAAACATATTTATTAACAGGAAATAGGCCTCTGTCTCCATCTCTTTATAGACTCAGACAGACTTTTCTGCCACAGGTGACACTTGCTAACACCACACTTCACTTGTGCAGCCACAGCAAATCCTGGCTGTGTTTCTCCTGCGTCTGGAGCATGATGCACAAGAAGCTTTGATGCTTTACATGCAGCCCACAGGCATGCCGACGATTGCCACAAACCTGGAGTCGAGACTTGGAGCGCCAGCGGTGGGGTGGGTACCAAGCCTGCTGCCCCACTTTGATGTTTCCAGTGAGTCTGCGCTAGCGCCATGCACCCATCAAAAGTGTTCACATCATCAAATTCCCTCGATGGACCCCCCACCAAAACCTGCAGTGCTGTGCTGTAAGCCGCAGCCACGATCTCTTGGTGACGAGTGTGGAAATTCTGCATTAAAGCGAGTGTATGAATCATGCAGTGTCTGATCTGGGAAGAAGAAAATCTCTCGGCTAATTATATTCGGAATACTGAGATTTATGACCCGCTGAGCAGGAGTCTTGGGTCTGTGTTAACTGTCGGCGGACTTTTATTCATCTTGTCGCGTTATTCCTTATTCTAGGAGTAATGAACTGAATAGAAAGAGGATGAGTTATTGTTTGGACCACACAGATATGCAGTGACTATAAATCAAAGCAGACCCTGACCCTCACAGAACCCATGTGTCTCTCACGGATCCCACAAACCTTTTGTTTTTAACACTGTTTTCCAGGCTTCTCCCTTGTCCTTTGGACCTTTGTATGATTTTCAACAGGAGTAAGAAAGTAGATTTGGGTTTGAGATCCTTGGAGGCTGCCCGTCAGGATCCTCAGTGGAATATGCTCTGAGAACACTCACTAAACTACCACCAGGCTTTTTTCGGAGAAGCTCACCTCTTGACAAATACGCTCATAAAGGGAAAACATGCCATGCAAAGTCAAAGACAAAAGCACTAATAATCACTAAGCGTTCACCCAGACTCCATCAGCATTCTTAATACTACACTGACAAGGGTCTTGTTAAATTCTTAAAAAGCCGGGCTGCTGCTTTAAATATGTTTAAATACCTAATGCAGTATAAGAAGTGCCCTTTCCATTCCTAGCACTATTCTAAACTATGATTTAAAGCCAAATGGCTTCAAAGTGTATGTTTCGATAACTGGGAAGTGTGAACGAAGAAATAAAATAAAAAAACACATTTCTCTTTGGATATTTCCAGTTCATTTCTGAGCCAGGATACTGTCAGTATTCCACTGTGTTTAGTGGTTATTGCAGGCCAGTACCCTGACAGCAGTGCTAAAAGAACAGACTGTGCCACTCTCAGTGGCTTTCCCAGGGCCATAGAAACATGCATTTACAGCATCTGGGCTTTCCTCTCTTTCCCAAGAGATTATTAGAAAACCTCAAAGAAAACCCTTTACTCTACAGAGGACTGAACTTTGTAATCTTAGTCATAAAACAATTGCCATCAATATGCTTTCCCTACAACTATTCTGAAACTCATGTGAATTTTTCTGCTGTTCCACCAAATCCATCAGGGTAAAGTGCTTTCCCTTTTGACTCTTTCATCAAAAACAATATTTTTTGGAATTTTACTAGTCACCTAGCCTGATCTTTTTAAAATCTGTTAAACCCCACACTGGCCTAAAAATCCATGTGTACAAAAGACTGACCTCTGAAATGACGCCAGAGCCAAACAAATCTAAGAAATTCTGTTAGCTGGGATCCGTTTCCAGTTTCTAGGCATGGACGGTTTGATGTTTGGGACCATTTCTAATACGCTATACGCAGATCATCACTCAACTCCTTGTAAAAACCGCCTAAAACCCAAATCGCCATTAGAGAGTAAAACGAGTCTTTCTACCTCATCTCTTCTATGGATAGTGGCAGTGCACTTGAAGGAGTCAGAGTCAGAGAAGCGTAGCGTGTAAAGCTGGAACACGGCTTGGCGAATGCAACTTCTTGGATGAAAACAGACAAGGTTTTGTATCTACAGGATATGATAATGCTGCACCAAATAAAGATCAGGCCAACTTGTAAATGATCCAAACAGACGCTCTTTCAAACACACACATTTTGGAATCTGAGAAGGTCTTCTTCCTCACTTGGCTCTAACAAGAAACACGCCAAGGTCCTTCTCATTAAGCCCTCGGCCGCTCCACCAAATATAAATGTTCTAAATCCTCCTCTGATTATCGTCACTAAAAGTCTTAGAGAGGAAAATACTTGCAATGGAAGATCCAAACAACAGCTGATCCACTGCAGAAGACATCAGGATCATGAAAGATGGTTGGGGAAAATTTATGAGCTAATTAGCAAAGGCCTTTACAAATTCTCCTGCAATGCACTGAAACAAATTGCGAGAAGTGGAAGGGGGACAGGGGACCACATGCTGTCAAAAAATGATTCATCCTTACAGTTCACTCTAATTTCCGAAAAAAGGAAGGCCAATAGTGGTTAGAGGAGACAATGGGGCCCACTTGTAAAACCAGGAGGACCAACAAAGGGTTAATGCTATCCAGGGCTATCTGTCAGGCTCAAAGGCTTTTCCAATCGCTCCCCCTATACAAAAAAAGTCAAGAAAGACCTAAAAGGAAAAGAAGGGGGAAAACACTTCAAAGCCCTTGTCATCTGGCATTGCGGAGAGCTGGTTTGAATTAACTTCAATTCTCCTCTCCTTTTCCAAGTTCATAGCGAGAATGCCTTGGCTTCTGGTTTTCATTAGAGCCAATTTTCTTATCTTTTTTCTCCCTCTTTCTTCATCTCAAGCTTGATCCCCTGTAAATGCAACGTGGCACTGAGTGTAGCTAAATAAGAAGGTGCTGCCCGCAAGGCACGCATTGTCTCACACAGCCCACAAAATGCAGCTGAGAGGGAAATAAGGAAAATGCAGGGAAAGAGAGACAGTGGGAGGGAGAAAAAAAAGAGAGAAAGATGTTGGTTGTTTACACCAAAACAGCCTTTATTTATCTGTTTCTCTCATCTGTTTGGTGGGATGCAGATTTTTCCATTCAAACTTTATCATTACTGCAATAATGCATTATTTACCAAGCAGGGAGAGGAGGGCTGTGAGGGAGAGAGAGAGAGAGAGAGAGAGAATTGATTTAAAAACTGATGGTAGTTGATGGAAAGAGAGAGAGAGAAAGAAGGGAAGGACAGTGCACGAGAGCAGGAAGAGAGACAAAAAGAAAAGATATATGGACTGCTGGGCTCTCCCTCTCCAGTCTTAAGGGAAAAATAAATCAGTGTTCAGAGAAGGGTGCAGTGCTGTGTGAACGATTTGAGCCGCAGGGTAGTGAGAAAGAGAGGGGGAGAGAGAGTGGGAGAGATGAGGAGAGAGAATCCAAGGAAGAGTTTGGCAGTGGGATGGTGCCTTCGATGACTTGGAACATGAAAATTGCCAAACATGGATTTAATGCATCAGATAATTGCCAAGTCCTTCATGTGGTGGATTGAGTGCATTAACAAAAGCAAGAAATCAAACCAAGCAACGTATAAAAAACAAATAAATAAATAAAGTTCCATTAACAAACTCTTCTGTCCTGGACAAAAGACAGTTCTGTGCTGATAACTGTAAAACCTTTCCCATTTTCAGGCACTGCTTTATTCTGATTAGGATCGCAGAACATATAACAAGAACATTTACATTGTAAGTAAATAAACTGAATAATAGTTAAGGTGCATTTAAGCCTTGTTGAAGCTGCCAGTCTAAAGACAATTTTTGGCATATTCAGATTGGAACCAGTTTGGAATCAGATTGCTATCATGTAAACAGTAAAAAACAAAAAACAAAAAACAAAAAAACACACTAAATCTGATTTTTGCAAATCCGATCTGAACCACATCCAGAGATGGTTTGGTTTCAAATCAGATTCCCAAAGATGTGTCTCAGTCTGCATCCTCTACTTGCTCAAATCCGATTCCAAACTGTCCATTACATCACTCGCAACCCAAAGTTGAAGTTCAAGTCCACACGATCACGTGGTATGGAACATGGATTCATGGATGAAAAACAAGCCAGAAAACAATGGAAGGACTGGAAATAAGTAATTATAATTTTGTAGAAAGATGATATCCTTTAGGAGATCACAAAGGACCTTTTTTCCCACTTTTTGCTCTATTACCACAAAGTATGTAAAAGCCATGCAATTTTTTTCTGTGCAGCTATATTAACCATGCTTTCAGGAAGAGTGGCTGGCTTTCCAGTTTAGAAATGAAGAACAACAGTCCCAGGACAGAGGAAGAAGTGAAGTGTCTGATGGTACAGTAGGATGCATCAGTACAGACAAGGCTACAGTAAATAAAAGTACAAAAGAGGGCAATATATGGGGAAATATCTGGCTGCATGTGAGCCTCCGGTGTTGTTACCATAGCAACCAATGCAGATATGTCGACAATGTGTTGAATTTGGGCTGCCAGTCTGAACACAGCCAAATCCGACCTGATCACCTTCACATAACAGTGTGGACAGCCACTCCTAAAGATCAGATCCTGTGAAACAAATTGCATTTGCTTGAAGTATAAACAAGATCAAGTTTTCTCAGTTAGACAAATCTATATGATTAAGAAGAAATCCACCAACTGCTCTGCATAATTGGAATATTGAGGAAAAAATTATCAAAAAAATCAAGTTCAAATGCACCACTGGACAAAATTTTACCTCAAAGAAAGTTATTACACAACATGGTCATGATACTTCAGACATTTTGTAAATAAAAAACTCAAGACCTGCTTAATTTTTTCCCGTATTGCATCAATTAGTAACCTCTGACTATTCCTGTGCTTAGTTGCAAATTTTACATTTCCTGCGATGTTAACATTCGGACTCATAACATAAGAGAATACACATGTACCTCATTTGGCCAAAAGTTTGTGGACACCTGACCATCAAACCCATTTGAACAAATTATTGTCACAAAGTTGAAAGGACATTGTTGTATAGGATGTCTTTGCATTCTTTGCCACCAAGGGGCCCGAACATATTCCAGCATGACAATGCCCTTGTGCACAATAATGCAAGGTCTATGAAGGGATGATATGCCACGGATGGAGTGTTTTGCACAGAGCCCTGACCTCAACCCTACTAACAAACTTTGGGTGAACTGAAAGACGTATTGCACCCCAAGCTTTCTCGCACAACATCAGTGCCAGATCTCAGTAATGCTCTTATAGTTTAATGAGCACGAATCCCCATCGCCACGCTCTAAAATCCAGTGGAAAGCCTTCAGAGAAAAGTGGAGGTTACTGTAACTGTAAAGAGGGGATACATCTGGAATGATGTGTTCAACAAGCTCATATGGGTGTGATGGTCAGAAATGAACTTTTCTTCAAACCCAAGCTCACTTTGATTTCCATGGGTCTCTCCATGATCAGTATGAATGAGCTGAACGTACTGTACATGGCTGTGCGCCAGGTTCAGAGTCGGCTGGCAGGAAAGACTTGGACTGAATCATCCAGCAGCTCAGCAAAGTGTCTTCTGAGAGTCATACACCACAGTACCACACACTAATGCTCAAGCAGACTGGAGCTCCTGTGACTAACCCTGACTCACACTTCAACACGTTATCCCTCATAGGCCTCAGCCAACGACGCGCAGTATTCCCGTAGGATTACAGAGTAATGCTGCTAGTTGCACACAGTCCAAATATCATACATCAGCTGTTGACGTCAGCTCTTCGGTGTAGAGGGCTGCATTCCTGCCAGACTACAGTGAGACGTGTGGAACCCTATGCATACAGTAGGATGAAAGCTTGCAGGAGACAGGAGGTGGTCAAGTAGCTAGTAAAGGTCAGACCTAGGAAAAAACTCCTATGAAAGAGAATCCGCCACATGAAAACATTTAACATGGACAATATTTTTGCACATTTTGGTCAAGATGTTTACTTACGAACGTTAAATGATGTGAGATGAAACACTTTGCCTAGTATGAGCTTTAGCAAATGCTAACAATTTATTTATTAAAGAATGACATATCACACTTTTGATCCATTTATAGTTAGACTTATTACAGCAGGACATCTGTGAACCAAGTTAGTTCCTGTTACCATTTATAACTTTTGAAATGAAAGCGGCTTGTCATGCTCTTGAGAAACCACAAACCGCCAATTCTTCTTTCATGAAGACTCTCACATGCCACAAGAATTGAAGCTTCACCTCTGACTGTTAAAGTGCTGACACTGGAGACTCCTTTAAAAATAAATAAATAAATAAATAAATAAATAAATAATTCTCTCAAATTCCCCATATCAACTTTTATGATAATAATTGCATAGATTGCACGATTGTAGCATGTTCTGACCAATCTGAGTAGAGAATTCAATAATGCAAAAGTATACATATTTTAAACTTAAAGCTTCGCTCAGCATTAGCACTTGCCCACTTGGCTTTGGCACCCAACATTTTTTATCTTATTTTTAAAGTCTGACCAGTGAGCACCAATGCATGTAAAGTCTGTAAGCGCTACCAGTTTAGTTTGCCATTGAAACTAAAATCAAGCAGTGAAGCCACCTTGTGTTGGAATTACACTTTACAACGTCAAGAAAAAACACCATGAAAAAAGTAAAAAAAAAAAAAAAAAAAATTTTTAATGAGACAGAATGTCAGTCTTATGGTTGTCATGGTTACGGAGACTCAGTGACATGGTTCTTGGGGGGAAAAAAATAGGTCTTCCAATAGAAATTCGCCTGTGGAACACATGAGACTGCCAAACCCAGGAAACTCAATAAAGTTTTAAACAGCACAAGAATTAAACTGGCTTCCAAAATCTAAAGCTGTCTCTTATCTTATCAGAGATGACAAAACGGGAACCTTCGCTCATGGCTACAGATGATGCCAATATGTACACTGGACAAAGCAAGGTTTCCAACCATGTACATTTATGTAATTTGCAAATATATAAGATACAGTATATAAAATATGTTTGAATAAACAGTTTTTAAACAGAAATGATTGTGTTATTTAGAAGGATACTCAGAAAAAGAAAACTATGTTCTGAAATCGTCACCTGTATCGTGATCATCTATATCAATATTGAAAATCGAGCAGGTTTGCGTGGACTTCTTGCTAGGGACCTGGAATCGTCACAGCCGTGTACTTGTTCCCATTTAATTATAAATTTTGTACGTTACAGTTCCTGTCAAAGGATATCTAGCAACTACTATATGTGCGCTAGGCTTTTCTACTTCTGCCCTGGCAAATATGGAGTCAGTCAGACATCCATATGTGCAAGAAAAAAAAAAAAACATTAAAAGTAACGAAACGCAGACCCGACATTTGTAACGCTAACGGAATGCATTTTTTGTGGGACGTCTGCTGCGCAAGCAAGAGTGAGATAAATGCCAGCAGTACACGGTATAAACAGACTGAATATAACGTTTGCAGGGCCGCTTGGTGTAAAGAAGTGTGCCGTGGGAAGCTTCACGTCTAGCCTCAGTGAAGAAAGCACCGGGCGATGCGGCGTGTGAAGCAGCTGGCATCACTTAGACCCTGCGTGCGGAGCTTAGGCCGGACCGAAACAGTGCTGTTTATCAGTGATGCGCTGCAGGGAGATTTACAGTGCCCGCGAGACTGGAAGACAGGACCGAAGGCTGACTGGAGTGCCGGGAGGGAAGTGAACAAAGCGATGAGCTGGGATCATCTGGGTTCACCGCAGACGTGCTGTGGGCCGTTTGTCACGCCGATTGTCTACCTGCGGGATAGTCGACGTGTTGGTTGTGGATTGACCTCTTCAAAGCGGAGGGCTGAAATAGGCCGTGTGCTGGCGTTTTGAGGAGAGAGGGTTATTAATAGTTCCAGACACCGGAGCTAATGGGGCTCAGACCTACTGGCACATCCTCAAAGGCTCGCATCAGCCCCCGTACACAGATAAAAGAAACTGGCCAAAAGAGGGGCAGTGCTTAAACAAATTGTTACAAGACACTGCTTTGGAAGCTTTCGTCTCCAACTTTCTTTTATTCACTCTTAGATGCTGAAAAGGCGTGTGAAAGTTGTGGGCAATGTGCACACTTTCTTCAGGATGGAGGCGAAGTTTGCAGTAGTGCAACACAAGATTTATTTTGCCTTCCGCAAAAATCAGGCATGCAGCAAACTGCTCGCTAATTGACAGGTTAATAGCGCTAGGGACACTGATGTGTCTAAGTATCTCATGCTTATGCGTAGGACAAGAGAGAACAAATCGTACCTACAGCAAGTTTAAAGTAAAGTCTACTTACGTCTTCTAGTAGAGCACTCGCAGCAGGAGCCAGGGTTTTGCTATCTATCAGCAGGACAGACTCTAAACCTGGACCACGCATGGCTTAAATAAACACTCTGAGAGCGAGGCTGGCAGTGGCATGAGCACTCAAAGGAGAGGCAACAATAAAGATATTATCTAAAGATGTCACACTCAGTCACGCAGAAAACTGTTTCCTACAGGTCAATATAAACTACAAAGATATGAAACAACAGGAAAGAAAGGTGCCCTTAATAAGTACAGATTCTTCTAGCTGAGTGTTTATATTGACTCCATTATATTGATTATGGTCGAAAAATGTAATATATATTAAAACTTACCTTATAAAAAAAATAAATAAATACACACGTGTATGTAT
>JAOVVA010000051.1:21247222-21264787 GCA_028565275.1 Leiocassis micropogon
ATATACACTGAAAATACAATAAGAACCAGAACTGGTGGTTACCTGAAGGCGGCCAGATATTCCACGTCTCCCATTGGAGGCTCCAGACCACCTGTGAAGGCCATGTTCACATTAAAGCCCATGCCTGGCCCCGAGCCCACCTGGGAAAAACACACAGGGACACACACAGCCTTATTATTGCAATAATGGTATAGTTTTCTGGTTACACTTCTCTCATTTAGAAGAAGTCAGTTTGAGTACAAATGTATTGATTCATGACAAAAACAGAACAAGCAGGAACTTTTCGGGTAGTCAGGAACATTAGTTATGATTATTAGAGAAACCATAGCGGATGATTGTTTCTAGGCCCTTTAACAACAGTTTTCTGTTTCTGCTTTAGATCAGATATTCTTCTGCTCCGGGATCCAACAAACCCTAGCCAGGATAAAGTTGACGATGGTTGCTCAAACAAAAAGTGTCACAAAAATGAGAAGGTCTGGGGGAAAAAAAAAAAAAAAACTTTTCCAAGTTGTACACCAAATCTTGTACTACACTATTTTATTCAATTAATAGGTAAAAAATGAATAAATAAATGTATATATATAGTTCATATATATATATGCTTTTTATCATGGCTACAATCATAACCTTTTGCCAACTGAATGGTTAAATTCCTACAGGATCAATAAAGTTTATACACTAATTAACCATAATATTAAATTCAAAACATTATTTTGTAACAGTAACAGTATTCTCTAGGTTCCCCTTGGCTCTGCCCCTCAGGACATGACTTCACAAGACCTCTGGGGGTGTGCTGTGGTGTCTGGCACCAGGATCCTTTGGGTGGGTGCTGTGGGTTGGGACCTTGGGGGATCAGACATGTTAGTCGCCGTGGGCTTGGGTGAGCCTTAGGTGCCCATGAACCTGACACCAGTTTGCTGGTGTACAGTTGCTAATCAATACAAATGTGTTTATTTTATTAGTTGTTAATGTTATATCCGATCTTTGCACATATCCTGTTGCGTGTTGTAATTCAAGATACCCATAAATAGAGGGGGAGGGTTGTGTACATGCTTCAAGCAAATACAGCTAGTTTAAATAAGCAACAGTAATGTTAACATTTACACAACAAAGCGAAAACAATAATCAATAAACAATGTCCCTATAACAATGTTACTATCAAACTTTCTGTTTGCTGTGATCCTAGAACAACATTTTATGACATAATGCATAAAGCCCTACTGGGATCCTGTGTGCGTGTGTGTGAGCGGAGGAGACTGAAATGGAGAGAAGTGTTATTCTTCTTCTCTTGGTCTGTGAGACATGATGAGTTGGTGTCTCAGCTGCGTCTGTGGTTCTGACCTCATCAGGAGCGCCGCTGCCAGGAAAGAAGTTCCCGTCGTCATAGCGATGCAGAGACAGATACAGCACATTGGGGTCGCTGTAGAAAGCCTGCTGGGTGCCGTTGCCATGGTGAACATCCTAAAAGAAGAACGTGTTGTTATTATTTAGGGTTTACTGGAGTAAAAACTCAGTAAAGTAACAACACACACACACACACACACACACACACATTCACTACATCAGTTGCATCAACATGAAGAAAACTAGTCATTCACACAATGTCAAAATCAGATCCTCGGCTGGAAAAGACATTGACTGTGACATTTTCATACCATAAAAATGTCTAAACATTCTATTCTGAGCTCAGTGTAATAATGTTTAATAGCTTTGTGTCTCATCCTGTGTCTTTTGATCTGAGGCGCTGTGTGTCGTGGTGTCTACTGTTCCAGCAGAAGCGCTGCGTGACAGGCGGGAGGAAATGAACGGCATTTCAAAGGCATCCCTGGACCTTAATGATCTCAGTCGAGACTGGTCAGCAGGATTGCTGGACATTGCGGCCCGTATCGTGGTACTCGCTCTACACGGGCATATTAACCTGGCAGAACCGTTTCAGATCGTGGCTTTACAGCATATAGTGTGCAAGGAAGAGCTTTCACTGTCAATTTAGCAAAATGTTGGTTATAAGGAACAAAATCTGCTTTAACGCCATAAAATTGATACATGGCTTTGTGTTTTATTCTACTTATACCTATGCAATTTAGCACCAATTACAATTTAGCTTAGTTACTTACTGTAGATCAGCGCTGCTATAAATATCATCTCACCAGTCTGTTTTTTCCCTTCTCCTCAAGTTCATAGGAAAAATCAGGTCATATCATCTTCATATTCTACCCGACTGTTAGGAGATGCTGAGACGGCGTCTGTAGATATTAATGATACATCTCCCTTATAATAAATAGCGATAAAAGATATCATCTTCATCATTAAACAGCGATGCGTTTAAAAACTAAGCCGCACGTCTGTCAAAAAGTCCTTGTAAATGTTTTTTTTTTATTTTTTTATTACAAACAACGAGCGCTTGAATATAAATCTGTGATTCGCAGTACACACGAAACTACTCTCAGAGCTCCTGTTATAGCAAATAAATCAACACCTTTCAGCCAATCAGGACAGAGAATAGTCATCATATCGCTGTGATGGAAACGCAATTTTAATTGTTTAGTTTTGAGACCCCTGTGAGTTTTTCGAGTCGCGGTGCGGCATATCCGATACCAGAGAGCTCGTTCCCTTATTGACATTCTTCCCTTTTATTGGTCAGACTTCTGAGAAAACAACTCACCCAGTCCACTATTAAAATCTTGCTGACATTCAGGCGCTGCTGGAGGAGTTTGGCTGCGATGGCCACCGAGTTGAAATAACAGAATCCCCTGTTATTGCAAAGAGAGAAAACGAGAGAGAGAGAGAGAGAGAGAGAGAGAGAAGAGAAATGGATGAATAAACGAGAGCAGAGAGCACAGGAGAGTAGTGTTGTGCAGTGTGCATGTGTGTGTGTGTGTGTTCGTGTGTGTGTGTGCGTGTGAGTTTGTGTAAAGTGGACCCCCTGGTCGAGTGGATTCTCCCATTTCACTAATGACAATTCACCCACAGAGTTCTGGCTACACTTCAGAGTGGAGAGAACATTGCATTGGCCTGGCCTAAAGCCCATACACAGTGATACACCACTACACACACACACACACTCACACACACTCACACACACTCACACACACTGCCTCCACTAAGCCTGGCACACTCACCACAGCATTGCAACAGCCATCTGATTTAACCTTTCCCCAAAGCCTCAATGGAACAATAATTTCACTTAACCTTTATTTAATGAGACCAGTTTAGTGAAGAGGCTTTTCTGTAGAACAAAGAAGGAAGTAGTAATACGGATCACTTACAGCTATGCGCAGGTATTTAACAAGCACAGACACCAAGACACCCACACACACATGCAGATAAACAAACAACTGAAAAACAATCTAACAACCCTTCAGTCATGAGACAGATTCAGTATCCTCTCTAACCTAACTAGCGAGAACGTCTGAACGTTAGGTTTAGAGGATCACACTGCTGAATCCCTGTACAGCAGCCAGGCTGGTGGGAATGGGGAAGTCTTGGCTAGGATGTCCACCTCTGACCTGGGACTCAGTGTGTATGTGTGTGTGAATAAGTTACATCATGTTGTATCAGGGTGTCTTCACATATGCAGCGTTTAGTCTCTTAAAATCGAACCCTGGTCTGTTTTCTAACCTGGCGTAGTTTGTTAACTGGATTAACACGACCGTTCTGTCATTCCCTCGATCTCTCAGACTCGGCGTAGTTCTATCGCAGCATGAAAGTGATTTGACCCTGAATTGGCTCAAGTGCAGGAATTGAGCCGAACATGCCGCGTATTTTGGGTTGCGGGTGAGATTTATTTTTTTGTACATGCGAGCTGCTAAACTGAGCCACAAGATGCAAACTGAGCCAGACAAGTTATAGAGCCACAGAAATGTAATGTGTTTGAGAACACTAAAATAAATAAATAAATAAATAAATAAAACCTGACCGAAATACAGAAAACAGTTTGAAGCATTATTTATAGAATTATATAATCATTTCTTTATTTAGTGCCAGCTCAGTGTTCGCCACGCTCACATTATTTCTGTAATTCCTATACACAATTGTTTAATGCTTGTTTATGATCTCTGTATTTACAAGCAGGCTACAGCTTGTAAACTATATTTTTTACTATATTTATATCATATAACTTCATCTTTCAGCTTTCAACTTGCAGTATATGTTTGCTTCATTTAATAACGCGTATCGTTTAAACGCAGTGTGTAAAATGTTTCATCTTACTCTGATTCAGACTCTGCAAATGGTCTGATAATTCTACAGTGGTGGCCAAAAGTATTAAGACAACATGTGCAATATATTAGAGTTCTCCCTGCGCACAGAACAGGTGATGGTGATGTCACTAATTAGTTCTCGTCCATCTGGCCGGAGAGTTGTGTTAATTAGAATCAGCTGGTTTAGTTCATGGATGGAACAAATGTGTGGCAGGACTTTTACTTTCTAAAGCCGGGGTGTTCACCTCTGCACAAAAAGACGGCTAGAACCTGGGAATTCTGGAGTGAATTACGAAATTGTGAAAGCACATGATCTTCAGGAAGCAATCAAGCAGGCATGGGTTGAGCGAGTGACACCAGAGTACTGCAGACGTCTTTTTGAATTTATGCCCAGCCAGATCGAGCAGATTTTGTAAAATAAATCATTCCATACTAAATATTGATTGTTAAATAGCAAAATTTTATTCCACAAAATAACAAATTGTTCTTATTATTCCTATTCGCTATTACCAAAAAATAATAATAATAATAATAATTTCAATTAAATTAAAAAACACTTTTGGCTACCACTGAATAAGTGGCCTGTCCTATAATTTTAAGTTTGTGAATATTTATTTTTCTGGGGAATACCCAAGCTTTTAAGTGATATATGATTTGCACTCCAAATATCACATTGTGTCCACAAGTACCCTGGGATAAGTTCCAGCCTTCCCCATTTCCCTACAGAGGATAAGCAGTATACTGTAGATAAATGGATCTTGAATATTACACTGTATAAAAAAAAAATCCGGTATACTGGACAGTGATATATTGTTATATGTATATACAAGGGGGGATTGATTATATAGAGAAATTAAGGGAGTTTTTACTCTCTTATCAAAATCCTGGTTTGACTTGAACACCCCTTGATGCCCCTATATAAGGCCTTAGCTTCAGGTCTAAAAGGTCACTTTTAGGTAAACACTACTTGTATAGAATATGTGCAAGGATTCCTGTTACTAACGATAAATAAGCTGAATTCAGACACTGAAGATGATTTAGCTGTGCAGAGGAGCAGTGTTTATATAACAGGATGGTGATGTGGTTTCTGCACTACAGGGGTGTGGTACTCACATGGGGGTGCTCTCCTCGGCGTGGTGTCCTGGAGGCCGGACCACAGCGAAACCGTTCTGTAATCACACACCAACACACACAGCTGCGTTAGCTATACCGCGACACAGAGCTGTACAGAGACCGGCCCACGCAAGTGCACATGCATGCAGGCTCATACACACCCTGACAGGATGACAGTAACACACTAATGTATAGTTCAGTTTCCCAGCATGATATTCGGATACATTAAAGCCTGGTGCAGATCTGAGCTCATCAGTTTTCAATTCGTGACGAACGGTTCAGTGACCTGAAGGACTAGCGGAGGGGCCGCTAACAGAGTCGCTGCGCTCAGACGAGTGTGGAAGACTCGCCGAGCCACTCGGAGCACAGAGACTTCCCATCATGATAATGTGGAAGCAGCTGTGTTGTACTGTTTTCCTTTCTCTCTCTCTCCGGAGAATATTAATTCAACATGAGAGAAGGGCTTATTCGGTGTAATGCTAGTCCTCAGTGGGGTGCTTTGAGTGCGCTGGGCTGGGCTGCGGCCGAGGTGTTGCACTTCTATTTTAGTGTGGGATGACTGGCAGACAGGATGTTATGCTGTGAGAGAAAGTGTGTGCGCGCAGAGACGTATAGTCTCACTAATGACGCGGTTACACTCAGGAGTATTTGCATTTGGTTGAGATTAAGTTGCTTGCTGCTGAAAGGATGCCCAGATACCAGCTGATCTCACACTGACACATACACACACAGACGAACTCTTTTACTCACGAGTCAGCTACACAAACAGTGAGCACAGCGAAAATGAACACATTGCACACAAAAATGTAACAGGACATTGCGGAAGAGAAATAATGCATTCTATGAAAAAGTGGGTGAGTGATATGTTTATTATATTAAAAAAAAATATCTAATAGAATATAATTATCAATTATATGTTTAGCCAGTAAAATGTTCCTATATTTTTGTAAAGTTCTAATGGTGTGCGTCAGTTGCTAGGAAGGTGGAATCCTATCACAGGATTGCATTTCAAATTGAAATCTGCAGATAAATATTTAAGAGCTTATGTTCATACAAAACTTTGTTGATGCATTATAACATTTCAGCTGAACGGCTCTGAATGAACACATCATTTTTGTCATACTCGTCACACATTTTTTTACATACTGGATGGAGTATGGAGAGAGCAGGGAGGTGTGAGGTGTAGGAGTGTGGAGGTGCTGAGTGAAAAGTAAGAGTGTGAAGCGAGATGTATGTAATGTGAGTGAGCAGCAGAAATGTTGCTGTGTGTGTGTAGAACGTGGTGCTAAAACCCATTTCAAATATGCACGACTCGTTAATGAGCATGAAAGAGCCTAGAATTTCAGACTTCTACTGACATGGGTCTCTCATTTTGTTTTTGGAAGACACAATTACGGAGAGACTTTAATGCTTTCCACTCACAGAACTTTTTCTCAATGTTAAAGTAATTGGGTTTTATGCAAAAAAAAGAAAAAAAAAAACCTTTTTTCCCTCAGAACTCTTACATTAAAGTGAGATTAAAGTCAGAATTCTGAGTAAAAAATTTCAGAACCTCTGACATTAAAGTTAAAGACAAAATTCTAAGATTAAAGTCAGAATTCTAAGGTAAAAGTCATAATTCTGCCAAAGTGAATTTGCTAGAATAATGAAATTTAGGTAAAAATTCTGAGATTAAAATCGAAATCCTGAGATTAAAGTCATAATTCTGCCAATAAAGTGACATTAAAGTCAGAATTCTAAGGAAAAAGCAAGAATTCTAAGATTAAAGTCAGAATTATGAGATTAACGTCAAAATTCAGACATTAAATTCCAAATTATGAGAAAACTCAAAATTATGAGAAAAAGTCAAGTTTCTGAGGGGAAAAGTTCAGAATTGTGGGGTTAAGGTCAGAATTCTAAGAAAAACAGTCAAAATTCTAACAAAAAAGTCAAACACATTTTTAAGTGCCTCTAATGTTCTTCTATATCTCAGAGACAACCAATAGTGAGGTAAAAGATGCTCAGCATGAGTGGCTTTTAAATAATATGCTGATAATCCTGGGTAGTGTTATGACTACTACAGTAAGATTACACATGGCAGAGCATGTTAGACTTGGGGGTTTATTTTTTTAGGGTATCCATGTGGGACCAGCCGCTGCAGCAGGTGAGTCACGCGTTGGTGTGGTTGACTGCCAAAATCGTGCACGCAGAAATACAGAAACTGCTGTGAGGAGAGTTCTGGAGAGAGCCGAGTAACAAACCTTCACAGACCTGCCATTTTAAACCCGTTTTCTGACACAATACCACAGGGATCATTTCTACAACAGACTTTTACTAAGAGAAGTAAAAATGATGAAGATGAGGACGAGGATGGCGTTACCTTTAGTTCTCCAGACGCAACTTTAAACACCAGTTCCACCACGGAGCCGACGGCCAGACGAGCCGCGCTAGATGAGTGTACCTCGTTCCAGATAGTGTCGCTGTCCACCTGCACAAACACAATTGAGTGTGCAAAAGACCATAGCTGTATACTAGTTTAATGAAAAATAAAAGGATTGTTTCTTTTTGTTGAAGGATACACGAGGTTAAGCTATGCAGCCTTTGAAATCACACTGAGACTCAAACAATCCAAGATTGGGAGAAAAACACATTTGATGATGCAGCACTGAGAACCGAGGTGTGATATTTGCTTGGTAAACACTGCAGACTAACATTCGCACAACAGGAGAAATCAGACTTTGCTTACACACTGCACTGCGTAAACACCAGGTCTGTCACCTCAACACCTGCTAGACGGCTCAAAAAGCAAGCAGAGAAATCCGCACTCCTGAAGTTAAACCGATTCCTGTTCCTCGCCTCAAAGTTTGACATTCTGCTTTTTTGAGATGCTTTTCTGCTCACCAAGGCTGTACAGAGTGATTAATCGAGTTATGCTTTGAGAAAGCACAAGGGCTCCTGAAACCTTATGGTCGCACACTGCCCGGACATATTTTAAATGATCATGTGTAGCTTTGATTATGGAAATGTGGAAATGTGGAAATAATTCTTTGTGCTTGTAGAACAATCGTGTGCCAGCATGGAAGAAAAAAAAAAAAATCGATGATGGTAACCTGGACATTCAGTACATTCAGATCATCAGCTAGCTTCATTCTATTGCCACATAACGTTGCTGAGACTAGACCTGATCAAGTGAAGCAACCACAGATCATAACACCGCCTCCAGAGGCTTGTACGGTGGCCAATGTGCATGATGGATGCATCGCTTCATGCGCTTCCCTTCTTACCCTGACGCGCCCATCGCTCTGGAATTGGGTCAATCTGAACTCATCAGCTTTTTCCATTGTTCCAAAGATCAATCTTTATTCAATCTCCCTGGCAAACTTGAGCCTTTTTTTTTTTCTTCGATTAGTCTCACTAAAAAGTGGTTTTCTTATTGTGACACAGATGTTTAGCTCCAATCCTGTGAGTTCTTGTCAAATCGTGCATGAGGAAATGCTCATATTTGCACTATTTCTTGATTTCTTTTGTTGTTGTTTTTTTTTTTCAAATCTACTTAGTTCCTTCCATTGCTTGATAAAAACCAACAACTTGACCCTTTTGATACGGCGATGGTTTTTTTGCACATGGTGGTCACAATTCAATTCCATATACAATACTGGCTTCATGCTGGCTTAATAGTGAAGGCAAAATACACTACAGGTGCACAGTATGTTAAAGATAAATGAATACAGATATAAATTATCCAAAAAAAAAAAAGTGTCTGAACTGGGGACTGTTATAATAATTGACTGAAACATACCGAGATTTAAGCCAGCTTGTCTGGCACAAGATGACATTTTCGCCATTCCGAGGCTTGATGCAAGATGGGAGTTGTTAAATAAAGACAGAATGAAGCTGCAATGTGTATTAAAAAATAAAAACAATTAAAAATAAAGCGAGTGAAATTTTTTATTTTATTTTTGTGCTGATTCACATCCTAATCCCCAACAGACATGGTGTGCTTAAAGAATGCAGTGTAAATCTTCTGGAAAGTAAATTCTACCATATGCAACAGATGCAGAGCTATACATCATATCCTCTATGACAAACGGGAATGCGTGCATCCTTAATAACTGCTTCCAAAAACCGCAAGGTTAAACCTCAAACTTTAGCAACGAACGTGAAAATGCCCCAGGGTTAAATACAAGAGAACATGGCAGGTGAGAGCAGTATTTATTCGGTGCCATGCAGGGTAAAAATTAGTGGGAAAAACCTGGCAGGAGGAAAGTGTGTGTGTGTGTGTGTGTATATATATATATATATATATATATATATGTGTGTGTGTGTGTGTGTGTGTGTCATCCAAGTGTGGACACAGAGAACACTCATTCATCAGTCACCACTCATTATTCCAACACACGCCTGTCCTACAGCATGCAATTACTCCAGCCTGGCCCTGGCCCATGAACACACACACGCACAAACACATACACACACACGGACATACACAACATACAGAAATGGACATGTGCACATACAAAACGCACCTCGGACTTAAAGCCCACGGACTCGTTCGTGCTCGTTTGGAGTCGGCTTTTGAACAGGTGTCCTCGGCGCAGAGCAACATTACAACCGACCGCCGTCAGAGACAACCTTCCATTACATCAGCTGCCTTATTTAGCTTAATGTCTTCCACTAAGGCAGAGAAAGTGAATGCGCTTGTTTCAGCATGTACTGTATGCTGCTGGCTTACTGTGTACAGCGAACAATGCTCTCCTCGTGTTGTGTGCACCTCGGGGAGGTTAAGATCTCGGAGCGGAGGACAAGCCGTGAACCGAGAGGCTGAGGGTTCGAGAAGTGAGATCCCCGCGGCTCCTTTTGTGCATACATATTCGCTAACAATTTATGAATTTCGCTACAAATGGCATGAGTGCTCAAGGGCAGCGTTAAAAAAGGGGAAGAGAAAAAAAAAGTACCCTTTAAAGCTGGGCCAAGAATGACTCTGTCACGAATTACAAGCCTGTGGTGAATTTACAGTTATAAAAAAAAATAAAGTACGAGAGCAGAAACCGAGTGCAAGGTCAAGGCAAAGAGTCTGGGTGAATAAAAATGAAAGCTATATACGTACAAAACATGAAAAATACAAACTGGATATATAGTGACGAATTCACTGGATCGCACTAAATTGAGAGCAGAGAGATGCACATTATGTACATGAGTAAATACAGGCAACAAAATGGTGTGCGAGAGGAAAAGAAAAAAACAAGAATAAAAAGAGCCTCTTAATGGACATAGATTTGGGGTGGGGTGAAAAGTGTGTGTGTGTGTGTGTGTATGTGTGTGTGCGTGTGTGCGTGTGTGGGGTGTGGGGGGGGGGATTAGTGTTGGAATGAAGAAAGGCAGTCTCTCCTGACTCTGACAGGCTAATTTTCAGAGCGGAGGCTAGCTGTGGAGACGCAGGAAGACAACAATTTTGTTCCATTTCCATAAAAGAGTCCAGAGACCTTCTGTTTCTCACCAAGTTGCACCGGGTCTACTGCAGCAGCCTGCCAGGCCCGCCTGCTATTCATCAGCCTGGCAAACAGCGCTGAGGGGGGTTAACCTGCACCCCGTTCAGCCACATCACATACCCACCGTCATTACTCCGGCACTCACATCCCACAGCCACAACTCATTAATAAATATTATACAGGGACATTCTAGAAGAGGGACAATGATGAAAGCAAAGTAATGAGCGTTTTTTTTTTTTTTGGAGTTGATCTTTACCCAGCTCGCCTGCAGCGTACATGTGATTAGCACAGAGTGGAGGTTTTTTTTTGTTTTTATTATTACTTTTGCTTAAAACTAGAGATGGCACAAGTGTAGCTGTTGAAGGGACGGCCGCACAAAACGGAGGATCGGATTTTGGATATTAGATCCAGTAACAAATGGCAGACATTAAAACAGGGTTTGAATAATAATAATAAAAAAAATAAAAATAAATAAATAATAAAAAAGAGGAAATTATTGCATTCTGTATAGGAGACTTGAGTGTTTTTGTCTGTAGTCGGGATTGATTTTTATTTCCATTTGTTTATTTCATATGAATTTTATGACGATATTTATTACAAAAAGAAAAAGTGGTGAGATAGTAATGTCATCTTTAAACCTTAATTGAAAAACAAACAAAAAAACAAACAAATAAATAAAAAGTTTTGTTTCCAGATGTTGGTAAAAAAAAAAAAAAAAAAGAACAAATAAAATAAAGGATCGTTAAATTTGATCAATTGCGAACTCTATAAGAAATAAAACACAACAGGGTGTGCAATTACACACAAAAGAATTAACACACGCCAATGCTGAGTATTTTCTAATAATGGCACATCCTGAGAAATTGTTATAAACACTCATAAACACTACAGATGTTACGGATGGAGATGAAAAAAAGGAATGCCGGCCTATTCGTTTAGACATGACCGGAAACAGCCGTCAAACGTACACGCTTTCTGGACGGCGGAACAGACACGGCTCTGCTCGCTCTGCCCCGGAGAAGCGGCCGTCCGTTCATCCAAAAGAACACACACACGCTCGAAATATCGAGTACAGTGCAACACGGATACACACCTCGTCTCAGCACGCACAGGGTACTTCATAATACAAAAGATTAGCCCTCCCTCCACTGCATTCACCTCCACATACACACACACACACAGCTTGTTTATAGAAAACATCTGGACACAATTACCCGCTCGGCGGAAAGCACAGCAACAGTTTTTGTTGCCGCTAGAGTTTCAGGGGTGGGAGGGCTCTCAGGAGAACAAACAGTCCCATTATTTACACACGCGAATAAGAGAAGCAGAGAGAGAGGAGACTTACCCCGATGCCCCCACAGGGCAACCTCACAAACATGGGTGTCACAGAGCCTGCAGAGAAGAAGAGAAAGAGAGACAGAGGTGATGATCACCTTTTAGGACCCCTGAGGTCTTCCAAAGTAGTGATTTCATCAAGTTGGTAATGTGAGTGTTGCCCCCTACTGTCTGTCTGAGTCTGAAAAATGAGATTGACAGGTAAGAGTTCCCTCTCTCTCTCTAAGAACAAGCTGTCCATCATTGAGTTCACACAGAGAAAGAGAGAGCGAGAGAGAGAGAGAGAGAGAGAGGGGGAGAAAGGAAAAGAAAGAGAAAGTGGAGTGGGCGAGCTTGTGTGTGTGTTTGTATCAACTGCACAATGATAAACCACATGGGAGGTGTGTTTAATCGCTGAACGCTGTTTGATCACTGAATGAACAGCATGGCGGCGGTTGAAGTCATGGAAAACTGCGTGAGGCTCCCTGGCGGCTCTGACGGACAGCTCTGGGGCTCGTTCAAATCTGATGAAAGCCAAAAGGGGGGAAACGGTGCTGTTTGGGAAAACAAGCTAGTGTGAAGAGCTGAAAACAGACCTAGCACTACAGAGGCAGCGGTGTCATTAGTGGAGAAGTGATGCATGTGTGTGTGTGTGTGTGTGTGTGTGTGTGTGATTGTGAGGGTAGGGGTGGGAGGTAATGCTGATTCGTCACACACACACACACACACTGAGAAAAGGAATCCTTAAAATCTTCATGTTAAGCCAGGTGACTTGCATATGGAAGTGTGTGTGTGTGTGTGTGTGTGTGTCTTACTGTCTAGTTTCTGTCTCAGTGGGTTGGTCCCGTAGAGCAGCACATGAGCTTCAGAGTGGACCGTCTGCAGTTCCTCGAGCGTGGCCTTCCTGCCCCGGATACACTGTGTGTACACACACATGCACACAACTGGCATCAATTTTAATTCTCTAATTATTTAGAGTCAATTATTTATATATAAAAAAAAGAAGAAATAATCAGAACTCTAATTTTTTTTTAGAGCCCCCTGCTGGCTGTGACTGTGAACTGCAACTTAAAATTCTAAAACTAATCGATTCGTTCCATCTGTTGAATCTACACAGGCTTTGTGAAATGCTTTTGAAGGAAAAGAGGGGAAGACAGGAAAAATTTCAAGTGGAAATAAAAAAATTTATTATAAAATACAAATCATCACCCTATAATTAGGAAATGAATAAATCTATAAATTGTTCAGCGATACTGCAAATCCAAACTTGTCTCTCATATGCGATTATGATTGCGACAAGTGAAAAAAAAAAGGAGAGAGACAAAGGTACAGAAATATCAGCTATGTGTACTGTAAGTGTCAGAGGCGTATTATGGTAGATTAGGACTCTAACCTCACTATGGACTTAGAGTGTAACTGAGCACGACCCAGAACACCAAGTTCGAAGAAAACAATGAACGTTCAGTTTCCAGGTACGTGCACGGAGCCACAATTTCAAATGACGTTAGATTAGTGCAAATTACACACAGCACTATGAAGCGACAAAAACAAACGATTCCTCGAAGGATTCCTCGACCCGATACTACGGAGCATGTGGTTGATCGTTATAAAATTGCAGAACAAAATGCATGCAAAATGCATGCACAGTATTAATAAATAAACATGGTTTCATCTTATACTGCCACGTCCTCTAGCTAAACCCTTGCAAGGATCACAGCTAGTACAATTACCTTATTTCGCTAATCTGACCACAAGCTTACACCACAACGGTCTCACAGACACGAGCACCCCGTCGCTTGACCGCATCTCATATAACCACTATGTCACATCCACTAAAACTGTCAGTTAGTATGAATTTAAAGGTTGTGTGCGTTATTAAAACCGTATCCTGTTCCTCCCTTAAGGTCCGCGCTGGAGTCTGCAGTAGGTGTAAGAACAAAGCGCAGGAGTAGGAAAGCTGCGGCTCTGCGAGAACGTGAGCTGTGGCGCTCGGCCAGACCGTGAGAGGTTCTCAGAGGAGTCTGTGAGAGCTGCTCACCTGCATGCATGTGTGTGTGTGTGTGTGTGTGTGTGTGTGTGCGCTACACTGACACCTGCAGAAGCAGAGGGTGGTGTTGCTCTTGGGTTAAACAGCACATGCAGTTAAAAAAGGGCCCTCCGAGGCCCAGGCTGTTGTTGGCAACAACCTGAAATGGCTCTAGTTTCTGTAAGGGCCCCCCTGCTGTAGATTAGGGGGTATTAGAGTCGTGACTGCCTTTAATTGAGGCCCAATTCTGTGTTCCCATCTTTCAGAACAATAAACAATCTCACAGAAGAGCTAACTATACCCACTTCCCATACCATGCAGAAAGAGGAGGAGGGAGAGAGAGAGAGAGAGAGAGAGAAAGACTTAAAGACTCGCTAATGTTGCTGTGCCTTGTTTACTTGTTTGTTTGTAGCAAAACAGAGACGGCAGCTATGCGACTGACTCTAATAGCCTTGACGCAATGGAGCACGGAGGAAAAGAAGAGCATGCTGAGAGAGATTAGATCCAGTTAGAGCTATTAAACTTCGGTTTGGGTTTAGTCACCGCACGTCAGTGGGTCCGAGCGGTGCCAGAGAGGAGGAGTGGCCCGCTGCAGGTGTCCGAGCCTTCGCCGAGTCTCACCACGCTGCACTCGGGGCTATAAAAGTGCTCTGTGCAAAAGTGCTTATTCAGAGGTTTTCCGCCTCTTCATGACTAAATGAGTCAAGCTCTATTGTTGATGGAAAAAACAAGCCAAAGACTATGCATTTTTTTTTCTTTCTTTATGAATAATAAATAGCTTCCATATCCATATGATCAGAAATGGCTGATTTGATGTCATTGTACTGAATCTATAAAACGTATAATACTGTACTAATTAAAAAAAAAAAAAAGGATAGTTGACTGGCTGAATTGATTGAACTTTTCACTCTCTCATTGTCTTTACCGCTTTATTCTATATACAGGGTTGCGGGGGCCTGGAGCCTATCTAAGAAGACTTAGGGCACTGAGTGCCAATCCATCGCAGGGCACACACATCCACACACTACATGCAATTTGGGAACGCCAACTAGCCTAATCTGCACGTCTTCGGACCGTGGCAGGAAACCCACCAAGCATGGGGAGAACAGGCAAACTTCATGCACACAGAGCCAGGACTCGAACCCAGACCCTGGTGGTGCAAGGCAACAGTGCTAACCACGAAGCCACCGTGCCGGCGAACTACGGGTCAGTCCAAATATTTTTATTTTGTATTAATGCACCAGGTTTTAAACCAATAAAATGTTAACACTTAACCATAAAATCCCATCCCAAGTCTTTCAATTTTTGATTGTTGTTACAAAGTTTACTGACTATATTAGGACAAAGAAAAAAAAAAGAATGTGCGTATTAATACAGAAATTAAATGAGATAAGTTACTTACCGAAATTTAACTTTTATTGTTTTATATTTTAGCTGGCAGTTTGTTAAACTGAATATTTCAGGATGCAAAGTGAAGACTGAGATGAGATTACAAGGTCCACTTTTGCAGCAATTCATATTTTTTTTATTAATATGCTGCCATCCTACAGGTCTTCGCACAGGCTGCACAGCCTCCTGTGTGTTAGGGGCAAATTATTTGCTAAATTTGTTTAGAATTGTAACGAAATCTAAAAAATAAATAATAATAAAATTTAATTGGGATATTTATAAAATTGCGATACTTACAGAATCTAAACAACTAAACAAATCGGCACCTAGGTGTCCTGATAACATCATACTGTCTGGTTCCTGGTGATTTCCATCCTTATTGCATACTTGTCCAATTCGTGTTGGAACACTTTTACTCTCCTAAACCAATACAGATCTCTCTAAATACTGTAAATACATATACTGTACGTATATATGAATGAATACAGATTGGGCCGAGGGTCCATGGTGAACTACTGGCAGCACATGACGCACTCACTGCCCCAGCCTGGGTTCGGTTACCAGTCGGGGAACTGGAAAGATCTGCGTCAGGAAGTGCATCATCCAGTGTAAAACCAGTGCCACATCAGGTATATGTAGATACTGTATACAGTATGTGGATCCAATGAGGTGCTGTAACCAGCAGTGCGCTTGCACCTTTGTGATCTTCAGCACAAACAAACCAGCTTTCGCACTTAAGTACTGTACAAGCACTGGGATGAACTGAAAAGCCTTTGACTGTCATTGTGGTTTTCTGGCACCCTCTAGAGACAAGAAAGAACACTGCGCTTACAGAAACAGCCGAGTCATCACTTTTATCAGAAGTGTATCATTCATTCAAGCATCTACACTACAGCATACTTTTTACACTGCGACGGTTTAGTCACAAGACCAGCCTGGGTACACACTTCCCCCTCACACAGGGGCAATAAAGAGGATCCAATCACCCCTGCATGAGTGAGGAAAGTCAGGATCATGACGGAAAGCCACATAGACATGAGAGGAACATGTAAAACTCCATCCGTTTTGGTATTTAATTAATGATGTCATTATTATATTTGTGTGTCTGGAGTTCGCTACCTCACACTTGCTGCGCAGTCCGGTCTCCTGCAGTCTGGACCAGATACTCTGGATTCGTCCCGCGTGCTCTGGATGGGTGTTAGTGTTGCCGCACATACACTGGTGCTTCTGCATCAGTGTGTCATACACCAGCCCTGTGAGAACACGCATACACAAACAAGCAGAGCAATCCATCATCATCATCATCATCACCAAATCCAAAACTAAACACAAGACGGCAACATAAAATAAACCGTATAAACAAAGCAACGCAATGAACAAATAAAACTGCACAAATAAAACTGCTTCAACACACCTAGCATGAACACTAGATCATCGGAAGAGATGTGAATGGAAATACAGACAAGCACACACTGCCTCTCTCGCTCGCACGCTTCTTTCGCGAGGGACAGACCAGACGGATCTTTTTTAGTAAGACGAATATCTGTAAAGACCTGTCGAGACATGTTTGTCCTATCAGCAGGTTTGGAGAGTGTGAGACAGGCACTTGAGTACAAGATTACTTTAGGAACAACCCATTAATCATAACATAGATCTCAGAGAGAGAGAGAGGGAGATAGAGAGAGAGAGAACACGGAGGATAACAGATGAAAGAAAGAAAGAGCAAGAGAGAGAAAGAGGGAAAATGAAATAGATGCACTTTAGATGTTCTAGGATGTGACCAATAAAACAAATCCCTAAAATCGCTGTATTTATGTAGTGCAGTATTAGTATATAATTGCAAACGATAAAGTAATATATACGTTTTTAAAATTTACTATAATACTTGCAATTATTTCACCACCACAGGGTGGCGCCACTGAACCTAAAGGAATATTTCTGGTTTAACCCAGGTGCCGATAAGTACATTACAATAAGTCTTGGTCAATATAAATTTTCCTGCCCTGCACACTGACCATGAGGTTTGTCACCTGAAGTGTGAGTAATCAGGGAGAAC
>JAOVVA010000051.1:21264887-21289754 GCA_028565275.1 Leiocassis micropogon
GTCGTTCCATGCAAAAATGCATTCAAAGGTCAGCTGAGGCTCAAATCAAGCATCCGCAGTCCCACCAAGCTAAACTGAGTTGGTATCGTTCCCACGTATTTTCCACGCATTTAATAGAAATTTTCTTTCCCTAGAACTAGCCATGCACTTATAACGACAAAGTCCTATGGTAACACACTTATAGGTACCGCTTTTCTTTTAAGACAAACTTGAAAGACAACATGAAATAGAAAATGCATCTTGCTTCCACCGTAAAAATACGTATACAGTATGATTCTTCTCCTGATAGTGAAAAACAGGTTTTCCTATACCGACATGGAGACAGAGGTGGATGATGATACACAGCTGTAGAAAAGTAAGGTTTAATACAACACAATATCAGCATTGCCATTTAGGTTTCTCTGTGATTTCAGGTTGTATCTAATCAGACCAGCTCAGAGCGGTGGGAGTCAGGTGCCGCTTGGTTCACTGGATTATTTTTGGACGCGTGTGTTTGAACGTGGCGGTTGCAGTGGTACTGACCGGTGGTGAAACGCGGCTTGGCTGGAGGCTCCTGCACGACAATCGGGAATGAGGCAGAGGCTGGAGAGGACTGAGCTCTGGACAGAGGACGATGCCCCGGTAAAGTGACGGACAGGCCGGCCGCCTCCATCGATGCCTGGTAGTTTCTTAGCTGATGGATCCTCTGCTGCTCTAGAAGCAAAGCCTGCTGCTCAGAGACATAGAGAAAGCCCAGTCAGATTCAAGATTTTACAACAAAGCCTAGAGAAGAAGTTGGAAGAATTTAAATGATAAATTCTGATTAGTGAATAAGCTTGTAGTTACAAAACACTACCAGAAGATGGCAGAAGATCTTTACATTACGTTGGTCCAGGGTTCAAATCGTGATAAGTAAACAAATAATAATAATAAAAAAAAGGCATATGCATGTCTTATATGGAGTATTCATGCTCTATATACAATTGCAGATCTGCTCATAAACATTTTAAGATTTTTGCCAACAGTATCACGACCTAAAGAATCCATAAAGGATGTTTCACGGACTTGAGTGTTCAGGCTCGCTGTTTTGCATCAGCTATATTGTAAAAAAAAAAAGAAAAGAAAACTTGAAACCTGATGTGCATTAGATATACCAGTGCCAACATTTAGTGCGGAAAATATCTCTTAATATACTTTAGTATGCAAAGCCAAACAAACTCAAAAAACTACTTTAATAAGTGCCTTTAACTTTCTTCTACTTTCAGGACCTGAAGATCATCAACCCTAAATAAAGGAAGCCTATTCTGGCATATACATGCTACATTACCCAGAATGCTTCCCTCTGCTGTCACTACCCTGAAAGGTTGTGTAAATCTGTGTGTGTGTATGTGTGTGTGTGTGAGAGAGAGGTGAGGCTATAGAGAGGTGGATACTGCAGAGAAGCACTTCATGTGGCTCCTAAACCTCAGCTCGCTCCCTCTGACTGGAACACACAGTCGAAGCGAGTGGCCTCAGCGGAGCGGGGGCGTGCTGAGACACGGCGGTGTGTGCATGCGCGTCTGTAGGTTTGTTCGTGACTGTGTGGGTGTGAGTTATTTTTAAGCCTAAGCCAAAAAACTGATATACAGCACAGTACAGATTCACATACCGATATTGTTCTGAGATTAAATCCAATCATTAACATCTCAACCAAAAAAAAAAATTAAGGATTTCATAACGATCGAAATAAATAGTTATGGTCGGGACTGTGCTGTCTCTTGCACCGCTCCTACTGTAAGTGTCTCTGACCTGTCTGAAGATGAGCTCGTGCTCGGCCTGTCTCTCCCGCTGCTGCAGCTCCTCCTCCAGCTGGTCAGGAGGCTCCTGTTTGATGGTGACTCCACGCGGCAGGCCTTCAGTCGGGTCGTTCAGTGCCTGATGCTCCCTCAGCTCCTCCTCGGTCTCCTCCGGGTGGCTTTCATGCTGCCTGCCTGGCTCGTTTGGTTTAGTGGCCATGATCTACAAAAATTCAAGTGAAACATACGGTGGGATGCATGAGCGAAATGCTTGTTTTAAACATAAATGTAAACTTCATCATGACATCATGTGATCGACGACATCATGTGCGTTATTAGACTGTAATACTACTGAACATGCGTTTAGGTCCATACATATTTGGTTGCTGAAAGATATTGTTTTTATTCTTGAATATGAGATCAAAGTGCAGGCTTTCGGTTTTGATCAAAGTGTATTTACGTTTAAATTAGCAGGAGTTAAAAATGGACCAAAGCAATTATTACAAATTAACAATAATAAATGAATTTGTCATATTTAATACTTTAAAACTTGAAATCTGGAAACCTTACACATAACCAGAAGCTGGATTTTTGTCTCCTTTGCAAAACTTTTACATGCCTGAAAAGCTCGGAAATGAAACGTGTGGAAGAGGCAGAAAGACGCTCTGCGAGGGCTCCGCTGCAGCTGTCTTTAATTTCTGCTTGTTCTTAAGGTGCTTTGCCTTCAGGAAGTGACATGCATGCTCAATTTGATTCAGGTCAGGCGACTGACTTACTTGGCTATCACCCTGCAAATGTTTGTCCAATGACTTTTGAAGCATTTGAGTATCGGAGATTGTGAGCACATACAGTAATACAGTCTTTTGTATTTAAGCTCAGCTCCAATATGCTGTGTTACATAGCTGAAGCAACAACAGGGTTTTTTAGTGTTGTTTTTTTCTAATCTTTTATCCAGTGTCGCAATATCGCAGTAGAAGATATGCACACAGCTGCGGAGTAACGGTGCCTTAACTGAAGCTCTTAATCACTAAAAAGCATTTTGCTTCTTGCATGCATTTCATTTCTGAGCTTTTCAAGCATGTAAAGGTTTTGCTGGAGCGACTAAAAGCCTAGAAAAGAAACTCACATGAATTGCTTTATGGTCATTCGTTCTAGGGATTCGTGTCACATGAAAGTTGTAGTGTTAGAGCCGTCCTATTGCACAACCGGCAATTTATGATTGTTAAGGCTGGGGCATATTTTCCACAAGACGACACAGGCCATCTGAACACAATTACATTTACATATTTGGCTGACGCGTTAATCCAAAGCGACTTGCCGCTGTGACGGGATGTATCTGAGCAGCTGAGGGTCGAGGGTCTTGCCTGAAGACTCAACAGTAGAAGTGCAGGGATTTGAAATTTTATCCTCATGAAGCCTAATCTGCCAATGCCAACGCATTTAGAGAAGAACACTACCCTGTCCTAACCTATATCTACAATTTGCAAGTTTGTTTGACTGAAAAGGTGGGAAAGGAACACCGCCCCTTCGATATTCTGGTCTCTGGACCTATCAGAGTCTGATTTACGGCTTCAGAAGGTTTTTTTGCAGTTCGATCTCCCTGCGCGATTGAACATCATTTCCGTGAAACGTATTGTTTCAGATGGCTTTGTCGGCGTCACTAGCGATCAACGGTCTTATATACAGGGAGGCGATTACACTGAATTAACTACAGAGCGGCACGGACGGCCCGGGAGCCTGACGAGGCAGCAGGATGCCAGATTCCTCGGCACCGGAGCGGGATCCGTTACCGAAGAGCAAAAGAGGTGAACCTCACCGCGGGGGGCTCGTCAGACACGAAACCATGAGAAACGTCTTAGGCGTACACGGGCCGGCAATACGATCTGGCAATAACGCACGACTCCTGTGCTGAGAAACTGAAACGAGGGCATGTCATAACACAGAGAAGAGAGAAGAAGGGAGGATAGAGATACGAGGGTAGAAACGCAGGAGGCTTTTGTTCTTTTATGGCTGCTGACACTCCACCCTTCGAGAAACTGCCTCCTGCCCTATCGCCACGGCAAGATCACACACACACCCCTACACACAGACACACACACACATAGACACACAAACACAGGAGCTAGAGCCAATGCTGGCAAGAGCAGAGCATTGTGGCTTCGAGCCAAGGGAACATCTTTGACGTCAGAGTGCTTGGCAATGCCTCGTCCCTGTCCTCAGTTCTCCAAACAAACTTTGCTTCTTTTTTTTTTTTTTCAATTTTCTTTCTTTCCACAACCCCCACCTCTCTCTCTTTCTCTCTCCCTATCTCTCTCTTGCTCTCTTTCTCACATTCGAACTCATTTAAAGTGGAAATTCACCGAGGTTGAGTGGCTGTGTAAGCAGTGATTAAGCTGTTCTGTGTACAATGTGAAGAAAAAGTAGAAAGACGGCACAGAAAAGCTGAACAGATTAAAGTAAAGATTAGACGCATTTCAGAAGAAGAAGAAGAAGTCATGTTTTTCCGTTAAGCGGCTAGCTAGATGATGCGTTTGCAGGAACGTAAACACCTGATATATGGTTTGCATGTATGTACAGTGAAGTGCAAATCAAACACACACCAGAAACATGCTTAAAAAAACAAAAAAAACAAACGCAGAAGTACGAAACTCAGAGTCTTCCTTGCTGTAAGCACTTCACATGCTCGTGTGGTGCACATATCTTTCTGACTGCATGTAAACAGGGGAAATGCCACAGAAGTATTACATTCCTCTAATGTCTGCAGAGTGAGCGGCGAACACCGTCACTTCCAGGGTCCTCGGCCTGCTTGCATCTCCAGCCTGTCTGTGCGTGTGTGCACGTTAGTGCAGATCATGAGGCCAAGCAGTGGCAATGCCATCAGCCCTGCGTCAGACATACACACACAACCCAGAGACGAGGCGGGGGGGGGGGGGTTCTGGGGGGGTGCGATATTATTTTTCCCCTTTGGTCTACTTAATGCTCTGGCAACAGTTGTTATCTGAATGCATGATGAGAGAAGGAAGGAAGTTAAAAGAATAAGCGGAGAGGAAGAGAAATAGTCAGTGAGAGGGGAATGGAAGGAAAACAGCATGACGAAAAGAGTGAGAGATAAAGAGGGAGATGGCAGCGATGAAGAATAGAAAAGGAGGAGTGCAAGAGAGAGACAGGGAGAGAGAGAAGCGTAGTGAAAAATACAGGGGCAGAGTATAAGGATGAAAGACAGAGAGAGAGAGAGAGAGGGAGAGAGAGAGAGACAATAATAGAGAAAGAGGAAGAGAGAAAAGAGAAACAACAAGGAAAAAAAGACGGAGGGAAAGAGAATATGAAAGGAAGGCAGAAATGAGAGACATAAATAGGGAAAGGTAGAAAGGAAGAGAGACAAAGAGAATGAAAGGGGAATAGGATGACAAAGAAAAAAAAGAAAGGGAGAGAAAGAATGAGGGGGGAAATTATTACTGGAGTATTACTCTACGCCCACACTCATCTCATGACACTGCATTAAGAGCGCAGCTCATGCACACCCACACACATACACAAAGCTACGCTCAGTGAGCTTCCGATGTGACCAAATAAGGCATGTGCATCCTCCTGGTTGCCATAGTGACAAGGGAACTACAGAGAGAGCGACAGAAGAGAAAGTAGGGATGAGAAAGTAAAGAAGAGAGGGATGGAGAGATGGAGGGAGTGTACCTTGCTGATGTGGAGCTGCTGCTGTTGGAAGTGCTGTTTCTGTTTGACCAGGAACTGCTGGTGCTGCTGCTGGACCACAAGCTGCTGCAGGGCCTGTGTGTTCTGGGGCAGAGGCGCTGACTGGGTTCGACCCAACGGCCGGTGAGGACGCAGCTTATGGATGGAGGGAGACTGCAGCGGCAGACCGCTCAGACCTAGATAGAGCGAGAGAAAGAGGTTCAATTTTTTTGTTTTTTGCTACCCTAAAATTATACTTACCTCATTTATCCAAGACCTCATCCCTTTTTTCCATTCCTTCATCTGTCCTTATATCCATTTAACCTCTCATCAATCTATCCATCCATCAAATTCCATATCCACCCATTATCTCATCGTTCTATCAATACCCACTATTCTCCAACATATCTCAATTCCTTCCATCCATCCATCCCTACACTCCTTTAGTAATCTATCAATCCATCCCAGTGATCATGTTATCTATCAATCCCATGTCCATCCATCCTCACAACCATCCATATCCACCTATTATCTCATCATTCGATCATTATTCACTATTCTCTAACAGATCCCCATTCTTTCCATCCTTTTTCCATCCATTATCCATACAACCTTCCACTCCTCTAGTAATCTACCCATCCATCGTCTCATTGATCAAGCCACCTATCAATCCCATGTCTATCCATCCTCACTCCTATCCATCCATTACCTCATTATTTTATTCATCCTCCATCCTCTTATCAATTCCTGCCTAAATCTATCCAGTTATTCATGCATCCATCCTTCCAGTCATCCAGAAATCCATCCATCCATCCATCCATTCATCTCCAGCCTGGGTGATCTAGACATTAATCCCATGTCCATCCATCCTCCATTATTTCAATATTTTATCCATGCTCCACCCTCATCATTCTTGATTCCATTCATCCTCCTATCTTCCCATCCATTCATCCATCCATCCATCCACAGACCCACACTAAACAACTAAATCAAACTGTACTGCAAGTGCAGTGTTGCCACATCCCAAATGTGTTTTGTGGCCATGAAGTGATGCACATGTTGAGTAACAATACTCAAATAAGCTTTGCAATTCGGGTGATGATTGATTTGTGTTAATGACCCAAAGGTTGACCCAACCACACCATTGTATCACCCCCACCAGCCTGGACTGTTAACAAAAAAACGCAGGTCACATCCATGGAGTCATTCTGTTATAGCCCAATTCTGACCTTTAAGTCTGTCTACATCTGCAGAAATCTTGATGCCAGCTGATCACGTGAACCATAACACACTCAGAGTTAAGTTGGCTACTGTTTCTCTGATTGACAAACCAAACATCACGGCTAATTTATCGCCCCGGTCAGACTGCGCCATTTTTAAGATTCAAACACACGATTGGTGGGGGGGTGCACACACCACTGTCCCCTGCATTAGCGAATGCATTCTTTTTGGACAGCTTAACATATTGTAAAGCTATAGGAGTCCGTACTTACTGGCAGTGACTTTTTTTGTCACATGTGCACACAGTTTACTTGTACAGTAACATGCAATCAGGCACTCCCTTGGATGCTTCTGGAAGCGTCAGGATCAGAACAATGAGACGAAAGCTTGGAGATCTAGCGCTCCAGATTATGTGCTTCCCCTTGTTTGAGATTTCAGCATTGGTAGTTTCATTTGCACTGACTGTTTAATAGACGTTGTCACAAACTTTATTGAATTTCGCGGCTTTATAGAAATTTGGATGTAGAAGTAGATCGTTAATGAGCAGGGCAGATGTGAAAACAACTGCCCGAGACTTTGTGAGGGAAGGACCAGATTCCAAAAGGAACCTGTGCACTTCACATGATAAACAGACAAAGGCTGTGTTTATAAAGCTTCAAAAAACTGACAAATCATCAGTAGAGTATGGCGTCAGTAAGAAAATTCTCATATCAGACAGGACTTAGTATGTATATTCAACAGTCAGTGCTGTCTGGTGACTCCTCTTGACTTCTACTAAGTGGCATTGTGTAGCGGTGCTCCTCTACCGTAAAGCACTATCCACACTGTTTGCCCTCTCTGCAGCGTCTCTGTTCCTGTACACTGGTTTCAATAATCTCTTGAACAGATGAGAAGAGGTGGAGGGAAAGAGCTCAGCACAGACGGTCATGATACAAGAGCGGGTCCGTCTGAGCGAAGAGCCGACCATCAACCAAATTTCTCTTTGTCGACCGGGCGGAAGTATCGACTCGCCTGCTGCCATCATGCCGAACTCAGCGGGAGGCTAATTAACATCGTCTATGACTGATTTCATTAAAATAAGGCTTCCTTAGAGCCAATCAGCGCAAACTGATGACAATTTATTAGGGATAATGTCTGTTAAGTAGCGCTAAGCGCGGAGCCGCACACCCAGCTGTGAGAGGATAGCTTGATAATGAACTAACCCTTCGTTTTGTTTACCAAATCAATCTGCTTAATGATTGTGAAGGGTTCCATCTGATTTAGGGCATAAACTGTACATTTAATAATCCGCCCCAAAGGAAAACCAGCAGATCTAAGTTAAATATTAAATGATGCACTTTGAGTAATATTGTTCTTTTGTTTCTGCCATTTATAGGAAATTACACACTAGGCTCATCAACAAACAGTTTTGAAATCTTATCACTGTGATGAAATTAAATCAATATTAATTATTACCAGTTGCTGGGTAAAATCGTAATTTTATCTGTGCATTAAAGAACAAAACTTGACCATGTGCTGTATTTCTGTCATAAAAGTGGTAGTACCAAATTATTAGTAGTATTTAAAGATGGGAAAACAAATCGCCTAACACTATCTAAAAATCGAGAGCGGTAATAAGCATCTGATCTTCCTTTTTCTCCAAACCCATTCATTACACACACACACTTACATGTCTCAAAACACCACGAGCGCTAATTAGTCAAAAATTGTGTGCAACCCCCATGCTCACTGTCGCAACCCGCATGCTCACAAGTTGAGTTTTGAGACTTTGAAGGCGTTTAAGGCAGTAAAACTTTGTTGTTTCTTTATAATCCCACAGGAGGTACACACTGAACTATTCACACATTTTCAACCAGTGTGGTTTGTTTAGAAATAATAATTATGGCGGATGATTGCGATATGTGCTGCTCAGTTAAAAGTTCCTTTGCTTAATTAAATTTAAAGTAAAATGTTAAACTTTTGTATTTTAAGTTAGTTTGTATTGTTTAAATGCTGTGCTTTTTATGTAAGAAAACTACAGTTTTCTTAAAGAAGGAAAGGGGTAACTTTCAGTTTATCATCATTTATCAAAATTGTTAAGAAGCCCCCAAGTGGCGCAGTGGTAAAGTGCTCGCCCTATCATCCAGAGATTCCCGGATGATGCTGTAACCTCTCGCAGCCGGAGGTCTAGAGAGAGCTGATTGGCCAAGCTCTCTCAGAGGGGAGGGATGAGAGGTACTTAGTGCTCCCATATTAATCACGGCTCTACAGCCAATCTGTGAGCTCACGGAAGCGGAAGGAACGGATAGCGCTGTCCTCCGAGTGTGTTACGCCGCCCCCAACGGTGGGTGAGCGAGCAGTTTGAAAATATGCGGTCAGCTGACGTCACGTGGTTCGGAGGAAACACGTGATCTGTGAACGTGTTAACTGAGTGGTCGCTTATGTGGGTTTAATGTGGGAGTCCCCTAGTGATTGTAACTGGATTGTAACTGTTCAGATCTGCTTGTGTCTTTTGCCACTGTCATGACTACGATAAACTCTGTCTAAAAATCTGTTGAAAAATATGACTACTATACTTACTACGGTATCAGTAGTCAAATTTCACAATTTAATTTTAAAATCCAAACACTAAGCATAGAGAGGATTATTTTTTTTTTTTAGGGAAACTCCATCCTTTAAAGATATCCGTCAAAATCTAATTATACTGCCTCCAATATTATAATGTGTTAGTACTGCATTGTGTACACGTTGCATAACTGATGTGGAAGCAATCGTGCATGTCTGCAGATAAATTCAAGTCTAACCCTTGCCTTAAAGTAAAACACAAACCTGAAATCTGTGTCTGCTCCAGCAGGGCCATGTGCTGCAGCAACGGGTTGTGGGCGGAGCCTCCTTCCCGCTCCAAGGCCGAGGCAGCCAGGTATGAGGGGAGGTGGGCTCCAGCGATGAACGGAGTGGTTATGGGTAGTCCGGGCTGCAGGCCTGCTATCGCCAGGCGCTCACCATCCTGCTGGCCAGACGCCACCTGGTGAAAGACAGGAACGGGACACAAAAGCAAAGAAAACCAAAAAAAAAGTGTGTGAATTGTGAAAGAGAACATATCAAATCTCAGAAAAGTCAAATAACAGAGACTGTGTTTCTCTCAAAAGCAATACGAATGTTAGATGTGTATTGTAGGGGGTCGGTGTCTGCGTCAGCACGCAGCGGTCAGTCATTGTGTCTCAATGGGTCCTTTCTGAGGATCGCAGTGGCACTGAAAAGCCACATACAGCACACTGGCGGTCTAGACAGCAGCCTTCTATGTGGTCTTCAGATTAATGACCAATCGGAGGGCAAACCCCCGTGTCAGAGAGTAAGGGGGAAAAATGGGGGAAAATGCGTCAGAGAGACACAGAGGGTGGACAGAAAGCGTAAGAAGCGATAAAGACAAAACTCTGAGCTAAAGATAGACCGATTGAGAGAGATATGCGTGTGAGGGGCGAGAGTACGTGAGAGTGAGAGAAAGAGTCTGCGAAAGTGAGATGGAGACACTCACAGTGGTGGAGCCGGTGGCTGGCAAGCCCAGAGTGATGTTTGGGAGGGAGGGGGATGTGTACAGAGACAGCTGGCTAACAGGACCCTCTCTGCTGGCAAGACGATGTGCCAGGAAAGGCTGGAAAAGAGCAACACACACACACACACACACACACAGACACACACACACAAATAAATAAACGCTGTGATCATAACTAACGGCTCTGTGCGGTGGTGTAAAAACCTACGCACGCACGCACACACACACACACACACACTATCCACAGCATAATCTAAGCACTTCAGTGCCATGTAAAGCAGCAATATGACTGCTGGATAAAGTCCATATTTATTTTGTTACACTTATTTAGTAAAATTGGCGACAAAATCAGTTGTCTCTTTCATGATGTACTTCATAAACCTGTATTTCTTTCAATCTGTAAGTACGTAAAACATTTTGATCAACTACTTATCTCCAAAAAGCTGAATATAAACAGAAGTAAATTTCGAATGGAGGAATAAATACACCCTTAGACATGCAATTAAACATGTGGTTTATTTAGACAGATGATGATTTAAAAAAAATAATAAATAATAATTTGAAAAGCAGGTTCCGAGTTGAGACTGAAGCATTGTGTGAAATGTGAGCTGTACCTCCGCTGGACTGTTGGAGATTGAGCTGGTGATGCCGTTCTCGTTAGTGATGTTGTTCGAGCTGTTGTTGGGTGAGCTCGGGCCAGACCCTGGTGCGCTGTTACAAGCTGATTCTTTAAAAAATACAATAATAAAAAAAACACACACAAGATGTAATAAATATTGCATAACTACTGCAGTTAACTCACTCCGACAAGCTGCTCTGGAATGGAAGAGTCTGTTATTTCTGGGTTTTGTTATTGACTTGCTCACCTGTCACGTCCAGGGAGCGTTTCTTGGCCGTAGTCACGGGGCCGTCCCTTCTCCTCAGCAGCGGGCTGCTCCGCCGCTCCGTCACCTTCTGCTTCAGCCTGGAGCGCAGCTTCAGATTCGGCTCTGACGCTGCGGGGAGCCCAAACACACACTGTGTTCACATCGCAGTCTGTCAGATCATGCGCAAATCCTTTTTCTCTTTTCCGCCACATAATCTGAGACTAATCTGCCACACTGTGTTTACAAAAGATATCACGTTAGAAAGGTACTATAACATCAAAAGGCGCGCACACGCTCTAACCGAGCACCATTTTGGGCACCAAGGTCAATCGAGTCAAGCGATGCTGGAATTCGGGAACGCTGGCTTGAGCAAGAAGCATTAATCCGTGTCGAGATATAATCCCGGAACTGAGTGCTTTCCCACACACTGTCGACTTGACCATTAGCGTTTCAAACCACTAGTACCTCCGTCTCCACTCCCCTCATTTAGTGGACCTACCCTAACGACCCATGATTAGCATGTGACCGTGTGTCAAACATCCAGTGGCCAATAATAAGTGCATCCAGAGATCATTAATGGTGCTTAAAGCCCACTGGGTTTTGGTCAATATTAAGTGCGGTCAGTACCCATTGAGAAAATGACCATAAGCACCATCTTTCCATCGTTCACACCCATTTAGAAACACTAAGCTAAACCTGTCTTAATGCACTTATCTACAACGTCCAGGTTCTATAACTTGAAGTACTTTCCGAAGAGCACTCTGAATTAAATAGCGGGCCGTGCGGTTTGCGATTAGCAAACTAGGTGAACGTGAGGGTGGCGGCTTCTTGTAAAAGGCAGGACCATTCCCAGGCATCTTTCTTAAAGAATGTACTGCATCCTGCCATTAAGACCATGCATTAGTCAAAGCTGAGGAACACAGCTGCCAAAGACTGAATTAAGCTTTGCCCTTTGCCTTTTCAGAAGTGAAGTCTCTAGCAAGTGCACTAATGGCAAGAAACTAGCCTTTCCTACCCTGAGCTAAACGAGTTGCTAAGGTCTCCTCACCAGCAGGATATTTGACCAGGACTACAGTTTGGAAACGCACCATAGGAAATCATTTTGCGTAACAGAATAGTAGATGTTTGAACGACATGCAAAGATGATCAGCCTAGTGAGACAAAATACGTCTTCACAAAGAAATGAACAAACATTTCCAAAAACATGAAAGAAAATTAGAACTAAAACAATTAGAAAATATATTTTGGCATAATCAGTGAAGAGATTCATGTAGGGTGGAATATTAATTGTAATGGAGTGGGCTTGTGTGGATCCATGGATGGCAGCCAGCAGCAGGGCATCGCCAGCTGTAATTGGAATGAATGGGGGCTACCATGAGGCCACGGACCAGGGGACATCCCCCCCGCCCCCCCAACCCCCCGCGCTCTCTGCGAAAGTGTTAACGTGGCAAAAGCGAGGCTTAGAGATCGGCAGTAGAAACAGACACTGGGTCACAGGGTGGTTAGACTTGCTGACTTTCAAGTGTTACTAAAGCGCTCTAATACCAGCTGATGGCAAATATGTACACGTTTTTACAACCACGCTTACTCTACGAATTACATATACAAGAAGCTGAGTGGTAAAGTACAGTAGGTATTAGATTAGATTAGATTTCATTCAACTTTACTGTCACTGTGCAAAGTACACGTACAGTATAGAGCCAATTAAATGCATTGTGCTATCAGTGTGCTGGTGCAGATTTTTATGTACACAGAATGCACAATTAGGATGTTACTTATCATGTGCAGAAACTTAAGTACCTGTAGTGTTTTTAACTTTTACATTTCAGGAAATGTAGGTTAATTAGATTCCACTTTTGCATCATTATTCTGCCAATTCTCAGCTACTAATTAAAAATACAGCTACTAACTAGGAAGGGTGAAGACTAGCACACACTTCTTATAAGCCACCTAAAGCAAGCGATCACATCTAGTGCTGCTCACAAGGCAGCGTAACGCACTTAAGGAAAGCACTAGAAAGGACATAGTGTCAAGTAGTGCCCTGATTGACAAGAGAGAGTGTAACGTTATCAATCCCAACAAAAGAGCGATGACTATTACTCCTTCGGCATCACTGGGATTTGATTAGACTCAAAAGGATTATTTGTATCACCGCTAAGCACCCCTTATGCTGGAACTAGTCTATTACTAAAGTCCAATTAAAAAAAACAAAACAAAACACTGTATTAAATAAACTAAAAAAAAAATATTCGGATGTTTGGTAAAACTTCAAGGTTTGGAGTTAAACCTTCTTCAAAGGTGTTAAAAACAAGAATAATTAAAAACACTGCCTTGGGGTTGGGAAGTGTATTGTAGTGTAGCACCAGGGTATAATCCTGGGCTCCGTTCGGGGTAATCGACAGAATAATATGAGTGAAGTAATAATGGTGTAACGATTCAAGCCCCTAAACTCTTAAAGCTGCAGCAAGTCTTACAAAAGTCTGTTCTCTTCTTTATCAGACACGCTCTGACTCTACTGCCATGAAGGTATTCATAAGTTTCTAAACTCTTCCAGTTGTTAATACCACCCTCTGTTGCTAAACACTGCATAAAATAACCAAAACTAGTCCTGGGCACTTTGATATTTTCATCTATCCACATGTCAAAAAAAAAAAAAGGAGTGAGGAAGTTCTAATATTTTTTTTTATTATATATAATTTTTTTAAGTAACTTGTCATTTTATATGTTGCATTAGTATTTATCATAATGTTTGCTTCATCTTTTATCACACATCCTGCATGATGCATCATGGGACGTATTACCTGAATATTGCAGATAACCACGAAAATGTTATTACCTGCTGTAAAAAAACAAACAAAAAAGAACTAAATTGCTCTAAAATTTACACACAAGGCAAACATTACCCGTGTACTACTACAAGAGCTTGGAGATATTAAACCGCTGAGAACGCCGCAGTCTGTTCAGCCAACATCAGATCCCGAACTGTAATAAGAAAGGATTTACAGCTGTAGACCTCACCTCACCTCGCGCTGTCGTTCTACACAGGGACGCCTTTGTTACGGGAAATGTGCTTCTGTATGGATTAGCCTATAACATTCTCTCATAAAAAGACAAAGTAACGCCGCATGGGAGTACGTCTCAAACACACACCATCTGGGCTCCCCGCGTCTCGCTTCTTGCCAATATTGCGCGTAGATAACATGGGCGAACGGGAAGGATAGGAATTAAAAGTGAGGTTGAATTGCAAAGCCAGGCTTATTTTGACCTCCTGCAGTAATAACAATAGAAAACAGAGAAGTACTGCTCAGCGTGACCTCCCGTAAGTGCGCTGATTAAAATGCATAAAACGGGTTATTAATCAGATACTAAAGAGATCTTGGTTGCATGAAAGATGGTTATCTGTGTGCACCCTGGGTAGACGCTGAATTCTGAGAAGGCAATTGCGAAAACATTACCAGAAGAATAGCTATTGTAGGCTCGGTGATGTTTGTGTCATTGGCAAGACCGGATTAAAGACAGCCGAGCGCGGAGCACAATGCATCGGGTTCTTCACGGGGCCATAAAACAAGAACATTAGAAACCCAACTGTTGATGTGCGCATTGCATTTCGGCACAGGTGCTTAAATAGACGCGCATTAAGACTGATCCGGGAAGCGATGCTAATTGTTCAGCGATCATCTCGTCAGAATCCGGTCCAGCCGAAGCCCATGGAGATGTGGAAATGACTCGGGCTTCGCACAAGCATTAATCAATCTCGGAGTTTATACACTCATTAACTCCACATCACAGTTCATCAAAGGCTAAGACGCCTTTTGCATGCTGATGAATAACTACAGTAACTATTTCCCTGAGAAAAACGATTTCCTCTGTTCTGGGGGTCTACTCGTCTTTATTCGGGGCATAATGAAGGCACCCTGGTACACCGGGGGGAAAAGGAGCGCCATTCTGCATCTGCACCTGACACGGCTGAGGAACGCGACTGACAAAGACGAGGAGGTAAAAAAGAGACAGCAGAAGGAGAGGCGAGGAAAGCCATTCCCTCCTGCACTATAAAGCTTGATGAAGGCTGATGAGAAAGCTCTGCAAGGGAGTTTAAGTGCCATCAAGGACACGCAGCGACTGTGCCAGCTATGGCAAGTCACCAGCCGAGTGCAGTAGAACGAGCAGGAAATGATACACAAGTCGTCTGCTGAGATCCATTTAATAAGCGCTTAGCGCTGTTAGAAAGAGTTCGAATCAGGTGAATGAGCTCCGAGAGCTGTTCATGGTCTAATATAAGGGAGGAGAGCACACAATGTACCATGTGAGGAATGAGTACTGTCCTCAGCAGCACTGAGGGCACAGTAATGGCTCAGTCTCAAGGGACTGGCGCATGGATAAACAAATATGTGGCAACGTTCAGGACACCGAGATGTGCCTGTGGAAAAGTTCATCAGGTTCTAAAGCTCATTAGGCATTAGGCCATTGAGACAGCATACTTCTCTTTACTGGTTTTAGCACTGCATGCTGGGAAAGTGACATAAAAAGTAATAATCAAAGTTGATTCACAATATTCACTGCGGCTGGTTTGTAGAAAATAGGCCTTTTATTTTTAAAAATGTTTAGCCCTAATAAAATGAATAAATGAAAAGAATATATGTTCAATACAGTACGTAATGCAAGTAATCAGAATTGGAAAAGCCATTCAGCAATTTTTCCCCCACAAAAACAGATAAATTATGATCCGTACGGTCACCATACAAAATCTAACCAAAAAAAATAAAAAAAATACTATCAAGATGTTGCAGTTATAGGTTGCATGAGGGGAGAGTGTGATGGCACCAAGCTTTCAAACAAGTCTACTCTTACTAATAAAAAAAGAAATACTGAAGACTTTCCCATTCTGGAAAACTGACACTGCAAAATGCTGACACTGGAGACTCCTTCCATAAATTAAGGGGAAAAAAAGTCTCCTTAGAAAAATCCCACACTAAGATTTTATTTGACAATTTTTTCGGTGACAACGATAGTTTGTGATCTGGACCATCATGACCATGTACGATAAAGATTCCACATGCTCCAGGAACTCTTTCATAGTTACAGTAGTCCTGGGACATGCCTGTGTCATCATGGAAGAAAAAAAAATACATTGCTGTGATACCCTGGTCATTCAGGACATTCAGGTCGTCAGCTGACTTCATTTTATTGCACATACCGTAGACCTGACCAACTGAGACAACCCCAGATCATAACCCTGGCTCTAGAGGCGTGTACAGTGGGCACCATACCTGATGGGTCTATTGCTTCATGCTCTTCCCTTTTGAACTCACCAGACCACATGACCTTTTTCCATTGCTCAAAGGCCCCATTTTTATGCTCTCTAGCAAATTGAATCCTTTTTTTCTGACTAGTTTCACTAACAAGTGGTTTTCTTATGGCCACACAGCTGAGTTCTTGTTGCATTGAGTATGTGGAAATGCTCTTACATTCACTATTAATCCATTCATGATTCATTTCTTTGAAGGAGCTGACAGTTCAGTAATGTACCTCCAGGATTTCATAATATGCTGGAGAGTTCTTAACCCAATTCCAGTCATTTCAAATCTCTTTAGATTTCTTTGTTTGTCCCTTTTTGGCCAGACAGCGTACATTCTACTTTATCACCAATTTTACCCCTTTTTTTTATCTTAGATTATGTTGAACCTCCATTATTCAACTCCTTGTGCAAAATTTTATCATGAAAACGATAATGTATTAGAACAAGTGCATTAATATAGACCTACTGTATGATTTGCTTCGCAGCAGGATATACAATCAGAGGTGTGGTTTGAGAATATTAATTGACACCTTCTGAATAATCCGGAATGAGAATTCAGGGCCGGTGTGTCGAATTAAAACATTTTAGTAAAAATTGTTTAATAAAACATTAATTAAAACAGTATTGCTTCAGCTTGAACTTTCTGGTTAAGAGTCATTAATGACCCCAACCCATTAGTGAAGTAAGGATATAACGTGCTTGGCAGTGCACAGGTTGGAAGTGGAGCTTGGATACATGATCATATTACAGATACAGACTTGGCAAAAGGCTCAACCACAAGGCAAGTAGAGAAAAAAATGAATATAAAGATAGTGTGGAAGGTTTCATATGACTCATATGAGGAAGTGTTATGTCTTCATCTTGAGGCTGAATGCGAGGGAAAAAAATAATGAATAGATTCGCCCAGTTCGAATATTCACCCAGGGGTATACGAGTCAGGCTGCATCGAGGTGTCTGAGCTGTACTCTGCAAAAAACACATCATCTAGTTATAGCAGATACTTGACGTTTTCCTGTTCTGTGGTTTTGACAGGGCAGTGACATGTGGTATGGCTCCAGCAGGTCTGTCCCCCACTGTGCCATGTTTAGTGAACATTAAGGCCCGAACTGCAGCCTTCAGGCTGTGGAGACTAACTGCTTTAGTGCCTCGGCCTGATTCCTTCAAGATTGCTGCAGTTTTTTTTGCTCGGTGCTTGATGGGTCGCTCCAAGTGAAAATCACCATGTCAACATAAATGTGCATGGTACTTCATTATAACAAGGAGGCGGCTCATATGGAGGACAACTGGGAGAAAGGCTGCTGGAACAATAATGGCTTCCTACTGCGTGCCTAACAAAAAAGCCCAGATATTACCATAGACCTGGGGTGTCGAACTCATTTTAGGTAACAGGCCACGTTATACTCAGGCGAATGTCAAGCAGACTGAAGTGGAAATAAATAAAAAAATAAGGACCACAAATTTTTTTTTTTTTTTTAAGGGTTCATTTATCATCATTAATCTCAAAGTTATGATTACTTCAGTATTCATATCTGTTGCTATGAAACCCTCAAGTTTTGAGACCTGGTTACCCTAATATTGCCCTTATAATGGGAATAACAGCCTGATCGGAATTAGTGCACACACTACAGTTGGAAGATCAGAATTGAATTTTCAACCAGAAAGAGAGGGGTTGTGCAAACTTTTAATAATCCATTCTTTAGAAATATATTACCCAGTAAATACTAGATCCAATCAGTTAATTCTTGTTGGATATAAATATATGATTTCTGCACATTTGCCCCATGTGGGGGTGCGTGATGGGTTTCGGGGAGGGAATTTTTTTTGCTTTCAATCCTGATTAGTAAACTCAGTGATAACAACTCCCTCCCACCTGTCTTTATTTGCATCCACTGGGTCTCCAGCTGAGAAAGGAGCACTGATTCTTCTTCTTCTGATGTATTTCTGACAGTTTAAATGCCTCACAACAGGCAGAATCACTTTATTCATGTTGAAAGATGTTACATTCTGATTAAATGCGTCGAGCGTGTAAACATATCGGATCAGCGTCCATGTAAACAGTTAACCTGAAATCGCTAATGTGAATGATTATTTAAATTAAGTGAATTTTATTGCTTAAATATACGAGTCAAAAATGATCCGCACTCCAGTTGTCTTATCAGCACTTTCCGTTTAAGGCTATTGTGTCCCCAGTCACCGCCGTGCAGGAGTGAACGTGTTACTTCGGTTCATTTGTAACCGTGATGCCAGCAAAAATTGATGACAACAAGCAATGTGCAGTAATTCGTTTTTTTGGGGTCTGAAGGTGTGTGGATAAAGTGTTTTGTCAAGAAAGTTCGCACAAGAAGGAGCCCGTGCACGTCCACGGCTCATCACAATGCAGGTCTGCACACTTCTGCCCAAACTGTTGACACTCCGCGTTTTGAGGTGTTTTGAGAGCATCCTTCCTATAGTCCTTATCTTGCTCCATTGGACTTTCACCTGTTCATTCCCCTGAAAGCAGCCCTACGAGGACGAAGATTCACTTTTGATGAAGAAGTGAAGACAGCGGTGCATCCGTGGCTCGCAGCTCAGCCTAAAACATTTATCAGTATGTCTTTCTAAATTCTGCAGCCAGGGTGGGGATCGTTTATGGCTCAGACGCGTAAATTACAGCTAAGAGAAATTCTTTTGATCGCATATCCCAGCTTAGGAATTTGGGGTCAGAGTTCTGGGTGAGCCATGGTTCGGCACCCTTGGAGTGGACGGGATTAAGAGCTTTGCTTATCAGCAACCCAGAGTCTTAACCTGTTTATTGATTGGAGAGATTTTGTTGCTTGAGTCATATTTTACCTTAAGACATTTACATTTCATTAGCACATTTTGCTGTTTCTATAGCCTGGCATTAGCTCCTCTCATGAAACAATACAGATTAGTGTCTTTTTCAGTTCAGTTAAGCTCACAAGGTTTTTTGGTTGCTAAATGTATTTGCTTAGAACCTTTATTAGCTCACAGGCAGTACACTTGACAGCCTTGCTGTAAACATTCCACACATATTTTACACCAAAACGAATATGAATCACATTTGATTATGTATGTATTTTTTCATGGCGATCAAAATAATAATAATAATAATAATAAAAACGGCGATATTAACATTATTCCAAATATTCAAATGCCACTTTTTTTTTTCCTCATCTCATTTTCCTTCCTGTGGGAAAAGCTGGACGTGAATTGATCTCATACAATTGAACACTGTAGTTAATTGAGGGCAGCAGAAAGGACCTGACCAATGGAAATATCAAATCTGTGACCCTCATGTCAGCTGGCACACAATGGCCGTGTTCTCTCTTTCTGAATAAGAGCGCCCTATAAACAGCTCCACATGCACGAACGAATGAATGGACGAAGACACAAGAGCACTCCAGCAGCTCGTTTCCACCCTCATTCACCCCTCGTGCGTCATGAAAAGCCGAATCATGAAATGAATTGGAACAGAGGACGACACAGATTCTCTGCTCTATTACTAATAAGAGAGGTGGAAAGGTTGGTGTAAAAAGAAAACGAACGAGCTTAAGAAGCTGACGGACTGGTTGCTTATGGGAACGGAGGAGCGCATGGAGCTTCTGTGACAGGAGACCGAGCACTCTACCCAGCCCCAGGAATGCACCGCAGCAGCCAGAGCAAACTGAGGTTTATCTACAGCGGGAGAGCTGGAATCAACACTCAGACGTGCCTCGCCACAAAGTGAAGAACTGTGACCATACAAAGGAACGCTTGACTTGAGGTTTAGATTCTTTCCCCTCTATAAAAAAAAAAAAAAACTTCCTGAAGGCGTATCCTCTAGCTAATTTATTCATTTGGGAAATATTACTGCATATACCTTAAAGAAAGATAGACTATAGGTAGATGAAGAAGAAGGAAAAAAAGAAGAACTGTTCAAGTATTACCCCAGAACCTTCCAACCTTATCTCTATCAAGTGTTACGCCAGATGTTTCACAATTTCAACACCAGTATTATGAAACGAGTAGAAAAGCTCCTTACGTAAAGCACATGTATAACAGACGTTTAGGGTAGGCATTAAAGAGGTCGAAAATAATTTCTCTTAAATTCTTTTTATGAATGTTTCAATATGTTGCCAGAAATCTGTATAATTACTCCTTTCAGAGATAAGAGCCATTTATAATTTAGAATACGTTGTTTTGTGGGTCTTCCTGCACTTAGATCCCATAAAAAGCTTTAGTAAAGTTTAACTTAACTTTAGTTTATTTAAAAGATGAGAAGTTTTAGAAGTTGCACGAAGGTGCAGCAGGTAGCACCGCTAACTTGGAGCCACAGGAATCTGCGCTTGGGTTCATGTCTGTGTGTGGGATTTTTCTGAGTTCTCCAGTTTTCTCCGACGTACCAGTTGCAAAAACATGCTGGTTGGTGAACTGGCAGGACTAAAGTGCATCGAAGTGTGAGCACGTCTGGGAATGGAACGTGTCTGCATGGTGCTCTGTAGTGGACTGGTGTCTTGTCCAGGATGATCCTTACGGTAATAGGCTTACAGTTTATACACCTACTGATGATGCAGGAATAAACATCATGATCCAGTTTTGAAAAAAATTAACACATTTAAAAAAACACACACAGGAACCATTTTGGTTAGACGTTGTCTTACATTTGTAGTTTTAGCAGGTTTGCATTATTATGAATCTATCCCCCAAATGAGGATGGGGTTCCCTGTCGAGTCTGGTTCCTCTCAAGGTTTCTTTTCTTTTCTATTGCCGTATCAGGGAGTTTTTTCTCTGCCACCGTCGCCATCGGCTTGCTCATCAGGGACAACTGGATAATCTTATCATTTATATGTATTTCGAACTCATTTCCCTAATTTCCTTTTGATTCTGTAAATCTGCTTTGCGACAATGATCACTTTTTAAAAAAGCACTATATGAATAAAACTGAACTGAATATATATTATGAATGTTTAGTGGCAATTCAACTTTAAGTCTTCGAGTCTAAAGCAGAGGCTTTCTACTAGATAGTAAAACAAATATTACCCTTCCAGCGGTAATGGCAGATACTCCACAAACACGCTTCATTAAAATGAGGTTGGGAAAAAAAGCGCTGAAGTTTCATTTTTTTCGGAGAAATGCTCGCTTCTAAATTAACACACAGCACAATGTTCAAGAATCCAATTTTGAGGTCAGTTTAAAATTTTGTGATACTCTGGCGCTGCATTATGCTGCTCTATGGAAGTATATCCACCCCGTCTCTCCCTCTATCGCTTACTCGCTCATCCGGTGATGAGCATATTGCAGCTGTAACATCTCCTTCCTCCCCTTTCTAGCCTTGCTGTAATTGCTCCGGTGTCTCAGGGGGCTGCGAATGTGCAGGGAGCCCATGCCCAGCTGCACTGCAGTACTCTGACAGGTCCATTTCCAGTATGATTAATGAGAGCAGTGGCCTAATCTCAGGCAGCCTAAGGTGAGTGTGCAAAGGGAAGGTCCTTAAGTGCAGCTCTCCTGCTGAGGGGAGCAGCTCAGGACCTCGGGGTCTGGCGGCACTCTCTCAGGACCTCATGTAGAGAGCCGGTTCTGCCTTACTCACCGGTTCACTCGTAATGATGCTTAGCAGCTGGACGCCGTTACGATGCAATGCCTACTATAGTTACTTCCTCAACCACACACGTCTGCAGTAACAGAGGAAGAAGAAAGAAAAAAAAGCCACAGACAGCCGGCAGAGAACTTTCTATTTCACAACATAGCCAGACATCCCGCTATAAATAGTCAAATGACCGATAACCACCTATACACCGGAAGAAGCAGTTTGACTGGTAACCCAAGACAGCTGTTCTGCTTGAAATGTAGAAGGAGGAAAATTGAGAAATAGTGCAACAACTAGGGAAAGTCTGTGGCATGTTTTCAACCACAGGGAATCATTTTCCCCCTAATTATTGGCACTGTGTTTGATAGGTTACCTTCTCTTCACTGGTCTGGTGCATGGATCTGTTGTGTTGAGCCAATAAGATCTAAATTCTCATGTCCAATTTAGCAATCAATGTACACCACCAGTCAAAAGTCCGAACACAACTTCTAACTCCACGGTCTTCCGGCTGTTAACCGGTTATTATAAAGGCTGGTAACTCTAAATGAACTTCTCCTCTGCAGCAGAGGCACTATAAAAGTTTTGTTCTTGCCTTCTTGGGATGGTCTTCATGAGTGTCTGTTTCATCATGGTGCTTGATGGGATTTTCTAACGCACTTTACACAATACTGTTCTTCCCAGAACTGTTCCGGAACAGCGGACCACCATGTCTAAAAATAACAATTGACTGTTCTTTTGTTACTTGATTACATCATTCCATGTGTGTTCATTTAAAGTTTTGAAATCTCCAGTATTATTATAGAATGCGGAAAAATATTGAGATATCATATCAGATAAGACGCATCACCTATTGGGGGTGGAGGGGGTGTAGTTGGGGGTAGTTGCGGGGAGTCCAAGACAGATAAATGGCAAACCTTGTTCACTATCTTGGGCGATAGTTTTATGCATTTCTGTTGGCAACTACCAGATTTCATGATGCATGGTTTAGAAAAAAACCAAAAAAAAAACCTGTGTGCAACTCTGAGGTGAAGAAAACCGCAGACCTAGAGACACTGGACCTTTCAGGTTGTTGGGGACAGGCTGCAGTACACGGCATGGTGTGGCCATGCGTATCTTTGACCACTTCTGCAGGCGGTTTGAGTGCTCAGGCCACATAACCCACTTGACCCTGTTCACACCTGTATGAACGCCGTGTGCTTGTCACTGGCTGCATTTTAGTCTTCACTGGTCTTTTGTGCGAGTGAGTGTGAGGCGTCTACTGTGTGTAAGTTCTCTTGCAGAACACATGTATTTCTCGCAGACTGAAATCTGAGCAGTCCATATTTCGCCAATAACTAAAAAAAGACCTCAGGTAAGTAAAAGACCCATCTTTCTGGAACGTCTCCTTCTTTCCTGTCATCATTTGAATTAAAGCTACTAATTCTGAGAGGCTGATGGCAGGCTTAACAGAGACAGACAGTAAAGAGAGACAGCGAGAACATTCCTTTTAGGCCCGTGTGCTTACTGCTGGCTGTTTGCCTCCCTGAATTAAACTCCAAGTAATGAAAAGGGTTGCTCGGACTTCTGGGATTGATGGCGAGGCCTGTCATCGTTGCAAACTTGTGTGTTACCAGACAGCTAGGATAAAGACATAGTTTCCACTGGCTGGGTCCAGCGTCCGACCGCAAGCCTCCTTACACTGGCTTTGCATCATTACTTCAGTTTGTTTGGATTTATGCATACATGCAGCCCGAGACCGAAAGCTTCATGCTGTGTGCTCTGGACTGAAATAGAAATGGCGAGGATTCATCTTCTAGCAGTAAATCTCGCAGTGAAGGTTATCAGTTGTGAGGATCAGTGTGTGGGAAGTGAGACACAGATCGAGTTGTTTTTAAACGTCTGGTCCTGAATCGAAACCAGAACACGGTTAAATAAAGATAAGTCAGTGGCGAGAGTGTTCGAAGGAGTTTTTTGTTAATAGTTGGTGGTGGAGCAGGATGGTATGTTACCTGTCTTGCGGAGTGGAAAGTCGTCTTTGGAATCGTAGAGTCCCAGCACTGGGTGGTTGTAAGTGGACATCCCTGTCTGAGGAGGAGAGCTCTGATCCAGTGAACTGTGCTGGGTTTTCCTGCAGAAAACACAAACATGAAAATTGGAGGCTATTTAAAAGTTTAAAGCCCTCCCTCTAACATAATGTCTTGTTTTTTTGGTTCATTGTTTTTTTTTCTTCCCTGAATCCACAGCCCTGATTAATCTCTGCCTGTTATTTTTCCACTCTTTCTCTAACCGGAGCCCCGAACCAAATGGGAAGGTCAACCAAAAGCCAGAGAATCAACATCGCCTAATTCAGCCAGACAGCCTTAAAACATCATAAATTCATCCAAGAGACATGCTTTCATCTTCTTGAAATAATATTATTTCATACAGGTTACACATCCAAACGCTGTAACTATATCTAAGCTTCACTTCAGAAAAATAGCTAAAGCTTTTAACACATGGGTATTTATGGCTTGTATTTTTGTATTTTATTTTATTTTTTTCCGACCGGTTTTAGTAGTGCCAGCTCAACGTTTCAGTGTTTCTGTAAAGCACATTAGACAGGCAATTTGGAATAAGTGTTTATATCGAATATAAAGAGGGAGTACTCAAACACACACTTCTCCGTTATGGGCTTGATTCATTACATGAAAAAAAAAAAAAAAAACGGTCGAAATGCAGGAAACAGCAAAGCAACAGAGGAAAAAAGAGGAGTCGAGCGAGGACATTGACTGCATCCGTACCCAATTTTTTTGAGATGGAAAAAAATAACCACACGAAAGAAAAAGATCAACACATCCCTGTTTTTTCAATGCAACACAAAACACACACTTACGTCATTTTCTAAATGTTAGGAAGCAATGGTAGATCATGATAAGGCTGTCACCAATGATACACTAAGCAGACATGCTGGTGTATATGGTGGTGTA
>JAOVVA010000051.1:21295525-21319102 GCA_028565275.1 Leiocassis micropogon
AGTCTGCGGCCCTCCCAACTGAGTGGTAGTAGAAGCTTAATGTGGGAGCCCCCTAGTGACTGGGAGGAATTGGACACGACTAAAAATTAGGGAGGAAATCAGGGAAAAATCCAAAAAAAAAAAAAAAAGACTGTGGGTTACTGGGCTACTGATCGGAAGGTCGGGGGTTCAAGCCCCAGCACCACCAGGGCCCATCTCATCACTGTTGAGCCTTTAAGCAAGGCCCTTACCCCCCCTATCTGCTCCAGGGGGGCTGAATCCTGGCTGGCCCTGCTCTCTGACCCCAGCTTTCACTGTGGTGTAAGGTACATGTGACAAATAATGATTTTTTTTTTTTTTAATATTATTATTACTGGCAAGAAGAGTTTAAACCTGCATTTTTTAAAATACATCCTGTCAAAAGGCATCTTGACAGTAATCTGGATGTAGGTTTGGATTCAAAATGAGCAATCCATTGCGACAGAGGTAACGAAAACTCCCCGAGATAGCATGAGAAGGAAACCTTCACAGGAAGTAGACTTAAAAGGGTGACTGTCTCCTTTTTGGTTTAAACCTGGGTATCTTTTCAACACAAAGGTGGAATTTTCTATACATATCTTTTCTTTTTTCTGAGTACCCTAATACAATGATAATGCAAATAAACCATAATCACTAGACGTTTCCTTAAACTCAGTGACAACACTGAGCTTAAGGAACTTCCTGTACAGCTCTCAGTACAGCGCAGTGCACTTTCCATCAGATAGACACCTCAGTGTTTTTTTTTTTTTTGGGTAACTTGTCTATCCTTCTCTAAAAAAGAGTGAATTGACAGAACAATACCTCCGAGACTGTGTCAGTTAAACAAAGCTGTGTATTTATTCCTCTCTCTCTCTCTCTCTAAAGGCAATGTGTTTTCTCACAGATCCCGCTACAATTTCCACCTTTCCCATCATCCGTAAACAAGCCTCCAGAGACCTCTGCCAGCTTCACACACCCACTCGCCGACCCACAAACTTCCGCCACCAGGCAACACACACTCGCAGCCAGCAACAGGTGAGCGAAATCTCAGGTGGCGGATACTGTAAGAAAGCGAGTGATCAGCAGTAGGAGTAGTGAAGAGGAGTGTGCTTTGAAATCTCTGTGTCTCAACGGGACCTGCAGGCTACACTGGGACTTTCACTGACGTACGGCTCGGAGGATCCCTGGGATCACACTGCAGCTGTGACGAGGATGGGAATTGAAGTGAGAAATACGCACCGAAACCTTTAATCAAAGGCTGCTTGGAGGGAGAAAAAAAAAAAAAAAACTCATCAACTTCTGCTATCTGTCTCTACATCCTATTAGATGTAGACTGAGATCCGATAAGACGTTGCAGGGTTTTAATTTAATGGACATGGCCAGCTCTCGGAAATCACATTTTTATCTTCTAGTCAAACATCGCTTTGGTTGCTGCAATCAAGGACCGACACCTCAGGGACTCATGATATTTGCCGTCGACATACAAGTACGCTTTGGGTCTGTGTGTAAAGAAATATCTCCATACCAGAAAATGGCCCCCGACTCTATTCGTTATCAAAAAATTAAGCACATAATTCATATTCAGTAGTGCAAATTCAGTGGCTTGGGCACCTGGGAGTTCTCCCCAAGCTGAGGTAGTGCTGGGTGATACAACCTCAAAATAATACCACAATAAACTGAACACTTTACCTCGATCATGATTATGAACATTTTTTTATTTGTCCATTTGTTGTTTTGCCTAGGTAGTTCACTGAAAAGGTTTGTATTGTAAATATGCCCAGCTATTAATGTTGGAATTTTTTTTTCTAATGAAAGAGTTCCATGTAGATTCCATGTTGTATACTGGACAGGGTGAAGTCATGTGACTACACACACGGTAGTATGCATTTAAGGGAAGAGTACACGAAGACACAAAGTGGGGAAAGTATTGATATAATTGATAACAATAATAATAATAATAATAATAATAATAATAATGATAATAATAGTCATGGGCAAATATGTCGACTAGATGTTCTGAATGTCGGTTTCAAAGAATGTGATTAATCACAAAGCCCTAAGCTGAGGCTTATCATAAGTCAGTCACTGACACTAGAGATGCACCAATTGCAATTTTCATGGGTGATACCGATATCCATGTCTTTTTTTTTTTTTTGACCAATTTTGATTTTCCTTTTTCCTAAGAATTATAACTGACAGCAAGCAAAAACATTACTGTAACTGGAAAATGTCAAATAAATGTATATAATAAACTACTGACTATTAAACAACTTTCATATTTTCTCCAAATTCCATAAAGATTGCAGGACTCTCTCTGGGTTACCAGTTAAAGCATTTCTGCACTAATAAAATTCTAGTGAAAATGAAAATTAAACAAGAAGGTATCACATGCTTCCTCAAAGACACTAGCTTCTTCTTCATCTCGATGACAGCGTGATTACGTTTCTACTGCTCCTCTCAGGAGAACATGCGCAGTCGGCACAGAATTGGTTATATATCCGAGGCTGACTAGGAGATCTCCGATCATGGCATGTCGGGCCAAAAAAACAGTCGATTCCGGTATCGATCAGGGCATCACTCTTGCCAAAAATAAGCAAATAAAACAAACACTTATTTGGTATGTTGAAACATCTTACCCTTCACAGCCGTGCAATCACAGAGCACTCTATTCATTCCGAACCCCACCACCTGCTGCACTACACACATCTGTAATGCTTAAAATGACCTGCAGATGTGTGAATGTGAAACGGTCACAAACCCAGGCAAAGGATAAACTGCCGTGTAACTATCCTACATGAATAGCACAAAAATACAGAGAGACAATAAAGTCAGAAAACAACCACAAATTCTACTTGTAACAGGAGAAGAAAATAACTCAGCAAAGTTATGAGATTTTTATGAACCGATTTGATGAAAATAAAAATCTTTATAAAGAGAAAATAAGGAATGTGGCTCTACAGCTACACCTCCGTCCCCTTTCTGGGAACTCGTGCGCTAGTTTATTGCTTCAATCTGTAACATATTAGACGTTTAACTAGAATCTTTATTTTTTTTTGGTTTGAGTCAGTTAGATTTCTGGGGCAAACCAAACACTGCGTGGGCTTTTAAATGCATCATTTGTTCATCCAAGACACACTGTTACCGACAAGTACGCTCATTTCCCACTCTATTATAAGGCAGTTAACGATCTGAGAACGCAGGCAACGTTTTTTCCAGGCAATGTTTTTTTTTTCTATGTTCAACTTTCCAGTTTCATTGCATCTCTGTCCACTGGAACTCAACGCTGTCTTCCGCTGTTGTAACCCTTGCTCCTCAAGATCTGACACACGTTATGTGTACTGAGATGCTTCTCTGCTTACTTTGGTTGCAATGTGTGATTATTTAAAACGAATAGGACTTTCCTGTCAGCACAAACCACCCATTCAACTGTGATCTGCTTCCTGAAGAGCTGCAGCTCAGTGGATCTTTTTTTTTTTTTTTTGACATCTGACATCAACATCCAGTCTGACATCAACAATAACCACCATGCTAAGTTCAAAGTCACAAGATATCACACATGATCAATTTATACGGTGGAGCCAGGTGATCAGGTGTTTGGACAAATGTATAAATGTTCCTAATAAAGTGGCCAGTGAGTATAATAGTACTTATAATGCAACATAACCTTATTATAATATGTAGTATGATGTGTACGTTGTAAGATCAGCTGCCTATAAGTAATTCTACTTCCCAATCAAATGTGTGTGTGTGGGTGTGTGTGTACTGTACTTACTCTCTTGGCCACGCTCCTTGTTTTTGAGCAGCTGCAGTTTCTGCTCACGTTGCTGTTTCTCCAGCTCCTGCTCACGACGATGCTGCTCCAACTTCCTCTGGTGCTCCAGCAGCTCCTGCTGATGCTTCATCGCCAACAGCTCTTGCTGATGCTGAGACAAACACACACACACACACACACACACACACACACCAAAGCATGTTAAGTACCTCACACACTCCGCTTTTCTCGATGTGTGACTATGCAAAATCACAATAGTACAAAACCTCTGCTCATTCCTGTTTCATGGCAATGCTCAGGGAGTATACTGTATACAGTAGAACATCAGTAACTGCACATGTGAGAAGCAGAGCAAGTTTGTGAACGTACCGCTCTATACCTGATTAAGCCCTTAAGTCTATTTCTCTTTAGTCCAGTAGAAGCGTGAGAGGTGGAAGTGACATTGCCTTATACACGCAAACCTGAGCTCTGCGCTTTGCTTGCCGTCCTCCTGAGATGTGGCCCTTCAGCTTGTTTAGTGCTATAAATAGCTGCAGAGGTGTGCTTAAGGAGAGCAAGCACAAACTTGTAACTGTTGACAGATACTCAGCAGAGTTCCACACAACACAGAGCAAACACCGCTTACGCTGTGAGAAGAAATCCGAGGACGCACATCTAGTTCGGCCTGTTGAGGCTATACACACGGGACGAGATGCGGTTTACTATCTGATCTATAGAACCTTTTCAGGAAACTTAGAAAAAATACAAAGTGTACGTCATCTGCGTTTTTTTTCTTTTTTTCTTTCCCCACTGAACTTTAGCTCCCTTGTTTATGGCTTGACTGCATCTCATCCTGCCAGATACAGTTTGACTGCCCATTAAATGTATATATAGAGGCATACAGACATATGGTGACGAGTGCATATACTGTACGAGGGGTGTTCAAGTCAAACCAGGACTTCTGATTGTGCCGAATAGCAGAACACAGTTATGAGAGTAAAAACTGCCTTTATTTCTCTGTATAATCCCGTCCTACACTAATGCACTCATTACAGTGTTCCATGTAGATACTTGGATACCATCAAGGTAGAAAGTTTCCTCAGTATGCTAGATCGATGATAGGGATTGTATGTTTGTCACTGCAGAAACACTGGCCTCCCAAGAACTCCATTAAAGGAAAGGGCCATTAAAGGGGAGTTCCTAGGAGGTTTGCGTTTCACTGAGATGTATTCAAATGAATAGCATCAAGGCAGAAAATTTATTTTTATACTAGAGCCATGATCGGACTGCCTGCTTCATGCCGTCACTGCAGAAACACTGGCCTCCCAGGAGATCCTTTAATGTCCCTTTCCTTTATTTGAATAAACTGCCTGGTGTTCCACTTGAACATCACAGGAACTTAGATGGGAGTTACTGGCACATTTCTTGTACCTCATTCCAAGCTATTTCCATCCCAGGAGTTCCTGGGAGGCCAGCGTTTCAGGTATGAAGCAGAGAGTTCGATCAAGGTTCCGGCATACTGAGAAAACGATCTATGTTGATGGAATCCAAGCACTAGTGAAACACTGGGATAAGTGAATTAATGTAGCAGGGGATTATACAGAGAAATAAAGCTAGTCCCAGTTTGACTTGAACACCCCTTGTAGATGATAGACCTGCTAATCTGCTCAACTATTGTGTGACATGTAATGCACATCATTACATTACAATCAATATTTGAATACATTTCTACACAAAGATAAAGCATTAATTCTGGACTGATGATAGACACATCCGAGAGACGACCTTACAAGTGACCCGAGGTGCTCTGGTAGAAACACAGGCATAATTTAGAAGGCACACATGGAAGAAATATTCTGTTTGAAGCTTTAGGTCACAGCTTGTCGACTGTAGGGTCTCCAGCGATAATTCATAGCCCAGTTCTGGAGATTTAAACCTGATTTATGGGACACCTAATATTAATTATAGCATCACACACAGTGGTAATGCATGTTATTATTATGTATAATATTAACAAATATTTGTAAATTATAATAGTGAAAGAAGGAACAGAAATGAATGCTTCACTCGCTGGTGCGCACGACTGGCGACGCTCGTTTATGAACGATTAAAACCATTTGCTAGAACACATTATTTATGGCATGTACTGTAGCATTCTGGACAGTGTGTGCATCAAATCCAAGCAGTCAGTGTAAAAGCAGAAACAAATTTTGATATGCTCCACAAAAGCCTGGTCCTCTCATAAGATGCACACTCTAGCTACGGTTATATGGATAATATTTCTTCAATCTGATTGAAATCGTTCTGATTAGAGATTCCAAATTACCTATATGCATGGACGCTGACCGATAAAACATGTGTTCACATCAAGGCATTTAATCAAAATAGAACTTTTTTGGCATTCTTAAAATAATTCTGCCCGCCATGAAGTGTTTAATCTGCTGGAAAAAATACAGTAAGTATTTTTTTAATCAAATTTCAAGCTTAGTTTAGGCTTCCGATATTTCACCTCCTGTGTTATTCTTACGGTTGTAAGAATTCAGTCTCAGCTACGATTGGTTAGATGCTTCACCACAAATGAGATGCTGAACCAATCAGGACCTTTTCCTCAGCCAGAGACCCAGATGATGGATGATGGAATGTTTACACAACCCCTCTCGTTCTGATTGGGCCGGATTGGGTCAGGACTATTCATATTCCATTCATGGAATATAGTGGCATGATGTAGTTAATGATGTTAAATGCATCATTTTAAAAACTTAATGCTATCTTTTGCTTTTTGGTGTACAGTACCAGTCAAAACTGTGGACACAAGTTTGGATTAATTTTTCTACATACTAGAATAATAATGGAGATTTCAAAATTGGGAAATAACAGAAATGGCATTTGGTAATTTAGTAACACAACAACAACAAGACACGAAGGTCAACTGTTCTGGAATAGTTCTTGCAAGAACATTATTTCCAAGTGCATTTACAAAACCCATCAAGCACCATGATGAAACTGGCTCTCATGAAGACCTTCTCAGGAAAGCAAGACCAAAACTTCTGCAAGACCTCTGCTGCAGAGGCGAAGTTCATTTAGAGTTACCAGCCCCAAAAATCAACAATTAACAACCAACACCTCAGATCAGAGCCGCCATGAAGGCTTTCCAGAGCATACTGTAAGTAGTAGACACAGCTCAATATCAACTGTTCAGAGCAGATTATTGCATATTTTGGACGCCTTCAGCATCGTTTCCTTTTCTGTTTTAAAATTTAAAAAAAACTACCATGGAATTAAACTCCAAATTCCAAACTTTTGACCGGTAGTGAACACAGATTTTTTTTGGAAGTATTTTGGAACCACAAAAAAAGCCTCACTGATGAAAACATTTGGGAAAACCTTTGCTTCAGTTACTATCGTGTTACACAACCAAATACTACAACGTGTAATATCTCAACTATAACTTTTATCCGTATCTACCTAGCATTTCATCATATTTTTGTTTAGACGTTATTACTCAAGTTGAATTTTCGTCCCAAACTATTTGCCATCTCAGGTTATGAACATTGAAAGCCATCCATTATTGAAATTGCCTCCGACTGTTTTCATATCCTGTGAACAGCTCTTGAATCGTTGCTCAGTTGTTATATTTGCGTTTCATTCTTCTTGAATTTTCCCTCAGAACTTTGCCAGATGTTACACACTTGAGACATGGCAGAACTCATGACTCCTTTCTTTATGGTATTTTCTGTTTGGTTTTTTTTTTGCTTGTTTTGAGTGATTTTAACCTACGGTGTTCTACTGTTTTGCTTCAAGATAACTATTTAATAGTTTGAAGATCTTTTTTTGGACACAGTTACAACAGAAAAGAATGATTCATGTTTAATATTGCTAAGACTCAAGTTGTTGTGTATATTGTAATCATTTGGAAATGGAATATCGACTAGGTTCTGGTTCTGGTTCTGTCTGCACTCGAAGCTCAGCAGTTCTGCGCTGTACGCGGTGACCTCTTGTAGTAAGACGTAGCCTCTTTTCCTCTGGTACTCGATACGGCGTCACCACAAAAAGTGCAGGCACTGCATCAATCAAGCCCCTTCATCTTTTCTCAGGCCAGTGCTCGGGTTATTTATAGCCCAGCCAAAACGACGGCTCTTGTATTGGCCAGAATTCTCACCGTGGCAACGCGGCAAAGCCGGTGATGTGCTGAGCTCATGGCTTCATGGAGTTTCCCAAGGACAGGGTTACCACAGCAGACCTCGTCTCTCTCTCTCTCTCTCTACACCACACTTGCACTCTCCACAGAACACACTTCCCTTTCCACAGAACATTGCCATCAAGCCCAACACATACACACACACACACACACACACACACACACACACACCTTTCCCACAGCACACTGGCCTTCTGCTGAGCACATTCCAGTCTGTAATCAAGAGCTTTATGCTGAGGCCTCACACAGCAAATCACTGAAAGCAGCACAGACTCAGGAAACCACAGTCTCTCTCTCTGTCTCTATCTCTCTCTCTCTCTCTCTCGCTCTAACTTCCCTCCTCCTTTTCGCTCACACCTCTCAAAATGCAAACTGCTATACTAAAATCCCCTGAAACACACAAACACTCAGACCTCCAATAACACACAAAGTCGCAAAAACACAAACACAAAGCCCAACGGTCACATGCAGCGCTTATTGCAGCATCATACAAGTACAAGGACACAGCTTTCAGACTGTAGGCATACACAGATCCCAAATACACACATTTCATAAGACTTATCGTATTATGTAAACCCCTCAATATTAAGTGATTTGTTTAAGGAAAACAAATGTCACTGGAAACATGGAGTACTGTATCATATACAGTTACAGTCAAAAGTGTGAACACAAGTTTGAGTTGATGTTTTAAATTCCCACACAAAAATGGACTTATTTTTTTGAATCTATGAAATAACACACGGCATTTGGTGACTATATAACAATATCAACAACAATCAGGTGTTATTTTAAGACATGAAGGTCAGCTGTTCTGGAATAGTTCGATATATCACATCATGATACCTAGGTGCCGATTCGATTTCCATCGTTATTCTGTAAGCATCACGGTTTCATAAATATACCGATTTGATATTAAGTTTTACAGATTTCATTACAATTCTAATCAAACAAAGGATGCTGTGCTGTCTGCTAATGTGCAAATAGTTTAGAACATGAGCAGGATTACTGAAGGACTGCAACATCTTACCACCTCAAACACAAACATACAGTATAGAAATAAAAAATGAATAAATAAAACGATTTTGCAGTATACATGAATTGCCCCCAAAGAAGAATCACAATATGTAACCGAATCGATTTTCCCTGTATCTCTCCATCACCGACCGGTGATGAGGAGTGGCAGAAGAAAAACAGAGAACGAGTATGAGTGTGATAGGAGACGCTTCTCACCTTAATGTGTTCCTGCAGCTGGGCTTCGTGCTGGCGCGAGAGCTGCTCGTGCTGCCGCTGGAACTCGGCGATGAGCAGCTGCCTCTGGATCTGCTGCTTCTGCTTAAGCGCCAGGAGCTCCTGCTGCAGCTGCTGCTCCCCAGACACAGGCATGTGCTGCTGGTCCACACGCAGATCCATCGGGATGGCAGCGGGGGGAACGGGAACGGGCAACACCGCACTCACATCAACTACACACAAACAGAACATACAGTAATGCGTCACTACATATTCATTCTCCTGGAAGAGCACTCTGAGATCGATACAAGAACTGATGGAGTGGGCGTGGCCTAGTATTTAAACATTGATGTTTGATTGGCATTCCTCCTGGAGACAAAGAAAGCCAAGAATGCGCCTTGCTTAAGTATTCACCCCCTGTACTTTTTTTTCCCCCATACTCTGTAGTGTTATGACCTGGAACTTGAATGGATTTTCATTTGGGTTTTATATTTCACGAAGCTATGGAAATGGATGAAATGAAAACTCCTGGCACAGTTTTTAAAATGTTGTCAAGAAGAATGGATAAAAATATCCAGATCCTGCTAGAGACGGATGCTGGTTTCTGCAAAGTATTGATGGGTGAAAGCTTACGCAAACAACAAATACAGTATCTGCTATTTGTTGAAGTAAAGTTAGTACCATCAAACAATATTTTGCATATTTTTAAAATATCTGATATACGTGTCGAAAATAAGTTCCTTAAAGACTTATGAAAAGAAGTTCATTTCAGTGAACTCTTGTACATATATGAATAATCAAAGCGTTCCTCTCCAGCACCAGGATACAGATATATTGTAGTCCAGTCTTGTGATTTGTTTAAGGTAAAGTTTAGGCAAAAACACAATTTTAATAAAAAAAGGAGAAAATTTCTAATGAAGTAAATGCATTATTCATATTATATGCGGCATGCTGAGGCCCACAAGCCCGACCCTGACCTGATTAAAAAGCAATCACTGATTTTATGTCCCCTGGGGCTGAACTAAAAGCGTAATTCATCAAACAGAATTCAATTAGCAATCACACAGCAATATGTCAGAGCCCTTAAACACCAATTATAAAAGAACTGCAAGGAATGGATTTTTTTTTTAGGACAGGTACAAACCTCGTGCAAGTCTACTCTAAACAGGGTATCTACACAGAATTAAGAGGCTTTATTTGCCAGGCAAGCATACATGTATGTATCAGAGTATAATTAAGCCAAGGTGAGGCTCAGATATGTAGTGAATAAACTCGGAGCGAGACCGCCAACACGTCACCTCAAATCTGCTGTAGCCGTAAAAGACAAACTTCACTCTGGGACATGCTGAATATGTGAATTAGGGTTGCAAATTTTCTTAACCGGTAGTTAAGGATGATCAATAATCAATGAATCGTTAATAAAAAATGTGACATTTCGACTCTGGTTAGGATTTAAAATTCGGATTTTAAAATAGTGAAATAAAAATAGTTTAAATAGGCAGAATAATAAAATGGTATAAGTAGGCATAACAGTAAGTATAATAAGTAGGAAATCACGGTATAATGGGACCAACTGATACGATATTATCATGATACCTAGGCAGTGATTCTGTTTGTACTACAATTCTCTACGTATCATGATTTTATAAATATCCCAATTCGGTCATTTTTTTTATTCAGATTTTGCTACAATTCAAAACAAATAAATAAAACACATACACCTACAATTCAAAACAAATAAATAAAACACATACACCTCTTGTGGTGTACAGGTTAATTCATATGCAAGCTACGAAGAAATATGATGCAAATCTTTATCAGTTGACAAATAGTATATTTTTACCGGTTAAATTCCTAAAGAAAATTAATTGATTTATCGCCTGTTTGAATATTACTAAAATATAGCTTTAGCCCCCCCCCCCCAAAAAAAACAAACAAACAAACAAACAAACAGTCAACTAAGAAGAAAAATTCTGCACAAATCTAACTATCAGGTCACTTATAAATATTATACAAGTTGTTCATGGTAGGTCTATTTTCTCAAAAATAAATAAATAAATAAATAAATAAATCCGCCATGGGCACAACCATGCCTCTGCATCTGCTTCAGCACGTCACACACTGCCTCAGCACCGCAGCCACTTTCTAAATGATCCGAGACCCCGAAGCCATGCCAAGATCAGGGTCACAGCCCTTTTTCTGTAATGGCGTGAAGGAGAAAATGATCCATTCATTCCTTATGACTTAATAAAACCAGACTCGTGACGCAAAAAAGCGGCCTCACAAAGGGTTCATTGAGTCACGGGGACTGGAAGAAGCCGACCGCACTCGGCTGGACAGGAAGCCGAAAATGAACGACTTCCCTCGGATACGCTTTGAATGAGTACGTTTTTTTTGCACTTCGAGAGACATAAAATGGGCGAACGCTCGCTTTCAGCTTGAGCCGAAATCCCAACGAAGCCGAGCAAGCTAAACCAAAACAAACAACTATTAACACTAATTAAGATGCCAGTTAGCCCCCCGTGGCACAAACGGCCCAACAAAAAGATAAGATAAGATAAGATAAGATATCCCTTTATTCGTCCCACAGTGGGGAAATTTCTTTGTTACAGCAGCGAAGAAGAAATTGTGCAAATAGAAAATATGGACAGTACAGTGTATAAACACAAGAGAAAAAGTAAAGACAAAACAATAATTGCACTTTCAAACAAACCAATAGCACTAGTTTCAACAAATTGCACAGGGGTAATACTGCACAGTTTAAAAAGTCATTATTGCCAATATTGCACAGTTTAAAATGTTATTCCAAGACCTCTAATTAAATAACTTTAGTGAACATCAGAGTAGTCTTCTTTCAAACAACACGTGGAAAAGGGGCTGATAATACACTAGTTGATATCAGCTGTCAAAAGCAGCTCTGGTCGTCTCTGTGCACGGCTCTGAACTCTCACTCAGTGCTTTAGCGCCGGGGAATCACTCAAACACGCACATCAGAGTCCCATTAGTTTTCTTCTGCATTAGTATTTAACGACTTGTGTAACTGTTTTCATGTAATTAATAGTAAGGTAGACGATCAGATCAGAGCTTAAAGTCATCACGGATCGCTTGGAAAGTTCACGTACGGATGACGTATTTCCTCTTGAAACAGGAAGAAAGGGAGAGAAAGCATGACTGATTTCCACATCAGATGTCTCCTTCAGCCACACCTCCCATCCTGTAGAAACAGACTAAAAATAAGAAAGAGATCCTGATGTATACATAGCTCATAAGCCATCACTGTGAGTGTACATGTCAGATTAGATTAGTCTAGAGTCCAGTTCAAAAATGTGGAGCAATCCCTTGCCCAAAAAACGATTCTCAGAATGGGATAAAATGATCTCCAGATTCATATGGCAAGGCAAGAAAACCAAGGGTAAAATTTAAAACCCTTCAACTAAGTAAAGATAAAGGAGGGGTTGCTCTCCCATGTTTACAAAAATATTTTTGGGCAGCGCAGTTAAGAATAAAAGTTTGTTGGTGCAACCCAGAATATCAAGCAAGGTGGAAGGATATAGAGATTGGTTGGTTTGACAGGATCGTAGATGATCATTTAATTAAAAATAAGAAAGAAAATCAATGGATTAAAGTAACACTTAAAAACTGGTCTGAGATTATTAAGGACTATAATCTAAAGGATTCTGTAAATGTATTGAAATGGCCATCATATGACTCTGATTTTAAACCAAATACATTAGATATGTGTTTTAAAATATGGGCTAAGAACGGGATCACTGCTTATTGCTCAATCATGGATAAAGGACAATTATTAGATTTTAATTCTCTAAAAGAAAAATTTAGTTTGGAATCCAAAGACTTTTACAGATACCTCCAGCTCCGACAACATTTTTGCCAGAAAATTAAAAAAGGGATCGATGAGGATCCAAATAAGAGTGCTCTAGTTAAAATATTCTCCTCATCTTACAAGGCTGAACCAATGTTTAAGACTATTACAAAATTTTATAGAGCCTTGATGGATTTACAAGGAGACTCATCCTTATACATCAAAGAAAGATGGGAGAAAGAAAGTGGGATTATGTAAACAACAATGGGCAACCTCCCGTTCTCCAGATTGGAGAGAATTCTGCTGGAGAAATACTATTAGGTTTTTCCTTACCCCCCCCCAAAAAAAAAATTCAAGGCAACTCAAATTGTTGGAGACATTGTGGCTCACAGGATGCGAACCATTTTCACATATTTTGGGGATGTCCTAAAATTAAAGGTTTTTGGAAAGATATACATAAGGTGTTGGAAAGTATTTTAAACATTACAATTGATTTCAGTTTTAAGGTACTTTACATGGGCACGGTGTCGATGGCTTCCTGGGTAGGGAAAAACAAATACATGTATAGAATAATTCTTGCTTCAAGTAAAAAAGCTGGTACAAACCTAATCCGCCACAAATACAGGATTGGATTGATGTTGTAAAAAAGTGTTTATAATGGAGAAAATTACTTTCAGTATGAATAACCAAATAGATATGTTTGTCGATTATTTGTCTAGGTGGATTGAGTATATAACCCCTATTGAACCAGATGTTTTTCTGTTATAGAATCTGTGTTTTATGAATAGGTATTGTCTATACATCCCCTGTCTTCTGTAAATAGTTTTTTTTCTATAATTGAGAGATAACCCAGAGATATATTGACCTGTTTTATGCCATGAAGAGCTTTTTGATAATATACAATCTGTTGTAAATGTGACAAAAGTCATAAAAAGATGTATTGGATTGTATCTCTTTTCAGTAAAAACTTAAAAAAAAAAAAAAATAATAATAATTAAGTGTTCTGTTTGTTTTCCTCTCCACGGACTCTTTCATCCATAGGCATGCAGCTGACTGAAGTAACGTTTGTACATCTGTACTTGTGCTAGCAAGTTAACAGCTAAACCCAATACTTATCTCCTATCTTTCTCATTGTAGCAAATTGATGAGTTTACTGATGTCAACGAAGGCGAGAAGGAGGTGATGAAACTGTGGAACCTTCATGTCATGAAACACGGGTAAGTATCTCCCAGTAATTTCCTAGTAATACTAACAATAGCAAACACAATTCTAACTAACAAAATTCATCCAGTTAAACTGCACTTCAGTGTGGTTTAATACATAGCCTGTTAACCAGAGATATCTCAATGTTCCTAAAGGAAAGACTAAAAGTGATTACCAGCCTGTCCGTTATTCACACAAGTTAAAACGCGCTTTAAACATTAACCTGTCCTGAATGCCTTGTAATGTTCTGTAAGCCATTTCACTGATGAGACACTCAGAGAGGGATAATGTTGCTAAAGCAATTAGAAGCTCTAAAAATCCAATTTTGAAAGGAGTTTTAGACAAACCGGCACTGGGCAAGCGACTGGCTGTTTCAAATTAAGTCAAATACTGCCCTGAAAATAATGAGGCTTTTCCAAATGCCTGACTGGTTGTGTTTCAAATCAATTTAAACACTGCCTTACTAAAGGTGACTTGACTTCTCTGAATTGCTGGTAATAGGAGCAGGAATCTAATTTCCTTCTTTCCTCTCTTTGTCGTGATCAGATTTATAGCTGATAATCAGATGACTCAGGCCTGCATGCTGTTCGTGGAGAACTACGGCTCCATCATTGTGGAGAAGAACCTGTGCCGGAACTTCCTGCTGCATTTGGTCAGCATGCACGACTTCGGCCTGGTGAGCACATTGATCATTGACAGGGCCATGGCTCGCCTGTGCCAATTTAAACCAGCTCGGAACAACGACGTCGCAGAACCTGCGAAGGAACACGCCTGAAAGCCAGCAGAACAGAAATTTTCTTTTCTGAGCTTTTACAGACGACAGGAACTGCCAGACCACTGGATGCAAGATCATTCATTTTAACCATAAAGCAACAGATTATTTGGAGCTAATGAACTACTTCTTGCTTTGAAATAAACCTGGGTGCTATTTTTGTACCTTTTTTTTTTTTTTTTTTTTTTTTTTTGCACCAATTTTCAAATGGAAATATTTTTAATATATTTTAAACAGTGTGACAAATAGGGGTAAGACTTGGCCTTGGTGACCTTTTATTAATAATTTTTCGTTTTTTTGCTTTGTCAGGTGCTTTTTGAAACTGTGTACGTTCAGGCCACAGTAAGCGATTATTAGAAGGAAAAAAAATGTCCCATTAGCACATCTGGGGGTCAACAAGGGATGGGCTTGGGTTAAATTCGATCACCTGTCATCATGTTGCCACTCGCACAAATGTCTTAATGGGGATAAAATCTCAGTGTAAAAAAGCCAGCTATCTGAAAATAGAGGCATGATGAGTAACCTGTCTATCAAGTGTGAAAAGTAGCTAGCAGTTTAAAAAAATTACTGGTAACTCTTGATTCCTAGTTTGTGGTGTCAGACTGTGATTGGCAAATTTAATTCAAGCTCTATCCTTGATGTCCGGTTGATGTTGATCACCACAATGCACAAGTAAAAAAAATTTCGGTTAATTTTAATATTGGACAATTGGAGCAAATTTTTTTGGGGGGGGCGGGGGCTGTTCAAGGACTGGATAATAAATTAATAAATACAACGTGGGACATCATTTTCTCATGTCCAATTAGCCATTTTGTATGCCAATCCAATCATCGTGACTTTTTTTTTTTTGTATTTAGTTCTATTTTTAATTCGCCACTTGTTTTTGATCTGCTTTGATTGGTTGAAAAAAAATTGACTTTTCTTACGCCAAGTAATGAAACTATTGATAACAAAAAAAAAAAATCAGGATTGCACAAAAAACAGTCTTTAATTCCCAACCCTGTTGTCTAACATATGTTGGTGCACATGCCTTGATTCTGCCGAGTGACAACTCTCGAAGAATGTGAAGCTTAAGCTAAAATCTCATATCTGTCTTAGGGTGTTTTCACATTAGTGCCATTAGTTTTTGAGAACACTTGACCCCAAAATCTGGTTCATTTTGATCTGTGAAAACACAATAGTTTCGTGCTCATGAACTGTTCCTGAGACCACTGGAAAAGGTAGTCTCAGGAACAATACAGAATACTCGGGTGCGGATCAAATCAGATGTGGTAGCAATTGAAAGCGTACCTCAGAACAGAATTACAGATGCGACATCATTGGTGCCGTCGGTCTCCTCCAATATCTACAAATCCAAATCTGATACAGGTGGATGCATGCAAGAGTGTTGCTCTTTAACGAAATACCAATAATAAAAGGCAACTTCCTTGTTCATTTTTTCTCTTGTGTTTAATGGTGACTCTCAAACCAAATGGGTGTGTCCTACCACCTGCTGTATTGGAGGGTGTAAATACGCAAGCGTGTCTGGGAATGGTGCACAAAAACAATGTGAACTCTGACCAGCGGGGGAGGGGAAAACAATCATTCCTAAGTACAGTATGAATCAATCGTGCCTAATGTGAAAACGCCCTTAGTCTCAACCTTATGTTGGTTGACGTTATATAATTGGATTATAATCAACAAACGGACTTAAGCCAGCTTAACATTAAGGATGTCTGTAAAAGCGGTCATTTCTTAGGTATGTGCAAAAGTATTGGGATACCCAGTTTCTCCGGGTATTTAGTATTGGAAAGCTGCGTCTGGCAATATTATGATGCGCCATCCTGGTGCGCATTATGACTTGAACATCTCAGGAAAGTTCAACAGTAAAAAGTTTCATTCCAAAGCTTCAGCATTACAGAGCTGGAGCACTGCGACATACCGATATGTTGAGCTGTTTAATACACCATATTAATACGAATATTCCTGCAACTCAAAATCAGGCATGTTTCATATCCAGTAGGTTAAAGCGAAACTTTTGGAAAGCTGGATGTTTTTAATAATGCTGATGTGTAGCTCAGTGTTCAAGAAAACCTTTCCCTTGTTGACCTTAATGATGTCTTACCCTGTAAAATCAGTCTGTGCGAGTTGGTAGAGGAGATTGTATTTTTTTTTTTTTTTTTTTAAGCTGTAAATGTGTTGATTGACACTCCCTTAATCAATGGCATCAGGAGTGTGAGACTGAGACACACGTACACACACGTATACACAGATCAAGGTGCTGAAATTCAAGTGTGAATGTCTAACTGTTGCACTGAAACCAGGTTGTACACACTGAGTATGTGCCGGTAACCGATGACTCGAGTTGATCCATGATGCTGTGAAATATCTGCGTGGTCTCTCTCTCTCGTTTTCCTTTCTGGCGCAGACTTATTTTTTCAAGGTATTTTATACAGGAATGCCTGCTTTTTCTTAGCTGGCTAAAGAGCTTTAATGTACACTAGCTAGGAAATTACATTTCAAGTCTTTTACAGCAGTTAGTTAAACATAAGTGTAATTTTTGTCCACTTGGAGAGAACTTGGCAGTTCTCTACTTCGAAGCGTTTGAAGCTAATAAACGTTACATATTCATTTACCCGTCGCTTCTTAACTTGACAGCCTTGAATTTTAATCAGAGTTTGCTATCATACTAAGGAGCAAGAAGTTTAACATTACTAGCTACTAAATGCTAGTTACTCGGGTACACCTTGTGCTAGCTATGTTTCAAGATATCTGGCAGCTGATACAAACATTCCTGTTCATTCACAGCATGTGGAATTCTTTGCTTTTGTGTAAATTCTCAGAAAACCAGCACAGCTTATTTAAAAAAAATTTTTTTTATTATTTTGAAGAACATACTGTGTGTATGAATTTTAGTTTTTTTTTGCCGCCTACACGTCTGAGGTAAACAAAGAATATGTTAAAAAATAAGCCTTTTATTAAGGCTATTTAGCCATTAAGGATTGGCTAAATCTTGCGGCACGGCAATTCAGTATGATCACATGCCTAAAGCACACATACACATTACACAGGGTAACATATACACACACATACACAGAGCCTTGTGAGCAGGGAGACACCTTGCAGAAATGTTTACACTTGTATGTATTTCATCCAGGATGCAGAATTATAGTGTGGAGATTTTAGTCATGTAAATGGTTTTGTTTTTTGGTTCTTTTAGACCAAAAAAAAATTAGGAATGCACTGATCCGTATTTTTCTTTTTTTAAGTTTGATGCTCATTTATTTCTGCACAGATATAATTGAGTTGCAGAAATGGATCGTAAACACTTGATGTCTCACCTTGGCTGTTGCTTTCTTGGTACTGCTCTCTTATAGTTACGTTCCATCACACTTACGCAGTTTAAGGAGCATTAATTTCTTATGGTTTGAAACTAGGGCTTGAGTTTGGTTCTGGGTAAACAGCACATCTCTAGAAGGAATCAGACTTGAACATCTTCAGTCTAGATTGGTGCATCCCTAGTGAGAAGTGCAGGTTCTTTCGTTTTTACTTTCTTTCCTTCTTTTTTTTTCCTTTTTGATATATTTTAATAGCATTGTTTTTCTTTCCTGCTGATTATGTTTAAAATTATTTTCAATGTCCTTTTTGCTGTTACTTTGCTTTAACCAAAATGCAGTGAAGGGCACGTGCAGCTAATCAGGGTGTACAATAAATCTGAATATTCCGAAGAACATGACCGAGCCGAATGCTCTGTACAAACGTCTCATGTGAGAATCCTTATTTTGGATGAATTTCAAGATGGCGTCTTGTCTTCAGCAGAGAAAACAGTACTGTAGTTTTTCAGAATAAAGCTGATTCTTTTGGTACCTTTTTTTCACAAACCCTGATGCATTTTTAGATTTTTTTTTAATATAAATGATTGATTTAAAATCAATCAGCACATGACCCAAAAAATTTTTCCAGAATAAGCTTTGAAAATCGTATAATGTGGCTTATCGAGATCGATCAGTAAAAATCGACTCTGATGTGTATCGACATTCTTTTATTTGGCAATTCATGTCAAAATCTGTGTTTAATAATACATTTAAAATGTATATGTTTGAATTTAAGGTGGTAATCCTGTAGGATTCACACAGAACAGCATCCTGTGTGGTAGGAACAAATTATTTGCAAGGTTTGTTTAGAATTGTAGCAAAATCTGAAAACATTAATATTGAATCAGGATATTTATAAAATCATAAAACGTATTGAATTGGAATACAAATCAGCACCTGGTTATCGTGTTATCGTATCAGGAGGGCTATGGTCATTCCTGTCTCTAGTGGCTTGTGCCAATATGTTTCCACATTGTTAACTCTGCCTGTCTTTTTTTTTTTTTTAAATTGGCTACACCTCTACTCCTAATAAAATAACAGATGCAGTGTAAAAATGTCAAGCGAGTGTTCTGACAAAATGTTTCAGAGTACATGATAACGTTGGAGCGCATTCTAAATCTCACTATTACTATTATCATTTGTAGAACTGATTATCGGCACGTAGCCAAACAATAGATGCAAAAAAAAAGGATCAAATCTTATGATAGGGATTGTTTTTGTTTGTTTGTTTTTGGGTGGAGTTGAGTTCAAATACCAAAGGGAGCGATGCTACTGCAGTGCTTTGAAATTCTTTGAGTGTCCATTTTGGAGGTTTCGCTTTATTTCTGATGAAGATTTCTGCAGAAATGTGACTTTACCAGCTACAGACTTTTTTTTTTTTTCCCCCAGCGCCTCAAATGGAGATCAGCATCGTTTGCACAAAATACAACTGGCTGTGGGGGAAAAAAATCTATAAAATGACTAAAGCCAGTTTGTTGGTGCTTTTGCTCAAAAAGAGTTTTTTTTGTTTGTTTCCTATTTAAAAAAATAAATAAAGGATTTTTTCATTGCCAATGATTCATGTGTTGTGTTGTTCATTTTCACTAGATGGTACGCAGAATAAACAAAATCAACACCGCTACTGTATATTAGAGGTGTTTAAGTCGAACTGAGACTTGTCATGAAATTTCTGGCGAAGGAAGAGAGGAAACTGACAAAAGACTTCAAATACAGCACACTGATTAGACTCATAGACCTTTGAATGGTGTTTTTAAAAGTTTTTAAGAAAGGCCATACGTCTGTGAACGACAATTCTGGCCGAGGTGGCTCGGAGCCCACTACAGTCTTTCTTATGAACATTCAGCAAGTGGAATGCCTGATCCTTGAAAATTAAAAAAGGCACCTTGTTACCAAGAGTCACGTCTGTCTGTGGGAACACATTTACCAACACTACTTGCACATTACTAGAACACGGCTGGGAGTTATTGCCACATTAGCCATACTGTCCTGACCTACTAATACTGTTCTTTAAATTGCCAGTCTATAGTCACATACTTGTGTAAAAGTAAGGGAAGCAAGTATTCAGACACTGTCGGGTTTTTTTTTTTGGTTTGTTTTTATACACTGATCAGTCATAATATTAAAATACTCCTTAAATTATTAAAGCATCTCCTTAATACTATATAGATCCCAGTTATGCCACAAACAGATCTGACTTATTGAGGCATGGACTCCACAAGAATGCTGATTGTTGAGTTGTAGTATATTGCACTAAGAAGTTAGCAGCTGATCCTTTAAGTACTGGACGTTTCTGGCTTCCAATGATTAAACTTGGAACACTTTATGTTCCTAATTATTTTTTTGCTGAGTTTCAAGGCACATTATCCTGGTAAAGGAAGCCACTGCCATCAGAGAATACTCTTTCCACAAAGAGGTGTACTTGATCAGCAGCAATGTTTAAGTAGGTGAATGTCAGGGACCAAGGTTTCCCAGCAGATACACATATATGCAGAGCATCACACTGCCTACACCGGCTTGTCTTCTTCCCATAGTGCATCCTGGTTCAAAAACCTTCCCAGGTACGTTATGTACATTCAGCCAACCACATAATATAAAAGAAAACATGATGAATCTGATCAAGCCGCCTTCTTCCATTGTTCCATGGACCACTTCTCATGTCCATGCTCATGCCCATTGTAGGTAGGTACGGGTCAGAAACTCTTGACTGTTCTGTTACTATGCAGTCTGTGTTCTTAAACCTTTTTATCATAGCCAGTATTAACCTTTTTAACAAGTTTGACTACAGTAGCATTTATTTGGGGTCAGACCACACAAACTAGCTTTTGCTCCCTATGCACATTAATGAGCCTTGGGTGCTGATTACCCTTCTCCAGCAGTCCTTCCTTAGACCACTTTTGGTAGGTATTGTACGGACCACTGCATATCGGATATACTGTACTGTACTGTTTTGGAGATAATCTACCTTGTTCTCTTTTCAGGCTTCCAACACATCTTTGAGAACTGACTGTTGCCTAATACTGTTTTTTTTTTTTTTTTTAGATTATCAGTGTTGTTTAATTTGCCTGTTAGTGGTTTTAATGTTATGATTAGTGTATATTTCCAGTGCTTTTTTTTTTTTATTACACACGTCTTTTGAATTTGTACTTATGAGAGAAAAAGTTAGCTGACACCACAAATGAACAAATTTTAAGCTGATGTTGGCAGAGTTGACAATGTTTTAAGAATTAAATCGTTCTTCTACAGCATTCCTCTTGGCAAGTCATCTTCAATTCTCCAAGGTTACAAGGGTGTGTTCTGGCTTTCCTGAAACATCGAGACAAACATCGGCACATGAGATTAAATTCTCATCTAATATGTACCAGAACATGACTCATGTTTCCTTTTGAGATGCGTAATCCCTCAATAGCATTTGCAGACCCACATCTTAATACTCCTTCCTCTTTCCCTTTGTCGCTGTGGATTTGGTGTTCTTGAAATTATACTCATAGCCTTCTTTCTCCAAATATGATTAAGAACTGCTGAAATCAGTTTGTAATTTTTTATTGTAATTTTTAAAAGTGAAACTCTAATATATTGGAAACTCTTTCAAACCTTCTGAATTTATTCTTTTGATTTATCCTCAAGTGAAATCTTTTAAGCCTTTTGTTTTGTTTTGTTTTAATTTTGATCATTCTGGCTTACAGCTCATGAAAATGAAAAACTTTCAAACGAAAATCTCAAAATCTCTTGAAATATTTCACTTTGTGTGATGAAACTAGAATATGAGATGCTCATATTAAATTCCAAAATATAAATTAGGTTTACACTTTTTTTGGATGAACTGTATTTGTTTAAATGCTTTAAGAAATGTATCTCTGTGCTTCTTCTTCTTCTTTTTTTAATACATGATTTTTGTAAGGTGTAGGAATAGAAAAGAGTATTAGAGCAATAGAGTATTAGAGAATAGAGCAGTGCAGCTCATCTCTGATGGTTCCTTGATGCTTTCAGCTTGTCTTTTTCTTCAATAACCACTCTCTTCTGCCTTATTATTAGTTTGGTCGCTTGGGAGTCTCACCTGTCCTGGGATGGTTGGGTGAAGTTCATTGAGCTTTCCACCATGATATTTTCAGCCTCATTGCCCTGAGAGAAGAGGTTATGGTCTTGGCTATGGCTCTGTAGCTTTTAACAATCAATTGATGATAATGTATCCGAGAACTTTCAGAAGTTCATCATGTTGTTCTTTATCTTGTGCCTGCTCCTGTTAGGAGTAACCACAGCCCATTTTCCCAACCAATGAACACAGCGTTTTTTTCATACACACTGTATGTATCTCAGACCTCCAATTAACTCCCACCCAATGCCCAAACTTCAGCAACTGGATGAAGTGCCGGTCCCAAGCCGGGAAAAACGGGAGGGTTGCATCAGGAAGGACATCCGACGATCAAGTATGTGCTCTTAAAGCCAATAAAGGAAAGTCAGCAAAATATGAATAATGCATTAATATGTGGGTCTAAATCTTACTTGGTCAAAAAAAAAAAAATACAAATGTAGGTTTATACATTTTATCATAAAACTTTAAAACTGTTTACTTCTTGAATGTCTGAGTATATTAAACAGCAAAAATAAGTGTCTTGTTTGTGAGTCTTATTTCCTCTCACTGTACATCCTTACCGTAGATTTGGCAAAGGCCCACAAAATTAAGCCAATAGATTATAAGCTGCTACCCATCTGTGTTTCCTGTTGACACAGTATGTAAGACGCACACAAAAAAACAGCTCAAAGCATTAACAAGTGTCAAAAATCACAACCCAATTTTTTTTTTCTTATTTTAACCTCTTCAAATCCTTGCAGTGTATCTTACAGTAGAAAGAGTTTGTACATTAGACACAAAGTAAATACGGTGTGAATAAGGGCCACTCAGATGCCTATCAGATGCTTTGCATAAGTTGTGAAACATGGAAGTGATTTCTTACGGCCCAAAGGCGCCATATTGTCATTGGACTGTAAGTAAGGCTCTGCTCTACTAAAAAAGTACCTGCTTCTTGGTTACATGGTTTCATCCATTTGAACAATTGTTTTTTCACTCAATCATGTCGACATCAAGCGGTTAATTGATATTGATAGTAACTAAGTGCCCTGAGTGTGTGAGAGATATCACTGAGCTTGGGGTTTGAGTCAGACCTGACTCTAAACCAGGCTGTAAGTCAGGTTTTGTTCACTTTGACATGGTAGGATTCACCATTCATATCCTAAAGACCTCCCAAAAACATCACACGC
>JAOVVA010000051.1:21344014-21360815 GCA_028565275.1 Leiocassis micropogon
GTGTGTGTGTGTGTGTGTGTGTGTGTGTGTGTGTGTGTGTGTGTGTGTGTGTGTGTGTGTGTGCGCGTGTGTGCGTGGGTGTGTGTAAAGTAAAAAAGTTATCCTCTTGTTTTTGGAAATCTGCGCTTCTACCAAATTCCTGCTTCTTCCTTTAGCTTTTCACAGACCCAGCGACTCATAACACACTGTTTCCCATCGCACGTCAGTCTCGTCCTTCAGTCAATATTTTACGCCACCGGAAAAGAAACAAAACAAAAAAAACAAATGGCACACGGTATGTCCTTTACACAACTCTATCAAGACTAAACTTAGCTGGAAGTGATCAGAGATCTGTTTGCTTTACGTGAAAAAAGAAACATCCGCCCGATAGAGATAAGTACGCGGGACTGAGAAGAGAGTGTTCCTGGGAAGCGTGGATCAAAGACGGACATGTGTTCGTGCACGTCCAGAGGCGAGGACTGGCACGAGTGCTGCTGAGACATAATGAGCGATGAGGAGAGATGAAAGAAGAAGACGAGACGAGAAGCGAAGACAAAGATGAAGTCTTCAGGACAAGAGTTTGAGAGTTCTGGTTTCTGGCAAAGCTGCAATTGTTTCTTGTTTTGCAATTGTTGCAACTTATTTCTTTATAAAATTATATTATTATGATAATAAATGTTACTTTATCATGTATAAAAGCGTGACATGATAGTTATATATAATTGACAAACCTGTAAAATCACCAAAAAAAAAAAAAAAAGCCTTTTTAAGCGTACTGCAACAGAACACGTGTGTGTGCGTGTGTGTGTGTGTGTGTGTGTGTCTGGGTGTGTGTGTGTGTGTCTGGGTGTGTAGGCTGGAAAACCTTTAAAAGAGTCATGTCTTGGCAGACACTAAAACAGAGGGAGTGTTAGATTGAGATGTAACTGATGGACTGCACACACCCACATACCCGCGGCCCGTGGTGTAAGCGCGCGACTCTGCGGCGTTGGCAGCTTGAATAGCGCGCTTCTGAATGAATAAGCCAGGCTTTCGCTCAGCCTAGTTAACATGCAGGCAAATCTGTCTTCATCGCCTTCATCAGGGGTGTCAGAGCCTCCTCTTCAAAGGGCAAAACACTCCACATGCATCACCCACACACTCGCATAGCTATTTCAATCCGTCTTTTACGCCCATGTCAACTTGCAGCAACAGGTACTCAGCACTGATCAGGCGACAGGCGGATGCTGGGTGCCACGTTTCTTCAGGGTGCACCAGCATCTTTACTTTCGCTTCATTTTCATTTCCTCTCATAGCAGGAAACGGCTCCGGCGGCGCAACTCTATGCTGCCGAGAAGGAAAAACAAGCACCCGGGCCAATCAGTGCCGGGCAAACCCGAGCAACCGTCATCAACGGTCAATCGAGCAGCGCTCAGGCAAATCAGCCGAGAGCTGAATGCAAACGCGGGCGGCTTCAGCCAATCAGCCGGACCGCGGACCAGCGGGGTGACGTCACGCTATTCAAAACGCCTACTGGTATAAATTCGAAGCCTGGTGTTTGTCACGAGACCGGCGTTTGCGACCTTGACGCTGATACCGTATTCGATGGTAGGGAAAATCCTTCTGGAAACATGATCGCGTGAATTCGAAAATAGCGAGGCATTAAAAATGCATAAGAGCAGCAAACAGAATCGAAAGCAGTGTATGAGTGTACTGTATGTACACAAACACAGAGAGGTTTTCATGAAGCAGGAAATAATAAAACAGCTTTGTTTTTGTTTTTTTCCACAAATAGATTCATACAGTCAGGGATGCCTTTAGCATACATGCCTTTAATATAGATATTTTTTAATTTTTTACAGAAATCTAATGATTCAATTTTTTTCATTAATTAAATGTTCAGCATAACATTCTGCCTTGTTATTAGGGACTTATATATATTATATATATATATAGGTCCAAGTTTACATTATTTATAGCATTTATTTTTATATACTGTATAGGCTTGGATTATATTCAATAACTTAAGTGACCAGTCAAATTAGCTAATAACTATAAGAACTCCATAATAAATAAAATAGCTTTAATAATGGTGGTCTGTGGTAAAATTTTCACCACTGTAACAAAATAAAAAATGTAAAAATAAATAAATAAAAATAAAAGGGGGGAAAAAAAAAAACACACCATGAACCACTGCTCTAATATGTAAACCTTTCACATTTTCCACATTATTTGTGTATGTAATATTACTTCCAGTGTAAAATAATGAAAACAGCTGCTTTAACCCTCAACCTCGCTTTGCTTTGCTTTGCGTGTGTGTATATGTGTGTATGTGTGCGTTGCGGCTCAGTGGAAGCTGTATTTAGGGCCGAGCAGAAACCCAACAACTATTACCACTGAGCAAACTTGGCTGACAGCATTTATTTTTTTTCTTTGATGCTTGTTGGCGGGCGATTTCATGCGTAGGTTTTCCGTCTTAACAAAACAAAACCAGAAAAAAAGAAGAAGAAAAAAAAAAAAAACTCAAGAACGATGCCAAGTTCGTGCACCATTAAATATCGTTAGTGATTTGAAGATTTTGATCGTTATCAGCCATCGATTATGGCGGGTGAGGGACTGGGTTATGTACAGTATGATCGCTTTTGATATGAGCTTCTCACCTGCTGAAGCAGACTCGCGGCATTCCCCTGACACGGCTGGACGACCGTGAAAGCTTTCAATGTTGTCATGACCGCAGGAATGCTCCGTTTTACACCGTCTTGTAATGAAGCAGTTTTTGCGTGAATATATCACTTAATAAAAACCGGCATGCAAGGACTTCCACAGCAGCTGCATTAGTACTACTACAGAAATAATTTTAGTCAAATTTGATGAATCGAACGTTTTCGGGACTAAGATTTCATGCAAAATTGATTTGATCGACTTCTTTGGTCAAGCAGATTTCTTTTAATATCTATATTTGGCAAACCAACTGTGGACAAATCATAAATGTCATAAACTAAGCCACTGGGCAAGTAAAAGCTTTGTTGCTCAATCCTATATTAGATAGAAGTTAAGTGAACCGGTAAAATTGAATGGCCAATCAATCAACAAAATTAAAAAGTTAAATTTGCTGTAAAGTCGCGCGTTAACAATTCTTTTGATAGTTTTTACTGTAGCTTTGATGATGGCTCTCAACATGGTGGTCAGTTCATGTGTAAATATGATTCAGGTCATCAGCTGACTTCTTTTTTTGCCACATACTGTAATGTTGCCAGACCTGACCAACTGAAAGAACCCCGGCTCACTAAACTACACTGTCCAGAGACTTGTACAATGAGCACTATGCAGGATGGGTGCATCTGATTCCCTTCTTACCCTGGCACACCTATCGCTATGGTACAGTATAGGGTCAGTCTAGACTTATGACCATTTTCTATTGCTTCATAATCTTTATGCTTCCTAGCAAACTGAAGGCTTTTTTTTCTGATAAGTCTCACTAACAACTGGTTTTCTTATAGCCACACAGCTGTTTAGTCCCAATCCTGAGAGTAAGTTGCATTGTGTATAGAAATACTTTTACATTCACTATTAAACAAAGTTGTGTTGTCTACTGTTGATTTTTGTTTTTAGTATGCAACTTGGACAGGCAGTCTATATCATTGTGTCCTCCGCTAATAGAAACGGCTTCCCATCCATAAAACCGGCAACTCGCCGCAACAGAAGCCTGTTAGCTTCCCCGTTCTAATCCCTAAATCTGATGGTGTTATTTTCCAAACAAACCCATCACACTGTCATACCTTTTATCGTCGCTGATCCCAAACGGCTCAGTGTCTCCGTTGTTTAGTGAGCTGTGTTTGTTTTGGTAACAGTTTGTTTTGGCTCACCCCGCTCAGCATTATGCCAAGTGATCCTGTGAATATTTAATGGCGCTCCCACACAATGAGAGCACAAAAATGGCTGTCACGCCCGGAGTTCGGCAAGCTGTTCGCATGTACGATGTAAATGGTGCAAGGTAGCCTAGTAGTACCTGTGAGTTATCAGTTGATTTACTGGGTTACATGGGAAGACAAAGGAAAACACACACACACACACACACTAGTCTGTAAATAAGTGCACATAAATATCTACAATAAACTTGTATTCACTTGCACAAAACCAAATGAAGCAGGCAGGATAAACCTGCCTCAGATTAAGAAGATGTACGGCATGCCAAGTATAACCCGATGACATCAGCACTCACAGAGAGAGAGAGAGAGAGAGAGAGAGAGCGAGAGAGAGAGAGAGAAAGAGAGAGACAGAGAGAGAGATGCATTATTTCTATACTCAATACAAGTACCTCATTCATATAAGCCACTTACAAGTATCCTTAACACGAACACACACAAGCCAGCACGCATCCCAGCAACTACAGTGTATAAGACGCTATTTTCACAACTGGTAAAGACTAGCCTATTGAGATTGATATCGAATGGCTACATGCTTCACGCAGGATGAATAATAGATGATGCTGGATGCGGTGGTTTGATATTGTGCTGTGGTATTGAATGTTCTGATTACTGCTGAGGGACAAGAGCATGAACGAGCTCGGCACGATTTGGCCGCGTGAGGAACTCGAAACAGAGTGCAAACAGTGGAGACAGACAGGGAGACAGAAAGAGAGGAAATGGAGAGAATGGAAGGAGACATAAAGGGGCTGCTGGTAGCGGGCTTGTCTCCAGGCGAAAAGAGCACACGGCCAAAATCACCCTTTAGCACCATCTGTTTCCTACTTGTGAGTCTGTCATAGTCGAACGAGAATGCAGTTTAGGCCCCGCCCAAACCCATTTTAAACTGAGACCAAACCAAAACCCATTCTAACCTCAAATGAATTCAATTCTAAACCCAGACAAACTCATTCTAAACTCGGACCAAACCCACTCTAAACCTGGACCAAATCCATTTTAAACCATGCACAATCACACTCTAAACCAATTCTAAACCCGGACCAAACCCATTCTAAATCCAGACCAAACACATTTTAAACTATACAATCATACTCTAAACCCATACACATTTTAAACTATACACAATCACACTCTAAACCCAAACCAAACCTATTTCAAACCCAGACCAAACCCTTTCTAAACCCAAACCAAACCCTTTCTATTTCCAGACCAAACCCATTCTAAACCAGACCAAACACATTTTAAACTATACAATCACTCTAAACCCAAACCAAACCCATTCTAAACCAGACCAAACACATTTTAAACTATACACAATCACACTCTAAACCCAAACCAAATCCATTTTAAACCCAGACCAAACCCATTCTAAATCCAGACCAAACCCATTCTAAACCAGACCAAACCCATTCTAAACCAGACCAAACACATTTTAAACTATATACAATCACACTCACAATTACACTCTAAACCCATTCTAAATGAAGAGCAAACCCGTTCTGAACCATGACAAAACCCATTCTAAACCCAGCTTAAACACATTTTAAGCCCAGCATAAACCAATGACAAATTAATTTTAAACCTGGACCAAACCCATTATAAACACAGCCAATTACACTCTTAAACAAGCCTGAAAACATTCACAACCCGGACCAAACCTATAATAAACCAAGCCTAATACCAGCTTAAACCCAATATAAACCCACCCCAAAACTTAATCAAAAGCAAAATCCAAATAACTCATTTTTAAAAATAAGACCCAACACAAGAAAGCCTTACATATAAATCAGTTTAAACCCAAATACAGTCTCCACCCTGCTCAAATAAATATGGACCCCAGCCTAAACCCAGCCTTAGTGTAGCCCAAACCTGCTTTGAAATCAGTTTTAATCAAGTCTAACCCCAGTATAAACCCATGCCAAACTCAATCAAAACCAACACCCAAACTAAATCCAGCCAAAACCCAACCCAATTCCTGCTGACACTCGGTCCAACCCTACAAACAATCTCTAAGCTCACCCCAGAGCCAGCTACAAAAACAATGCCAAAGGTAGCGCAGGGGAAATAAAGTCTAAAAGGGCCATCACAGAATTCACTAACATCTGTGAATACAATCATCACTCATCACAGCTTATAGTGTTTAATTCCACACCTTAAAAACACATTAAAATATCTTCACAGAGGCCCCTGACATACAATAGCTGTCAAGTGATGCCATGTTGCCCCCCCCCCCCCACCCCCAACAGCTGGTGCGTGGACCACACTGTGCTACAGGCATTAAGTCCTATTAAGAAAGGATTATTACATTATAACACTATTATTACATAGCACTCATGTGCTCATTTCCTCATAACGGAAGTTGCCAGTATATTGCTCCCTGCTCATCCAGCACATGTGTAGGTGTATGAGAGTATGTGTGGACATGTCCACATGGCAGAAAGAAACCACTTAAGGACTAAGCGCTATTCTGTAGCAGGCCAGTAACACCCAGCATCTCCAGCAAAGAGTGAAAAGGCTTTGCGAGTCAAATTCTCTGCAGTCGTTACGTCCCGCTCTGCTGAAATAAAAATAATAATTCTCATGCTTTAGGCAGAGAAAAATAAACTATTTCCACTTGTTGATGTTGAAAGTCTGGCACACGGTTGCTGATTTTCACTGTCAAACTGTGCTACTTCTGAGATTATAGTTGCATTTCGACATGAAAACACGCCAGTTGATCATGCCAACCTGAAGCAAACTCAGATCACATACATACATGCATACACACATAAAAAATAAATTGTCCTACCAGAGGGAATGTGGTTGAGTCCAGATGTTTTGAGAAGCTCCAGAGGCTGCTCTTTACTGGGAAGGCTATCTGTGGAAGAGAGACGGGCGTTTTAGAAATGATCCGGTGGACTGAGAGAAAAACGGACAGAGAGGGTCAGAGAGGGAAATACAAAAGCTTAAAGACATATCCGCTCAGATGGAGGGGCATCAAGAAGGAAACAGCATTAGGGAAAATAACCTGCTGGAAAATAATTTGCATTTCAGTTTACTCCACTAATACTATAACACATAGGGGAACACCAGCGTATACATACACAAATACAGAGCTCTCACTAACAGCCTGCCTTTAAATAGCCATGAAAGAAACCCTAAAAGAAATCTTAATATATAATGGACAACTGGTGGGATCATACAGATTCAAGGGCAAAGTTTAAAATCATACTTTCCCATGAGAATAATATAATAATAATAATTATAATAATAATAATAGAATAAAATCACACGTCTGTTATTCCTCTTACATTGAACAGTAAGGAAAAATTTGATATTAAAGAATTAAATTAGATTTCACCCTTTTTTATCCATTTTAGTTGCATGTGATAAAAATAATTTTTACGAAATCACTAAAATGATAACAGCTGTAAAAAGTTACTCTTTGCACAGATTGTGAAATTCCAGACCAATACTGATACTTAAAATAATTATATGACCGTTAGCCAATACAGATGTTTTTTAAAAAAAAATTTATGTTATTTATTACTGCCTAAAATTTCAGTCCAAATTCATTCATTCATTCAAATTCATGGACGAATCTTTATGTAACCTTCTTTCATCGACAGATTGTTTCTTGCAACAACAACAAAAAAAAACGCAGTTCATTTCAAAAGCCCTTTTAGCCTCCTATATAGCTACCTACTCAATAAGATGTTTTCAAGACTTACATAGCCGAGCAAAAACCTTTTATGAAATATACTGTAAATTAAATGTTATTAAATGTAAAAGTGCTTAAAATAGGAAATATTAAACTCTTGCTGGTAGGACCTCTTCTTGAAATATCATTGGAACGTGATGTTTTACAAACTGTACAGTACATCACGTATCTTTTTCTAAGATTGCGAAGACATTTTCCGACACGTACGGACGTTGTCACTGTTACGGAAGGTATTACAGCACCACCGATCACATCTTTCCCAAAACTGCAGCTGGGTAAACTACTATTGTACAAATGAAATCTCAGCACAGACTGAATAAGGAGAATATTGTCTGATAGCGATGAAAATCACGATGTTTTTTTTTCCTTTCTCAAATATCATAAGCAAGCAAAACTGAGCATGCCACATCACTGAGACAAAACAAACTGCCAAGATTTCTGTCCTGAGGACAGCTGTGTCGCAAAAAAATAGCAAAAGTCACAGGAATACCTCTGACTGTTGAAGTGCACTGAAACTGGAGACTCCTTCCAAAACATTACATAAACACACCTTCAGAACAATCGCTACCATAACGACATGATTATGTAAAGAGTAAAGCCTGGGGAAATTGACACTACACGAATATAAATCTGTCATTTGCCTTGCAACTGGAATGACTCTCAGGGCCGTGCTGCTGTAGGAAATCAATCAGCACCCTCTGGCCCATCAGGATTGAACAGGAAGATGGAATTAAAAAAAAAATTAGGAAAAAAAAAAGGGAACATAAAAACTATATACAAGTACAAAAATGCATACACTCAGTCCCAGTGCACTGAATTTACACTACTGCAAGTGAGCTACTTAAAAAAAAAAAAAAAAAAAAAAAAAGGGTGAGAACCCTGGCACAATGATCTGGCTGCTCCTCACACCTACACACTGAAAGATGAGCCCTGAAGCACGAGCCTTACAAAGACAGGCAGGCATTTGACTTCAGCAGAAAGCCTGAAAAGAGCACCAATTATAGTTCACAGAGAGAGGGTATGTGTGTGTGTGTCTGGAACATACAGCGGGTTAGAAGAGGGCAAAAGTGCCTGTTCTCCGGTCGGCAAGCGTTCCAGGCACAGAGCACATATCCAGCTCTCCAGTCAGAAAGCTCTGAGGGGGAGGAAGGACCTTCCAACCCTGATTCTCCTACACAGTCCATTCGCATCCACACTGAGGACAGGTGATCCGTGCAGCCCAGGTGTCCTCGCCCATTCTCAGGCAGAAACACGAGCATTCGAACACCTTCCCTGGCTTTTCATATAATTCCGGCTATATTAAGCAGCGTGCTGTCGAAGAGACCCAGGAGCATCAAACCAGCGTTGTTTATTTAGTGAACGAGGGGGAAAAAAATGAGCAAGACAGCACTGAACTTACAAGCTCAGACATATAAGTGGTCTGAGTTGCTAAACCTTACAGACACACACATGCATCCACACATACTGTACACACATTCAAAACCATCTGGCTTTCACACAAGTCAAACCAAAACTTGTTCCAAACCATTCTTCCCCTCTATATTAATTCATACATGGTTTGACATGGCAGCTCCACAAAACATGGCAGAACAAGCGCCCACACTTATCCTTGTGAAGAAAAAAAAAAAAATCCAAATTTTATGAATATGCAAATTAGAAATGCCTCCAACACTACACACAGTCAATGCTTTCCCTGGTTAACTGCTACCGAGTGGCCTGTATTTGCATATCACACATGATAGACTCTTATATTTTATTTAAGGAATAAAACACAACAGGGTGTACGGTTATAGGAAAATAATTCATTAATATGTTTTCATGAGGTGTTTTTTTTAATTTTTTTTATGATGTGCATAGTGCTTAATCTACATATTCATTGTGTTGATTTTATGAATCTAAAACCTTGAAAAAGAAAGACAGGGAATGAACACACCTTCTATATTCCAAATAAGTAAATTGCTTTGGGGTGTACTGTTATTGGAAAATACACAACGGAAGTGGTGGTGTGAACTCGGCCTGATGCGACGGTAAGTTACCGTTACTAACACTATGATGATCGTTTTCCAACACCTCATGTCTATGTCTCTAAGTGCTTTATGCATTCCATAACCGATGAACATCTTTTCACAGAAAATGTCACCACATCAACAGTTGGTTAAATTGTTGAATTAGTGAAATAAGATTAAATAGCCCTTTAATTGTGTAGACTGTCCACAAATGATTTGCTGTATAAGCTGTTATTGCCGGATGCAAGAAAGATCAAAGGTTTATCTAGATGCATTTATTCTAACATCCGATCACTGCTACAGTACATAGTCAGGATTTGATGTGTTGTACAATGTTAAGTAACACCTACTGGCAATTTAGAACTGAGGATTCAACAATGATCTGGTACAAGAACTTTCAATACTAACAACTCAGATGTTGCAATGCGATGTTCAGAAGACAAATTAAAATGGAGAGCTCAAAGGAACCCAATGGAGAAAATGTAGAAGAACCCCAGCAAAATAGGACTTCTAATGTGGAGAATCCAGAACACCAGTAAAAGAGGCATCCTAGTAAAGAAAGTGCAAAGGAACCCAAGCAAAAGAGAACTCAATCTAAGGAGCATGCAGAAGAACCCCAGCAAAAGAGGAATCGGAGTGTAAAAAAAGCAAAAAAAAAAACAAAAAAAAAAAGAGGAATCATTGTAAAGAAAATTAAGATTTAATTATTCGTCACATGTACCTTACAGCAGTGGGTCTCAGCTCCAGTCCTGGAGGTCCACTGCCCTGAACATTCGATTGTTTTCTCAGCTCCCAGCACACTTGATTTAACTAATCAGCTAATTAACAGCCTTTCCTTAAATACAGTGGGTGTAGTAGAGCAAGGTAAACACTCAAACGTGCAGGGTAGTGGTCCTTCGGGACTTGAGGTGAGAAGAACTGCTGTACAGCAAAGTGAAATGATTTTTCTTACATATCCTAGGTAGTAAGCTAGGGTCAAATTGCAAGGTCTGTCAGGATACAGTTCCCTTGGAGCAGACAGGGTTAAAGCCCTTGCTCAAGGGCTTTAACGTTGGCAGCTTGGTGGTGCTGGAGCTTGAATTCACCGACCTTCCAATCAGTTACAGCAAACAACTGTTTCAGCCACCAGTATCCCATGCAGAAGAACCCCAGCAAAAGAGGAATCCCAGTGCAGGTAATTCTGAAACCCTACCAAAAAAGGGATTCAAAGTGGAGAAAATGCAGAGGAACTCTAGCAAAAGAGTAGTTCTAGTGAAGAGACTGCAGAACTCCAACAAAAGAGGAAAATGAGTGAAGAAAGTGCAAAGGAACCAAGCAAAAAGTCTAATCCCATTAAAGGAAATTCTGAATCTTTACCAAAGAGAAATCCAGGTTTACAGAAAGCACAAGTCCAGCAAAAGAGGAATCCCAGTGTAGAGACTGCAAAACTCCAACAAAAGAGGAAAGGAATGCAGAAGAACCCTAGTAAAAGGGGAAACCTAGTGGAGAGACCGTAGAAGAACCTCAGAAGAAGTGGAATCACAGTGAGAGAAATTCTGAACCCCCTGCAAAAGAGGAATCCTGGTGTAGAGAATGCAGAAGTCCAGCAAAAGAGGAACCCCAGTGTAAGGACTACAGGAGTCCAACAGAAGAGGAAAATGTGTTGAGAGAAAGTAGAAGAACCCCAGCAAAAGAGAAATCCTACTGGAGAGAAAGCAGAAGAACCCCAGCAAAAGAAGAATTCTAGTGGCAAGCCTGCAGAACTCCAACAAAAGAGGAAAATGAGTGAAAAGAATGAAGAGGAACCACAAGCAAAACTGTAATCCCAGTGAAGGAAATTCAGAATCTCTACCAATGAGAAATGCCAGTATATAGAATGCAAAAGTCCAGCAAAAGAAGTATCCCACTGTAGAGACTGCAGAACTCCAACAAAAGAGGAAAACAAGTGGGAAGAATGCAGAAGAACCGCAGTGAAAGAGGAATCTTAGTGGAGAGACCATAGAAGAACCACAGCCAAGGATATACCAAGGATATTCTGAAACCTCTGCCAAAGACGGATCCTGGTGCAGAGAATGCAGAAGAACCCCAGTAAAAGGAGATAATGAAGCAGAACCCTGAAATGGAGTAAAACCCAAGTGGAACCACAGAAAATGCAAGTAGAGGCTTGCACAGCAGGCAAAGTTAACTCACGGTAGAAAGCAGCATGACTGGAGGCACAGCTACTTTCCGTTTCTGTTTCTGACTTTTTCCAGCCAGCCAGACTGCAGGCATGATTAATACATGACGGAACACAAGAGGAATGAAAAATTTAAAAGTAAGCAACCCCCACCCCTGTGGAATGGTTACTAAAGAAAGATGCCTCCACGCTCCACAGGCAGGCCTAATTTTCTGTCTGACAGAGGGAAGAATAAAAAGACGAGCAGATGGGGGGCCAGAAAAGCCGTCGAGAAGACGAAGAACACGGAATGGAAGCCGGTTTGTTAAGTTCGTGGATCAGGGGCCTTGTTCTCAGACTCGTCTCACCCCTTGATCTATTTTAGGATGAAGACTCCTCGCACCATAATAGCATTTTAATTAGCCCACCATGCCAGAATATCCATCATGCATCACTCATTCACTCACTCGCTCAAGGAAAGCCTGGAACATCCGCAAAAAAACAATGTTCGATGTTTAGCAGCATTACACTGCAGCCTCATCGCATGTACAGACTTTGTAGTCTGTGTGTGGTAGTGGTTGCTGCTTTTCATAAATATATAAATGTGTGTGTGAGTGAGTGTGTGTACACACACAAACGAATCTACTAGACCAGGCTCTAACAGTTTCTACACACTCTTGGCACAGCGTTAGCTTTTCCCTGAGATCTTTCCAGCAACCTGTTTAATGGATCACAGAAATAACATCCTGTATTTGTATTTTTTTTTTAACATAATCATATTTAAGGATTAAAATCTTGTCTTGCAGACATGATGGAAGAGGAGACACTGAACAAAAGGCCAAATACCCACTCATGCTGTCCACATGCGAGATCCCACACACAACTCACATCCCACACATACACACACACACACACACACACACACACACACACACAGTTTCTAAACCCCAGTACCATTCTGTCCCGTCTGATCCTATACATAGATCTATAAACTAAATAAGACCAGATGTATTTTCCCAAGAGCTGTGGAAGTGTTATCAGACTCGATCGGCACTCTGAGGAGAGAACACGTGCCGGTTGTGTTTATAAAAAATAAAATCGCGCTGTTTTTCATTATAGCTGCGACACCTTCTTTAAAAAATAGAATGCTGATGAATAAATACACAAGAGAATCAAACTGTGTTTCGTGTGTCTCTGAGTGTGTGTGTGTTGCTGAGATGGGAGCCGGGCAGACGGGCAGCCGGTGGCAGATGGCAGAAAGATGACACCAGAGCCTGATGGGCTGGATGAGGAGAAGTCCTTCTGTCTGTGTGGCATCAGACCCACGGTTACACACATGAACACGTTCACACCCGAATCACAAACAATGCACGGTTACTGAGTTCACAGGTGAATAAACCCATCAAAGTTGTCAAATTACAGTCGGTCCTGGCATGGGCGATGTGAGAAGCGGATATTTTTAGGACTTTCTGATGCGTTTAAAGCAGACATAACCAGCATGATGAACAACGGCGGATGGAAAAACAACTCCGAGAGACAACTGTAGACTGCTAAGAGTGATTTAATCACAACAGAAATCGTGCATTCAACCTTAAATGGTACTTGTTGCTTCAATTAATGAAAAAAAAACAAAAAAAAGCCTATCACTAGATAAAGCTAGATTGTGTTCGTGTGCACTGAACCACATCCTGCACAAACAGTATGGCACAGAACATGAGTACCATTACAAGCCTAACAAACTCGGGGAATCAATCAGGTGAGAAAGTTTTGAAACACTTACCATCACCTAGATCAGTTAGTCAAAGACCCAACGAGCTTAAGGATGTAATAATAGGCCTGCATGTACTGCCATTTACATTTAGCAGCATCCTAAGTTAAAAAGGGTGCACTGATGTAATCATTTTAGATCAAGTTCTTTGGTACTTTACAATACTTATATTGATACTGAAATAACAAAAATCCTTAAGATTAAGCAATCAGGGGTATCAAGGAACACTTACTTTAGGGATGGGAATCACCAGGGACTACCCGATACGATATTATCACGATACCTAGGTGACTATTCGATTCGCATTGCGATTCTGTAAGCATCATGAGTTTATAAATATCCCGATTCGATGTTAGTTTTTTTTTTTTTTTTTAGATTTTGTTCCAATTATAAACTAACTTCGATGTGCACAGGATGCTGTGCTCCCTGCCAATGTGTGAATAGTTTAGAGTGCACCACCTGTAGGATTATTAAGGAACAGTAACGTTTAAGCACCTCAAATGCAAACATTAATTAGATTTAATTAGCGCCTAGTATCATAGTATTTAAACAACCATTAAAAATGTTGTAAATTGTACTCCCAAGCAAAGTGTGGGCCTTAACTAAAAAAGAAGCATACTTTATGGGTCACGTGTGAAGTCCTTAGGATAATGAGAGTGAGATTTTATTTGGTTACTTGCTGCAGTTCCTTCTTTATCTGCTTCGCTTCCATCATTAAATAGGAAACACTTCCGGACCTCCTCGTAGTATGATGTAATCTCGGGGTATGATGACATCAATAATGAAATCAATGCATCCTCCTACTTAGCTGTGTAGCGTTGTTTTAAAGAGATCGTTCAATCCTCCAGGGGCGATCAAGCCGACCCGGGACTTTTGCTTGAGCAGACTGATGGAACATTATAGGATCTGAGCTGGGAGTTATTGCCATGTCCTCTGTATAGTTCTGGCCTCGTTTCAAGCGATTACCACATTTTTGGGCCATTAAAGGAGTTCCTAGGGGGCTAGTGTTTCAGAAGTGAAGCTGGAAGTCCAGCATACTGAGAAGAGGTTCAACCTTGATGGTCTCCAAGCAGTAGTGAAACGCTGGGATTGTTTAACAAGTTCAGGAACAATTCGAGTAACGAATGCACAGCTGTTAAAAGCCATGACTTGATAACACGTCACCAATTTGTCATTGATGCTAGACCAGGAGACACCATGTGGACACACAGGACAGGTACAGGTACAGATGCACGTTCTGTAAAATGCCTGGGTGAATTTCTAAAGAAAAAACCCAAATGAGTTGTCCCCGAAGCTGCACCGTCAATCCTGAGTTGGAGGACATGAACAGAAACACCAGCTTATTTACAATCATCTTAAACTCATCATCTGTACACTCGTCTTAAAATACCCTCAAAGCCAGCGTTCACACACACAGACAGACACACAGCAGAACTTCAGATCTTATGGCATGCCGGTGAAAATAGCTGTTGGCGATGTCGAGTGTCTCTGTGAACCGTAGACGTGATCACGGGGCATGTTTACAGCGCGGTCAAGGCTTTGAAGTTGGAGACCTTATCAGCCACCAGAAGCTCCATCTCCAAAAACATGCAATCCTGTGCCATTTTTGGCCACACACATCCCAGAGGACATGGGAAATGACATCAGAGCTGTTACACAGGAAAGCAGGGCTAATCGTCTATATCTCTGGTAGAAGAGAAACAGGAAATGCCTAAAACTGAAAGATGGAAGCCTTTTATTTACTTCCTTTATTCTCTCAGATCAATGATGTCCTCCTTGTTGACAAATGTCTCCACTCGGGCTTGTACGTGCGGCGGCAGCCCCGCATCGGGGGCATAAAGCATCGTGCCGTGCCGGAGAGAAGGCGTGAAGGCATTTTGCTATAAATAGAGTACGAACTGCTGAGGACAGGTCTGCCCGAGGTCACCTTGCCCCGAGTCTCAGGGAGGAAAAAGGACCGGCAAGAGCAGCGCCGGTGAATGATGGAGAAAGAGACTAAATGAAATAGAGTGAGTGTGACTGAGAGAACAGCATGGCCATTAGCGTCCTGCATTAGTAGCCTTTAAGCACTCTGACTCCACAATGAACATCCATACATCCAGCACAAACTGTAGCATCATACAGCGTTTAGATTAAATACAGCTCTCTGTATACTTTCTGTAATGCTTCTGCTCTTAGCAGTTAGAGTAACTGTCCATCCTGCTGATGTTATTTGAAGCTTGTCAATGTGGTCGGAAACAGAGATCCCCAGAAATAAATGTGCTGGCTGAAGAGCAAGACTATTTGTTTGAATGAATGAAAACATCATTTTATGAACACGTTATTACATATTACATCACTTTCACCGCCATGGCCCGGGTTCGATTCCTGGGCAGGGAACCAACTCCGGCCACTGGAGGGTTGCACGAGTCGGCGCAATCCTAGAGCCGGCCCCAAACTTGGATTGCGGACGAATTGGGTGCAGAAAAGCACCAGTCATAAAACCAGTGCCACATCAAATACATGAGGATCTGATGAGCCACTATAGTTGATTAACTGAGGTTCACCTGAGGAAAAAAAACCCCTTAAAAACTGGCACAAAAAAACAAGTCAATCATTTCAATAGGACAAAACTGACAAAAAAACGTTTATTGCGAAAATTATTACACTATTCTACTGATATGACAAATTATTTCTAAATGAATTAAACTTTCAATTGCATTAAAGGTCCTATATTTTACTATTTCTTTACCAAGTTAACACATTCCTTAAAATCCCCCCAAAATGTCTTAGTGCCCCAGCTAAAATACCCCTCATATAATACACTTTTTAACCCCTCTCTTCATTTTATCTCCCTCCTCCTCCAAATATGCCGCTTCAGTGCTACTGCTGAGCCACGCCCCTTCAGAGAACAGGAGAGCTCAAAAAGAAGACAGGGGAAAGGGATCTTCTTATATGAGATCACAATAGAGAGGAAATCGAATCGGCTTGGTACGCCCTGATCCATACAAAACAGAAAAAGGACAAAAAGCGTAAAATCCCTCCATTTTTTGTTTCTCACAATTCTTTCAAGTCACTCGCACTAGAGACGCATCTGAACGTTTAAACCTAACAAAAAGTCAATTAGGCATAATAGGACGGCTCTAAAAATTGGTGACACTTACAATCAGACTCAGCTTAAATACCATTTCAAATAACCAGTTATTTCTAATGCACAGATTCTTTAAAAACATAAGCATATATTTTTTGTTTTGTTTTATATATTTAGAGTAGTTCCTGTATTAAAGGATATGCCAAATAAAATTCTACACACAAAAAGGAGAATATATA
>JAOVVA010000051.1:21360915-21390730 GCA_028565275.1 Leiocassis micropogon
ATTAGATTTTTCCCTTATATGACCTCATATCAGAGAGTAAAAAAAATCACACCCTCCATGGCAACCATCCCACAAGAGCTGCTGTTCTGGATTTGTTCTGACCCAATACCCTAGCCATAACAATTTGTCCATTGTCACAGAAGCTACAGTTACAATATTTCATTGCAGTGAAACCTGAAAGTAGGTGGTATATATTGGGCAGCAAGTGAAGCAGCTTTGTTCCTGAAACTGATGTGTTGAAAGCAGAAAAATGGGCAAAGTGAAATGATTCGAGTAACTTTGACACGGGTCAAATTGTGATGTGAAAATACAATTTTCATAAAAGGATTTCATAAAAGATGTGTTAATTGGAGCACCTCGCTGTCTTATCCTAAAAAACAGCTTTAAATTTCCTGCCCACAAGTGCATGCATAAAAAGTTGAATTCCCACTCCCATGTCTGAGACTGCTTTAGTGTTGTCATGGTAACCTGCTTTTCATTGTCCGTGCTGTTCACTACTTTTTTTCCATACTGCGCCCTAATTGAAAACACTATAAGGAGTGCATTTGGTCAAAGCATGAAAGCAGGAGGAGAAAACAACGAGAGGGAGAATGATGGCTAACAGATTCAGTGATGGATGCCCACTCGCAGTTGGGCCATCCGCTATGATAGAGGCGGCTGACTGACGAGCTCCATGTGCTCACTATCCACCTGACTCTGCCAGCGAGACTGTGCCAAGTGCCCGGTGCCCGCAGGAACCAAGTGTCTGGCAGGAAGTGTGGCAGTTGGATGTGTAGTGAGGGATGGGTCACTTCCCTGCAACCCTAGTGAGTGTGTTGTGAGTCCAACCAAACAAACACACACTAAAACTACATATACAACAGGCTCCCACTGGTGTATACACCTACCACTTCTCAGCATTCTCTCTCTCTCTGTCTCTTACACACACACACACACACACACACACACACACACACACACAGCCGAAGGTTGTGCTCTTCTAGACAAAAACAAGCTCATTGTCTATAATAGCTAGAACATCCGTTACTTTTTATTACTTTCTTTATGAGACACTCAATGAGGAATATAACTATAAATCATCTATGGAGCAAAAACTGAAAAAATATTCATTAGTCTTTTCCCAGAAAAAATACCTACGCTCACACAGACAAAAAAAAAAAGAAATATAAAAGAAGCTGAAGGAGGTAGATAATATACTAGTTATATCTCAATAACGCTGTAAAACATAAACTTTAAATGATTTTGTCTATCTGGCGAAGTGGTGGCTCAAATGGTAAAGGCTCTGGCCGACAGAACGGAGGGTCGGGGGTTCAAACCCCTGTACTGCCAAGCTGCCACTGTTGAGACCTTGAGCAAGGGCCCTTAACCCTATCTGCTCCAGGGGCTCTGTATCCTGGCTGACCCTGCACTCTGACCCCAGCTTCCTAACTGGGATATGTAAAAAAAAAAAATCATTTCACTGTGCTGTAAGGTACATGTGGCAAATAAGTGAATCTTAACCATAAACACTTCCACAACACTCCCCAGCTCCTTCTTTTAGTTTAATTTTTAGTCGCTTTAAATTATGGAAGTATTTAGTAAGACGTATTTCATGCATTGATTGTTAAATGAAAAAATATTACATTAATTAAAGCTACAAGTACGGAACATTTGACTGAAAGTTACAGTGTGCAAGTTTTTTTTTTAAATATCACACAAAACTATCAAAGCCTTCTGTATCGAGACTCATCAAACAGCCTGGTATACTGCAGAGATCCTGCCTTCCAAAAAAAGTTTCTGAGCAACATTCGTCCATCTTACCAATCAGAGAAAGACTGGAGTCAGGGGAGGGATCATGTAGCTGTCAATCAGCATGTGAACGCACTCGGGTTCCTCTGCTCTCATCTCTATGGCTAACTCAGAGGCTGGTAAGCTGCTGATTTCCATATTAGCAGAGAAATTGTATTGTGCGAGGGCAAAAAAAAAAGGCAGAGTTTGAAGAAAAGCAATAAACGCGAAAAAATAAACCATCACGATTCAATTTAGGTGCCGCTTTCGGCGCATGCAGAGAGTTGAGACAGAGAGAAGAAGAATTTCCTAAAGGACGCCGATTTGGTATAATTTCTGCTTCGCTGTTTGGACGCAGCAGTCGACTGCAGGAGCTGAATCAATCTGTGACCAGTGAGATGTATTATTTTAATGCCCACCAGTTGAATCTTGCCACTAATTTGATGATTTTCTCCTGGGAATGTGGCTCCTGATGGATCCTGTGCCTAGTTAGGTGCCTGCTACAGTGGTTATATTTCAGCTGAAGTCAATAGCTTTTAAATTCTGCCTACAATCTGAAATGTTGCATGTTTAACCTGTAGGTATGCATCTTTTACTCAGAAAGGAGTATATTTAAAATTTGACTTTAAATGGGAATTACATGCCATTCGTCTATGGCCAGTCGTTCCACCCTTAGCTCCCTCTGGAAACCTAAGCTTTGGCCACTTGTGGTCCATCATCACTTTCTTATTTTGGCAGCAGAGCTTTCAACAGATTGCCTCTTCAGCTGCCTGTCTATGCTCCTGATGTGTTTACAGCCCACTTAGCACTCACTCCACAGATACCACTACTACTGTCTGAGAACTACTGTCAGCACTTCAATCTACCCATCAACCTTCTCTTCTATGTTCTGCTCCATTCACTTGTTCATTCACAAGGGAAACACTTTCACTATTATCACCACCACCACCACCACCACCACTCCCAGAGCCACCAAACTAATCCTGGGCATTCGTGCCACACCTTGTGCCAGTCCTTGTGCTAAAGTGAGAAGAAAATCAAACAAAGCTTGGCTATCTTAGGCTTCGTAAAATGGGTTAAAGAAAGTCTCTGGAGAGCGCGGAGGTGGCCTACAAAGTGTGTCGAGTGACTAAATGTGCCATCAGAGGCAGAGAACCTTCTGTCCTTAACTTTGAGAGCATCTGGAGGACCACCTGAGCATGTCAAGGCATGCATTTTCACCCATTGAGTCAATTCATCTCTCTGAATATGTATTCCCAGAGGCCTAATGAGCATTAACCCACAGCAAGTCACAACATAGCTGGATATAATAAGAGGAGGCTGAGGTAGATTTTGGTTTCATTGAAGAAGAGGCAAAAAGAGAGAGTGAAAGAAAAAGAGGGGTGTGCTTTTGAAAGGATATGTTAACCAGGATCTCAAATGCCAGCCATTAGCGACACGGCGAAGCATTTATGGCATTAGCGTTCTCTCTGATGAGAAACAATTAGTCCAGAAACGATGCGCTTTTTTATTATGCAACAGCTTGTTGTGGCGTTGGGCCACAACAAGAGCCCGTCTCTTCTTGGCATGGTTCTGCTCATTACCCCCTGCATGTTGTATAAAAAGGTTGATCTCGCGCTCTCTCTGTTTGCATCATGTAAGAAAATGCCCACACTTAACGTGAGACATTGTGGAAAAACAGTAGAAAGTTTGCACAAAGGAGATGTTGATTTTCAAACATCTCATCCATGCCTGCAGGGGGCGATGAGAATCAGCAGGTCTGCGCATCGCCGCTTTAATAACCTGCCAACAGGCTGATTACTCCAGTAATGGTTGTTAGACGTGGTATAAACACGCTTGGTCTGCAGGCTGCCTTCAAGCTTTTAAGGGTTTCTTTGTTGATTTTGCTTTTCCAATGCCACATTTCTGAGGTTATGGGGACAGCTAGAGAGAACCTGGGGGTAAGTATAGTGTTTAAGCAATCTGTTTGGTTTTTTAGATCGTTTCTTAGTTATGATTTTCATGAAATCACATGAAGCGCAGTAAACATGTTAAATATAATAAATGGAGAGCAGCATTTTTTTCTTTTGTGTTATGAAGAAGAAGCCTGAACTGAAAGACTAATTGAAAAAGTGAGAAGCGGAGGACAGAAATAGAGTGCTGAATGTCCAGGGGGAACAAAAAAATGAAACGGTGGGCACAATTAACAAAACACGTAGAACTCGCCTCCGCCGCCAACGAGTCTAGTCACTCTGGTTACCAATTTGTATGACAGAAATACCCTAAAAATATACTTTAAACAAGATGGCAGCTATTTAAGAAAAAAAAAAAAAACAATCAGATATTTTTACCCTGCTGTCACCCTGATCAATTCTAAAATATAATCAAATCACGTGCTGGTTAAAATTAAAATTCCATATAATTTCTACAAACCGTCAACAAGTCAATTTCGAGATATGATGCAAATGAGAATCACAGATGGACAGACGTGAAAACATAAACCCTTCGCCACTAATTCCCAGAAAAGTGTGAAAAATCTATTCAGTTTTGAATCAGGATTCTTTTGTGTACCAATTTATGTACAACCATAAGTTTTGACATTTATAATTGAGCCCAGTCGAGACCATCATTGGCTGTTTTTCAGCTTGTTCAGTCATGACCGATTTGATATAACCGATTCTGTGCCAAGTGCACACGTGCGACAGAAGCGCATTTTTATGGTGTTACGTCTTCAAAAGTTGTTCGCATTAAAAAGTATCTAATCTGCTTCAAATCTTTTTCTCCAAACTTTGTGAAAGAATTAATCTCAAAACTCACTCATTACACATGCTTACATCAATCTCAAAAAATAACGACGAAAAATCAGTCCGTGTGTGCCCGTGTTAGCTTTTGGAGATTATTCGAGGTGGTGAAACATCATGATTTCTTTATAATCCTACAGGTGGTGCACTCTGAACTATTCTCACACTGGCACCCTGTCTGGTAGAAGTGAATTATTTGCTAAGTTTGATCAGAAATAATAAGTATTCATGTAATAATAATAATTTAAAATGTAATACTGAATCGAAATATTTATAAAATCGCAATATTTACAGAATCATCATATTAATCGAAATGGCACCTCAGTATATTATTCTATCAGGAGGTGACTGTTGATTCCCATCATTACTATCTTCTGATGTGCTTCCAGGATTTCTCTTCTCACACGTTTTGTGCATATTTTCTGCTGATCTGAAATCAAGCAGTTCGGCCAAAACTCATTAAATAGTAGAGAAGATTTTATATGTGCCCCCCAAAATGGCCATTTTTCAGCATTATACTTTCTTCCTTCAAAAAATAATCATTTAAAATGCATATTATGTAGCCATGTCCAATTCATGTTGTAATATCTTAACAATTTAGCTTTTTAGAATAATATACTTTTGTACGTTTATGTCTTTTCATGTGAAATCAAAATTTTTCATGTGAAATCTAAATCTAAATTTTCATCTGAATGACAATTTCAGCACTAAAACACATAGTTAGCTGACTATATGTTTCTCCTATACATTCTCAATACAGATTGAGTGTTATAACACTAAGTCTGAACCCAAATCAAACAGCAAATGAACCAAAAGTCTGCCCTGATTTGGGTAAGGGAATGCTTAAATTAGTAAAAATCTCTCATTATCAATACATGTCTAGAGATACACAAATGCCTGTCACAGATAGTAGAGATATATACAGTATGATCTAGCTGAGAATTATTAAGATCTTTCATAACAGCTTTCAAAATCACAACCTGAGCATTGATGAAGCTGTTAGAGGTGCTTGCTAAAAGCTGGCTTGGGTGTCAGCGTTTCCTCTACACAGCATGACACCCTGGAACGAGGACGCGTCCTGTTTATCGTTCAGCACATGAAGACGTAAACACTGTCTCAGCACCTCCAGAGCCTGACGTACCACTGACTGCATAACACCCTAGTCCATCTTCTCAAAGAGGCGGTTCTGCAGCTGAACGTCCTGAGGGACGGGCTTGTTTTGCTCGAGATGCCCCCAGAAGGAGAAAGTGATGACATAGCCTCCCGGCGTTACAGCAGAGCAAATGGAATATCGGCACGTAAAGGCCCCGCTCGGTCTCCGTCATGAGGAATTAATAACAGCTAAATGAAATCAGTTACTTCCATCCAGCTGGAGGAACCACAACCAAACCGACAATCAGCGTGCACCTAAATGACCACCTACACCCCATGTCGTCTTACGGGAGATCTGAGTCACGATCTTCTCAGAAGTCAAAAACAAAGTTTACCAAATAGGCGAGACTTCAAAAGCCCTTCCTCTGAAGATCGTCCTCTGTCTTTGGTGGCTTTCTTACTGCACTTCCTGCGTATAAGCAGGAAGCGGGGCACTTACTTCTCAGAAATGCCGAAAAAGAAAAGAAAAAAAGAAAAAAGAAAACGATCGAGACAAACAATCTGAAGTCTAATATTCGAATCAACTGTTTTTTTTCAAGCAGGAAGCAGAGAAAAAAACAAAGAAAAGAAAAGAGTGGAATCAAGCAAGCGTCTCACTGTTAGAACTTGCACCATGAACTCTGATGTGACTTCTGCACGTCCAAAAGACGGCAACAAATCCTCAAAATCTCACACGGCTATCTCACAATCCTGAGGGCCGGCGTACGGGTGCGAACAACTTCCATCATGCGGTTGACGGTTGCTGCCACAGGCATGGAAGAAACGTCACATCATTCGGCAAATATTGTTCGTACTTGCAGTTTTTTTTGCGACACCCCGGGATACGGAGCGAAACTGGTTCCTTCAGAGAGCATTCCAGAATAAATAACGCAAGTGCGACAAAATCTGGAACATCTTACATTTCTTGCGCGACGGGACGTGCGGCCAAAGGTCACGCCACGTACTTCCAACGCTCAGTTCGTGTTATGCAACGTACATGGGGAAATCGACAGCGCTAGAAGCAAATCCATGCTTCTCACTTACCCAGTCGCAGTAAATGGCCTTTCTCAGGTAATTAAGGATGTGTGAGTGTATGTGCACGCATCTGGGAGAGAGTAGGCATGCAGTGTCATGATTTCATCTGTCACTGTGGTGACAAACAGGATGGATGAGTCAGAAAGCATAAGCACTCATTTGCACTCTCACTTCCTCTCGTACACCGTTCGGCTTTCAGAAAAACAGCCGTCACCTATGAAGCTCTCGCTGAACGAACGCTCTCACACACACACACATACACACACTCACACGCACTTCAGCTCTGATTCACGACCGATTCATTCACAGGCTTTTTGAATGAAGAGGAAGCTGTTTACTGAGCAATGTTTCGGCGCGGAATATTAAAGAGGCCGAGGCTTTTTAGTCATCGCCACATCAGTCGAAGGAAAAATAACGCAAACCTTGTGTGAGAAACATCCGTGGTGTACTTTTATTTCTTTTTTTTTTTCTTTTTTTTTTTTTAAGGTACTGCTCGTTTTGAAAGGCGGAGTTCTTTTCTGTGATGGAACTTCTGAGGCATATGGACAGGAGAGCGACGTCTCTGAAGCACGCAGGGATGTGTGGAGAAATCCCTTCTCTTCCTGACTGGCTGTGATTAGCATGCATGTGTGCCTTCGGTTTGCTGGTGCCGTTCATCCGTTTTTAAGTTTCTCAGGGTAAAAACAAGATGCTGTGATATACTGTAGATACCGGTGTCACTCGATTTGCCATCTGTTCCGCAATCAAAGCATCGAATTTAAAGCCATCCACTGCTTACCTTATATCGACACGAGCAGTATTTCCCCCTCACACTATACTTGCAAATCTTCCTGCAAAACTGATCTCAGTTAAATGCTTCTAGTCTCAGGCGCAGAAGCTCCATCCACTGGCCATCTGATGTGTCTGGCTTCATTTGTTTTTCAGAGGAAGCATCCACTAGGCCTCACCCTTTTATGTCATGTGATAGAGCAGAATCAACAAATGGGAGGGAATTGGCAATAACTAAAGCTGGAATAGAAATGCAGTGAAAATACAAAACTGACTGACTGAAAGATGTGACTCAAGAGCAATCCTGGGATTTGAACTATGGATGGATGGATAGATGGATAGATGGATAGATGGATAGATAGATAGATAGATAGATAGATAGATAGATAGATAGATAGATAGATAGATAACTGCGTTTTATATGCACTACCAGTAAAAAAGTTTGGACGCACCTTCTAACTTCATGGTCTTTCCTAATTTATATTTCTTTCTACAGTCTAAAACAATGCCGAAGGCGTCCAAAAAAATACAATAATCTCCTTTGAACAGTTGATATCGAGATGTGTTTCCTACTTATGCTCTGTAAATCCTTCATAACGGCTCGGATCTGAGGTGCTGTTTGAGGCTGTTAACTCTAAATGAACTTCTCCTCTGGTAAGGTTTGGTCTTGCTTTCCTGGGATGGTCTTCATCAGAGCCAGTTTCATCATGGTACTTGATGGGTTTTATATGGCGGAATCTCATTTGTGTGAACAATTTCTTTTAATTTATATATGTTTGCATTTGAGGTGGTGAAATGTTGGCATTCCTCTCCTACAAGTGCTGCACTCTGACTCTAAACTATTCAGACACTGGCCTGCAGGGCATCCCCAAGTCCTACCAGCTAATAATTTGCTGAACTTTCTCCCTAATTTAGTCGCGTCCAATTCCTCCCCGTCACTAGGAGGCTCCCACATTAAGCTACTACTACCACTCAGTCGGGAGGGCCAAAGACTATCACGTGTTTCCTCCGAAACCGCATCTTTTTCGAACTGCTCGCTCACGCACCGCTGGGGGCGGTGTAACACACTTGGAGGACAGCGCTATCCGCTCCTTCCGCTTGTGTGAGCTCACAGACGCCCTTGATTAGCTGTAGAGCCGCGATTTATATGGGAGCGCTAAGTACCTCTCACCCCTTCCCTCTGAGAGAGCTCAGCCAATCAGCTCTCTCTAGACCTCCGGCTGCGAGAGGTTACAGCATCACCCGGAAATCAAACGTGTGATCTCTTTTCATGGATTTTTGAAAGCATTCTTAGTTTACAACATTTATTCAAACCTGCCTAAAATGTTTGCATAATCACTCAGTATTGTGCAATAGTGCAATAAATTAAAGCAACTGGAACAAATGTTTCACTATGACAGGCTGCAAAATGCCTGAAGATGCAGTTTTTTTTTTTTTTTTTAATCGGTTCCTTATACTATATAACAACCTCAGCAGCAACCTTTTTTCCCCTCTTGTCTGTTCCAACCACACAGCATTCAGCATCACCAGTATGTTAATCACTGGCTTGAACATCTGTCATCATCTACACCGGATCATGCCTTAAGTTAAATGTTTTTACGCTCGAATGATTCATAGGTCACAGTGTGACTTAAACAAAAAAACATTCATCTTAAACTAGTAAGGTACAGGGACCGGACTTGAAATGAGAGCCAAAAACATGCCAATACTTTTGGACAGCGCAGTATATATACTGTACATACACAATGAGGGTATACTGTGCTGCTGAGAGATGAAACCCATCAGAATGTAGCGATCGATACAAGTCTAGAACGCTCCTAATGTAAGGATGATTTTGTAATGCATGATCAGATAACAAATGATATCTGCCACAATAAATAGCCTTGTTGCTCTAGATGATGTCAGTGGAACGTGTGGGCAAACAACCTGCGCTCTACTAATTGCTAAATGTCCTGGGCACAGCAGCTTTAATTATAGGATAAGAGCATCAGCAGAATTCCAGACAGTACTGGCACACCACAGCTCTACAAGTGTGTGTGTGTGTGTGTGTGTGTGTGTGTGTGTGTGCGCGTACAGTATGTGCACACACTTGGATTTGAAAGAGACTGGAGTCTGAAAGCCTGGAAATGCCTCAGTGTTTGGTCTCACAGCGTCCACTCCTCTAGGACACGCGTCTTCAGGTGTTAGAAGCAATTTCACTCGACGTACCAGGATGTGCGCATTAGCTCGGTTTTAATTCGGGAAGGAAAGCATCTCTTGTCTGAGTACGTGACGCGCGCATTAGCATCACAGCAAGCAGGAATGTAACGCACCATGCACACAGCTGGAGATGTCTGGGCTGCTGCCAACAAATCACACTAAACAGCTAATCAATGAAGCAAGTTAAACCATCTCAGGGTATTTAAAAAACGGTATAAAGGATGTATAAAAAATATAATAAAATAAAATGAAACCTGGAAGGTGGCCAAGTTGAAAAGGAAGTGAATGGAGGTTTAATCCTGAGTGTGTGTGTGTGTGTGTGTGCGCGCAATTGTTACATATCTCACATGGGCTTTTCCTATGTTGCACGATTATACGGATTTTTTGAATAAATGTGAATAGAAAATGAATGCAAGACTAAAATTAAGACAAGATGTGAAAAAAAGGGTGATGCAACATGGATTTTTCAAATAAATTATGATAAAAAAAGATGAAGTATATTATAAACATGGCTGCAAAGCATGCATATATTGTATATTGTATGAATAACTAATAAACATATTATTCTGAGTAAATCACCAAATGCAAAAGTCAAAAATTTTTTGAACAACAACAAAAAGACTCATTCACATTTTTATTTGTCGACTTCGTATCCAATATTCATTCTAAAATTGCTAAATATCTGAATGGAAACACAGCTAGTGCCCTGGTTCTGCCCCACAAAGTCTTTGAACGTTCCCCAAGTGGTAATTTCAATCAGACGCAACGTGGTGCTGATGCTCGGAGGGTGGGTGTTCATTCAAATCTGACTTACGTTCCCGTACCTGGAGTAACTCAAAAGTAATAACATGAGCGCTAGGGGCCATTAGTCTTTCTGACAACGCTGAATCAGAAAGGGATGATTATTATTGAATGAGAGGATATATGGACTGCTGGACAGAAAGCGCATTTATTATTAATGCGAAGACTGAAGTTGTGCACTTCCGAACAGGACAACGTGGAAATGTGTTGCAAAGTGTGCAGGGGGACGCGGAGGAGAACGGTGGTACCATGACACACTCGCTCACTCTCTCTCTCTCTCTCTGTTTAACTGGCATTATACTGCAAATAGAGTCTCATATATTTAAAGATAAATATATTCATGCTCTTGTTATGATGTTATCATATCTATTAGGGCTGAAACTAATGATTATTCTGATTATCGATTAATCTATCTATTATTGCATCGATTAATCGGATGGCGCAATCAAGATGTTAAAGATTAATACTTCATTAAAATGTCTTTTAATTAGCTTTTGAACTAATTAGATTATATTTTTAGTCGACGACATTGATTAATCGTTGCACCTCTAATGTATTTAGTAACACGCCACACAAAAAGATTTTAAAAATAAATGTGCACCATAGTTCTAGGGTTATGGATGTGACATTTGGATTCATACTGTTCAACTAAAAGCCTCAGATCATGGACAAAATTAATATCAGTGAATTAATTTGCATAACTTTTGCTGTAAGCTCTTCAGCTAAAAGAGAAAAAAAAAATCCTCAAAACGCATGTAATCATTTACATCCTGAAAATATACAGCATTTCATCAGCGTTATGGATGTGCTGAAATGTGACAAATGTTTCTGAAAGACTACAAGTTTTCTACAAAGTCTGTGAATTTTTAAAGAGAGAAAAGTGTAGATTTGAAAATGTTTGGAATCTTTTTTGGAATTGTCAAAGGATGTGACGTGCCTGAATAAGTCCTCTACAAACTATTTTAAAAATGTGCTTAAATTATTAATTTTTAACCTTTTTTTTTTTTTTTTAACTCACTCACTCTCACCGTCTATACCGCTTTATCCTGTATACAGGGTGGCGGGGGGGCGGGGTACTACCTGGACAGGGTGTCAATCCATTGCAGGGCACACACATACACACATATACACACACACACTACAGAGAATCTGGGAACGCCAATCAGCCTAATCTGCATATCTTTGTACTGTGGGAGGAAACCGGAGTACCCGGAGGAAACCTACCAAGCACGGGGAGAACATGCAAACTACATGCTGGAATCGAACCCGGACCCTGGAGGTGCAAGGTAACAGTCTTACCTACTAAGCCACTGTGCTGCCATTAATAAAAACTTTTTGAAAAGTTTTTAACAGCTGGTATATTTTTCTGGTCATTTTCTCTCTCTTTATTTGTAGTTTTTGTGCAACATTTAGCTTTGCTTTTAAATTTTTTTAAATCTCATCAGATGCATTATTATTAGTATATCATTATGCTTAACTTTTTTTATGCCTACATTTTATCCCATCATAAGTTTTGCATGTATTTAATTGCACAGTAAAGCTTTTTTTGAGGAGATGGTTAATTAGCATTTTTGGAGGGAATCTCCGGTAGGAAGCTTTGCCTTTTTTCTTTCTTTTTTTTTTTACTCACAAAGGAAAAGCCTTCAGGATGGAGAACTTTGTGGTTTGTAACCCACTCGACAAGTAAGAGAAAGAATAGAGACTGGTGAGTTACAGGGTGTTGCTGTTATAATGGAAGTGATAACAAGAATGAACATGTTTCGTGGACATTCCACAAGATTAACTATAAACGGCTCAAATGTATAGTGCAGTTCTTTAACTTCTGGAATATATAAGAAATGCACACTTGCTAGGAAATAAACTTATATATACCTGCCAGTGATACTAACTAGTCATATGATGGGGCAGCAAAAGGGTCAGAAAGATATCGTGGCTCGAATTCCTTGCGCTAAAACCACAATCTCACCATCCCTAAAGCTCGCCAGTAACACAGAGACGTGTTTGGAAAGCCAGTCGGCCTGAACCATTTGTACAATAAGCCTGCACATTCCTCTCAATTAGGCAAGAATCGCTCACATGTGGGTCTCTCTGACGTCAAGTTTGTACCTTCCCAGACTCTCTTTTCCTCTTGCTCTTTTACATAACCCCCTTTTTTTCCTGGAAGTCTCTACAGGTCATGGGATTGCAGTTACAGAGAAGGTGGAGCCTCCCTTTCTTTTTCTTTCACTCTACCTCTCTCTCTCTCTCTCTCACACACACACACACATATATACCCTTTTTAAATCTTTTTATAGAAGTAGACAAATGAAGGTTGGTGTGCTGTCTACGACTGCATAAAAAATGCAGTTCTGTTGGCTGAGAACATTAGAGCCCATTCATGCCCTGAAGTTCAGACTAAGACACAAGGCTCATACCGTACACCTCACACACAGCTCACACTAGTAGTAATTAAGCTCTATTTCTGGCATGTTGAGACTCATCCTGGCTCATAATCATATTACACCAGTAGGGAATAATCATGTCACCTTTCCTGAGGTCCCTCTGATTGGCAGCAGCTGATCTGATGAGATAAACCTGAATTATCTTAATTCTCTTCATTCTACACACACACACACATATATATATATATATATATATATATAGTTTTTTGTTTTGTTTTTTCCCTGCCAAATCTGAACCACATCCAGATTTGGTTTGAAATCAGATTCAAATTCAAATCCTTCGTTTCAAGTCCCAGGGATGGATGTGTCTCGGTCTAGATGCCCTACCCGCTCAAATCGGATTTTAAACCGTCTATTACATGGCTCGCAATCTGCATGAAAGTATAAGTCACATGGTATGGGCCACGGATCCATGGCTAAAAAAAAAAGCTGGAGACGCTGGAAGAAATCGAGAAATCATTATAATTTCGTAGAGAGTTAAGACTAACAGTGCTAATTGATATTTAAAGAAGTCACTCAAGGTCTTTTGTCCTCTTTTGGCGCTGTTACTGCTAAGCATTTAAACACCGTGTCTGTGTGCTTACATTAACTGTGTTTTCAGGCCGAGCTGCTGGCAGTATGGAAATGAAGAACCACTGCCCTAGAACAGAGGATGAGGTTAAGTGTTTGATAGCACTTTGGTGTGATGCATCACTACAGGCCAAGCTAGAAGGAATGTACAGAAACAGGGCGATACATGAGAAAACATCGTGAGCTTCTGATGTTGTTATTATAGCAATCGATGCATATAAGTCGACAGTGTGTCTGATTTGGGCTGTCAGTCTGAAATCCGATCTGATCACTTTCAAATAACAGTGTTGACAGTCAGTCCTAAGGATCAGGGCCCGTATTCACAAAGCTTCTTAAGCCTAAAAGTTGCTCCTAGTGACGAAATTATAAGAAAATTCTTAGAATTATGGCATTTTCTTAGAATTTCCCCTTAAATTTAGGACTAAATCTTAGTAAAGCAGCTTCTAAGGTAAAACATTTTAAGAGTTGAGAGGAGGACTTTTAACAGGCTTAAGAGTTTCTATAGCAGAGGACAAAATGGTGAAATAGTGGAGAGGACAAACACTGAACGTAAAGCTAAAAGTAAACACTGCTCTTCTGTCCAGTCTGGTTTTCTTGTTGTTTTACTCCCTTCTATCTCTCTTGGATTGTTGACTACATACCATTCAAAACTGACTGTCCTGCAATCATGTAAATTGGTAAAAGATGAGCCAGTTTGCTCCCATCAATCTGAAATAAATCACAAGTGATAAAATCAGTATGATAAATAAATGTAAGAAATGAAATATAGTAACTACTGTGTGGAAATTGGTTGCTTCGAAAGTAGACGCATTTTTAACATTTGACTGTTTAATTATCTTTAAAATAATTAAGCCTATAACAAAAACTTTGCATAAAGTAGCCTGTAGTCATGATTATAATTTTTTTCTTTATGTACAAACATTATGATTTCACTGTCTATTAACCCTAACCCTATGATTTCACTGTCTATTAACCCTAACCCTAACCCTAACCTTTACAGAGGTCAGAGTTTTTGTTTTTTTTTATCAACCAATCACAGTCCTTGAATTGCTGCATCATCCCTACCAACGGGGTCAACCACGCCTCCTCACTAAGATAAAGGGTTTTGTACTTTCCTTACTCAGAGTTGCTCTGGGAAGTTTCCTAAATCACTTTTAGTCTAGGACTCCCAGCTAAGACTTTTTAAGCTAAGATAGGAGCTCTCTGAGAGAATTCTAAAAAGCTTTGTGAATACCGGCCGAGATCTGTGAAACAAATCAGATGCAGTTTGAACAATGCTAAGTGGCTCAAATCTGATGGCACCCCAGGCCTCCTCGACCCCGACACCATTGGATCACAACATCTCAGTAAAGCTCTTGTTGCTGAACGAGTACCAATCCCCAAAACCACTGGGTTATTATAATGACAAAATGAGTAATTCTGGAATGGGATTCTCATCAAGCACATACATGTATGGATGTAACGACCAGATGGCGATAAACATTTGACCAAATACTCCATCATTTCTTCAAGCACCCCACCTTTAAACTCCTAGTTCCAAACAAGAGGCAATTAAAACTTCCAGAACAAAAAAAAACAACAAAAAAAAAAAAACACAACAGACATTCTTTTCCTGAATGAATACATAGCTTTTTACCTGACCCTGAAACTGCGGTGATTAATTCGACTGATTTATGATGTAATAAACCTTGTGCTTTACCTCTTAAGTATCTACACTGTTTTCTTTTAATTACACAAGATTTACCGAACGTTTCTGCCTTGCCGTTTGTTGACAATGAATCAGGCTGGAGGAGGATTTCAGCCAGTTTTGTTTTATATCTCCATGCTCATACAGAAGGGGGATCGCACAGGGTTTTAGCAGGTCTGTACGCACCCATCTGATGTCAATAAGCATTTCGGTATCAGCTAATCCACGCGCTGGCGGGATTTCATCACGTGCAGATAGAGAGCTCAGTAAAGTCCCATCGAGTAAGGATAGGGCTGAAGTACTTAACAGAATCGGGTCACGTTTTTTAAAAATTATACCAGAAAAATAACCATCAAGGGTTAAGCAAAATGGGTCGACTTTACCCCCTGTGTGCAGCAGAGTTTATCCAGGCTATCTTTCTCACCAGCAGGAAGGATGACCCTGACTTACACCACCAACATATATGGCTTGTTTAACAGCCTGGCCATTTCCTTTCCCAGCTCCATGAGCATGCTGTACTGATGATGATGGCTATAAAACAACAGAAGCAATTGAGGGCACGGGGCGACATGACCAGCCTGCCTCTTTCCTGAGGTACTTCCTGAGGGCTCAACTCAGCGCTGCGGCACCCTCCTCTGCTGCGTAACACACACTACCACTCTTGCTTCCTGTCATTAAAAAAAAAAAAAAAAAGTGTAGCATTCTTTTTCTGGGACTGTTCTGTGAAACAATACAAGCCCCTTTTATTTCCCTACTTCCCACATGCCACCTAAAATGGTCCCAGTCATGAGATGCAGGGAAGGAAACAGTGAGAGCATTAAACCTTTCACATACCACAATCAGGGCTTTTGAAAGTTATTCACTGATGTTTTGTTGCCTAGGATGCATAGGAAGTTATTTAGATAACTGCAGGATTGAATCTCACCTGATGTCAGTGACTCAACTGTAGGAGCAGCAAAACCACTAGCATGGGATAAGAAGATTTTAAGCCTGGGTTAATCTTTGTTTATTCAGAGTTGCCAAGCTTACCAAGGGGAAAAAAAAAAAAGCTCACCATTTATTGACTGTGACCAAAAAAAAAAAAAAGAAAAGAAAAAGGTTTTGGTGTGTACAGCGGTACCTCGGCATACGGATTTAATCCGTACTGGAGGCGAGTTCTTAAGGCGAAATCTTGTATTGTGAATCGCATTTTCCCATAGAAAATAATGTAAATGCAGATAATCCGTTCCAGCCACCCAAAAATATCACCAATATTACCACTTTCCAACACTATAATGATATTATTGAATATGAAAACAATCAAAACATTTAGAAAAGACATTAAATATGACATATTAAAAGACATTAAATATGAAATAAAGAGACATTAAAGACTTTTTTTTCCGCACACTCCATGGACTGTTTACAGTATATATTTTTACATTCTGATTTTTAAAACTGTGTTTAATATATCTTTTTTTAGCCTTCACTGGGGACAACAAAGAATTTCATTGTATGGAGGAAACAAGTTTCTTTACGGTGCATATGACAATAAAACTTGAACAGTCTTACATTTTTACATATTTCTACGTTATACTTTATTTTATTCTATTTTTTTAATGTAACAAAAGATAATAGATTTTACATTTTATATTTTTTACTTTTATGCCTCCTTACTTCCTTTTCTTTCTTTTCAAGGTCACAAACAGTCATGTAAGCATTTCACTGCGTGTATGGTTGTGTACAGTATGTGACAAATAAAAATTAGAATTTAAACGTGAATTTGAAACTTATTAAATCTCACGTAACCATAATTTATGATTCCTTTCAGCACCGGCTGCTTTAAAAACGAAACTAAAAGTGGCTCCCTTTTCTTCCTGCTTCCTGTCGTGCTTGCTAACATTCTTGGGACCCATGTCTTCACTAAATCTTGCACAGAATGCAAAGAAAAACCCAGTCAGCGTTCAGATCAGCTTGATTCGGTCGCTCATATACTGAGGCATATTTCCTGCAAAATTTCAGTCCATAAGGCGAACATTTTTAAGGCAGGGCATTCATATGGCGAGGTACCACTATACAGTATATGGTTGAGCATTACACACACACACACACACACACACACACACACACACACACACACACACACACAGGCCAAGATATCAGAACCAGAAACATACCACTACATATGACAAAAAATGTGAGAATACCTGATCATCATACACATGTACGCTTGCTGCACTTCCCATTCCAGATTTGTCCTTCCTTTACAGTTATTATAGCTTTCAGTCTAAAACATTAATAAAATCATCACCACACGAGCATCAATGAAACCTGGCACTGATGTTAAGCAAGACGGATTAGTGCACACACTGTGTTCCAGTTCATCCCAAAAGTGTTCAGATCTATAATTCCAAACTTGGCAAATTATGTCTTCATGGAGCTAGGTCTACGAACATGGAGCGACTGTAATGCTGGAAGATGTTTGTGCTTCTAGGGCTTGTTCACATTAGGGCCAGAGAACACTTGACCCCGAAGTCTGGTTCATTTTAATCAGTGTGAACACAATCGTTCCACACTTTGAACTGTGGAAAATCACATACGAAAGGCAATCGTACCTGAGAATGGAAGTAGATCGTGGGTCGTGACGTAATCTACAAAACAGAATCATCTACCTGTATCCATTTTTTTTTTTGACACACCTGACCAACAAGCAGAGAGGATGTTCTCACGTGGTTTGAAGTGACCTTTTGGTACGCTTGGATTTTCCTCAGTGTGAGAAGAAACCGAACTGAGCCGAGAACGCTACAAGTTTACAAACTCATCATCATTTGGACCAGAGCTAAAGAACAAAAGTGTAAAAGCACCCTTAGGTCCAGTGAAGGAAAATTCAAATGTGCGATTTCTAGGGGCGTTTACTGGCCTGGTGGACTAGCTAATAAAAAAGTAAAAGTAAAAAAGTAAAAGTAAAAAAGTAAAGTAAAAGTGAAAAGTATGAAAACGAACACAATCTTCTCATCTCTGCTGTGATACTATATAATATTGCCTTAATTAATGCAGTCCAACAAACTTATTAACCTGCACACAAAGCCACAATAATAATAATAAAGATAAACCCAAATGAATAAGAAAGCCAGACTAAACTACTTAAGGCAGAAATAAATCCGCATCATGGTAAAAAAAAAAGAATCCCTCCATCTGTATTAAGAAAGTAGCGGATCCAGTTTCCCTGTGCCCATTTGTGATCTCGTTCCCAAACTAAAGAGGGAAATGCGATAATAATAGCACAGTCACAATGAGCTATATGACAAGTAGAAGATACTCATTACTTTCATTGGAGAGATGCTTTAATTATAAGTAAGGTTTCAGAAATGGAGTCTCTTCATGTTGACGTTGATCACAAACCGCTAATTAAGAAGCCATCGGCTGACAGGTACTAGTACGCCGGACCCAGGGGGTAACTGGTATGAAAAGACTCGCGCATGTAATTATGGGATCACGGCTCTTTTTTAAAAAGCACGATTACAGCTGAAGCACGATGCAAACTTTGGCGCTGCCATATTTTGACGTTTTTGCCATTCTGAGACGCTTTTCAGGAACTTCAACCCGTGAACGTCAGGGAGCGATTTTCATAACCACTGCTAAAACAAAACAGCATGTAAAATACATAATCATAAATAAAAAGTGCATATTTTATCCAGGCTGCCTAAAGGGGACATGACAAGAAATACTGCTATTATAATGAATGTTGAATGTTCACTTTATTAGGAACACTGGATTATACATAATCATAGCCTTCTTGAAACATTCTGGCTATTCTCCTCTGACCTCTCTCAACAACAACAGGGCACTTTGTCCAACAAATCCCCTTGGATTTTTCCCCCGCACACCATCCTGTGCAAACTCTAGAGCCCAATGTGTGTGTGAAAATCCCTGGAGATCAGCAGTAATACCCGAGCCAGCAAGAAAAGTCACCGAGATCACTTTTTTTTTTTTTTTTTAAATCATTCATATATGAACATTGCCTGAAGCCCTAGACCTATACTGGCATGATTTTATACACTGTACTGCTGCCTGCATGAATAAACAAGTGTGCATGTGTTCCTAATAAAGTGGCTGCTACAGTGTCTCGGTTCTTTTCTAGTAATTTTCCAGGTCAGCAGTTTTTATTTTTATTTAATATCCATGAAATTGAAGCCAGACAGCTTTCGACTCCAAATGCCTTCCTCAGAAATAGTCTCAACATGCAATAAAGAGATCATAAAGAATTTTAAGGTCATATCGAGTTTTTTTTGAGGCAGTCAAAAACAACATTTTGTGCCTGAGAATAAAAACTTGAGCTGAATGTGAACTTTAGGTCGTTGTCCTGACGTGACTCCTACATCAAGATCCTTGCGCTAAATAAATTTAAAGTCAGCATGCTTCTACAAATCCTCTAACGAATAGAATTAACACAGCTTGTAACCATGCTGTAGGAAGGAAGCTGGCACTCGGGCCGGATGGTAAGACCAAAAAATATCGGATCACACGTTATTGATGGTATTACAGGATTTTTAGTTCTGAAGCACCTTGCAGTCAAAAGCATGACTTAAGCATAGCAGCATTGCCTGTAGTTTTTGGCGAAGCAACAGTCGTCGCTGAGGTGTGCCTTTTTCGAAACACTCGCCGTATTCGCTCACCTGGCTGGTTCTTAAACGAGAACAAGGATTGCTTGTGTTTCCACTCTTTGGAGTAACACGTGGTTTGCACAGCTCGTTTAGGTGACTTAGGGTCATCTGAAGAACTGGAGCATGTTAATGATGGACATTGCTTGTTTTAGATAAGCTCGTAAGACAAATGAGTTTGTTTTTTTTTAACATAATCTTCTTGCTTTTTAATACACTTGTCAACAAGTTTTCATATTCACTCATTTAAAAATTGTTTTAGGCTGAGATGCGAGCCACAAATGCACCGATGTCTTGACTTCTTCATCAGAAGTGAATCTTCATCCTCATAGAGATGCTTTCAGGGGGCCTGATCAGGACTATAGGCAGGATGCTTCAACAACTCAAAATGAAGTTTTTGCACTAAACTTTTGCACAACTATTTCAGACATGGAAAGAACATGTCCGGGGTAGTGCAAGTCTTTTCTTTATCCGATTTAAAATCACAAAAGCATGTAAAACCCTAAACCTTTTTGGGATTTTTGATTCTTATTTATTTTAAAAGGCATTGTGAGCATATAAACTACTGTACCAAGTGACTACGATCTCAATCCCGTCCGGTCTATTTACAATTCACATGAGGAAATAGGAGTGTAATTATGGTGTCAGTGCTTGACATGACAACTCCGCGAGAAGAACAGAATAGGTATAGAACGTTCACGAACAAAGTTTCAATAGAGAGGTCAATGTAGGCACCTCACATCACAAACGGACAAAAACCAGCGAGAGAGGGGGAAAAAAAAAACAGCTAAAAGCTTATTATAGTGTGTGCGATGACAGGAAGATAGCCATGTTTCTGCTGTGTCCTCATAACCCTTTATTACAGAACCCAACACTTCGCATGAGTAATGTAAAAAAGCCTTGAAGTGACATATAATAGTGCGCTTTATATGGCTGACCGGAGAGGACACACGAGGCAGCTTGTCAGCTTTTCTCTTTCTTTCTGCGTCTCACCCCAGGTCTACCGGCAAACACAGTCACTTTTCTTTAAAGCGAGACCTTGCAAATGGGAGAAACAGAGGCGCACGAGGGTCCAACGAATAACCTTTTGCATTACAGGGCGGCTGTGGTGATTCATTTATAAAAAGTAAAGTCACATGAGGTATTGAAAGTGTGATACGCCTTCAAAAGCCACAACACTGTAAACATTTTTCATGGCACATAATATCTTCTATTTTCAACACGTTTTGCTTTTCTTGGTAGGCAAAAAAAATAAGATTTTAAACCTCTTTTAAGAAACCTGATGGAAAAGGGGAGGGATGCGTTTGAGCATATTCATTTTATCCTCCTGATCAAAGTGTGTATCCAGATACGATAAAAGACACAGCAGGTACAATAATGTCAGGATGGTGTTACATATCCCCCTCCACCCCAAAGCCTACTGTATAATCCTCTTGGTGAGAAATCCGACCAACATGCATTGTGACCTGGCGTTACGGACAGATCTTGTCGTCACAGATGAAGCACAATGTTTTTTTGTTTGTGAACTGAGATTAAGGTTTTCTGAGTCATAATTCATGCAACGCTCATTTAAAAGCTACCAGCTAGAGAGTTGGCATAAGGTGACACAAACCACTCGGGATAGCCATGAATATCAAATATGGTAATGTCAGTGATGACAAGTAAACAAGACGTGACTATCCATCCATCCATCCATCTATCCATCGATCTATCTATATGAAATATAACTGAAATTCAAAGTTTTAAATGACATTCTCAAATGTTTAAAATAAGGACAATCAAGATAATAAGAATCATTTGTTATTTTATGCAATGAATTTACTCTACAACAGTCAATACTTCAGTCGCTCAGTAGTTCAGGACTGGAGTTTCCTAAAGCATCCAATAACGAATTGGACTCCATATTAACTTAAATACATCAACTGTTATGTTGAACTTCCAGCCGCCTAACGCACAGTATGACTGCAGATGAATCCTTGCCACCGTCGCCCTCGGCTTGCTCATCAGGGACAATCTGATCATTTAGATTCATACACATTTTTCACATTTCATACAAATTTCCATCATCTGCTTTTGATTGTGTAAAGCTGAAGTTCAATTTTATTTACACAGCGCTTTTAACAACTGTCACAAAGCGCTATATAAATAAAATTGAACAGGATTGATTTGAATATTGAGTCCTTCACTTTTCTAAACCTGCTGGATCCAGATGGGAATAGAGTCAAAAAGACATCAGACTGGTGTCACTCGCTCAGTCCATGCCTGCTTGATCGCTTCCTGAAGATCATATACAGAAGATGTACAGTTTCTTGATTGCTACAGCTTCTTCACCATTGTCCAACACTTTTCTATTGGGTTTAGGTCTCCTTTATAATTTTGGAAAACTATAATAAATGGCATATGGCATCTTAATACTTTTGGCCACCACGCTGTGTGGAGATGCAGAATGATACAAATAAAAATATCCATCAATCTTCTTAAAACATCGGAATATGTAGGGAAAGAGGAGGACTTGCAGGAAGCTTTCCTGAGAAACGAATCAATCAAAAACGAACAATTAATTAACTTTACTTGAAATGTAATCCTACATTAATATCAAATCATGATGAAATAAATATCTTTCCACATTTGGTCATTTGAGACAAGCATCAGAACAGCCCTACTTCCAATCATGTACACCTTCTGAAAGATCTTTCTTACTATTCATAGCCCTAAACACAGTGCCTGATAATTATCTGATTAAAACTTTAAAAGAAATCAAACCACTTTCGACCATGCTTATGAACGCTTGGTACACAAACACTAGGAACAATATAATCTGGGACGAGGCTGCACACTGGTCCTGTTCTCATCAGTTTCTCATTAAAGCATTATTTTATTAGATTGATGTAACTAGGGCTGCAAAGCTTCTAGTGAAAAATCTCTGTCAACAAATGAAAAAAAGAAAGAAAGAAAAAAAACAAACAAGATTTTCCTCCAAGTTCCAATCTTTTCATATTACAGGAAAGGAAAAAGGAGGGGTCTGAGCATTAAGCGTGAACTGAATCGTGCAGGAGGGAGTCTGATCTAGCAAATGTAACAAATGCAAAATATTGTGTAAGTGTCTGGGCATAAGATTGGGCGCTGAACACCGATAGCCATTGACTCCTTTCCATTCTATCACATCAACTTATTCCAGACAATGTACAATATGACATCTTTATACAATGTAAGGCGAGTGCTACCCTAAGGTCAGTAAACTTCCTGGGAAACTGATTTATGCCTTTAGACTATAAACGAGCCACGTAAATAGCTCTTGCGCAAATATCCATGCTACTGCTAGGGTCCGTCATGCATTAACTCTTTCTTACTGTTATAATGTGTATAACATGCCTACAAGCTAAGCCTTTGGGGGGAAAAAGGTGGTTCGCTCAATAAAATGTGAAAAATGTACAAAAGCCTCGTGGCGGGGAATCTGTGAAAGCCCTTATTCAAGTCGTAGACTTCACAGATGGCCCTCGGGCAGTCCTGCCGTCACCATCTCTAACGAGACCTGCTAGGCTGAAACGTGAAACGTGACAACAGAGCGTGCGTACAATCCACACTGACAGGGAAGTTCATTAATGTCGCTACATCTGAGACAATACATAGGGGTAGATCTTGCAGTAATTAAGGAAGCTCAATGAAGCATCAGGGCCTTGAGATCACAGCAAACCTGACCAGTTTAACGCTAGTCTTACGTACTTTAAGTCATTATTGCAGGATCGAACGTGTTCCAGACAGAACACTCCATCAAAAGCCCAGAGCTGTTTATTACATAAAGAGAAGAGGAAGACGATGTTGCATTGGCATAAACACCCCTCTGGAAACAGCACGAGGTGTGCATGTTTGAAGCACGTGCCACAAACACGTCTGGGTAGATCTGAAATGCAGACACGTTGACTCCTGAACAATTTATGTGGAAACTTCCACGCCGTGTTGATGGGATCTGATGCTTTTATGCAAACCGACCTACTTCTAAGACCGCGTCTATAACTGAGCAGCTGAAGGTTACACATTTTGCTTAAGGATGCAACGTCTGGAAGCTTGGAGCTTCTAAGGTTTGAATTCATGAACTTTTAACCAGTTCTCCGAAGCCAGACCCACTGCTCTGTTCCTCACTAGTAACCTGTTTCTCTCTTTAAATGGTTGCACAAAGAAAGCATTTCAAGAATAGAACAAACGGGAAATCGAAAGCCACATTCCAATCCGGATTTGTTCAGCAGAAACTTTGAGAAAGTGGAAGGCTTCTAAATAATTTGGAAGATGCACGGTGACACAGCATAATGTCTAATCATCATCATCATCATCATTATCATTTCAGTCACACAGTGCTCTACAAGGACACCAAAACTCAAAGAGTGGCGAGAGGTTAGAGGTCACACCATTAAAAAAATCCATTATGTATGAAAGATAGATGAATAGATGCATTAGGAATCATTTTAGAATCACATCACAGCACTTGGAATTCAAATGAGGCTCGAAAGTTTCTTTCCTATTCATTGTCACTGCTAAATAATAAGCTTGAACACGAAGAGCTCAAACTTTAACGGATTAACTGGCTTGTTCTCATATCAGAGATGTAAAACCAAACACCAATTAGACCAACAGACGTGTTTCATGTCAGATGTTTCCTTCATGCCAGGACAGTAGCTGCTTCGTCAGCCAAGCGTGTACCATCTTGCCCGGTTGCACTCATCGGCTCTGTTCCTCGGACATTTAAACCCGCTCGGCACCAAAGTGCGAAGGCAAATATTTTCCCAGCTGTAACTCTAATTTCCTATTGGGGCAAGGCAGCCCACGCTCGCGGGCCCACACTGGTATCAGAGGGGGAAAAAAGTTGGTGTAGGAGGATGACAAATCACTCTGCAGATGGCCGCTCGCTCTGTCCTGTCAAACTTTATATTTTTATTCTTTCTTCATCTTTTAACCAAAAACCACATCAATTACTTTAGTTTCTGGTCATCAAATCATGCTTTGAGGTCACCGTGTCACCTTCATCGCTCCTGACCGTGCTCCTGGCTTGTTCTCCGAGGCTGAAGGAGAAAAAAATATATTAAAAACATGTGGCCAAAGTACTTCCTTTCTGAAGTGTTATGGGGGCAGGATGCCTGGCAAAGCTTCAAAAACTAGAAACAGACCAAACCTCAGGCCTGAACAAATGATCTAAGAGGGAAAAAACTGACCATGTGATACTTTTAGCAGCCTCCTACATCCGAACGTCTTATACCAGAAGTTGTGCTGTTAACTGCATCAAAAGCTTAACGCGTAAGGACATCCGGTAAAGGTTTGGTCTTGGAACGCAGACCAGAATCATTATTATGATTATATCTCAGGTATGGCTGATGTTAAAGTGATCGTTTTGTGAACTGTTTTTACCACAGGGAAATATTCCTCCCACGACTATATTAACCAAATCACTGAGTCACTCGCTGACCTAGAAAAGGCCCTAATACAATGCGCCTAAATCTCTACCAACATCCCCACCTTTACCTTGACCTGAACAGGCTTGTGCTACAGCTGGGTGGACCAGAAACCTGCAGGCAATGATGTCACCGGGAGTGAAATCCCAGCCATCACGGAATAAGCAGGCTGGGGCTGTGGAGCAGCAGAAAAAGTACAATAATAACGCAGACCATATTAGGACATCCGTAGAAGGATTTTCCATAATATAAGATGTGAATTTCTATAGCGAGATGAAAAGCTTAGCAGCTTTAGGCTTGTTAGCAGACTAACATTTGGCACTGCCAGGCAAAGCTTAGATCGCTAACAGGAGAAGGACAACTTTAACTCCACGGCGGCTTAACGCAAGTGGATAAGTGACTCTGCAGGAATCGTTTCTTCTCTGAATTAATGCTGCATATGAGATTGTTTTTATTCTGGGTAGAGTTCAGTTTTGTTTCTTCAGATACACAACCATAAAGTTGTGACCCACAATCAGGGCAAAAAAAAAAAAAAAATCCACACACAAAAAAAAAAAGGTTGACCTGTAGTGACCTGTTAGTCTAACGAGCCAAGACTTTGATGTAAGTAAGCAAGGTTTTGGGTCACACAAGCCACTGGAACAGATTTATGTTTCTGAGACTGTACTGGAGAGATCAACAGAAAAAGTTTTCAATATCATTCAGTGAGCTCTCACGGCCTAGATGACTATTAGAGGTGTAAAAAAAAGCTATTTTTACATTTATAATAGAGATAACCCAGTCAACTGGCCAGTGAGCAGAATTTGACTGACCAGGATTTCAGTTTGATTGCCCCTGACCCCTGATCAGCCTCAAATATAAATGATTCTGTCCCGAGTGCAAAAGCTTCCGAGTGGTGCAACAGAGACGCATTTTTATTGCGTTACATTATCAAAACTCATGCGCGTTAAAAGTCCCCGATCTGCCTTTTTCTCCAAACTCTGTCACAAAACCCCACGAGCGCTAATTAATCAATAATCCTGTGCATTAGGAGCCCCACGTTCCCACGATGGAAGCCGCATGCTCCTGCGTGCTAGCGGCCACTCAACCCGCGCACTTACTTTCAAGTTGAGTTTTGAGACTTTTGAGGTATTTGAGCCGGGGGATAAAAAGTCACAGTTTTTTTTAATATAATTCTCCAGGTGGTACATTCTAAACTATTCACACATTTTCATCCTGATTGATTGCAGATGTATCTTTTTGTTTAATTTCATTTGAAGTTAAACTCTCAATCACTCACCCATCATCTTCTACACCACTTTATCCCAGGAGGCTTAGGGCACGAGGCGGGGTACACCCTGGACAGGGTGCCAATCCATCAAAGGGCACACACTCATACACATACTCACAGACTCACAGACTACGGGCAATTTGGGAACGCCAATTAGCCTAACCTGCATGTCTTTGGACTGTGGGAGGAAACCGGAGTACCCGGAGGAAACCCACCAAGCACGGGGAGAACATGCAAACTCCATGCACACAGAGCCGGGAATCGAGCCTGGCCGGGAATCGAACCCGGACCCTGGAGGTGCAAGGCGACAGTGCTAAACACTATACCACCGTGCTGCCTGGCTGCCTGAAGTTTAACATCTGTATTTAAAATTAGTTTGTATTGTTTAAAAGCTCCCCATCTCTTTTTTAAGTGAGAAAACGTTATAATGTTATAAGGAATGAGTTACAATTAATTAAACAGAAAACTTTTTTTAAAGGTTTAAAATTGTAATAAAATCTGAGAAAAATTTTTATATCAATCCAGGATATTAATAAAATGGTGACACCTAGGTATGGTGATATCAAGATAGAAAGAACTTTGCAGTAATTCTTCCATCTAAGGGAAGGCAGCACGATGCTGCAACAGAGCCACTTTTCTTTCAAGTTGTCTCTCGTCTTATAGCCAAAGGAAAAAAAAAAAGAAAGCATGCAGATCTAATGTTCTGTGACTTTTCTATGTTGAAACATCCTAAACTGAACAAGCCTGTAATAGAAGTTTGTTTACAGACCACCAGATCAAAACATCAAACTCCTCTGGAAATGAGATGGAAAAAAAAAAAAAAAAGTCTCCAAGTTAAACACAGAAATTGCCGTAAAGGTCACATTAGCAGCCAGGCCAAAGCACAGCCCCGTGTACCCACTGGGCTCACAAAAACATCTTGCTTTGGAGCAGCGAGAGGCAGGAATTTGCAGAAAGGCCAGCACTGCCACGGAGACAGAAAGCTCCCTGGGTAAAGACAACAGCAGTCCTCTGCTAAGGGGCCTCCTGGGGACCGAAAAAGCCCAATGAATCCGTCAGACCAGAATGAAAACATGCTTGGAGGAGGAGGAGGAACGCGGGGGTGTCGCTCTGCCATACGGCCCACAGCTGTTCTCCAAAACAGAGGAGCTAGAAAGACTAGAGAGACAGAGCGAATGCCTCGGGGCCTATGAAGCACAGAGGAGGATAAGATGCAGTCATGATAGCGTCATTTAAGTACATGCACACGACGCACGCACACATAAAAGGCCGAGCTAGAGCCGCACGCCCACACTTACTCGCAGAGACCTAGTTACACCATTACACACGGACACTCCTGAACTCTGGTTTTTACCCCGGCTGGTTATTCCGACAGCGTGTCCCAATCGTCTCTGTACATAGGGGAAATTAGCACCTTTTAGTGAAATGTCTTGAAAACGTTTCGTATTTCGTTTATATTACGGATCATTTTTCCAGATAGACTTTAAGCGAGTCTGTGCGGAAAAAATAAATAAAAAAGGGAAAGCATTCAAAGTGCAATTATATGCAGAAGACCAGATTTGTTAACACGAGTGGGAGACAGAGCTCCGTTTGTGCTTATAAAGACACAGCAATCATGTAGAGCATGTTTTAAAAATAAAATTACATTTTCTAAAAAGTGCTAATTTCCCCTGTGCCTGGAGACTTTTGGGACGCCCTGTACTCGGAACTGAATTGGTGCCAGCAAGCAGAAAGCACATTTCCTAACTGAGCCGTGCAGCGCAATGACAAACTTCCTAGAACAGGTCAATAACTGATAAAGCGGTTTATGCTGCTAACTTTAAACACGCCGCTTTTTTATCTCGGCTGTCATGCGCTAACGAACTGCAAGATGACAGCAAGCGTAAATGGCTTCTTGGGGGGAAAAAAAAAGAAGGTATAAACATATCTTAGTGTGGCTCAGAAATCAGGCTCGGAGATAAAACAAATGTAATAGTTACTCTATACAAGTCCAAACACTTACAAACTTTGCAAAGTTCACTGGACATATCCAGGCCACACGGGTTTCAGATTATAACTCAGAAACTTCCATAACAGGTGATAAGCTCTGTCTAGACATGTTGCACCACTGAAGAAGGGAAGGAACGTTTCAAAAACCAGTCAGTCAAATCAATTCGCCAAGAAATGCCTAAGAATTTGGCATCGGCCGGGTTTCTAGCAATCGTGACGGACGCCACCAAATCAGAATCGTTCTGATTTGGAAACTGTGGCGCTTCCGTCCGTCCTGAGAAAACGTAAAACATCTGGAATGGAGACTCGCGGCGTACTCGAGTTGCTCGGGTAGAAATGAGCGGAAAAGATAAAGCGTTAAGCATACGGAGAGACAGCGAGAGAGACTTGTGGAGTAGGCGCAGCCTTGCAGCGGTAATAAAGTCTGCATTGTGCCAGCTGTGCCGTCATCTACGCGACAGCAGGAAATGGCTCTATCACAGCAGGACAACACCGAAGCCCTTTTACTATTGCACCACTTCCCTGTGCTCCGTTTATTTTTTTCTTTTCTCCTCCTTTATGTGCCACCGCGTAACGTTGAAACGTTATCTCCTTTAAACAGAGCCTGATAATGCAGGAGTGCAGCTACCTGCCATAACCAATTATTTAATCACGGCACTTATAAAAACAATTCGCGAAGAACGTGCACGTTATTACTGTCGAGCAAATCAACGTCTCGGAAGAATTCTCCAGCGCCTGGGTTGTATACTGAGCTATTTTAGGCTCCGCCATCAGGCTGATTGATGTTACGCTGCAGGGCTGAACCAGGCCTCTGGCCTGCACTGCGCAGCTTTAAACAGATAAGCACGGAGATTGCGTAGGCCTCTGCTCTTATCTCCAGCAGGAAGATGAACACCAAGAGGCCTGGTGTGCTATCAGGCCATAGATAAGCGCCCTCTGCCCCGGAACAAAAGGAAAGGAAGAAAAAAAAAAAAAAAAAGAACTGGCTAGGTCAGACAGGTGAAGAGAAGAGCTGAAGCAGCATGACAGAATATGAAATCATAAGAGCTTGCTGAACGATCCAGTTTAGAAAAAGTTATTTGTCCACTTGCACTACAGTACAGTGTTTTATTGGTTATAGTATATGGTTTACACACAGTGTCAGACTTTTTGACTCTGTCGGACATTTGCATACGTTACATGTATATTTATTTATACACAGCTCTCTGATTTAATGCTGCACAAGTAGTGTTCCCCCCCCCCACACACACACACACACAAACACACACACACACACACACACACACACACACAGAA